>CM036620.1:14426563-15026563 GCA_020746105.1 Trogon surrucura
CTTCTGAAGTGGGGCCATCTCCTGTGCTCTGCGCCTGAGCAAGAGGGGAAGAGGCAACGTGGCTCCCGCCAGGCTGCAACGCTGAGAGACGTCCCCTCCGAGGGCTGCCAAGCGACCTGGCGCCTGGACGTGGGCTTTCTTCGGCCCCACGACGAGGAGGCTTTCCCACGGCAGGGTGCAGAGGAAGCCAGGCCCTCCGTGGCAGCGCAAGAAGGACAGCAACCCATCGAGATGGCGGAGAGGCAGCCGTTCAGCCCCTGGAGAAGCAGAAGACCGCCGGCCTGCTGGGCGGAAGTGCTGGCCTTCAGCATCAAGGCCCCTTCGAGATGCTTCATTTGCTCTTTTGAAGGCTGGGCAAAACTGACTCTAAATAAAACCAACCAACGGACCGAGACAGTCAGTGCAGATGCGCTTTGCCTCTCTTTTAATTAGTGCCTTGGGAACTGCGCCTGGAGTCCCGTGTCCCCTCCTGGTCTCCCCAGCCCAGCAAGGACACTGGTGCCGGGGCTGCGGGCCCGGCACCAGGCCTTCGGGATGGTGCGGGGTGCCAGGGGACGCGAGGGCGGCCGAGGGAACTGCCTGTGGTCGTGAGGGTGGTGAGAGCCTGGGGCAAGGTGTGGGTGCCCCCTCCTTTGAAGGAAGGGCTCAAGGCCGGGCCGGCTGGGGCTTTGAGCAAGCTGGTCTGGTGAAAGACGGCCTTGCACCCGGCGCGGGGGTGGTCGGGGTGAGCTTTCGAGGTCCTTTCCAGCCCAAGCCATTCTGTGGGCCTACGAGCCCATGAGGCCATCTTCCTGTGGCCTGTTTTCCACCCCACAGTCCAGGAGGAGATGGCCAGTGACCTGCTGCTCCACACTGACGTACATAAATCTATGGGGCCGGAGGGGGTACATGCTAGAGCGCTGAGAGAACTGGCAGGGGTGCTCACCCAGCCCCTGTCCCTCATTCATCAGCACTCCTGGCTGACTGGGCAGGTCTCAGCAGATTGGACGTTGGAAGGATGATCCCGGAAGTTACAGGCCTGTCAGTTTGACTTCAGTGCCAGGGAAGCCGACGGAGCAGATCATCCCGAGTTCCATTCTGCAGCGCATGCAGGACAAACAAATGATCAGGCCCAGTCAGCATGGGTTTATGAAGGGCACATCTTGTTTAACAAACCTGCTCTCCTTCTGTGACAGGCTGGCCCGCTGGTTGGATGAAGGAAACGCTGTGGATGCTGTCTACCTTGACTTTAGTTAAGACATTTAACGCTGTCGCCCACAGCCCTCTCCTAGAGAAGTTGACTGCTCTTGGCTTGGATGGGCATACGCTTTGCTGGGTGAAAAATGGGTGAGATGGCCGAGTCACAGAATCACAGAGAATAACACAGAATCACCAAAATCACCCAACATTAGGGGTTGGAAGGGACCTCAAAAGATCATCGAGTCCAGCCCCCCTGCCAGAGCAGGATCACCTATAGTAGGTGGCACAGGAACGCGTCCAGGTGGGTTTTCAGAGAGTTGTGGTCAATGGAGTGAAAGGCAGTTGGCTGCCGGTCACGAGTGGGGTCCCCCAGGGCTCAGTACTGGGCATACTCCTGTTTAACATCTTTATCAACAATTTAGATAAGGGAATAGAGTGCACCCTTAGTACGTTTCCAGATGACACCCAGCTGGGTGGAAGCGTCGATCTGCTTAAAGGTCACAGAGGGATGTGGACAGGCTGGGTTGCTGGGCCGAGGCCAATGGCGTGAGTTTCAACAAAGCCAAGGGCCGAGTCCCGCGCTTCGGCCACAACCACCCCCGGCAGCGCTACAGGCTTGGCGAGGAGTGGCTGGAAAGCTGCCCAGCAGAGAGGGACCTGGGGATGTTGATTGACAGCCGGCTGAAGATGAGCCAGCAGTGTGCCCGGGTGGCCAAGAAGGCCAACGGCATCCTGGCCTGTGTCAGGAATAGTGTCGTCAGCAGGAGCAGAGAGGTGATGGTTCCTCTGTACTCGGCTTTGGTGAGGCCGCACCTCGAGTACTGTGTCCGGTTTTGGGCCCCTCGCTCCAAGAGGGACACGCAAGAGGTGCTGGAGAGGGTACAGAGGTGGGCTACCAAGCCAGTAAAGTGTTTGGAGCATGTGTCATGCGAGGAGCGGCTGAGGGATCTGGGGCTGCTTAGCCTGGAGAAAAGAAGACTTAGGGAGAGACCTTGTTGCTCTCTACAGCTACCTGAAAGGAGGTTGTCGTGAAGTGGGGGTCGGCATGTTGTCCCTGGTGACAAGGGATAGGACAAGGAGAAATGGCCTTAAGTTGCGCCAGGGGAGTTTCAGCTTGGATATTAGGAAGAATTTCTTTACCGAAAGGGTTGTCAGGCATTGGAAGAGCCTGCCCAGGGGGGTGGTTCAGTCACCGTCCCCGGAGGAGCTTAAGAGAGGGGTAGGTGTTGTGCTTAGGGACGTGGTTTAGTGGTGTTGATAGGGCTAGGACAAAGGTTGGACTCGATGATGTTGAAGGTCTCTTCCAACCAAAACTGCTCTATGATTCTGTGATACCATGATTTTATGATTCTATCTTCTCCCGATTGGCATCCCCCGGACCCTCTTCTTCCTCCCACAGGAGGAAGGGCACAAGGAAGGCCACAGGCCCCCCAGCTGCCACATGGTTCGATAGAGTGCCCTCTGCAGCTATTTGCATGGCCTTGTGACATCACAATGGCCTGGTGATGTCACGGCTACCTCAGCACATCCTCTTCTGGGCCCCAGCAGCTGGCTGGCTCATTCGCTGAGCGTCCGGGCCCTCGAACGCCACCATGGCTGGCAGGAGGAGGACCCACCGTGGCACAGCGAGTTGTCGCCCACCTCTGCGTGGGCGACGAACGGAAAGAGAGGAGCAGGCGTATGAGAGGAGGCAGAGGCCGCTGCCGCCAGTCAGCTACGCGGCAGAGACCGGCCACCGGAAGCGGGAGAGCAGGATGGAGGCAGCCAGCAGAGCAAGTCGTCGCTCACCTCCGCGTAGGCGACAAGTGGAGAGGGAGAGGGTGTGTGAGAGGAGGCAGAGGCCGCTGCCGGAAGTCAACTACGCGGCAGAGACGGGCCGCCCGAAGGGGCAGAGCCCGCTGGTGGCAGCCAGCGAGGCGGCGGCGGCTGAAGCCCGCATGAAGTCGCAGAGACTGCTGGCGTCCTTCAGCTTCGTGCTACCGGCGGCCAGAACTGATCGTGTGCAGCCCATGGACGTGGACCCACCTGGAGATGTGGAGGAGCCGATGGATGTGGATCCACCGGCAGGATGGGTGCCCTGGCAGCACCAGCCAGTGCCAGGGCTCCCCTCCCCACCCCCAGCAAAGCGGAGCCGTAAGAGGGCCTGGCCAGGCTAGCTGGGCGGCCTGCCCTCCGCGCCTGCTGCCGGCGGGCTCCCCCAGTCCATCTCCCCGGCGTCAGCGATGGCTTGGTTGACAGCCGTGGGTCTTGGGAGCCCTTGCTTCTCGTCCTCCACACTCTCCCCTACCCCCAGCCCTTCTGAAGTGGGGCCATCTCCTGTGCTCTGCGCCTGAGCAAGAGGGGAAGAGGCAACGTGGCTCCCGCCAGGCTGCAACGCTGAGAGACGTCCCCTCCGAGGGCTGCCAAGCGACCTGGCGCCTGGAGGTGGGCTTTCTTCGGCCCCACGACGAGGAGGCTTTCCCACGGCAGGGTGCAGAGGAAGCCAGGCCCTCCGTGGCAGCGCAAGAAGGACAGCAACCCATCGAGATGGCGGAGAGGCAGCCGTTCAGCCCCTGGAGAAGCAGAAGACCGCCGGCCTGCTGGGCGGAAGTGCTGGCCTTCAGCATCAAGGCCCCTTCGAGATGCTTCATTTGCTCTTTTGAAGGCTGGGCAAAACTGACTCTAAATAAAACCAACCAACGGACCGAGACAGTCAGTGCAGATGCGCTTTGCCTCTCTTTTAATTAGTGCCTTGGGAACTGCGCCTGGAGTCCCGTGTCCCCTCCTGGTCTCCCCAGCCCAGCAAGGACACTGGTGCCAGGGCTGCGGGCCCGGCACCAGGCCTTCGGGATGGTGCGGGGTGCCAGGGGACGCGAGGGCGGCCGAGGGAACTGCCTGTGGTCGTGAGGGTGGTGAGAGCCTGGGGCAAGGTGTGGGTGCCCCCTCCTTTGAAGGAAGGGCTCAAGGCCGGGCCGGCTGGGGCTTTGAGCAAGCTGGTCTGGTGAAAGACGGCCTTGCACCCGGCGCGGGGGTGGTCGGGGTGAGCTTTCGAGGTCCTTTCCAGCCCAAGCCATTCTGTGGGCCTACGAGCCCATGAGGCCATCTTCCTGTGGCCTGTTTTCCACCCCACAGTCCAGGAGGAGATGGCCAGTGACCTGCTGCTCCACACTGACGTACATAAATCTATGTGGCCGGAGGGGTTACATGCTAGAGCGCTGAGAGAACTGGCAGGGGTGCTCACCCAGCCCCTGTCCCTCATTCATCAGCATTCCTGGCTGACTGGGCAGGTCTCAGCAGATTGGACGTTGGAAGGATGATCCCGGAAGTTACAGGCCTGTCAGTTTGACTTCAGTGCCAGGGAAGCCGACGGAGCAGATCATCCCGAGTTCCATTCTGCAGCGCATGCAGGACAAACAAATGATCAGGCCCAGTCAGCATGGGTTTATGAAGGGCACATCTTGTTTAACAAACCTGCTCTCCTTCTGTGACAGGCTGGCCCGCTGGTTTGATGAAGGAAACGCTGTGGATGCTGTCTACCTTGACTTTAGTTAAGACATTTAACGCTGTCGCCCACAACCCTCTCCTAGAGAAGTTGACTGCTCTTGGCTTGGATGGGCATACGCTTTGCTGGGTGAAAAATGGGTGAGATGGCCGAGTCACAGAATCACAGAGAATAACACAGAATCACCAGAATCACCCAACATTAGGGGTTGGAAGGGACCTCAAGAGATCATCGAGTCCAGCCCTCCTGCCAGAGCAGGATCACCTATAGTAGGTGGCACAGGAACGCGTCCAGGTGGGTTTTCAGAGAGTTGTGGTCAATGGAGTGAAAGGCAGTTGGCTGCCGGTCACGAGTGGGGTCCCCCAGGGCTCAGTACTGGGCATACTCCTGTTTAATATCTTTATCAACAATTTAGATAAGGGAATAGAGTGCACCCTTAGTACGTTTCCAGATGACACCCAGCTGGGTGGAAGTGTCGATCTGCTTAAAGGTCACAGAGGGATGTGGACAGGCTGGGTTGCTGGGCCAAGGCCAATGGCGTGAGTTTCAACAAAGCCAAGGGCCGAGTCCCGCGCTTCGGCCACAACCACCCCCGGCAGCGCTACAGGCTTGGCGAGGAGTGGCTGGAAAGCTGCCCAGCAGAGAGGGACCTGGGGATGTTGATTGACAGCCGGCTGAAGATGAGCCAGCAGTGTGCCCGGGTGGCCAAGAAGGCCAACGGCATCCTGGCCTGTGTCAGGAATAGTGTCGTCAGCAGGAGCAGAGAGGTGATGGTTCCTCTGTACTCGGCTTTGGTGAGGCCGCACCTCGAGTACTGTGTCCGGTTTTGGGCCCCTCGCTCCAAGAGGGACACGCAAGAGGTGCTGGAGAGGGTACAGAGGTGGGCTACCAAGCCAGTAAAGTGTTTGGAGCATGTGTCATGCGAGGAGCGGCTGAGGGATCTGGGGCTGCTTAGCCTGGAGAAAAGAAGACTTAGGGAGAGACCTTGTTGCTCTCTACAGCTACCTGAAAGGAGGTTGTCGTGAAGTGGGGGTCGGCATGTTGTCCCTGGTGACAAGGGATAGGACAAGGAGAAATGGCCTTAAGTTGCGCCAGGGGAGTTTCAGCTTGGATATTAGGAAGAATTTCTTTACCGAAAGGGTTGTCAGGCATTGGAAGAGCCTGCCCAGGGGGGTGGTTCAGTCACCGTCCCCGGAGGAGCTTAAGAGAGGGGTAGGTGTTGTGCTTAGGGACGTGGTTTAGTGGTGTTGATAGGGCTAGGACAAAGGTTGGACTCGATGATGTTGAAGGTCTCTTCCAACCAAAACTGCTCTATGATTCTGTGATACCATGATTTTATGATTCTATCTTCTCCCGATTGGCATCCCCCGGACCCTCTTCTTCCTCCCACAGGAGGAAGGGCACAAGGAAGGCCACAGGCCCCCCAGCTGCCACATGGTTCGATAGAGTGCCCTCTGCAGCTATTTGCATGGCCTTGTGACATCACCATGGCCTGGTGATGTCACGGCTACCTCAGCACATCCTCTTCTGGGCCCCAGCAGCTGGCTGGCTCATTCGCTGAGCGTCCGGGCCCTCGAACGCCACCATGGCAGGCAGGAGGAGGACCCACCGTGGCACAGCGAGTTGTCGCCCACCTCTGCGTGGGCGACGAACGGAAAGAGAGGAGCGGGAGTATGAGAGGAGGCAGAGGCCGCTGCCGCCAGTCAGCTACGCGGCAGAGACCGGCCACCGGAAGCGGGAGAGCAGGATGGAGGCAGCCAGCAGAGCAAGTCGTCGCTCACCTCCGCGTAGGCGACAAGCGGAGAGGGAGAGGGTGCGTGAGAGGAGGCAGAGGCCGCTGCCGCAATTCAACTACGCGGCAGAGAGGGGCCGCTCGAAGGGGCAGAGCCCGCTGGTGGCAGCCAGCACAGGGAGTCGTCGCTCACCTCCGCGTAGGCGACAAGTGGAGAGGGAGGAGAAGGCGTGCGAGAGGAGGCCGAGGCCGCTGCCGGAAGTCAACTACGCGGCAGAGACGGGCCGCCCGAAGGGGCAGAGCCCGCTGGTGGCAGCCAGCGAGGCGGCGGCGGCTGAAGCCCGCATGAAGTCGCAGAGACTGCTGGCGTCCTTCAGCTTCGTGCTACCGGCGGCCAGAACTGATCGTGTGGAGCCCATGGACGTGGACCCACCTGGAGATGTGGAGGAGCCGATGGATGTGGATCCACCGGCAGGATGGGTGCCCTGGCAGCACCAGCCAGTGCCAGGGCTCCCCTCCCCACCCCCAGCAAAGCGGAGCCGTAAGAGGGCCTGGCCAGGCTAGCTGGGCGGCCTGCCCTCCGCGCCTGCTGCCGGCGGGCTCCCCCAGTCCATCTCCCCGGCGTCAGCGATGGCTTGGTTGACAGCCGTGGGTCTTGGGAGCCCTTGCTTCTCGTCCTCCACCCTCTCCCCTACCCCCAGCCCTTCTGAAGTGGGGCCATCTCCTGTGCTCTGCGCCTGAGCAAGAGGGGAAGAGGCAACGTGGCTCCCGCCAGGCTGCAACGCTGAGAGACGTCCCCTCCGAGGGCTGCCAAGCGACCTGGCGCCTGGACGTGGGCTTTCTTCGGCCCCACGACGAGGAGGCTTTCCCACGGCAGGGTGCAGAGGAAGCCAGGCCCTCCGTGGCAGCGCAAGAAGGACAGCAACCCATCGAGATGGCGGAGAGGCAGCCGTTCAGCCCCTGGAGAAGCAGAAGACCGCCGGCCTGCTGGGCGGAAGTGCTGGCCTTCAGCATCAAGGCCCCTTCGAGATGCTTCATTTGCTCTTTTGAAGGCTGGGCAAAACTGACTCTAAATAAAACCAACCAACGGACCGAGACAGTCAGTGCAGATGCGCTTTGCCTCTCTTTTAATTAGTGCCTTGGGAACTGCGCCTGGAGTCCCGTGTCCCCTCCTGGTCTCCCCAGCCCAGCAAGGACACTGGTGCCGGGGCTGCGGGCCCGGCACCAGGCCTTCGGGATGGTGCGGGGTGCCAGGGGACGCGAGGGCGGCCGAGGGAACTGCCTGTGGTCGTGAGGGTGGTGAGAGCCTGGGGCAAGGTGTGGGTGCCCCCTCCTTTGAAGGAAGGGCTCAAGGCCGGGCCGGCTGGGGCTTTGAGCAAGCTGGTCTGGTGAAAGACGGCCTTGCACCCGGCGCGGGGGTGGTCGGGGTGAGCTTTCGAGGTCCTTTCCAGCCCAAGCCATTCTGTGGGCCTACGAGCCCATGAGGCCATCTTCCTGTGGCCTGTTTTCCACCCCACAGTCCAGGAGGAGATGGCCAGTGACCTGCTGCTCCACACTGACGTACATAAATCTATGGGGCCGGAGGGGGTACATGCTAGAGCGCTGAGAGAACTGGCAGGGGTGCTCACCCAGCCCCTGTCCCTCATTCATCAGCACTCCTGGCTGACTGGGCAGGTCTCAGCAGATTGGACGTTGGAAGGATGATCCCGGAAGTTACAGGCCTGTCAGTTTGACTTCAGTGCCAGGGAAGCCGACGGAGCAGATCATCCCGAGTTCCATTCTGCAGCGCATGCAGGACAAACAAATGATCAGGCCCAGTCAGCATGGGTTTATGAAGGGCACATCTTGTTTAACAAACCTGCTCTCCTTCTGTGACAGGCTGGCCCGCTGGTTGGATGAAGGAAACGCTGTGGATGCTGTCTACCTTGACTTTAGTTAAGACATTTAACGCTGTCGCCCACAGCCCTCTCCTAGAGAAGTTGACTGCTCTTGGCTTGGATGGGCATACGCTTTGCTGGGTGAAAAATGGGTGAGATGGCCGAGTCACAGAATCACAGAGAATAACACAGAATCACCAGAATCACCCAACATTAGGGGTTGGAAGGGACCTCAAAAGATCATCGAGTCCAGCCCCCCTGCCAGAGCAGGATCACCTATAGTAGGTGGCACAGGAACGCGTCCAGGTGGGTTTTCAGAGAGTTGTGGTCAATGGAGTGAAAGGCAGTTGGCTGCCGGTCACGAGTGGGGTCCCCCAGGGCTCAGTACTGGGCATACTCCTGTTTAACATCTTTATCAACAATTTAGATAAGGGAATAGAGTGCACCCTTAGTACGTTTCCAGATGACACCCAGCTGGGTGGAAGTGTCGATCTGCTTAAAGGTCACAGAGGGATGTGGACAGGCTGGGTTGCTGGGCCAAGGCCAATGGCGTGAGTTTCAACAAAGCCAAGGGCCGAGTCCCGCGCTTCGGCCACAACCACCCCCGGCAGCGCTACAGGCTTGGCGAGGAGTGGCTGGAAAGCTGCCCAGCAGAGAGGGACCTGGGGATGTTGATTGACAGCCGGCTGAAGATGAGCCAGCAGTGTGCCCGGGTGGCCAAGAAGGCCAACGGCATCCTGGCCTGTGTCAGGAATAGTGTCGTCAGCAGGAGCAGAGAGGTGATGGTTCCTCTGTACTCGGCTTTGGTGAGGCCGCACCTCGAGTACTGTGTCCGGTTTTGGGCCCCTCGCTCCAAGAGGGACACGCAAGAGGTGCTGGAGAGGGTACAGAGGTGGGCTACCAAGCCAGTAAAGTGTTTGGAGCATGTGTCATGCGAGGAGCGGCTGAGGGATCTGGGGCTGCTTAGCCTGGAGAAAAGAAGACTTAGGGAGAGACCTTGTTGCTCTCTACAGCTACCTGAAAGGAGGTTGTCGTGAAGTGGGGGTCGGCATGTTGTCCCTGGTGACAAGGGATAGGACAAGGAGAAATGGCCTTAAGTTGCGCCAGGGGAGTTTCAGCTTGGATATTAGGAAGAATTTCTTTACCGAAAGGGTTGTCAGGCATTGGAAGAGCCTGCCCAGGGGGGTGGTTCAGTCACCGTCCCCGGAGGAGCTTAAGAGAGGGGTAGGTGTTGTGCTTAGGGACGTGGTTTAGTGGTGTTGATAGGGCTAGGACAAAGGTTGGACTCGATGATGTTGAAGGTCTCTTCCAACCAAAACTGCTCTATGATTCTGTGATACCATGATTTTATGATTCTATCTTCTCCCGATTGGCATCCCCCGGACCCTCTTCTTCCTCCCACAGGAGGAAGGGCACAAGGAAGGCCACAGGCCCCCCAGCTGCCACATGGTTCGATAGAGTGCCCTCTGCAGCTATTTGCATGGCCTTGTGACATCACAATGGCCTGGTGATGTCACGGCTACCTCAGCACATCCTCTTCTGGGCCCCAGCAGCTGGCTGGCTCATTCGCTGAGCGTCCGGGCCCTCGAACGCCACCATGGCTGGCAGGAGGAGGACCCACCGTGGCACAGCGAGTTGTCGCCCACCTCTGCGTGGGCGACGAACGGAAAGAGAGGAGCGGGAGTATGAGAGGAGGCAGAGGCCGCTGCCGCCAGTCAGCTACGCGGCAGAGACCGGCCACCGGAAGCGGGAGAGCAGGATGGAGGCAGCCAGCAGAGCAAGTTGTCGCTCACCTCCGCGTAGGCGACAAGCGGAGAGGGAGAGGGTGCGTGAGAGGAGGCAGAGGCCGCTGCCGCAATTCAACTACGCGGCAGAGAGGGGCCGCTCGAAGGGGCAGAGCCCGCTGGTGGCAGCCAGCACAGGGAGTCGTCGCTCACCTCCGCGTAGGCGACAAGTGGAGAGGGAGGAGAAGGCGTGCGAGAGGAGGCCGAGGCCGCTGCCGGAAGTCAACTACGCGGCAGAGACGGGCCGCCCGAAGGGGCAGAGCCCGCTGGTGGCAGCCAGCGAGGCGGCGGCGGCTGAAGCCCGCATGAAGTCGCAGAGACTGCTGGCGTCCTTCAGCTTCGTGCTACCGGCGGCCAGAACTGATCGTGTGCAGCCCATGGACGTGGACCCACCTGGAGATGTGGAGGAGCCGATGGATGTGGATCCACCGGCAGGATGGGTGCCCTGGCAGCACCAGCCAGTGCCAGGGCTCCCCTCCCCACCCCCAGCAAAGCGGAGCCGTAAGAGGGCCTGGCCAGGCTAGCTGGGCGGCCTGCCCTCCGCGCCTGCTGCCGGCGGGCTCCCCCAGTCCATCTCCCCGGCGTCAGCGATGGCTTGGTTGACAGCCGTGGGTCTTGGGAGCCCTTGCTTCTCGTCCTCCACCCTCTCCCCTACCCCCAGCCCTTCTGAAGTGGGGCCATCTCCTGTGCTCTGCGCCTGAGCAAGAGGGGAAGAGGCAACGTGGCTCCCGCCAGGCTGCAACGCTGAGAGACGTCCCCTCCGAGGGCTGCCAAGCGACCTGGCGCCTGGACGTGGGCTTTCTTCGGCCCCACGACGAGGAGGCTTTCCCACGGCAGGGTGCAGAGGAAGCCAGGCCCTCCGTGGCAGCGCAAGAAGGACAGCAACCCATCGAGATGGCGGAGAGGCAGCCGTTCAGCCCCTGGAGAAGCAGAAGACCGCCGGCCTGCTGGGCGGAAGTGCTGGCCTTCAGCATCAAGGCCCCTTCGAGATGCTTCATTTGCTCTTTTGAAGGCTGGGCAAAACTGACTCTAAATAAAACCAACCAACGGACCGAGACAGTCAGTGCAGATGCGCTTTGCCTCTCTTTTAATTAGTGCCTTGGGAACTGCGCCTGGAGTCCCGTGTCCCCTCCTGGTCTCCCCAGCCCAGCAAGGACACTGGTGCCGGGGCTGCGGGCCCGGCACCAGGCCTTCGGGATGGTGCGGGGTGCCAGGGGACGCGAGGGCGGCCGAGGGAACTGCCTGTGGTCGTGAGGGTGGTGAGAGCCTGGGGCAAGGTGTGGGTGCCCCCTCCTTTGAAGGAAGGGCTCAAGGCCGGGCCGGCTGGGGCTTTGAGCAAGCTGGTCTGGTGAAAGACGGCCTTGCACCCGGCGCGGGGGTGGTCGGGGTGAGCTTTCGAGGTCCTTTCCAGCCCAAGCCATTCTGTGGGCCTACGAGTCCATGAGGCCATCTTCCTGTGGCCTGTTTTCCACCCCACAGTCCAGGAGGAGATGGCCAGTGACCTGCTGTTCCACACTGATGTACATAAATCTATGTGGCTGGAGGGGGTACATGCTAGAGCGCTGAGAGAACTGGCAGGGGTGCTCACCCAGCCCCTGCCCCTCATTTATCAGCACTCCTGGCTGACTGGGGAGGTCTCAGCAGATTGGACGTTGGAAGGATGATCCCGGAAGTTACAGGCCTGTCAGTTTGACTTCAGTGCCAGGGAAGCCGACGGAGCAGATCATCCCGAGTTCCATTCTGCAGCGCATGCAGGACAAACAAATGATCAGGCCCAGTCAGCATGGGTTTATGAAGGGCACATCTTGTTTAACAAACCTGCTCTCCTTCTGTGACAGGCTGGCCCGCTGGTTGGATGAAGGAAACGCTGTGGATGCTGTCTACCTTGACTTTAGTTAAGACATTTAACGCTGTCGCCCACAGCCCTCTCCTAGAGAAGTTGACTGCTCTTGGCTTGGATGGGCATACGCTTTGCTGGGTGAAAAATGGGTGAGATGGCCGAGTCACAGAATCACAGAGAATAACACAGAATCACCAGAATCACCCAACATTAGGGGTTGGAAGGGACCTCAAAAGATCATCGAGTCCAGCCCCCCTGCCAGAGCAGGATCACCTATAGTAGGTGGCACAGGAACGCGTCCAGGTGGGTTTTCAGAGAGTTGTGGTCAATGGAGTGAAAGGCAGTTGGCTGCCGGTCACGAGTGGGGTCCCCCAGGGCTCAGTACTGGGCATACTCCTGTTTAACATCTTTATCAACAATTTAGATAAGGGAATAGAGTGCACCCTTAGTACGTTTCCAGATGACACCCAGCTGGGTGGAAGTGTCGATCTGCTTAAAGGTCACAGAGGGATGTGGACAGGCTGGGTTGCTGGGCCAAGGCCAATGGCGTGAGTTTCAACAAAGCCAAGGGCCGAGTCCCGCGCTTCGGCCACAACCACCCCCGGCAGCGCTACAGGCTTGGCGAGGAGTGGCTGGAAAGCTGCCCAGCAGAGAGGGACCTGGGGATGTTGATTGACAGCCGGCTGAAGATGAGCCAGCAGTGTGCCCGGGTGGCCAAGAAGGCCAACGGCATCCTGGCCTGTGTCAGGAATAGTGTCGTCAGCAGGAGCAGAGAGGTGATGGTTCCTCTGTACTCGGCTTTGGTGAGGCCGCACCTCGAGTACTGTGTCCGGTTTTGGGCCCCTCGCTACAAGAGGGACACACAAGAGGTGCTGGAGAGGGTACAGAGGTGGGCTACCAAGCCAGTAAAGTGTTTGGAGCATGTGTCATGCGAGGAGCGGCTGAGGGATCTGGGGCTGCTTAGCCTGGAGAAAAGAAGACTTAGGGAGAGACCTTGTTGCTCTCTACAGCTACCTGAAAGGAGGTTGTCGTGAAGTGGGGGTCGGCATGTTGTCCCTGGTGACAAGGGAGAGGACAAGGAGAAATGGCCTTAAGTTGCGCCAGGGGAGTTTCAGCTTGGATATTAGGAAGAATTTCTTTACCGAAAGGGTTGTCAGGCATTGGAAGAGCCTGCCCAGGGGGGTGGTTCAGTCACCGTCCCCGGAGGAGCTTAAGAGAGGGGTAGGTGTTGTGCTTAGGGACGTGGTTTAGTGGTGTTGATAGGGCTAGGACAAAGGTTGGACTCGATGATGTTGAAGGTCTCTTCCAACCAAAACTGCTCTATGATTCTGTGATACCATGATTTTATGATTCTATCTTCTCCCGATTGGCATCCCCCGGACCCTCTTCTTCCTCCCACAGGAGGAAGGGCACAAGGAAGGCCACAGGCCCCCCAGCTGCCACATGGTTCGATAGAGTGCCCTCTGCAGCTATTTGCATGGCCTTGTGACATCACAATGGCCTGGTGATGTCACGGCTACCTCAGCACATCCTCTTCTGGGCCCCAGCAGCTGGCTGGCTCATTCGCTGAGCGTCCGGGCCCTCGAACGCCACCATGGCTGGCAGGAGGAGGACCCACCGTGGCACAGCGAGTGGTCGCCCACCTCTGTGTGGGCGACGAACGGAAAGAGAGGAGCAGGCGTATGAGAGGAGGCAGAGGCCGCTGCCGCCAGTCAGCTACGCGGCAGAGACCGGCCACCGGAAGCGGGAGAGCAGGATGGAGGCAGCCAGCAGAGCAAGTCGTCGCTCACCTCCGCGTAGGCGACAAGCGGAGAGGGAGAGGGTGCGTGAGAGGAGGCAGAGGCCGCTGCCGCAATTCAACTACGCGGCAGAGAGGGGCCGCTCGAAGGGGCAGAGCCCGCTGGTGGCAGCCAGCACAGGGAGTCGTCGCTCACCTCCGCGTAGGCGACAAGTGGAGAGGGAGGAGAAGGCGTGCGAGAGGAGGCCGAGGCCGCTGCCGGAAGTCAACTACGCGGCAGAGACGGGCCGCCCGAAGGGGCAGAGCCCGCTGGTGGCAGCCAGCGAGGCGGCGGCGGCTGAAGCCCGCATGAAGTCGCAGAGACTGCTGGCGTCCTTCAGCTTCGTGCTACCGGCGGCCAGAACTGATCGTGTGGAGCCCATGGACGTGGACCCACCTGGAGATGTGGAGGAGCCAATGGATGTGGATCCACCGGCAGGATGGGTGCCCTGGCAGCACCAGCCAGTGCCAGGGCTCCCCTCCCCACCCCCAGCAAAGCGGAGCCGTAAGAGGGCCTGGCCAGGCTAGCTGGGCGGCCTGCCCTCCGCGCCTGCTGCCGGCGGGCTCCCCCAGTCCATCTCCCCGGCGTCAGCGATGGCTTGGTTGACAGCCGTGGGTCTTGGGAGCCCTTGCTTCTCGTCCTCCACCCTCTCCCCTACCCCCAGCCCTTCTGAAGTGGGGCCATCTCCTGTGCTCTGCGCCTGAGCAAGAGGGGAAGAGGCAACGTGGCTCCCGCCAGGCTGCAACGCCGAGAGACGTCCCCTCCGAGGGCTGCCAAGCGACCTGGCGCCTGGAGGTGGGCTTTCTTCGGCCCCACGACGAGGAGGCTTTCCCACGGCAGGGTGCAGAGGAAGCCAGGCCCTCCGTGGCAGCGCAAGAAGGACAGCAACCCATCGAGATGGCGGAGAGGCAGCCGTTCAGCCCCTGGAGAAGCAGAAGACCGCCGGCCTGCTGGGCGGAAGTGCTGGCCTTCAGCATCAAGGCCCCTTCGAGATGCTTCATTTGCTCTTTTGAAGGCTGGGCAAAACTGACTCTAAATAAAACCAACCAACGGACCGAGACAGTCAGTGCAGATGCGCTTTGCCTCTCTTTTAATTAGTGCCTTGGGAACTGCGCCTGGAGTCCCGTGTCCCCTCCTGGTCTCCCCAGCCCAGCAAGGACACTGGTGCCGGGGCTGCGGGCCCGGCACCAGGCCTTCGGGATGGTGCGGGGTGCCAGGGGACGCGAGGGCGGCCGAGGGAACTGCCTGTGGTCGTGAGGGTGGTGAGAGCCTGGGGCAAGGTGTGGGTGCCCCCTCCTTTGAAGGAAGGGCTCAAGGCCGGGCCGGCTGGGGCTTTGAGCAAGCTGGTCTGGTGAAAGACGGCCTTGCACCCGGCGCGGGGGTGGTCGGGGTGAGCTTTCGAGGTCCTTTCCAGCCCAAGCCATTCTGTGGGCCTACGAGCCCATGAGGCCATCTTCCTGTGGCCTGTTTTCCACCCCACAGTCCAGGAGGAGATGGCCAGTGACTTGCTGTTCCACACTGATGTACATAAATCTATGTGGCCGGAGGGGGTACATGCTAGAGCGCTGAGAGAACTGGCAGGGGTGCTCACCCAGCCCCTGTCCCTCATTCATCAGCACTCCTGGCTGACTGGGCAGGTCTCAGCAGATTGGACGTTGGAAGGATGATCCCGGAAGTTACAGGCCTGTCAGTTTGACTTCAGTGCCAGGGAAGCCGACGGAGCAGATCATCCCGAGTTCCATTCTGCAGCGCATGCAGGACAAACAAATGATCAGGCCCAGTCAGCATGGGTTTATGAAGGGCACATCTTGTTTAACAAACCTGCTCTCCTTCTGTGACAGGCTGGCCCGCTGGTTGGATGAAGGAAACGCTGTGGATGCTGTCTACCTTGACTTTAGTTAAGACATTTAACGCTGTCGCCCACAGCCCTCTCCTAGAGAAGTTGACTGCTCTTGGCTTGGATGGGCATACGCTTTGCTGGGTGAAAAATGGGTGAGATGGCCGAGTCACAGAATCACAGAGAATAACACAGAATCACCAGAATCACCCAACATTAGGGGTTGGAAGGGACCTCAAAAGATCATCGAGTCCAGCCCCCCTGCCAGAGCAGGATCACCTACAGTAGGTGGCACAGGAACGCGTCCAGGTGGGTTTTCAGAGAGTTGTGGTCAATGGAGTGAAAGGCAGTTGGCTGCCGGTCACGAGTGGGGTCCCCCAGGGCTCAGTACTGGGCATACTCCTGTTTAATATCTTTATCAACAATTTAGATAAGGGAATAGAGTGCACCCTTAGTACGTTTCCAGATGACACCCAGCTGGGTGGAAGTGTCGATCTGCTTAAAGGTCACAGAGGGATGTGGACAGGCTGGGTTGCTGGGCCAAGGCCAATGGCGTGAGTTTCAACAAAGCCAAGGGCCGAGTCCCGCGCTTCGGCCACAACCACCCCCGGCAGCGCTACAGGCTTGGCGAGGAGTGGCTGGAAAGCTGCCCAGCAGAGAGGGACCTGGGGATGTTGATTGACAGCCGGCTGAAGATGAGCCAGCAGTGTGCCCGGGTGGCCAAGAAGGCCAACGGCATCCTGGCCTGTGTCAGGAATAGTGTCGTCAGCAGGAGCAGAGAGGTGATGGTTCCTCTGTACTCGGCTTTGGTGAGGTCGCACCTCGAGTACTGTGTCTGGTTTTGGGCCCCTCGCTCCAAGAGGGACACGCAAGAGGTGCTGGAGAGGGTACAGAGGTGGGCTACCAAGCCAGTAAAGTGTTTGGAGCATGTGTCATGCGAGGAGCGGCTGAGGGATCTGGGGCTGCTTAGCCTGGAGAAAAGAAGACTTAGGGAGAGACCTTGTTGCTCTCTACAGCTACCTGAAAGGAGGTTGTCGTGAAGCGGGGGTCGGCATGTTGTCCCTGGTGACAAGGGATAGGACAAGGAGAAATGGCCTTAAGTTGCGCCAGGGGAGTTTCAGCTTGGATATTAGGAAGAATTTCTTTACCGAAAGGGTTGTCAGGCATTGGAAGAGCCTGCCCAGGGGGGTGGTTCAGTCACCGTCCCCGGAGGAGCTTAAGAGAGGGGTAGGTGTTGTGCTTAGGGACGTGGTTTAGTGGTGTTGATAGGGCTAGGACAAAGGTTGGACTCGATGATGTTGAAGGTCTCTTCCAACCAAAACTGCTCTATGATTCTGTGATACCATGATTTTATGATTCTATCTTCTCCCGATTGGCATCCCCCGGACCCTCTTCTTCCTCCCACAGGAGGAAGGGCACAAGGAAGGCCACAGGCCCCCCAGCTGCCACATGGTTCGATAGAGTGCCCTCTGCAGCTATTTGCATGGCCTTGTGACATCACAATGGCCTGGTGATGTCACGGCTACCTCAGCACATCCTCTTCTGGGCCCCAGCAGCTGGCTGGCTCATTCGCTGAGCGTCCGGGCCCTCGAACGCCACCATGGCTGGCAGGAGGAGGACCCACCGTGGCACAGCGAGTTGTCGCCCACCTCTGCGTGGGCGACGAACGGAAAGAGAGGAGCGGGAGTATGAGAGGAGGCAGAGGCCGCTGCCGCCAGTCAGCTACGCGGCAGAGACCGGCCACCGGAAGCGGGAGAGCAGGATGGAGGCAGCCAGCAGAGCAAGTCGTCGCTCACCTCCGCGTAGGCGACAAGCGGAGAGGGAGAGGGTGTGTGAGAGGAGGCAGAGGCCGCTGCCGCAATTCAACTACGCGGCAGAGAGGGGCCGCTCGAAGGGGCAGAGCCCGCTGGTGGCAGCCAGCACAGGGAGTCGTCGCTCACCTCCGCGTAGGCGACAAGTGGAGAGGGAGGAGAAGGCGTGCGAGAGGAGGCCGAGGCCGCTGCCGGAAGTCAACTACGCGGCAGAGACGGGCCGCCCGAAGGGGCAGAGCCCGCTGGTGGCAGCCAGCGAGGCGGCGGCGGCTGAAGCCCGCATGAAGTCGCAGAGACTGCTGGCGTCCTTCAGCTTCGTGCTACCGGCGGCCAGAACTGATCGTGTGCAGCCCATGGACGTGGACCCACCTGGAGATGTGGAGGAGCCGATGGATGTGGATCCACCGGCAGGATGGGTGCCCTGGCAGCACCAGCCAGTGCCAGGGCTCCCCTCCCCACCCCCAGCAAAGCGGAGCCGTAAGAGGGCCTGGCCAGGCTAGCTGGGCGGCCTGCCCTCCGCGCCTGCTGCCGGCGGGCTCCCCCAGTCCATCTCCCCGGCGTCAGCGATGGCTTGGTTGACAGCCGTGGGTCTTGGGAGCCCTTGCTTCTCGTCCTCCACCCTCTCCCCTACCCCCAGCCCTTCTGAAGTGGGGCCATCTCCTGTGCTCTGCGCCTGAGCAAGAGGGGAAGAGGCAACGTGGCTCCCGCCAGGCTGCAACGCTGAGAGACGTCCCCTCCGAGGGCTGCCAAGCGACCTGGCGCCTGGACGTGGGCTTTCTTCGGCCCCACGACGAGGAGGCTTTCCCACGGCAGGGTGCAGAGGAAGCCAGGCCCTCCGTGGCAGCGCAAGAAGGACAGCAACCCATCGAGATGGCGGAGAGGCAGCCGTTCAGCCCCTGGAGAAGCAGAAGACCGCCGGCCTGCTGGGCGGAAGTGCTGGCCTTCAGCATCAAGGCCCCTTCGAGATGCTTCATTTGCTCTTTTGAAGGCTGGGCAAAACTGACTCTAAATAAAACCAACCAACGGACCGAGACAGTCAGTGCAGATGCGCTTTGCCTCTCTTTTAATTAGTGCCTTGGGAACTGCGCCTGGAGTCCCGTGTCCCCTCCTGGTCTCCCCAGCCCAGCAAGGACACTGGTGCCGGGGCTGCGGGCCCGGCACCAGGCCTTCGGGATGGTGCGGGGTGCCAGGGGACGCGAGGGCGGCCGAGGGAACTGCCTGTGGTCGTGAGGGTGGTGAGAGCCTGGGGCAAGGTGTGGGTGCCCCCTCCTTTGAAGGAAGGGCTCAAGGCCGGGCCGGCTGGGGCTTTGAGCAAGCTGGTCTGGTGAAAGACGGCCTTGCACCCGGCGCGGGGGTGGTCGGGGTGAGCTTTCGAGGTCCTTTCCAGCCCAAGCCATTCTGTGGGCCTACGAGCCCATGAGGCCATCTTCCTGTGGCCTGTTTTCCACCCCACAGTCCAGGAGGAGATGGCCAGTGACCTGCTGCTCCACACTGACGTACATAAATCTATGGGGCCGGAGGGGGTACATGCTAGAGCGCTGAGAGAACTGGCAGGGGTGCTCACCCAGCCCCTGTCCCTCATTCATCAGCACTCCTGGCTGACTGGGGAGGTCTCAGCAGATTGGACGTTGGAAGGATGATCCCGGAAGTTACAGGCCTGTCAGTTTGACTTCAGTGCCAGGGAAGCCGACGGAGCAGATCATCCCGAGTTCCATTCCGCAGCGCATGCAGGACAAACAAATGATCAGGCCCAGTCAGCATGGGTTTATGAAGGGCACATCTTGTTTAACAAACCTGCTCTCCTTCTGTGACAGGCTGGCCCGCTGGTTGGATGAAGGAAACGCTGTGGATGCTGTCTACCTTGACTTTAGTTAAGACATTTAACGCTGTCGCCCACAGCCCTCTCCTAGAGAAGTTGACTGCTCTTGGCTTGGATTGGCGTACACTTTGCTGGGTGAAAATCTGGTGAGATGTCGGAGTCCAAATAGTTGTGGTCAACGGAGTGAAAGGCAGTTGGCTGCCAGTCACGAGTGGAATCCCCCAGGGTTCAGTACTGGAGCCACTCCTGTTTAACATATTTATCAATGATTTGTATGAGGGGATAGAGTGCACCCTTAGTAAGTTTGCAGATAACATCCAGCTGGGTGGAAGCATCCATCTGCTTGAAGGTAGGGAGGCTCCACAGAGGCATCTGGACAGGATGGATCAATGGGCCAAGGCCAATTGCATGAGTTTCAACAAAGCCACATGCTGGGTCCTGCACTTTGGCCACAACAACCCCCGACAGCTCTACAGTCTTGGGGAGGAGTGGCTGGAAAGCTGTCCAGCAGAGAGGGATAGGAGAGACCTTGTTGCTCTCTACAGCTACCTGAAAGGAGGTTGTAGCGAGGCAGCGTTCAGTGTGTTGTCCCTGGTAGCAAGGGATAGGACACGGGGAAATGGCCTTAAGTTGTGCCAGGGAGGTTCAGGTTGGATATTAGGAACAATTTCTTTACTGAAAGGGTTGTCAAGCAATGGAACAGTCTGCCCAGGGAGGTGTTTCATTTACCATCCCTGAAGGAGTTTAAGAGACGGGTAGATGTTTTACTGAGGGACATGGTTTAGTGGTGCTGGACTAAGGTTGGAGTCTATCTTGAAGGTATCTTCCAACTGAAACTCTTCTATGGTTCTATTTCTTTCCCCTATTGTTCATAATTATTGCAAAGTTGGTTTTGTTCCTGGTCATTATTTCAAAATAATAGTACAGATGACATCCAAATAGCACCAACAGAAAAAAATAGGAGATAGTTACTTGTATATTATGAATCGATCACAGGCAGTTACTGATGCTTTGATCCAGATATTTTGCTATGAGCATATACTGAACAGGTAAACTATTTGACTTACACGAATCCAGCTTTTCCCATTTGTTTGATATGGCTGTATAAATAATTTAAGGTTTTTAAGTACTTTGTCTTACTATAAACTTCATGTGAACAATATAAATTCATACATATACACCTTTGTAAAAATTACAAAAAATAGCTTCACTCAAGCTTTGAGTAAGGCCCATTCACAGAGACTTTACATAGTTTATTTTGCATATTTTTAGTATATTACATACTATTCTAAACAACTACAGAGCTTTCATTATGCAAAAGAAAACATTGTATTCCCACCATTTAATCTGACCTAGTTAAGATTTAGCATTCATCAGTTTACTTATGGATTAGAAAATACGAATTTTACATCCCTAAGTGGAAAGTTTTTTCAGATGTTCTTCTCTAGTATGATGCAAATAAGCTCACTAGTTCAAAGTGTACATAAGCTTATATCTGCATGCATTTATTTGTTGTATTCTTTAACCTCCATCCTGAATAGTTAAACTAAATAGCACCACATTACATCAGTTAAGAGTTGATGAATGTTTGTGACAAGGATTAGTAGTTAAAAATTTAAACACTGAGCTATACTGGTTCTTGGTAACTGAAATTCATTATTTACTAACAGTAGTTTGCTTTTGGCTGTGGTCATAAGAATTATCACAGAGAACCAATATCACCATTTAACCTACCGTGCCTAGGAATTGTATAGGTCTCAGATATCAGGTTTTTTATCTATAAAAACAGATTAGTCTTGTATTACAGCTTGATACAAAGAACTTGTTGTAGGACTTCCTTCTGTATGTTATTTATGTTCTTATTACAGTGGACTTGAACATGACAAAAATCCAATAAAATCCAGTACTATAAAAATCAAAGTCCTTGTAACTGCTGTGGAATATTAGACAGGAAAGAAAGACCAGCAATAATATCTCTTGTTCATTTTCATTTCACATTTTGAAAAATCTGAAAGTACTAATTGCGACAAGAATAAAGATAAAATTAAGTAATACACATATAGTATTATTATGCCTGCACATTTTAACAGCATTATTAATTTATCTTTCCCTAATTTCCCTTCATCTGAGAGAACATAGGTTAAGGAACATTGGCTGAACACAAAGAAATCAGCTCAATTTCAAGTTCTTTTATAAGTCAAAGAAAGATTGTTATCACTAGAGAAAGAAATATTTCTATCCAAAGACAGCAGAATTGAGTTGGATCTTTTGGCTAGGATACTTGGACTGCGACACATAAAATCACTCCCTGGTGTTTTTTTTTTTCCAGCATGCCCTCTCTCTGGCAGGGAGCAGCAAGGGCCAGCTGCTCCCTCAGAACTGGGGAGCCAGCAGCCAAGAGAGATATCATAGGCAGGTTTACTTGTCTGTCTTTCCTCATCACACCAAATTCCAGCACTGTGACTGGGATTAAGAGTAAACCAGCAAAACTAAGGCATTTAGTATATGAAGCAATGGGCACACTACCAACTAAGGAACTACACTACATCAGCAATGGGTAGGGCAAGGATCAATAGAAGACGGCTGATGAACAGTGTCCTGAGCCTTCGAACCCTACCAGGCATATGCAGAAGATACATGTAGTTCACATTAGGAGAACAGCAAAAGAGATAAGGCTTGCTATGAACAAACTGACATTACTACTATTTCTTTACTGAATAAAGTAAAAAAAAAAAAAAAAAGCCCACAAAGCATGTACTTAGGTACCAACTATAAGGAACTACCTTGGGAGCATAGAGTAAGGACTCTCATTTCTTGACATAGTAACGCCCATATTTAGCTTTCCTCATCTACATAAAAGAGAGTGAAAGTCATTGCAATGGAAGTCTATGTCACAGCAAGGTAATAAAGGTAACTTGCTTAAAAATTATTGATATCTCCTTTAATAAGTTATAAGTATCACAATTTAGGTGCCCATTTGCCTCCTACAAAGGCCATGACAACACATGACATCACGTCATACCAACTCCTATGCCCAAGAATAAAATCATATCTTAACCCAGCTCCTCTAATCACAGGATAGAGCCAACTGTATTGTTAAAATAAAGAGAATGCTACACATATGTAAGCATAAAAGTAGAAGGATCATTCTTGGATGGTTGCAAGAGTTTTACCACCAAAATCTAAAGGGCTATCTGCTTCTTAATTATTACAGTCCTAGATTTTTCTATGTACACTGTCTTAATACTATCCTACCTACTTCAATGTGTGCTTAGGTTTCCAAAAGAGAATATGTCTTTTAGATAGCAGAAAGAAATGGTGCAACCTTTTCCAGAAACCTTGATCATTTGAAAAGTCTTTACCCTCAAATTGCATTGTAGAGCTTTCCTTACATCTATGTAAACATTCAGAAGTTTATAAATTTATCATTGAACGATAAGCCTGTAAATAGGCCTGTATGTATCATGTAGATAATATATGGAATAGTATAATCTAATCATTAGACATTGAATAAGAACAGGAGTTTACTGTATCAAAGTCAATGTACAAGCAGTTTATATCAACTTAGCTTTGGTAAGACTAACAAGAAAATAAGATAATTTGAAAACATTAGGAATATTGAGTTGAGCAGCCTCACAATGACATTGGCCAACTCCCTCAGCATTCATGGGTGCATTCCCATCTGGTTCTTTGGAATAAGAGCTTGAAAACTAGCATTTCCATCTATGGAAATGGAGCCAACATTACCTCCCCCAGTAAATCTTGCCTGAAATGTTTTTAGTCTACTGCATTTAACACAGTAGAAAAATGCTCCCCAGAAGCAGTTAAAATGCTTAGTAACTGAAGGTAATTCAATTACTACTTCTCCAATCTGCATACTAAATGTCTAGCAACTTCACTTCTTACTAAAACTTTTCCATCATAATTCTGCAAACATTATATACACCCAATCCACAGTTCCTGACTAATAATCCTCTTTCAGATGCAGTGCTCCTGCAGTTGTTCCTGTTTTAATTGTTTGGCACTGTGGTCTATTTTGTCCTTTAAATTTCAATCCTTTTTCCCTTTTGATTCCATCACAGCTTCATATTTCAACTTACTGTAGTCAAAGGTGAGGAGTATTTCAGTCATTCTAATAATTCTAATTAATTCTAATATAAATACCTTTCCAATTGTTAGAATAAACTAATAAGAAACTATTCTCTTTGAATTATAAATTTGTACTGTAAATAGAAAAAAAAATCTAGCAACTTGAAGGAAACAAAAGAGAGAGACAAAGGGAGGAAAGAGTGATGGAAGGAGAGGAGAGAGAAAGGAAGGAGGGAGACACTATTGACAGAAAGAATTTATTTGTGCTAAGCACATAAGAGTTTCAGGTATGCCATTACTAGATACACAATTTTAATAAAGCAGGCACTGGTGAACAGAAAAATAAAAGCAGCAAATAAATAGTTCAATGATCACTGGAAATAATAGGCCCTGAGCATCAGTGAATTTACATTTTATGGTAGGCATTCTTTTTAACTAATTCTAAAGCCACTGCATAAGTGCATTTCTTATCAAAGAACAGAAAACCTACACAAGATAGAAATACACTCCATGCTTTGGATTTTATTTTTTTTCAATGAGGTGCAACTTCTGTCTGAACTGGGGTTAGTAAAAGCTAGAAAAATATTTGATGGGCAGATTTCCCAACTAGCATAGTTTTGTATTGGCAAAGTTCATTCTTGTTTCAAAAAAAAAAAAAAAAAAAGAAAAATCATTCACTGGATCTACATATTGAATTAGAAATTAAACAGTTATCCACTATTTTAACCAAAGTATCTAGGTTCATTTTTCCAAATTGTCCAAGTACCTCCTAACATAAGTTTATGCATAGTTTCTTGAGGAAACAAAAATTATGTCAGAAATCAAGTGAAAGAAAATGAAGTAATTATACATTTATACACTTTGCCATGAATAAGTCTTCTGATCTTCTGAAAATGCTATCAACTATAAACACACCAACTGACTGCTTATTACAGACAATATCTGGTTTTGATTACGGTCTTTTGAATCTCAGAAACACAGGTCAGTTTCATTAAGTTATTAACACTTGCAATAAAGTATTCCTTTCTAATACCTGAAGACCTCAGGAAAAATAATAGCCTTACAAAATACTGAGTCTTCTTCAAACAAGACTCCAGCTATGTGTCGAAGTTTAGTGCTGAGTCAGACATTAAACTTTGATGGATGCTCTCTGTGATCCCCTCACCATCCTCCCACGGAAGGATAACAGGAGAAACAGGGAGAGAGGCTTTAAGGTTGACAAAAAAAAAAACAAACTTGAAAGAGTTTAAAAAAAAAAATCAAAATACTACTAATAACAGTGAAGATGTCAAGTTATACACATACAAGAACACAAATATGCTCAAAGATACAAAATCTGTTAATACAGGACCCACACCTTCCAGATGACAACAAGGTCCCAAATAGGAAAAGAAAGTCCCAGACTGGATTCAGCAGCAGATGGTAGAGCCCAAGCACAGGGTCCCAATAATCATCCAAAAGAAACAGAAAAGGAACTGTACCTCTGCCACCTGGGGCGGAGGGGTTGGGGAAGGCAACCTGCTCTGTTGAAGAGTGCTCTTCCGCAACATGGAAGCAGGATAACTGGAACACCAGCAGCACCAGGGAAAGATAACAAAGAACCTACAACAATCACCCCAGCACCACAGACACCCAACTGTCCTAACCTCTTCTTTGGAGCCCTTATATGCTGAGAACTATGGGAAAGAACACTGTGATTGGTCCATTTGGGTCACCTGACCCATCCTCTCCTCCCCATAGGCACAGCTGCCTTCCTCACCTACTAATTGCCACCAGTGCCAGAAGGCCCCAGAGAAATTCCATCCTGGTGCTCTCAAATCAGGATGCTGCAAAGCCTGGGTATCCTTACAACTGAAGACTAATGGTTTTTTTTTCGAAACAAAACTCCCATTTTGACACATCATTTAACTGAGATGACTTTCAATAAAAATGAAGTATTACTATTCCAGTCAATCAAGATATTGTATTTTCCTCTTCAAGATTTATCAGATTATTTAAATTAATGTCTACAGAAACATTATTTTAACTATGCAAAACTCGTACAGTTTCATACACGATTTAGTGCTAGGTATGTTAATTCTGTAGGCCACTAGTCTCACATTTTCTATTGTCGTTTTCATCTGTCTTTATTCAGATAAAATATGTCCAGTGGTGCAGTCAACATGCTGGAGGGAAGGGATGCCATTCAGAGGGACCTTGCAAGGCTTGAGAAGTGAGCCCATGCAAACATCGTAAAGTTCAACATGGTCAAGTGCAAGGTCCTGCACCTGGGTTGGGACAATCCCAAGCACAAATACAGGGTGGGCAACGAGCAGACTTGGGGCTGTCAGTGTGTGAAAACTTGAGTATGAGAAATGGAGGAAAGAATGCTCTGGGGAGACCTTCCAGTACTTAAAGGGGGCCTACAGGAAAAACGGGGAGGGACTCTATCAAGGAGTGTAGTGGTAGTACACAAGGTAACTGAAGGACTATGGGTTTAGATTAGATGTAAGGAGGAAGTTTTTCACTGTAAAGGTGGTGAGACACTGGAACAGGTTGCCCAGAGAAGTTGTGGATGCCCCCTGCTTGGGAGTGTTCAAGGACAGATTGGACAGGGCTTAGAGCAACTTGGTCTAGCGGGAGGTGTCCCTATTAGGGGACACAGGGGGCTTACAACTAGATGATTTTTAAGGTTCCTTCCAAAGCAAACCACTCTATGATTCTATGATGTAATTCTTTTAAGACCACATATTTTTATATTATATTTAGGAAGACTGCCTTTCTATATTCAAAAGAAGCCACACGTTTAGAAAATAATTTCTGTGGTATGGCCAGATGGAAACTTGCCATGAAATGAAGATCCTGAAACGATCCACAAAGGGACTAATTTCTCTTAAACTTGCTAGCATGAAGGGATTTTGCAATTCTTTCCTCTACAAGCTGCTGCCTTTGATACACTGGTATTTTTTTCTTCATAAGAAAAGGATATTAGCTATAAAAGAACTTTCCACTTTTTCTATGCAATTTTTTTTGTACCACTACTTTGACAGAAGAGCAGTATTATGAAACATAGGAATTTCACAAAACACTACACTTTTATTAACTTTGTAAATGCATTTTTTGTCTTGAAAACTAAGAAGTATTAGTAAGGTGTATCCTGGATGGACCACAGACATTTTCAACCAGTAACAGCCACTGTTTACGGACTCAGCACCTTTTAGACTCTAACATATTGAGTTTTAACTATTGTCTTGGAAACATACTACAGTCTTGGCCAAGCAGAGCCACAAAGATGATGGAGTGGAGCATCTCCCTTATAAGGAAAGGTTGAAGGAGCTGAGTCTCTTTAGCCTGGAGGAGACTGAGGGGTGACCTCATTAACAAGTTTTTTATATATATATATATAAGCAAATTCTTTAACAATACTTCTCAAAAAGTGGTACAATAATATAATATAAAACCACAGCGTCCAGTATGTAAAAAGGGTGAGTGTCAGGAGGACACAGCCAGGCTCTTTTCAGCAATGTCCAGTGATAGGACAAGGGGCAATAGGTGCAAGCTGGAGCATAGGAGGTTCCACAAAAACATTTGGAAAAACCTTTTCACTGTGAAGGTGACACAGCACAGGAACAGGCTGCCCAGAGAGGTTGTGGAGCATCCTTCTCTGGAGACATTCACAACCTGCCTGGATGTGTTCCTGTGTGACCTGCTCTAGGTGATCCTGCTTTGGCAGGGAGGTTGGACTACATGATCTCTAGAGGTCCCTTCCAACCCTGAACGTTCTGTGATTTTTTAATTCTGTGAAAATGCAAAACAAAAGCTGTATATTTCATCATGAGATATTTTTTTTTCCCTGCTCTGTTCATGGCTCCTAGGTCGTCTGCTTCGATCAGATGCACCTTTCTGAGAACCCTACGTGGTGTTAGTAGGCAGCTACAGTAAAGGATTCCCAACGCCGTTGCTTAGATAAGTCCGGCCAAGTTTCAGCGAGGAAATAGTTAAAGAGCTCAGGGTTCCCCTGTGCCCGGGAGGCAGCCTTTGTGTTTAACATTGGCAGGGGCTCGTTTTGGGCTGGAGGTTTGTTTTAATTGGGGGAGGGGGCAGAAAAGAGGGGACGCTCAGACTTCTTCGGTCTGTCTCTTCCTTTTACTGATTTAGCGGAGGTGGAGATTCGCAATCCCACCCAGTCAGACGCAGGCGGGAGGATCTGGTAAAACTATCCCGGGAAAAGCCAGTCAGAGGAAATTCTCAGCGGCGGCGGCGGCAGCCACAGCATGATCGTGAGGGTGAGCCCGAGCGCGGCGGCGGAGGCGCGCCGGGGGGGATCCGCGGTGTGCTGTCGGCGGGGCCGCTGCCCGCTCCCGGGGCGAGCCCGGCCCCGAGCCGCGGGGTACTTTCAGCACTTCTCGATAACGATTCCAGATAAGGATTAGGTGGCGGTGCTGCACCTCTGTGTGTGCGTGTGAGCGTGAGCGTGAGAGGAGTGGAGAGAGGGAGAACAGGAGACAGGCACAAGGCAGCTCGGGGTCACTTATTAGATAAAGTTTAACAATATGTAGGTCTCGTCAGATGATGTGGGCTGCAGGGACGGTAGTGCTGATTTGCCAAGTGCAGGTTAGAATTCTCTTTTGATGGTGTTACAAGGGGAGAATGTTTTCTTTTGTGTTAGAGGAAGAAACAGCAGGCGATTATCCCAACAGCAAAGAGCGCTCACGGTCTGTGCCGAACTGGGAGACAACCAGGAGAAAGTCGTATTGCCGGCAGGATTTCTTCCAGCTCTTTCGAGCCCTGGTTAAATTTAGTTGCTCGTGTTTACATCTCAGCTGCTTTTTGGGCGGATTAATCACTGTTAACGTTTTATCTCGTCTGTAGTACTTTGAACAATTTCATTTCCGATAGTATGGGCTCCTGTGAATCTCGGCACGGGAATTGTTCTCATCTGATAACCCAGGCAAGTCAGGAGTTTTGTTCTCTGCATCTGCGGCTACTTCTGCAGTGCTATGGGGGCACAGGCACAGCATAGGCATGTGGCCTCCAGAACAACACACCATCCTCACACACTCCTGGTATTCAGATTAGGTATAAGGACAATACTAGATTACAGTATTACAAAAAGTTATTATGGATGCCAGTATGTTACTTACATGGGGCAATTTCCTTGTTCTATTCTGTAACAATATAAATACTTTCCAAAAAATGCACAGAAGAAGGAAGGACTCTCAAGGATCTTTATGAAAATATCCATAGACATTATTATATTAAACATTTCCTAGTTTTACTTCTTATGGAAAAGTTTCTTCTGGGAGAGGGAAGAGATTGGCAATTTTGTTCCTAGCTTAGCATGCTCGCTGCATGATTGCCATGTACCACCATGTTCACATAATATATATATATATATATATATATAAAATTATCACAAGAAATCATCTTTAAATAAGGAGAATATTAATATGACCACTGAAGCATAGGGCTGTGGGTTCTTTTCATAGCTGTATCACATTTACTTTGGCAAGTATGAACTTGAGAAAGTAATTTACATCATCAGTGATTCAGTTTTTCCATCTGTAAACTGGGGAATAGTCATAGTAAATAAAAGTATTAATACCTGACTGAAAAGAGTTACAGTCTAATATGTCTGTTGTTTCTGATATGATTTAGAAACCTAAAGTGAAAGCACTTACTTACATCATGTAAACTGTTGCTAAGTGCCCTGAGAGACCATCATAACCGGAATTTAATAAAGAAGGATTTACTATTTAGTCTATTAAATTTTAAAATGGAGTGCATAGGAATTCACAGTAGGTCAGATCCTCACCTCAAACACTCCAGTAGAAAAGACTGTAAACATGGATCCCTGCTGAGGGATAGCACTCTGCATACCAGACAGGAAGACTCAGGTTAACATTGCGTTTGCTGCTGTATATAGGTACATACATAGTTCTACAGACCACACGCAACAGAGGATGGTAATGGTAGTAAATATTTATACTGTGGCTGCATCCAGAACTCCTAGCGGTAAATTGTCTCCCACATTCTTTCTCTGGTAAATTTCTTGCTATAAACTCTGACTTAATAGCCCCATAGAGAATACAATTAAGATTCATTTATTTAAAAAGATCCTCTCAAATCCTTCATGTCAGTCCCTAGAAATTGGAAAGTTATAAATACTTTATTTTCTACCGTTTTTCTGGCAGCACTGCAGCACTTTGTCTTGTTTTGCAGCCATGTAAAAAAATCTTTATCTTAAATTAAACTAAGGCTTCAAGGAAATGGACTTGAGTGGCCTCCTTGCTTTCACTGGAGGTGTACTATCTATACCCCCTGTGGCAGGGAGCCAGCTCTGGTGATTACACATAGGCAGTCATACTTATTGGGACAGAATGCTATGATGCTTCCTTTCCTGACTGGCAATGTCAAGAGTTATTGCTTAGAATAATAAAGCAAGTATTTTTTATCTGTAAAAGAGCTTAAATTTTCACAGTTAGCTTCACCATAGCTAAGTACTGAACATGAGTTGCAATGACACTGAGGAAACTGATGATATATAAAGTCTGAAAGGCTTTTCCTGACCAGAGGTCTACCCTGAGACTATAAAAGTTTTCCTCAATCCAAAACAGGTCTTTATAACATATGTGCTGTAAAAAACACGTACATTCAAATACTTATCCTAAGTGAGAAACAGGGTGTGTTATTCTGCCTGTTATATTGATTCTGTGTTTCATTCTTTTTTGGTTTTGCTTCTTGTCTCTCTCTGCAGGTGAGGAAATGAGAAGTATCTCACTGAAATACTAAAAAAAAACCCTGTGTCTCACTGAATTTGCTCTTTGGGGACTTCAGGATGGAAGCCTTGTGTTTAAAAGTTTCCTTGCTGCTGCTGGTTCCAGGATTTGTCCTCAGTGACAGCTCTGACAGATATGCTGCCAATCGGAGTGACCTGGGAATCCACCCTTCCACTTTCTCAGGGATTGAATCCAGTATACTCCTCACCACCAGACAGCCCCTGGTGTCCAACCAAACTGTCAAATGCTCCCAGCAGACTAAGATTGCTGAAACTTTTAAATACATTAACACGGTGGTATCTTGTGCTATTTTCATTGTTGGAATGGTTGGGAATGCAACTCTGCTGAGGATCATTTACCAGAACAAGTGTATGAGGAATGGCCCGAATGCACTGATAGCTAGTCTGGCTCTGGGAGACCTTATCTATATTGTCATTGATATTCCTATCATCGTATACAAGGTAGGATGCGACAACAATACATTCTAATTGCGGTTTCCTTGCAAGTACACTGTCTGTTCTCTATGGTTACTTCTTTGTCTGAGCAGTGCACTTCTGTCATAGTCCACCTCAGAAAAAAATAACTCCTTTTTCTTCTACAACAAAAACGTCACTCTTAGGTCTCACCTCCATAAAGCAAAAGTGTATCTATCTCCTTTGAAAGATGATGTAGCTCTTAGCTCTCAAACAAAGTTTTGCCTTGGGTGTTTCACAGGAACTCTTTATTTATTACAGCTACTATAGCTAGCAAAAAGAATTTATGAGGGAAGAATTTCTATAAACTGTTCTGCTTCTTGATGGACATATAGCATTGGGCTTGTTGCTATATTTGGAATATTCTATACTTATTTTATGTTTTTACAGACAAGACTCTGCAATCTGAAACTCATGACTTTGTGGAGAGGGATTATGTCAGTTAAGTTAAGCATGAAGGTTTTAATTTAATATTTATTAATAGCAGATTCTCAAAATTATTTCAGAGTGAGCAAAATCATTTTTGAAATATTAAATTTCATTTAGATTTGTCAAAGTATAAAAGGATCCACAGCAACTCTTTAATTTAGTATAAAGTTAACCTGTCCCATTTTTTTTATTTTCTTTTTTAAGTAAAGCCATAAAGTGGTGCTTTTTCTGATGCAATATATGTTTACTAATGGAACTTGTATGATTCCAGGCCAAGCTTGAATGAACAGAACTGAATCCATTTTTAATATATGTCGCTGATAGTAACTTATCTTGGAAAATGATCTGTATCTTTGTGGATAGTATACAGGTGCATACTTGATAGGATAGTATAATTTTTCTTTCTTTTCTCAGTAAAAAATTGAGGTGTTTCCTCACAATTTTGGCCCTTAAAGATTTTAGAGGGTTATGTGTTTTAAAGAAAACATTTTAATGCATAACTTTATAGTAACTGTTGTCCTGTGTTTTCAAACTGGATTTTAAAATTAAAGAAACAGTAAATTGAAAAGACATGAATTATATCTACATAACTATTAACATCATAATTACTGGCCTGCAGATATTGATGGGACAAGATCAGAAAAATTTGAATCCATTAATGGATCAAAAATATGTATGTGTGCATATATTACATTTGTACAGAGCCATAGTATCTATGGTAAGGCATATAAAAGGCAGCACCTTGTTTTGATCTTCCATTAATATAAATTACAGATAAGTCTTTCAACTTTATCTGGTTTTAATATAATATGAATTTGAAAGTAGGGTAAAGAAGACTGATAATAATATATGTGATTTAATGGAAATTCTAGCTTCCACTTTTCAATATGCCATGTGGAAATTTAAATAATCATTTTTTTTGTAAGATAGCAGATTTCTGCAGAGTATTTTGGATTAACAAATTGATGAGAAAGATTAGCCTCTGCCTAATTTGAGATTCACCTGTCTTCAATAGCTGTGTGGATGCTTCATAGGACGTAGGACTGGGGCTCTGCATGTCTGCATTATTCTTAGGAAATTTGACTCGTACCCTGAACTGCATCTCCCATGATGTATTACAGTTTCCTCTCTGGTAAATTATCCTGATGTCTTTATGTATAATTGTTAAGGCAATATTCTTACTTCTCATGGTATTTCTGATACGAAAATTTACGGAAAGATTTAATGTGTTTTTCGCAGAGCTGAGCTTGGGTAAGAACGGGTATTTTTATTACACTTTTTTTTTTAATCTTTCAAGAGCTCTGCTACTTCTTCACAAAGAGGAATAGAAATCTGGAATTATTTTTTTTTGTTTCCTTTTTTTGTTTCCTTTAAGAATTGCCTTTTGATGGTGTTCTGAAAATTATTTAGTTAAAAGCAAGAGAGATTTTTTACATTGCCTTTATTGCTTTGCAATAATTTTTTTCTGTTAATTTTCCGATGCTTCTTTGGCATTCTGTAGGTTTACTTGCCTTGCTACATCTTATATGATGAGCTGAACTGTGGTCCTGCATACTTCTATACAAATGATGTTACCTTAGCCTATATGAAAATCTATTTTTGTACTGCTGAGAAGTATTTGATAAATAAAGGCTGTGAATGAAACTGCAGCTTATTGACATCAATGTATGTCAATTCCCACATATAAGCAGGCAGAATTACAATCACATTTACAAGCATAATTCTAGCTTTTAGTAATTTATTAAGTGCTTGAACCTCCAAAATAAATTACTGAAAAGTTACCATATACTGCTATCTTGTTGCATAAGGTTAGCTGCATGTATTCTGATACAGGGAAGCATTTATATAATTTATAATGGAGCTCTAGTACTTCCAATAAGAAATTCCATTACTATTTATATTCCATTTTTCATATGAACCATTCAGTAATATGTTTGCTTACACTAGGAGACGATTTCAAAGTTCGTCACTAGGGATCCTAAAATCTGTGGCACCATTTAACTCCTCCTGTCAAGTGACAGTATGAAGGGTGGCCACTGCGAATATCACAATTTTCAAGTAGAAGTGATTGTCTTTTAAGGAAAAAAATAAAGTGTTTTTATTTTTTGTTTAAAGTTTAAATTTTAAACTATTTTCACTCTTAGTTCTGAACTTTATTTTAAAGATTCTTTTAGCTTCAAAGTCAGCCTCATGTTGAACCGTGTATTAGTATTCTATGTAAACAAATGGTGTCAAACACTTAATACCTTATATGTCAGACAAAGCAGCCGTGAAACCAGAACTAGAGTAAACAAGCAATCTGCATACTAAAATAGCCAATAGTACAGTAGTAAGATGGCCACGTTGTATAGAACAAAATGTGTAATACTGTGCAATAATAGTGTAACACCAGAAATAGATATAATCATGTTCCTGAAACATAAGGTAGCCTAACTATTTTGAAACTACTTTCAAAAGAGGAATAAGTAATGTTACTGATGTTCAAATCCATTTTACAGATCCTTAGAAAGAGCAGTTACGACACCACAGTAATTGAAAACGTAAGGTCCCAGGAGAATTGAGTCCGTCATTCTGTTATGTTTTTACACAATTACCAAAGATGTGATGCTGGGAAAATATAATTTATGTCAGCTAAAGATATGGTCACAGGTGTTTGACATTTTAATCCGTTCTTCATGGTACAGTGGGCTCAAAAATTTCCCCTTACTTTCTCCAATTACTCTAATTATATAGTGGATTCGCTTTAGCGATTTGTTAAATGTATTGAGATGTGAGTAATATTCACTAGCCTCCTTTGAAGATATTCTCCATGTATTAAAGCCCCATTACACTTAATATTCTAGAATATCCATTTGTAGTATCAAATCAAGATTAAAAGTTGTAACAAATTGCATTATTGCAGGAAGGGTGCCAGTTATAAATCCACTTGTAGTAAATAAGCTAAGTTTTATTGCAATGCACAAAAGCTTGTTCAGACAACTGCTTTCCATAAAGAAACCGGAGAGGTTTCTAAGGCTACATAGGCAGAAACCTATCTAGCACCTATTTCTAGCACCACTAATTGCCTCGGCTGCACTAAAGCTCTGGAAAGCCATTACAGTTGCTGCTGCTGCTGTCACTGGCTAAAGTTTAGCAGAGCAACAGTAAGAATAGGTGATCTCCACAGAAAAAGCTGTCCTGAGCTCTTTCCTGAGTTTACAGACCTAGACACACTCAAGACTGAGGCTCTCACCTTTGGAATGGCAAAATTCAGTTTTAACTATGTTATTGGAAATCCCTAAGCTGTCTCTGCTTCCATTTTAATGCAATTTAGAGAAAAATCTTTAAATTAGTTCTATTTATTGAAAACTGATCTACACAGAATTTACATAAATTGTATTGCCTTACATCTGAGTATCTCCACTCCTTAAACCATTAGTCTATAAAGAAGCAGATAGAGTAAATTAGATCATAGATCATAGATCATAGAATGGCCTAGGCTGGAAGGGACCTTAAAGATCATTTAATCCAACCTCCCTGTCATGGGCAGGGACGCCTCTCAACTAGATCTGGCAACACATGGGGACCGAATTAGCCAGTTTTTAATCTGTTTCTTTAAATGGGAATAGCAAACATTTTTCTGGTGATTTCAGTAGTGTAAAGTGAAAGACATCTACCCAGAAAACAAGCACGTCCACTGCTCAAACAGCTCAAGAAGATGATGTTTAATAAACTAAGCTTTTTTGTTTTTAAGTTGGTATTCATGCTTACCTTAATTGCAACAGCATTTAAATCTGAGTAGTCCATCTAGAACGTTATGAATCTAAATATAAAAGGTAGCTGGCAGTGTGCAAACATCTTGAGCCATTCTGTCTTCAGTAAAGTAAGACTTAGCTGAGCCATTTCCAGTCATGGACATTTTTCAACATCAGAGCAAATGCATAAGTGTTTGATCAATCCTCTCTTAACCACAAATTATTTGACATATCTGATTACATTTACTGGTAGAATTAATGTTACACATAAGCAGGGATGATAATTAAACACATCGTGACCGATCCTGTCGGCTAATAGAGCAAGTGACATCCACAGTACTTACAGTTTCGTGCCAAAGGAGTACAAGGCCAAGCTCAAAGTGTACACAAAGTTAAGTGTACTTAGAAAAGAAGCTTCCCTTTAAAAGCTTAATTCGTCATACATGCAACCTATATTTCTTCACAAAGTACCAACACCAGTAGGATATTCTGAGGTCACCAGCTTAACAACTGCGTTCTGGCTTTCACTGGATTATTATCAGTGATTTCAAGAAGCGACACATTGGTAGCCCAGTATATATCTTATATATCCATAAAACTTGCTCAGAACATGACCTATTTTTCAGGTGTATGTCTCCGGGTAGTGATCATACATAAAAGAAATCTAGAGGTAGCACAGAAATTGACCACTGAGTCCTGAAGGCAGAAGGTACCCAAAATGGAATAGGGAAGGCAAGTCCATCAGGAATCTGTTCTCTCCCTTTACAGACTACAGTTCAGCTTCCTAGCAGAGAGGGTTTAATGTGCATAATAAGGTAGGAGTTAAGGAAGAGATTTTATATTCCAAATCTTTGTTCAAGATCCATTCTGCCTTTAACTAGTGGCTGTCCTTTGGTGAGGATGGGATATATGTTCCCTTCAATGCACAGGTGGCTCCTCCCTCATGTTCAGTTTCATATCTCATGCCTGCCTTGATGTTCTGTGGATTTGTAATACTGTACAGTACCTAGAGACTCTAGGTTTAACAGAATATTTTAGTATGTTCGATGTCTTTATTTTTCAATCAGCTGAACTCTACATATAACAAGGAATTGTTTGGATTGTGCATATCCAGGGTAATTTCGTAGCAATCCCATCACTCTCTTCAGCAACACAAAAAAAAGACAACACAGCTGAAAGAATAACAAAAGCAATGTTTTGCCCAGGGATTGAAAAAATTCTTTTCAACAAATCACCGCACATAAGCACACCTTGCAGCTCATTTCCCTGAAGAAGAGCACACAGCTTGAGAAACAGCCTACCTGAAAGAATGGGAAGCTAACCAACACCATGGAACAACAAAAAAGAAACTAATCCTACTTTGTAAACAGCAAAAATACCACAGGGATGTCTAGAGTTGTTAGGAATGCTTTACTGCTAAGCAGATTTTTGTAATAAACATTTTAACAAGAACGTAAAACTTCAGATTTATTTTTTAACTGCGACAGAATGTTCTGCTTCAAAACCAGGGCATTTGTTTTCTTATCTTTGAGGATGTCTTGGAGTACAATCTATTTTCTCCTGTGTAAAAACTATACAGAGTCTCTTCCATAGCTGCCTAAGCAGGAGAAAAAGACTATAGACATTCATGAAATGGCGTGAGACCCTCTGCTACCTCCACCTTTACTCAGCCGGGAGAAGATGAGCAAAATAGCAGAAAAAGCTGTGGTAGGGCAATTCAGTGGAAAAAAATGTCTTTGATGGTTCTTGTGCATCCCCATATAACCTTTCTTCCTTCTGGAAAAAAAACACAGTCAGTCTTTTATCCACCCAGAGTGGAAAATAGATGGTTCTTGACTGTAGCAAAATTAGGAACATATCTTCTGCAAGGAACAATTGAAAATATGGACTGTGCCTTCTAGTGAATATAAGTATAAAGAAAAAAAAAAAGTGATACCAAAGTTAGCAGAATCCCAAACTATCATGTCACCATGATATACTCGGTCTTGTGCTTTGCATTATAAAGGTTAGCCTTGTTCTTTGCTCTTTTCCTCTACTCACTGGCCTTCCCAAAGTTGAGGCTTTTCACTCCAGCAGTGGGAAGTGAAGTAGTGCCTAGAGACAGGCTGTGTTCTCTCTACTTCACACTTACAGGCCTCCCTCTTTCCCGTTGAGTCATGGAATCAAAATACCACAAGTAGGATACTCAATCCACCCTTCTTCCTAACTAACCAGTCTTACGGATCAGAGACAGGACGAACACTTCAGTCAATTATAATCTTTTGCCACTTGATGTAGTCAGCTCAGTGGTACAGACCTTGAACACTTCTGTATTCAGTCAGATTTCACCTGGATTCCAACCAAAACACTAGGTATTATATTTGGCTCATGCCTTGAAGCAGAATGCAACTTAAAACAAAGCTTTTCTGAGACAGCTCAATGTCTCCTACGGAAAACTAGCCTTAAGAAACAAAGGAGGAAAAGAAAAAAATTGTGCTGAGCTGACAAAACCAGAGGAATTTCTCCTGTCTTTCACTCTGGGCTGTGTTGCATGGAAAAGCAAATGCCCTGGAGTACACTGGTTTTGTAACTCCTACTCCACAGGAGATGTTGGTCACTTACACAGCTAGACATTATCTATTCAAGCAGCAATCTCCTGCTTTGGCCTCTTTATCCATTAGTGCACAAATGTAACACGTCATAAAGAAGATATTTTCTATTTGTCCTGACAGAGCAGGAATTTTGGCTGCCAGGGTCATGCCAGAGTTGTTCCATCAGTATCATTGAACATTTAAACACCATGAAACTCAGGAGCATATTCTGCATGGTGGCAGCATGCAGGGCAAGCAGCATCTGTGTGACACCTAGTTCAGTTTCTGGGAAACAGATCTTGTGTGTCACACAACAAGAGTCTCAAGTGGATCTAGGAAGTGGAATGCTCTAGAGCACTAGGGTGAGATCAGAGCAGGAAAGGGCAGGTATGAAACCTTTGCTTTCATCTTCAGTGCCATGTGGTGGGGAGAGAGGACCTCCTGACATGTAGCTGTCGAACCAAAGCAGCTTTTACAGAGCAGCTCAGAGCTGGTTCATACGCAACATCTAACCCAGACCATCTATTTTGGGCTGAGCTCCAGGGTCATCATCTGCGTGTAAACACACAGTATCAGCCTAGTAATAGATAAACACTCTGGATGAACATAAGCACGCACTGGTGAATACCCGTGTGGTTGGATTATAACATTCTCTCTTTCAGACTATATATAAATTGCTTGGGATGCACAGTGGGACTTTATCTGTGTTTTGTAGATCAGCTAGCATACTAATGGGGGTTAGAAAATAGCAACAGCAGTAGAATAAAATCAACTGAGTGACATTTAAAATTCATTGCGAAGGAATGTTCTCAGCACTGCTGTCTTGTTTGTTTCAAGCTGCAGCGTCAGGGCAGAGAGGCCATATAAAGCAGCAGGGAAGAAAGGATGCTCAGGGAAGCTGTGGCTGTCTGGTCACTTTGCTGAGGTTTTTTAAGAGCCGCAGTAGAAACCTGAAATCTTGGTTTCTGATTTCAGTGTAAAAATATGCTGTTGTCTACACTGTTTTCATGCTCAGGAATTGCACCGAGGTTGAACTGTATGAAATACTCCTAGGTTGCAAACTGAACAAGGGGCAAAGTGCATTTCGTTTGCTGCCTGTCTTATTCTGAAACCTTAGAGATTTTGTGAGTGAGTTTGCAAAAGCACAATCCACTTGGCCAACTCACGGAGAACTGGGATTCAAGCTGGGATAATCAGCCTGAGTCCTCCTATCCTTGTGCCTTCTGAGAGGGTGTAATCTGCTAACATTTTACACTCATTTTGTCTGGATATTAAAACATGCAAAAGCACTGCAAAAGCAGAGCCAGTATTCCCACTTCTTATAGTGTACCTAAGTAAATCAAGACTAATTAAATTAAATTTCTGGGGCCTTTTTTTAAAACAAAATAAATGTGTTATTATCCTCTGAAGTTTCTGTACTCTGTTAGGGCAGAACAGAGGGCAATGGACTTGTTTTGATGTAAAACTAGTAAAATCAGAGACGGGATCAGATTTGCCAACTAAAAATAACTACAGAAGAAAAAACAGGCACCTGATCCAGGGAGGAGTAATGAATGCATAGCTGATGTGAAACAATAATAGACTATAACCACAGAAATGATTGCAAAGTTAATCTTAAAAATCAAGTAACTTAATTCTGATCCCGGTGATTTTGATCAAAATCAACTTGAAAAGAATGTTTAATGATTTGGCACTGATGTTACTTCAATTAGTGGAAAAGTGTAAGAAACAAAAGGAATAAAATATTTTAATCTTGAAAAAGGAGAGCTTCCTGGGGTGTGGGGAAGCTGTGTACATGCTGCAAACATGATAAAGCTTCCCTGTAAGGAGTAATGAGTTAGTGAACCTTTTTCAAGTACAGCAGTTCTCCTTTTGAAACTAGTATTTGCCTTGTAGTAACAGAGTTTCACAGTCACTACAAAGTGGTTGTTCATTTCTATTGCTGGGGAGATGCTACAGCTACAGTCAGTGCACATAAATGAACAGGTGGCTATCTTTCAGTTGCCTTTTAAGTGTGATCTATAATGATAAATCAGTTTTGGGGCAAGAGTTCAGGCAAAAGGCAAAAATACAGCCTGCAAACATTAGTTATAATATTGTGACTCTGTCTAGAAGATAGTTCTGCTGGAGCTTTCAATGTATTTCATTCAGTCTACAAATACACATAAACTCTAAGGAACTAATCAACACCTTGCAGGTATAATTTCATTACCTTTGTTACTGAAGGTACTGACTACATTTTTTTTCTCACTCAGGAGTTGCACCACAGTTGAACTGGAGTTGAAATTACCAATCCTAGTGATCCATTCCCTAGCCTTCTGGCACAAGGGGAATTTGCAATCAAATATGATTGTCCTAAACAGGAATACCACTGCAAAGGTGCTCACATTTTCTCTCCTGTGGTCTTGATGGTAAATAAGATGCTCAGCTCTCCTTGAAGAAGGCAAGAGTTCTCAATATGCCAGAAAACACACAGCAACGGACATTAACAGAACAAGAGCAACTGAAGCCACATTTATGTGATATTCTACCATGCTCAGGAAATACGGAGGAGACAAACTCAGATTGATCCTATAGCCTATGTTGAGAAATCTCATTATAATATTCAGTTGAAGAGAAAGAATAATCCAGTCAGAAATATAATGCCTAACATATAACACCTTTCTATTTAACAAGCAGTTATATACATGTTTGCTTCATAGTATTAATGCCCAGTTGGCTGAAAGCTACAAATTGCTAAAATTTTTCTTGAAATGCAAGTAACCAAATGACAATATGAACTTGGTCCTAGAGAGACATGGGCAGTATGTAGTATATTGGTGCTTCCAGCATTTTTTAGGTATTATTTGGCAGGGAAAAAAGCACAAGTAATTCATCATTGTGATGAATGACTATTAAAAAGAGGGGATATGAAAAAGCCAGATCAAGACTGACTACAAAAAGAAGATGAATTTCTACAAATATGACATTCGGTGATAAACATCCTGTATTCTACAGCAAAGTTCTCTGAAAAACTCATGCTGTGAAAAAACAGAACAGTAACTCTTACCTTAACTGAGAGAAAAACAAATGTGAATTTAACTCCTCATAGTTAACTGCTATATTGTTAAAGGTAACAATTATTAGCATATTTCAATTTAACAGTAATTTAAATACAAATAAAATGTTTACTTTGAATACTACAGTCCTTTTGGCGGCAACCAAAATTTGTTTTTTTATTTCTTCAGACAGAATCCACCCACTCTTATAGATGAGTATGTTCCAGAGCCTAATCTTGTACTGAAAAAAAATTCTAGTCCTTGTGGTTGCAAAGATAACTTTCAGAATATGAACTGACTGTAAGCAGAGAAGTCTGCCCAAGTATTAAGATGGCCTGGCAGAACAAGTCTGCAAGAAAGTACACTCTGAAAAAAAATGATCAAATTTCCATTTATTTAATCATATTCCAAACAGTATAATCTTTGTTCAGTCTTAATTGCAAAAATGTTACGATTAAAATTAATTAATTTAACTGTAAAAATGTTACAATTATTACTGGCCAAGAGGGCCAATGGTATCCTGGGGGGCATTAAGAAAAGTGTTTCCAGCAAGTCTAGCGAAGTTCTCCTCCCCGTCTACTCTGCCCTGGTGAGACCACACCTGGAATACTGTGTCCAATTCTGGGCTCCCCAGTTCAGGAGAGACAGAGATCTACTGGAGAGAGTCCAACAGAGAGCTACGAGGATGATCAAGGGACTTGAACATCTCTCATATGAAGAAAGACTGAGAGCTCAGTCTTGAAAAGAGAAGACTGAGAGGGGACCTTATTCATGTATATAAATACCTGAGGGGTGGGAGTCAAGGGGAAGGTGCCGGGCTCTTCACAGTGGTGACCAGCATTAGAACAAGGAACAACAAGTTTAAGCTAGAACATAGGAAGTTCCACCTCAACATGAGGAGAAACTTCTTTACTGTGAGGGTGACAGAGCACTGGCACAGGCTGCCCAGAGAGGTTGTGGAGTCTCCTTCTCTGGACACTTTCAAAACCTGCCTGGACAAGTCCCTGTGTGACCTGTCCTAGGGTATCCTGCTCTGGCAGGAGGGTTGGACTAGATGATCTCTAGAGGTCCCTTCCAATCCTGAACATTCTATGATTCTATGATATGATTCTTATCTTGTGTTTAGCATGGAAAGAACAAAAGTTAAGTTTTGCATGCAAAATGAACTTACATGAGTCCTTGCACATTTCTGCAGATGAAAGTAGGGTTGCTTGTTCTCTCTTTTCCATTTCACACTCTTGTAGATAGAGTATGACACATCACACATACTGTAATTATCAGAAATGCTTGTTGTGCCACCGGTTTATTTCCATCTCATGCACTTGAAAATAAAACTTTTGTGAAGTTTAAATCTCTTTTAGTTCCATAAAATAGTTCCAGGTCTGGATCTGACAATCTTCAAAAATTCACAGAATCACAGAATCACAGTAGTAATAATTAGCTAATTATCCAGTAGAACAATTACTATTACTGCCTTTTAAAATGTGTCCCTTCTTTATACAGGTGATACAACATCTACTAGGATGTTCACAAAGTTATTTATCTGGCTTAAGCACTTGATATTTTAATTTCAAATATAATGCTTTCTGGTACACAACCAGTTTAAAATAAAATAGTAAAAGCATAATAACTGCTGGGCTATATCACACAAAGAACTCATCTTACCTCTTATTCACTTTCCTACACCTGATAAAGGCTCAGTAGCAGAGACTTAGGAAAGAAGATTATAAAACAGTAGTGCAAGAATGACTTCTCCTTCCAGTGAGGTTTAGTGACTTTATTTTTCAAAAGAACTGTTCATGGTGACTGTAACATCCCTTTCTTGAGTAGAATCAGCTAAGTTAGAGCACAGCACTTTGTGTGGACTTAATAATTTTTCACTTATTACATTTACTTGCATTGAATGTAATCTGACATTTTACTGTCAGGCACCCAGTAAAGGGAGGTCTTCTGTGACTCTGCAGTCAGTGGTAGATTTGACTATCCTGAATGATTTTCTATCCTGTATCTTGTATGTACACTTGTTTACATCTTTAGCAGTTACAGCCAGAAAGATTACTGTTTACATGCTAATTATTCATAGTTATTCATATGAACTGATATATTCATGTTTGTTATGTAAATGTCTCCTTGGAAATACTAATGTAAACCCCAGCCACTCATTCACATTTTTCCAAATAGATGCCTTTTTGTTGCCTTATAGTGCAGCCCACATGTAGGATGCTAGTCCTACAAGACATAATATGGAACAAATTATGTATGTACAATATTTACTCCACACACTTAAGAATCTGGCATTGAATATTGTCACGAGTTACAGAGTGGTACATTTACAATGGCACTAATTTACTTGCATGCAGCATGAGAATTTGGCTCTGAGGTATTTCGTTATGAACTGTGGGTTATACAGTTATATCACTGCTTGGTCATGGTAATTGCAACCATTTATGACAAGGCTGAGTTAGATTTTCATTATTCAGTACTAGTGGCTGAAGCACAATAATAAAAAAAATGTTAACAATGTAAGTTACTATTACAACAATACAAGGTCAACATCTAAGTTTAAACTTCCACCCTTTGTGCTTCTATAGTAGCAGTCACTTCCCAGATTCACTCAGTACTAAGGATATGCTTCAGGTATGGAGAATTCAAAGCTACAATGGCTATATCTAATACAAGAAATAATTACAATTGTTACATATTTCCTAAGTTACTGTTTAAATACTGTGATTATTTTGTATCTTCTCTTTAGCTCCTTGCTCAGAAGTGGCCTTTTGGAGATTCTGAATTTGGGCAGTTTCTTTGCAAATTCCTTCCCTTTATACAGAAGGCATCGGTGGGAATCACAGTCCTTAATCTCTGTGCCCTTAGTGTGGACAGGTACAGTATGTTTTACTCTTTTGACAGACACTGTTCTTGCCCTTGCAGTTTTCCTAAAACTGTGAGCACTCAGTATGGTCTTCTTAGCAAGCAGTCTGCAGTACAGATGTAACTTTGATTCTAGTTTTTGATATCCTGGCTATAACAAAGCACCACATCTGTGGTGCCATTGGACTAATTAACTTTACAGGTTTTATAAAGGTATTTATAATTTCTCGTGAAGCGTTACTTTAATTTCCTTCACCAGACAAAAATTTATTGGGATTTGACTCAATATTCAGAGCTCATGTTTGTTTTGCATTTGAACAGAATCACAATATTCGGTCTTTAGAATAGTTTTTTTTCAACTCACTGTCTATGGACCATAATTATAGTTTTTATTTTGATAACTTCTATAACTGGGTTTTATTGGAAAACAAGTTGGAAACTTGCTCTGATAGTTTGATGTTGATAGTTTGCAAATTAATGGCTCTGCTGAAAGTGCTCAGGAAGATATATAAACATTTTAATAGAGCAACAGGTAAGATGCTTTTGAACATTTTCTTTTACACTTTCGTTTTTCATACATGTAAGGGAATAGCAGATGAAGATTTCACTTCTGCAAAAGCTGTTTTTATTGGTCTTCAGTTTATTTGATCATGTGTCTAGTCTTAAATATCAGTAATTCTGATACAGAAAATATTGATAAACACATGATGTGTATTAGTACAGTGAGGCAAAGGTAAAAGAAACTTTTAAATTAATCTCGGTTTGTCTTTACATAAAAAATTGATGTACAGCTTTTGCAACGGATGCGTAATTTAGTTAGCACCCATACCTGAAATACAGATCCTTATTGCATTAGTTACTCATTAGCTGAAGCCAGAAATAAAAACAAACAAACAAAAAAGTAACACAGGCAAATGTTACATTACTATTTTTGAATCTGGGAACAATAAAAGAATTCAGTTTCTCAAACAATATCTGCCCAGCATAAAACACAATCCCATGGACTGCTCTAAGGAATAAATCATAGATCAAGAACATATGAAAGAGAAAGTTTGCTATATATATTCTGGTCAATGTAGTTTCACTAGATTTAGTCCTGTGTCACATATGTTTTCATAAATTAGAAGTAATTCAGCTGAAGCTACCTCTTTATATATGCATATAAATATATGTTTACAAGTGCCGACTTGCTAATCCTCAAAACAACCAAATGCTGTTTCCATTTGAGTACAAAGTCTTACATAGGAACAGACTCAGACTATTTAATTTCCTCCCCTAGTTTACATGCTTTGCCAAGGATGTATTCTTTATCATCTGGTGCTACTCTAGTCAATGGTTTCAGAGAACGTGTGTTAGAAAACAAATATATATAGATAGATTCTGATATTGGCTAACACGAAGTGAATCTAAGTTAGATCACCATGACATTAGGATCCAAGAGCACTTTCAACAAGTTGGGTTGGGCACTGGAAGTGGCATAGTCATATTAACACAAAATTCCATGTCAGCTAATGTTTGGTTTTTAGTATGGAAATTGAGTAGATACAGAATTGTGTGCTGATACAGCTGGACTGTTTTTGTTCTTGAAAAGCATCTCATTTATAGTTACACTGAGTGTCTCTATATGGAATTGCATTCTACAGGATAGGAAAGGATATTCAGTTGGTATGATAAATTCAAAGTTCTATAAGCTTTGATAAATACTGATTCTCTGTCTGTCTTGCAGACTACACACTTAATTTAGAACAAGATTTATTTTATTTTTTTTTGCCTACAAGGACTGTTCTCTGTGCTAACTACATCCTCTTGTGAAACTCCACTCATTACTACTGCCCCTCCTACAAAGTGACCTGCACTGACAGTGTATTAAGGTTTAACTGTGCCTGCCTAAGGGGAACAATGTGTGCTCACACGTGGAGAGGGCTTTAAGAGGCTGACAGAAAACACCAAATTGGCCGTTTACCCTTCAGAGAAAGCACACATCTGTTTCAGATGCCTCTCAGGCATTTTTAAACTGCAGGTCACGACAGTGACTCTTTCTAAACAGTGCCTGATAGTGACTAAGAGGAAGGCTATTTCCCCTCATGAGCTTTTACTTCTGCTTGTATCTCAGGTATAAGTTTTTTATGAAGAAATGGATATCATTTCATATGTGCACACCCTCTTCTTTCCTCCTCTGCATATACAATCGCATAGAACAGTAATCTCAGCATAGGCACTTTCAACTGGCCCAACTTCCACTAAGTGTATTAGATAAGAATTTATCACTAAAACAAAGCTCACAGAGCTTTATGAAATTAAGAACTTAGCAATAAACACACTGCTGCCTATATTGATAAGGAAGAACAGCAGTGATCTTTCACAACAAAGAGGAACAGATCAATATCAACAACAGTAGTCTCATTTAGGAACTCTTCTGAAAGAGTTGTGGTCAATGGGGCGGAGTCTGGTTGGAGGCCTGTATCCAGTGGAGTCCCTCAAGGGTCGGTACCGGGACCAGTATTATTCAATATATTCATCGATGACTTGGATGAGGGACTAGAGAGTACTATCAGCAAGTTTGCTGATGACACCAAGCTGGGAGGAGTGGCTGACACTCCAGAAGGCTGTGCTGCCATTCAGCGAGACCTGGAAAGGCTGGAGGGTTGGGCTAGGAAAAATTTAATGAAATATAACAAGGGTAAATGTAGAGTCTTGCATCTGGGTAGGAACAACCCCAGGTTCCAGTATAAGTTGGGGAATGACTTATTAGAGAGTAGTGTAGGGGAAAGGGACCTGGGAGTCTTGGTGGACAGCAGGATGACCATGAGCCAGCACTGTGACCTTGTGGCCAGGAAGGCCAATGGCATCCTGGGGTGTATTAGAAGAGGGGTGGTTAGTAGGTCAAGAGAGGTTCTCCTTCCCCTCTACTCTGCCCTGGTGAGACCCCATCTGGAGTATTGTGTCCAGTTCTGGGCCCCTCAGTTCAAGAAAGACAGGGAACTGCTGGAGAGAGTCCAGCACAGGGCAACGAGAATGATTAAGGGAGTGGAGCATCTCCCTTATGAGAAAAGACTGAAGGAGCTGCAGCTCTTTAGTTTGGAGGAGACTGAGGGGTGACCTCATTAATGTTTACAAATATATCAAGGGTGAGTGTCACGAGGATGGAGCCAGGCTCTTCTCGGTGACAGCCACTGATAGGACAAGGGGTAATGGGCTGAAACTGGAACATAAGAGGTTCCGCTTAAACTCGAGAAGAAACTCCTTCTCAGTGAGGGTGACGGAACACTGGAACAGGCTGCCCAGAGAGGTTGTGGAGTCTCCTTCTCTGGAGACATTCAAGACCTGCCTGGACACGTTCCTGTGTAGCATAATCTAGGCATTCCTGCTCTGGCAGGGGGATTGGACTTGATGATCTTTTGAGGTCCCTTCCAATCCCTAACATTCTATGATTCTATGATTCTATGATTAATCTTGGCAGTGACTGCTTCTTACGTCCTTGATCAAGTCTCTTATCTTTTCTGTGTTGCTTTTCCCTCTTACAAAGGGCTGATGATACTTGCAGAACAGAAATATGTTGTACTAGTAGACCATTTGAAGAACTCATTTTCTAATGCAGTCAAAAGGGACAGGGAAACAAAAGCACCTACTCTGTAGAACAGCAGGCATAGGGCTTGTCCACAGACAACCTATAGTCTGGGATTTAATTTTCATATAGTCCTTGATTTAATTTCATAAGGCCCACAATATTTATTATTTTTTAACTCTGATTAGGTGGTAAAATTCATTCAAGTTGTTCCAAAAACTTATCTGGGACACAGCAAAAACCACAACCATGCTGCATTAATGAGACCCATACTACAAGGCTAACTAGAGTTCTTGAATTATACCTTTCCAATGGATGATAAAATCACAGAAAGAGCATAGAAAAACATCAGAACTGATTTTGGGGCCTTACAGATCGCAATTTGTAGCCTATCAAAAATTTTACTTAAGAAGCCACTTAAATATACTATCCAAGTACTGAAATCCAGATGATATATTAGATATCCCTGAGGTCTTTAGCATAGCAAAGAAATACATAATAAGAAGCTATAAAACAAGGTTTCCAGCAGGCAAATTCCAAATGAAAATAATGTACACATTTTTAACAATGATGGTGATTAACTACAAGAAGAAACCACCAGGGAAAGGCAAAAGTGTCTTTTTCCTGCTTTTAATATTCTCAGATTAGACAGGATACCCTTCTGAAATAAATACTTTAAGCAAATTATAAAGGAGTGCAAATAATTTAATTGTTTGCGTGTATGTATATTTCGTGATGTAATGATCCCTTGTCCTTAAATACTGTGATTCTCCAAATACAAGTAGCAGGAGGGACTGCAGAGACCATGAAAAGCAAGTTGGAATAAGAATGAGGGAAGAGAGAGGGGAAGAAAATAGAGGAGAGTAGGAAGCAGAAGGGCACAATATACTAAAGTTAGATTCATAGAATCAAAGAATCATAGAATGGTTTGGGTTGGAAGAGACCCTAAAGATGATCTACTTCCAAGCCACCTGCCATGGGCAGGGACAACTCCAACAAGACCAGGTTTCTCAAAACCCTACCCAGCCTGGCCTTGAATACTTCCAGGGAGAAACATCCACAGCTTTCCCTGGGCAACCTGTTCTAGGGTCTCAACACCCTCACAGTCAAAAACTTCTTCCTTACATCTAATCTAAATCCATGCTCTTTCAGTTGTAAACCACTACCCCTTGTCCTATCACTACACTCCCTGATAAAGAGTCCTTCCACTTCTTTCCTGTAGGCCCCCTTTAAGTATTGGAAGGCTGCTATAAGGTCTTCATGGCCCTCCTCCGGACTCGCTCTCACAGGTCCATGTCTTTTTTTATGCTGGGTGCCCCAGAACGAAACACAGAACTGCAGGTGGGATCTCACCAGAACAATATAGAAGGGGAGACTCACTTCCTTTGACCTGCTGGCCAAGCTTCTCTTGATGTAGCCCAGGACATGATTGGCTTTCTGGGCTGTGAGCGCACATTGCTGGCTCATATTCAGATTTTTATTCATCAACACCCCCAAGTCCTTCTTTACAGGGCTGCTCTCAATCCACTCATTGCCCACCGTGTATTTGTCTTGACTCAGGTGCAGGACCTTGCACTTGGCTGTGTTGGACTTCATGATGTTGGCACAGGACCACCTCTCAAGCCTGTCAGGGTCCCTCTGGATGATGTTCTTCCCTCCAGTACCACACAACTTTGTATCATCTGCAAACTAAGTTGACAGCACATATATAAGCAGTAGAAAATTAAAAGAGGGAGAGAGAAGAGGACCCACAACATTAAACAGAGGAAAGGAAATGACCTGGAATAGAGCTGAATATTTTAGACAAGGTTGGAGACAAAAGGGAAACAAACAGAAAAAAAAGAAAAGTAAGACAAAACACACGCACACAGATTTTAGATTGCGGAATTAAATGTAATGCATGGTGCATGTCAGTTCCTGGCAGACATCCTATATTTTCTAACTATGAGGGAAATAAACCCTGCAGTATTTTCCCACTCCTAATTATGGGAGGTTTGTGGCTAGACAAGGATCCTATGTATTATATAACTCAGAGAACACCCACGTGTTATTATTATACTACCACTATTTTTTCAAGTTGCTCTTACAGCAGTACATAAAGAGACCAAATAATTGCAGGTTAATATACATTCACCAATTTCTGATCTAATTACTGAGCTCCTTATGCTTTAGCTGAAACCATGCATAAAATTCTTCAGCCAATAATTCCTTATCTGATAGTTATTTGAATTGTGAACTGAAAAAGACAATTGCTAGGGGGGTGGTTAACTCACTCGGTTAGAGCGTGGTGCTGGTAACACCGAGGTCGCGGGTTCGATCCCCATTGGGTCCCCATGTGTTGCCTGATCTAGTTGAGAGGTGTGCCTGCCCATGACAGGGAGGTTGGATTAAATGATCTCTAAGGTCCTTTCCAGCCTAGGCCATTCTACGATTCTATGATTTTAATAAAATACATAAAGGACCTGAATCCTAACTGCTGTGTATACTGATCTTCTCACATACTAAACAGTTCTAACTCAAACAGAACAGGTACAAAAATGCAAGAAATGAAAGATTTGGATTCACAATTTACAACTCATTTGCTGTAACTTACATAGTTACACAGATGACATAACAGAAACTTTGCATTTCTTACTTGAAAAGTATGTGCAGTCTACAGGCCCCTGTTTGCTAGGAACGTAATTCGATCAAGGATGAGGTAGTACCTTGTGCAACTGATGGGACTGATTCTAAAATTGCCAGTCAGTAGAAAGTAAACTTCTAATTGATTGTTAAATTTCCAAAGTTCACAAATATTTGAGTATTTGTGTGAAAGTTTGTTTTTCTATGAATAACCCATTTAGTCATTAAAGCCAAAATTTAGTATTTGGCAAAATTAAATATGAGAGGATCACAAATTATTTGAAATTAAATTTTAATTTTAACATGAATAAATATGCTTGAGAAGATATGAAGCTGAATGTTACCCTCTCAATTATTTCAGCATAGTTTATTTCAATGCTCTCAGAATTCCAATCTCGTAGACCTCCTCCCCATGAGTGAACCATTGCCTCCTCTCTTCTGATATTTTTTGAAAATAGGGATGCTTTTAGATGTTTGTATTTTTAATCTGCAAGTCCAAAATATAGTTTGATTTAGCATGCTCAAAATCTTTACACATACGTTTCTGTTAAAATGACGTACTGAGAACCTGACTGTAGTACACCTGTGACTATGCTGTGTATGATATTGCTATAGATATCAAAGCAAAAGCTTCTAGCCGGTTTACTGTGAGAATGATGGCATATAGGGCCCTGACACCTCTCAGTGATGTTGTGTAACAATGCTTTCTGAAGTTTTTGTGAGGAGCTTACAGCCTGATCTTGCATCTTCCTTCCTCTAACATTGAGGCTAAAGAGGACTTAACTCCATCCTGTTGATAAGCACATTTCCAAATGAAAAAGGAAGGGTGATTCAGGAAATCAGAAGAAATGCTCTCTGTGTGAATTCCAGATTAGCGTCCTGCTTAGAGGAGGGGTGAGATGCCTTCTAATAACTCTACATTTTACTGAGCTCTGTAACCGAAGTCCTATATCCCTTAACGATTTTTTTTCATGAGCTCTTCATTCCTTCCATCTCAGAAAATCAAAATCCAATAGCTCCCTGTACACTCAAAGCATCCTAACCCAAAGAGCTCAGCTACACTTTTCCTTAAAACCTTGCTATCTCTGAGTCTTCAAGCCCATGCCAAAATTCTGTACTCCTTCTAATCACCTTTCTACCATCACACCCTAATCCTTCCACAACCTAATCCTCTATCCTAAAGTTTTCTAATCTAAATTCCCCTGTTCCTTCCTTCTCCTACCAAACCTCACCTATCCTTGCAACTCCAGAGTGTACAGGTTTACTGTATCCTCCTGGTCTGTTGCATGCATCTTCTCTTCCCACATCTTTCACCTTGCTTCTGTCTTCTGGTATGCCCTTTGTACTCCGTTAGCTGCTGTCACCAACTAAAATCACCACTCCATTTGCTTTTTTTCAAAAAACACCCTTGGCTGGTGCTTTGGGAACGTGTTAAGAATACAGGTGGCAGCTGTACATATCAAATTGTATGTGTTGGGACTCAAGAGGGCAGAAAATGAGGGCATGTCTGAGGAAGAAAAGAATACTTGCCATAGTCAGAACAGTAAAATGATACAGTTCCTTACAATTTATAATCTGCTTCATTAGTTTCTTATTCTGACATATGTTAAAGCAGATGAAGAACCTTTCTCGACTTTTTTTCTCCTCAACTAAAGAAGATTATTTCATCAGGGGATGCCATAATAGCAGTTATTCCAAATGGGGGGAGGCTATTATTTCTGGGAAGTAAAATAAACCATTTAGAAACCATTACAGCACCAGTGACAGAAAGCTCTCCATTATGCATTTCAGACTATTACAAGATAAAAAATAATATTTGTTCTTTCCATGATTTTTAGATAGCACTCTTTGCTAAATTGTTGGAAATACTATGTAACTCATTTACTGCAGTTACTGCTAGACTACAGTTAAGTCTGCTACTGAAATTTTTTTTTATGTACTACTTTGTGCTCTGTCTTATATGCCTATCAATATTCTCCAAATAACTTTTGAACCTTTTGACCAGAGTTGATAGAGGTTGAGGTCTAAAAGCCAATATGTTTCTACAAGTTCCTTGAAATAGAGCAGACAAATAGAGAAAGACTCTTGCGGTTCCCTAAGGATAACAGCCTGGTAGCAAGAACCTTCCAGTATTGGAGGGGTGGAGAAGGCAAAGAGAGGAAGAGGAAAAGGGAGAAATTCATGTACTTGAAACCTATTTAAGAGTTCTCACCTTCTACCAAGATTACAGTTATGAGACACATACACACAGGAAAGCAGGTTTCAATAATTCCACTTCTTACAGACAAAATTGCTATCTAGGTGGTAAAGTCGTGAGCCAATGTGTTTGTTTTGGCACGTACAGACTTCTTAGACATGCACTTCATTTCTCATCAGAAGGGTGATGCAGAGGCTGAGATAGCTGTCAGACAGCCCTAACTAGCTCTCGGCAGTAGTCTAAGGCAAACATAGTATATGCTACTAAACCCAGTATTTTTAACACTGAATAATGTAAATAGAAGAAATGCACTTTCATATCATTAAGAGTATTTTCACAATATTTCATTGCATGAAAGCTGACACCTTCAGATAGCACTCCTGTTACAGCTGAGGTAGCTGAAAGACCTAGACAGTTTTTATCTATTGGAATGGCTCAGGTGTCTGGAAGCTTTTTTTCTTCTGTTATGTCAGTTCATCTAGTGAAAGATACAGCCTGTCCTCACAAACCTTGCCTACTTTAATTAGAAACATTAGTGTAGTCCACATAGAATTCCACACAATTCAGTGCCTAAGCAACAGTTGCAGCCAGCTTTCTGCTATCCACCCCTTTATGAGCTCTGCTGTGTCCTAGATGGCTTGATAGCTGGCAAAGCCACTGGAACAGGCAGAAAAAACAAGCAATAGAAATCTAAGATGTCAGCTTTAGGATTTGACAATACATAAAATTGAACAGAGAAGTTTGTAATTAAAGGAGAAATAGAAGGTTGGAAACTAATGCCTCTCTTTTTTCAGGTATAGAGCAGTTGCCTCCTGGAGCCGTGTTCAGGGAATTGGAATCCCTATGATCACTGCTATTGAAATTTTCTCCATTTGGCTTCTTTCCTTCATTCTGGCTATTCCAGAAGCAATTGGTTTTGCTGTGGTACCTTTCAGATACAAAGATGAAGGTTATGTTACCTGCATGCTCAATCCTACAAATGATTTTATGTTGGTAAGTAACATACTTCCTCCTCTTTTTGGAATCCACAGTGAAGAAGTTAGACAATTAAGATACTGGATTACAATAAACTTCATTCATCCATTAAAGTGCAAAATATATTCTAATGTATATTGGTGCAATGAAGATCCTTCATTTGCAGTGACGTGTCTCTGCTTTCACCTAGAGATACTAAATGGGACTTCACATTTTTATTCTTCACTATTGAGAATTCTTAACAGAGAATTTTGCAATTTGGGCCTGCTTAAAGTACAATCAAGAGATGTATCAGGGTAGCCAGAGCCTTGGAAGGTATTATGTGTCTAGTTATTACACCTTGGAGCTTGTAACTATCAAAAAACATGTTTGACCATAATAATTCATCATTTTGCATGCAGTAGCCAGGTCTTTTGGCAGATAAAAGAAAGGGTGGAGCCATGCTCTAATATAACTTTCACAATTCTGTATGCACTTACAAAGTCAACAGAAAATAATCCCTTCATTCACAAGAAATCTTGACTACAAATCTGACAGACACATCTCCAGCCTACATAGCTTGGGCACTGTCAGCTGTCATCTAGATACAGCAACTCAAGCCTGAGATAGACCAGGCTCCTTTGGCACATTTCATAGTCCTCATCCTCTGTACTACTCAACAGTTCAGCAGCTCAACAGTTGCCTATATCCACATAAGCTTGTTCAAAGTAAGTCAGGTGAGTAGTCACTACAGAATTAATAGGTCTTTACAGCATATGTGGATAGTGATTTTCTGCTTGGCCTTACACTGAGAAAATGGGAAAGTGATATTTTAATTTTTACTTTGAGAAGCCAAAGAAGGGCCAGCCACCAGTCAACCAGTAATAAAAAAAACCTGCAAAAAACCCCAAAAGGTAATATTCTGTTTTGTCTCAGAGAAGGCAGATAATGCAAGGTCTTAAATGTTGAAGGCAATTCCATATTTTTTTCTGGACTATAACTTTTCATGATAGAGTGCAAGTTTCTTTTTTTTCAAGTGTCTGGCTTTTCTTTTATTGGATCAGAACACGGCTTGAGCTAGAAAATTTAGAAAATAAAAAGTGTAGATAATTAGAGTTTTTCAGAGGAACATCCCCAACTTTGGTAGGGTTACACAGACTGCAGGGATGGCAGAAAGAGCAAGAGACAATTGCAAGACATGATAAAAGGAATTCCCTAATGGAATTAGTTAATGCAGTTGAAGACAAGAGTGGAATTGCCCAGTGGAATTACTACATCTTTGTTTCTAAACTTTATATACTATATGACTGTAGACACCATAGTTGTAAGAATAAGATTTATGAAATGCACACTGAAACAAATTTCCTTCTTGTAATGGCTGTTTTTCTCCACAAACGTGCCTGGACAGCCTTCACTTCCTCTCTCCCTGAGAAAAACAACACTTTTCCCTCTTCTCAAAAATACTACAGTTAAGGTCTTCCATAGGCTTGCTAACTTTAATGATTCTTGTTCGGTTCTTAGGGTGATAAGTAGAACAGCTTGTTTTGTTTTGTTAGCAGGAATTAGTATCTTCTACTTGCTCAGCATAATTCAAGAGCTCCAAATCTCCTTACGCCAGTTTTATTTTCAAGGAAACAAACCAGCATTTACATCCTAGCTGAGAGTAAATGCTGGACATGTCAGTCAAAATGGAGAGTGTTGTGTTTCAATGCATTGCAAGCAAGTACAAACATGAGATTAAAGTGGAAATACCATTTTAGCCTTAACTGTAGTATTTACTACCACAAACACCACAATAAACAATTACTAAACTCTGGGAAGGATTTATGATTAACTTCTGGTTTTAATAGGAGCTTTATTCATGTTTAAAGCTATCCTTGAAAGACTTAAAAGATTCATGCTCAACCATGATTCCCAAGAGGCTGAGTGCACTAGGAAACTTGTTTAAAATGCACATTTCCTGTAGAAAACCAGTTCCATGTGGGCTTTCAAGACAAACAAAAGAATGTCTCCTTCTCTTAAATCAACCCATTTTTGTGCTTTGATGTACGCTTGGTGAAACTCAGATTCCACAATTAATCATTTACAGACATGTAAGGTTTTAGAACTTCACAAAGCCAAGTCCTCATACAGAACTTGGTCAAGGCTATGACACAGAAATCTGTGTGTGTGTTTTCCTGCTCACAAAAGCTGGTAGATTGATAGGACAGAAAGTTTTCCCTGTAAACACAGAACGGATTCACACAGTACACATTTTGTTGGGCTGCCCAACCAGTATGATTCCAGTCTGACTTGGAGGAATTTGCCACGGAAAAGAGAACTGTCTCCATGTACTTGCAATCCTTTTCTCTGCAGAAGGAGTGGTAATTAGATTTCTCCTCAGTACAAACTCCTCAAGTATGAGGCATAATGTTTTCTGGTTTTCTGCTTGCAGAAGCTCTGTTCCCAGTGGGGGAAATTCTGCCCCCAAGGAGAGTGCAGCTATGCAGCAGCCTGTAGCCCCTCCTCATACAGGGATGAGTCTAACGAGTAGAAGGAAACAAGCTAAACAACACGATTCATAATGACCTGTTAGGTGGAGCTGTGGCCTAGATATCAGCAGCATACTCTAAATTAGCAAGCTTTGTAAGCAGCTAACTTGTGGCAAAGGGAGAACAATCAAAAGCATTTGCTTTTTCTTAGTAAATCAAATTGCTAGTGTAACTAAAGAAGATTTTAAATTAACATTATTAAATGCTAGTCTAGCAGTTGCATATACTTTTTTTCATCTTTCCAAGATTAGTACCATTCAGTTTTAAATGAAGTAAGACGTCAAAAAGTTTGACTTTTTCAAACAGGATTCATATAATCCTCAGCTATTAGCTTTTTGACATTTGGTGTGGGAACCATGATGTTACAAGAGTACATCCACTAGGAATAAACAAGCTAGAGGAAAGATTATGAGAAAGAAGGTTCCCTCTTACACACATCCATCTCAATGACTAATAACATAGAGACAGGAAATATTTAAAATGTCATATTTCAGTGCACACTTTTGGCTGAGCATAAAAGTTAAAAAACAAGATACAGTATTTTTCAAGTCTGAAAATATAATTGTCTACAGAAAAGAGAAATTTTAAATGTTTTGTCAAATGTAGCATTTATCATAATAAAAAAGTATTAACTTAAACCACAGATTAAATCACAGCTAACACTTGAATTTACACAGCAAACTACTGCTACTCTATCAAGTCCCTCAGTGTCCTGTCATAAAAGGCAAATGGCATGAATGGCAGGCAAAGGGTTAAAAGTAACTGCATCCCTAGAAGCAAACTGTCCCAAGCTTTGCATGTATCAGATATACACTTATGAAGTGGCTCCTATCTGCCCAATACATAAGCAAAGCGACTACCAATCTTTCTGCTGATAACAAAAGGTGATTAAACTTACAAGACATTTTGAATTTTCCTTGTTTGGAATCAGGACAGAAGCTGTAGAGGTAAATGGCATTTCCTGAGACAGGGTTTTAGTAAGATTTGTTATCTCAAACTGACACTGTCTACATTTTGGCATGTCTTTTTCATGAAACTGGATTCCAGTTTTCATGAATGAGTGCAAATGTTCAGAAAACACAAGCAAAAAAATTAATTGCAACGGGCTATCTGTAAGGTAAAATAAATATTTACACTGCCACAATTTCCATTTTAGTGTTGGTCCAAAATAGATGAACAGTAAGATAATTTACATAATTTGTGCTGTTTACCAATAGACAGATACCAGTGCACCGTCATGCTTTCTCTGTTACTTTCCATTGAATCGTAAGAAAATACCTTCTCTTTTCTTTATCTACAGTTTTACAAAGATGCAAAGGATTGGTGGCTGTTTGGTTTCTATTTCTGCATGCCACTGGCATGTACTGCCATCTTTTATACACTAATGACTTGTGAAATGTTAAACAGAAGAAACAGCAACTTGAGAATCGCTCTCAGTGAACACCTTAAGCAGGTAAATATTAGTAACACTGATGTTTGAAGATACTGTTCTCTTTCGGTTAGCTTAGAAATGTTTCAAAGTGTACTTGATACAATAACTTAGAGAAATAAAAATTGAGAATGTAGGCTATTTATGACATTAACGTATTCATTTAAACCCAGAACACAAGACTAAACCATGGTATAAGGAGGTAATGAAGACAGCACACTCAGGAAACTAGCCAGTTTCTTTCTCTTCTTAAGTATGTATGGCAGTTGTGCTCTCCTGCTCTTTAACCTCAAATCACTGCTGGCTAAATGCTTGGAAATTTAACTACAAAGATTTGCCCAAAAAAAGTTTCTTTTTATTCAGAAAGATATGACTCCATGGGTCATCCCTACTTTTGGCACACTTTGATATGCAACTTAAGCTTCATATAAAAAGAAATTGTAGAATAACCTGGTTTAGAACAGAGTGGATTTTTTTTCAGGGTTATTGCACTGTTGCAGTGCTATTTCTGTAGCTGCTTGGAAAAGAGCAACAGGAGAATATTACAAACAAATGATCACAGAGTAAAGTTACACATAGAATTGTCAGATTTCACTTTGCTGGTTTTGCAGCACTGTCTGATGTTTAATGCCTAACTAAATTTTCAAAAACAATCTGTAGCTATTCCCCTGTGTTAATGTCAGCCCCTCGAATTCCACTCTTTCAAATGCCATATTCACAGACGTGGATCCCTAAGGCAGACCCTTTTGTACAGGAGTGAGTTCTCTCAGAGAATCTTCCTCTGCTTGGCTCACTCCAGATCAGGGCAGACCAGAAAATCCCCTCCTTGTGCAGATCCTTCACTTTTTTCCTTTATCAGGGCCTGGGCTGCAGCACTGTCTGTCCTAGGGCCACACACAAGCTACTCCACCCATTAGAACTAGAATGGTATGTACAGGGTGGGGGAATCCACCCTCCAGCTTTCCCATCCTGACGCACAGTGGCCTGCAAATTACTCAGACTGGTTGCTGGAGGATGACTATGCCAAAATTTACAAATGCTTGTCTTGTTAAATATCACCTTTGCCCTTCTTTCTTCCTTCCTTCCCTGCAGCCTTGTCCACATTAATGTCTAGTCACAATCCTTTCCATGTTTTCATTAAAACTGCCATTATAAGGAAGAAGAAACAATAATAGTCATACTCAAAACCTAACAAGATTTACTGTAAATGATACATTTGACTCTATGTTTCGTAATGACAGAACTTTGCAATGCTTATTATTGTTCCATTACAGTGGCAGTTGAAGAAGTGGTATTCTTACCCCTTTTTGTGCTTCTCTTTATCAAATCCACACCTAGCAAACACCACTGATATGCATTGTAAAAAATGCACTAAAACATCTGTAAATCTTCAGAGCCATATAAAATACCCATCAAATTTAAATTATTTCCTGATTAAGTATTAGGAGATTAAGGTGTAATACAGAAATTTCTAAAATTTTGTTTGTAGAGGAACTATTTGCTTAAGAACATGAAGTTCATGTAGCAAGGATCACACGGCAAAATTAATATGCTGTGCAGTATCCCTTTATGCTACATCATGCATACTAAATAGAAAATAATACATCAGAGAGAATTTGACTGTCCTGACTAGGTACATGGCAGAACGTAACTTTGGTTGCCAATTGATTTAGGTGCCTTGGGTTTACAGATTGCCCCACATCAATGATTAGGTACAAGTGATTTAACAAGCAGGTGTGATCCCAGTTTCCCTCATACATGAAAAAGTTTTCTTGCAGATTATGCATGTTTCTGAAGCAAGAGGTTTATCTGAGGGATTGCCAGAAAATTAATCTAATGTAGAGGAATAAGAAGGGCTGGGAAAATCATCAGGTTCAGGAAAGCCCAACAATGGATTTTCTTTGGCTGATGTCTGCAATGTCCTGGCAATGATCTGTGTGCTCCAGCTGCACCAGTCTCAGTGAGGAGCAGATTCTGTTGAGGATGGCCAGAATCAAGCCCTATAAAAACATTTCAGGGACACCAGGTAGTCTGGAAGCAGCACTTTGGGAATCCTTGTATGCGTTGTCTAGATTAGTTACTTTGCTGACAAAATCACTATGCTACAGTCATGAATTAGGCACTTGGTCATTGTTGTCTTTACTTCTTTTTCCAGCGTCGAGAAGTTGCAAAGACAGTTTTCTGCTTAGTAGTTATTTTTGCTCTTTGCTGGTTCCCCCTCCATTTGAGCCGAATTTTGAAGAAAATGGTATACAATGAAAGAGACCCCGGCAGATGTGAACTGCTCAGGTACTTAATTTTCTGTGTCAATCAGTTGTTTACACTGAAAAAAATATGGTGTCACACTTGGAGTTTCTGTGAAAAATGTCGTTGTGCATGCAACTGTAGTGTTAGAAGAGCAAACACTTCATGACTTTTCAGCTGCACCCATTTTCAGGGGTTTCATTTTTAATGGGGTTGCATAACTTCAATAAATATTGTCTGTCACCATTGCATTCACATTCCTCTGGCTTTTGTAAACTTCTGTGGGATAGGTTATTATATACTTGGCATAGTAAAAGATTAGAGTGAGGGAGTTAGGTAAGAGAGAATTAGTTTCTGTGACAGAAGAGATTGTAACCACAAAGAGTGCAGATGCTTCTACAGTATATGAACAGTTTAAATATTTTGCTTTCTCTTTTGTTGCCTAGTTTCTTGCTGCCGTTGGATTATATCAGCATCAACCTGGCAACTATGAACTCTTGTATAAACCCAATAGCTCTCTATTTTGTGAGCAAGAAGTTTAAAAACTGTTTCCAGGTAAGATCTTCTTGATAAGATTTTATGTCCAGTTGATGAACTGCATTAAACCACTTAGTTATTATATATTTTTAGCAGCTGGGAGAAGAGGCACAAATTGTCTAGTTTACCAGCTAACCGCTCACATAGCACACATACCAAACTGGAAGTGGAACTTACCCTCTTTATCTGAAATGCTAAACCAGTAAATAAATTTGACATAGTCCTGATATGTAAGCATGTAAACTGAGATAAACATGCTCTTAGAAGTTCTATTTATCTGCACATGACAAGTACATGAAATAGAATTTGGTTGATAACATTTCCCACTCCAGATGCAGACAAAAAACACATACATAGGACACCAAGCTGCCTGCAGTTAAACAATTGCATTAGTAACTAAAATTTTTAGGCCTGAATACCAAAGCAGGTACCTGAGTTGGCATTGGCACTTAAATACTCATTATGGCTTTTACCTGTATTTTTGCAGTTCCTACACACGAAAACATATTTTAAAGCTAAAATAGTTTCCTTGTTAGCTGTGGCTCTGCAAGTCCCTGTTCACCTTATAAAGGCAATATAGGAAGGAAGAAAATGAGCACATATACTGGTAAAGAAAGTAATGAAGTGGAAAAGGAAGACTGAAATATCTTTATCTGCAAAGAAAAACAAAAGATGACAGGACTGTACCACTAAACTAGGTCTTCGAATAGGCAACTCAAGCTACTGAACAAATGTAATAAATTATTAGCATAGGGAATAACTCTTTGTCTGTAGCCTGCTCAGACTTACAAACTATTTTAAAGGAGTATTTTCACATGATAAATAAGAAGTCAGCTTTGCTTTTTATAGTTCCCTACTTCATTTGAGAACTGTGGAGTGGATAATATGCCTGAGCTTGTCCTCAGGTGAATGGGTACTATCAGGCTGCTCCTCATATCATTAGTTCATTCTTCCCATTTGTCCTTCCAAATAAAATTACCATCCAACAACTCTAATTAAAGAATATTCAGCTATTATTTAATACTTCTCAGCATCTCATTATAGCTTACCTTTTCACTTCTAGTGTTAAGGTCATTAATTCAGGCAATCCTTTCGTTTTATACCTGAGTTTCTCACCCTACCTCTGTTGCTATTTTACATATGCACCCACAGATAAATAGTACATATATCTCAAGTCTGGCTCAACCTCTCTGCAACACTCCCTTCTCATTGAGTTCACGGAAGTCACAGATCTACTGCTGTTATGGCCACTGCTCCTCTGAGGCCCTAACTCTTTCCCCTAGAGTGGAGACTCCATCTACGTAGAATTAGACACTAGTTTTTATGAAGGGAAGTGAGGATAGCTGAAGAATCCTTTCTGCTCCTTTCAGAAGAGACAACTGAACATACCAGCCCGTGAAGAACCTGGGAGTATGATCCCGAATGTCCTTCTTAACTGTGAAAAATGATACATCTCAATATATTCACTGTTCTTTTTCCTAAACAATTTTGTCTTCTAAGATATGAGAAGAGACCTATGTCACAGGCTGGGGAATTTTTGTCTTTTCTCTTACATGCTAAGCAGCACACTGATCCTTAAGTCTGAAGTGCAAGTGATAGAGGGAAAAAATCCCACAACCCAGGTCTTACAATATGCATTGAATTCTATCAGTTCTCAATCTATTTTCCTTAGTCAAACAAATTTCAATTTTGACTCTGTGAAAGTTTTTCTTAAATAAGAGGCATAGGTCAGGCCTAATCTGCTGCCTTTGTGATGTCTAACCACAAGAATTGCATCCTAGGATAAAAAATTTGTCTCAGTGCAGCTATCACTTAAAAAATACGACTGGCAATCTGCATAGAGTTGACAGATTTGTGTTTAACATTTTTTTTTAATTTATTTCTAGTCATGCCTTTGCTGTTGCTGCTCCCAATCTAAGAGTCTAGTGACTTCAGTGCCCATGAATGGAACCAGCATTCAGTGGAAAAATCAAGAACTAAACAATCACAATACAGACCGAAGCAGCCACAAAGACAGCATAAACTGAAAATTAAGGACTCTGATGTTGCTTCAGAATCAAACAGGAAAAAAAAAAAGTCACAACAAAGCTATTTCAACAGGAAGCCCAGTGACTGTTCAATAATCAATTCAGATATGTGCACCCTTGTACTTAATTCTAAAGGTGACTGAGTAGATTGACTGACTATAGCTGTGATGTTCTGTGAACTGAGATGCACTGGATGGTAATTCTGTCTCTGAAAACGGTATTGATGTGATTATGACACCAAAAAACTGTCTTGGAACTGCACAGGTGGTTGCTTTTCTGAATCAAGCAGGAACTGTCCAGTGTCTGTGACAGGTATAATGCAATCTTTTTAACTGATTGTCACCTGGAATTAATCACTCTGGAATTTTTCAGAATATACCAAAATGGAATGTCTGTGACTATATTTTCTCTCTGCCCGTTTGTCTTTTAACTTTTATTTGTGTGGTGGATATTTTTCCATGCATCAGTATGTTTTGCATATTGTTGTTGTTGTTGTTTTTCAGGTTTATGTTGGAAAATGCTGTGATCCACACCAGTATTTTATTTGCTTATGTTACAGTGGGTCAGGACATTAGCTGGGCCGTTCACATTTGTAGCACTTCAGTACTCAAAAATAGGAAGAGACCATTTAAAGTAGTATCAACATTTGGCACTTAAGCACAGATTAATACCAAAAAGAGAGGTATTGATAATACAGTACTATACTGTGTTATTTATTTTAATGCTTTGTACAAAATAAACATAATAATCTATATCAGCAAAAAGAATTAAAGATGCCCCCGGAGGGGCACCTTAAAATGTGTTTTTAATTAACCTGCCACATTAATTCTTAATTATATGAACTTATTAATCTATTTAGACTATATCTGTGTTAAATCTAAGTCAAAATGAGGGCCAGCGGAACACAGTGAACCATTATTAAAGCTGTCCAAAGACTTCCAAGAATATAATTATTATCATAGCAACTATGCACAACACTACGAAGCTCCGAGCAACCTGATCTAGTTACAGGTGTCCCTGCTCACTGCAGGGGCATTGGACTAGATGACCTTTAAAGGTCCCTTCCAGCCCAACACATTCTATGATTTTATAATTGTGAACAGGAGGTTATAGTCATAGTGAATGCAGAACTGTGGGAATCTGTAACAGCTGGATATATGAGGATATTTTGTGCCTTATGCTTACAAAGTTCTTTGTCTTGGTCTCACAATGTTCAAAGATTTTAATGGGGTTTGATAGTTTATTAGCATTGGTAACCATACAAATGCTATGAATAATATATAGAATATATTGCTTGCGTACATGTAAACTTGTTATTTCCATCCATTATGGTTACATGGCAAGAGATTCTTTGTTTGGCTATAAAAATTTTTAATACGTAGCCTTTCATTAAATAGTGGAATTAAATAGTGTGGTGTCATACATAATATGCCTCATGCACAAATCTGCTAGGAAATTTATAGCATCTGTTGTGCCAGGCTAAGAAGCAGTAATTAAAATTCCACAACTTTTTAAACATACGTTACATTTCAAGCAAAAGATATAATCCTGTATATTTTTATTTACAAGGTCAAATTGGTAGTGCCTACAACAGTGACTTCTGCTGCACAAGTTTTCCAAATGTTTACAGTCACGCAAATCCTCTAAAGTGTATTTAAAAAAAATTCTTTAAATTGGTTTATGTGTTTTTGTGTGGTTTTGTCTCTGTGACATATGTGCATGTATAAATACATACAAATTTTTGTTCATATGTTATAAACCTAAATACAGTCTTCTGACAGTGCTCTGCAGTAGTGCCTAAGAGCATGGTTTTGAATGAGACTTGGCTGAATTTTAGTCAAAACATTTCATCCTCAAACTATATAAAAAAATCACAGTAAATGAGTAACAATACTTCCCTTTGAGAAGGTTGAGTTAATGAGTCTCTTTACACCCTGACACCTTCACTGCTCCTTTGACAGAATGTATTGAGCAAATGACAAAGGTGAACAGGAAACAGATATTAGGAATGGATTTAATTTGTAAATTGCCCCTTCTTTATGTCAAGGCACATATTATTAAAATTTATATTCATCACCCAACATTAACAGTGAAACAGAAAAACCAAAGACTCCCAACACCAAAATCAGAACAAAAATCATCACAACACCAAACAAGACTAAACAATCTACACACAATCCACCCCTCGTTCCTTCACCTCAATCACAAAAACATAAATTCCCCAAATTCATTTTAGTCTTCAACATTGCTCAGTCCATGTTTTGCCCGTTACCTCTCTCCACTTTGTGCACATTCCCCTCTTCTGTTATTTATCTGATGGTTGGATGAAGCAAAAATTCATGCTATACCAGCAATTTATTAATCTGATTGTTCAGAAACTATCTTTTCTACCTGTCTACATATGACAGTGAGTTGTAGAAACAATCCAGGATAGAAACTTTAGGACTCTGAACTTCTACAAATAGAAAATAATAAAATCTATCTGCAAAAGCTTCAGAACCAGAAATGGACTATTTTTAGGCTTTACCAGCACTGGTACCAACCACAAGTCACGAAAAGCTAACAGCTTTCCTTTCAGCATTAACACTTCAAACACCTATTGCTTTCAAACCAATAATTGGCTCTATTATATGAGAGAGATATATGCACATGCACACATGAAGCACAATTTAAGCCAGTTCAGCCTAGATGGAAAAAAAAATCTTCCTACTCCCTGAAGAGCTGACTGATCTTAGTGGCAGCATTACAAAATATGAAACTTTTTAACTAACAAAAAAAGAGCAAAGTATCAAACAGATGTGAGAGGTGGTTTTTTGAATGCTTTAGAATGATATTTAGGAAGTTACTTAGGGATCAAAGCCTACAGAAAATAACTGGCAATCCTCATTCCATCTCCTCCAGCCAGTGGAAGGACAGATAGAGCCTAAATAACAGTGACAGGTGAGGTCTTGCAAGATTTCAGACCCTTTTTTGCCATGAATGCTTTTGCATTTTCACTGGTGGCTGCTGCTCCCACTCACAAAGCAATCATACAGAAAAAGGGTGTTACGATGTGGCAGTCATGGTGATGGAGGAACTGTTTCTGTTAAACTTCCTAAGGTATTTATTTTTTAAATTCTTTCCCAGTGGTAATGGTACACATTTCTGCTAGTATTGTATCTACCCTCAGTTCTGAAAAAACTACTCTTCCCATAGAGCCAATAGAAGTCTTTCATAATTCTGAAATTCAGCCATATTTAATTTTAATCTTTACTTTTCCTGCCAAGTCCTGCAAAAAGGTGCTCTGGCATTTCTATTAGTGCATCAAAAACAGTGTAGGTTTAGTTGGAATTTTCCTCTGCTGTTGCACAGAAGCTGCTTTCTCTTTTACATCAGAACAGCTTCCCACAACAAGTATCCTTCCATCCTCCTCTTATATTATAGAAGTTTTTGTCTGCTGTTCGCATTCCTCTCAGTTGAAACAGGCCCAGCTTTTCTCTACAGCTGACAAGATCTCTACTCAACAAGCTTCTGATTAATTTCTTACACTTTTTCTAATATCTATTCACCATAAGCAAATTCCATTTAACTATTACAATCATCTTCTTTTGTGGACTTCAACTCTTCGGTCCAGTCAGTGTAAAATTTCATTGACTGTTTCTTCTTATATACAATCTCACATCTCAATTTCAAACACTTTACAGTTTTCTTTAATTTTAGAATCCAGTTATTCCCCTTGTTTTCCATATGCATTTTTTTCAATTATCCTACTAAATATCTCCTCTTTGGTATATTTTATGCGTATTTGTTTCAAAGATACAACATACATAGGCTATCACTTATATTTATATTTGTATTTATTTATCTACATAAGAAACTGTGCTTCAGAACTGACCTAGCCTACTCTGGTGCTTTGGGAAAAAGTGCATGTATATAGTAGCGACCATAAATCTCAACTGATGGAACTGTTAGCTTGGTTCTGTGAAGAGAGGCTTACGCAACCCTCATCTGAGTATGTTTATTTTTGCTTTCAATATGGTCAATTTCAGATGTTTACCTGTATGTCTCTTCATAAAAAAACCCAAACAACAAAACAAAGAACCCCCTATCCAACTTCAATAAATTTAACAGAACAGAGTTATCATCATTATGAAGTTACAGAGAATTTTACAAATCTGCAGGATGGGTAGGAGAACAAAATACTACTCATGCTCTATGCAAAAAAAATGCTGAAATGCAGTTTTTATGTATGTACTGAACAAATTCACAAGATACAGAGATGTTATGAATATTACAGATGCAGAAAAAAAACTTTGATCAGAGCCTGCACCTTGTAAGACATCTGAAAATCAAACCACAACACACAAATTCTTGGAAACCAGTATCTGTAAGTTCCATTGCTTGTGTAATTACTTGCTTTTTTGCTGTTTCTCTCTCATCACTTGCATGTTTACCACAATCTTGCTACTATATAATTTGATTCTGTGAAGCCTTATGGGTTTCAGTTTGTGAGAAGACATCACACAAATTCAAATTCTGCTGCGTTTGTATGAACAGATTCCTGCTCAAATGTCCCTGAGGCAAAGCATGCATTTTCATTAGAAGAAACACACTTGGACTGCATGCTAACACCGCCTTGTAAAAATTTCTTCCAGACAATCAGTTGTGCAAAGCTTGTCTCAGGGAAGTACTCCTAATTTACACTTCTCACCCTTTCAAAGACTAAATAAAGGCAACTACCTCTAAAATCAGAGCAGAAGACACATAAAAAGTTTACAAAACAGAAACAAATCCCAAGTTGTATAGGAAAAAAAAACCCAAACCAATGAAAACCAGGCATGTTTTACATGTGGCTCTAAAATAAACAAAACTTTTTAGTTCAAGTGTGGGAAAGGAAGATAAAAACTAAATAAAAAAATGTAGGTCGTTCCCAGTGTCTCTAAAGGAAGATGAAACTAATTGACCTCTAGTATCTCATCTAGAATCAGCTTTTCCCTGTACAGCTAGCACTGCTTCTGAAATGAATTCTTGCCGGAGTCACAGTTTTGCAGTCTAATTAGTTACAGTAGCTTATTACTACAATAAAGCTCAACATAGTAACTGTTACAATCCATAAGAAAAAAGAATTTACTCCATTTTTCAGCAGCACTCTGGCTGCATTTCTCACTCTGCCCACATTTCTCAGGATAACTGAGCATCTGCAAACTGCTCTGAAATCAATGATTTGGAAATACTTGGTGCATTTCAGAACAAAGCCTTTACTTTAATCTCATGCTGTCTTATTCCTTGGGAGTAAAAAGACTGAGTCTACAAGTTACTGAATCAAGCATCCAAAACAAGTTATGAGAAGCATTTCTAAACCATCCAAGAGAACATGTATTCTGCTATATATTTTAAACATAGGGGAATACTAGAAATCCATCATTACTGGACACCATTGTGCCATACTGTAGCCACACTTCATATTTATTGAAATCCCTGTGTCTAAAGTTTTTGTAACTTCTCCAAAATTTTTGTATGGTGGCCTCCTTGGTATTGCCTCTGAATAAAGTATACATTGGATTAGATTTCTTTCAAATATCTATACACTATTAATAAAGCATCCATCTCCAGATGCATGTTATATTCCAGTACAGAAGCACAATTAAACCACATTACCAGAAAAGCCACAAATTTTTTGGGGCCAAGTTTTAAACAGAAAATTAACGTAGTACTCTTGGCATAAATGAATACTACAGTTCAGTACTACTAGTGGAAAATATACTGCTTTTTTACAGAAAAAAAAAAAAAAGGAAACTGGATCACTTTTGCTAATTCAACCAGAATTAAAATGATAATTAAAAGGGTAGATGTTTATATGAATAATGAGAATGGCCACAGTTACATGAGCTGGAATAAAATACTGTAAGGGCTATAAATCTTTATGCTCCAGTATATAAAATAGGTCTAAATTCTGGGGACTAGGAAGATGTAACTATCGAATGCAAGATTCTTTGATTTCCCTGCAGTGTTTTTCTAAAGTATTAGCTTCAAGAGACATCTCAACCTTAGACATAACTCTGAAAAAAAGGGAAATGCCTTACTGAATGTTCACTAACATTGCCTTCTTGCCCTGCAAAAAAAGTATTTGGCTAATATTTTTTGTTATATCCAGCATCTTCTGGGTTTCCTGTTTCACGAATGAATTGTGACAACTCCAATGTCAAAATCAAGGAATAAAATGTTGAATTATTTCCTTTCAATTATCATTTTTATATATGAGAATTTGCTTGCAAAGAACTTTAACCAGTGGTTGTTCTTCCATATAAAGTACATTTATATTAAAAAAACTCACAAAACCAGCAAAACCTGATTTTCTCTTCTCTTTACTTTAAAGGTGTGAGCCATTTAGAGAGAAAGCAGAGAAAAAATAGTGTGTATTTTAACTATGAGTATTTCCATACCACATATGACGGTATGCTATGGTAACCAAAGATATGACTAGTCCATTGGGCAATGAAATACCAAAATGTTTTAACATAAAAGTGGTTGTTGAGAAGCAGAAAAGAAGGAATACAGTCATAAACATCAACATTTGCTTCAATATTCGGTATTCTGGAAAAGAGACTAACACAGTACTGAATTTGAAAATTGGGTAAATTCACTTGATGACAAATGAAAGAATTTGGCCTGAACATCCAAATTTGTTTTAAATTTATATTTGAAATACCAGTGAGATAAAGGCATGAGATTGATCTACAAAGAAAATTATTTGCAACAACTTCAGTATAAAAAAGCAGCTAAAGAAAGATCAAATTCACTTCTAAAATTTAACTAATTTATGTTTCCAATGAAGGACTTTTACACAATTTATCAATTTTGGTTTATTTTTTTATAATCTGCTTTGAAAGTATGAAAATGGCATCAAGACTTAGCCAGTCTAGCTTTAATTACCCAAAATTGTAATTCACTCACTCAAGAACTGAAAGCATCTACACTAATTGAAAAAACCAAGAAAATAAAGGATGCTATTTTACTTGCCAGCTGAATGTTTACCTCAATCAAAGTTAAAAATCAGCCATTATAACAATTTTAAGTTTCAACTAGTAATTAGGGATTAAATGCTGAACCTACTGAAGTCAGCAATAAAGTTGCCACTGACTTCAGTAAGACTGAGATTACAGTCAGAGGGTACGATGGAGCCCCATCAGCGTGGTAACTATGGCAATCTGGCTAAGCCCGTTACAGCTAAGCAGGACAGAAGTAAAAGACATTGTGGGGCTTGCATGAAAAATTGCAAAATTATCATCTCATATGCTCAGATGGGAAAAGGAGCTTTGGCACACTTTTCCTCCCATCAAATCAGCTTAATAAAAGAATATAGAATATTGATATACTGAAAATCCAGAGCATTGTCCTGATTCTGTCCTTACACCAAGATGTAACTCTTACTTATACAAGCTATCGTGTTGATATCAGTAGAATGATCTATGTCAATGCATTTACATCATGTATTTTATTCACTGTTCAGGCAAATATTGGAAATGTACATCTGGCTGGAATATCCTAATATTATATGTCCCTGAAATGCCTACTGCAGTTATGCAGATCTGAAACAATTCTGGTCTACACTGAAACCAATGTGGACATATTATAGTGTGAGAACATATCTCTCAGAAATACAGCAATCCTACGTCAGAGGAATCACAGGATCAATATTTATTACTGCAGGGGATGTAGCATGCTGTATTCCTGAAGAAGTTGACACATGCAAGAGAAAAGTATCTCTGTGGCGGGTTACCCTGTTGAGTGAAGCTGAAAACCCTTAAAATTCTCCTGATACAGAGAGCTCTGGGATCTGCCTCCTTTCAGAAAACTTCATCTTCTGTAGTTCATTACGCATTTAACTGTTCTAAGGATCTATTTTCTAGGCTTTGGGAAAACACAGTCTGCACTAAAGACAGCATGAGAATTGACACATATAGTCATTCCCACTTTGCAGTTTTTGCCACAGGTATGTGATTTCAGAAATGTTGTTCTGTATGCAAATGAAATAAAGTAAAATGATGTGGAAAATGCATTCCATGAAAAAGAATTAGATATCACAAGAAAGGAGCTCTCTATTAACTAAGCCAATCTGACATACTTCTTATCAAGCTCTTCTTGGTAATAGCAGCTTACTTTTTAGTTAATCTGCTAGTAAATTCCAATAATCTCTCCCTTGAACTGAAAATAAGAATGCCACACAATGCTTAATTTATTGGATAATCGGTTAACTTTTTTTTTCCTATTAAGTCTCAAAACTGAATACAGTTAATTAATTTAATATACTGTTTATGCCTTTGTTCAAGTAATATTATTTCACCACTACTTTGTGACCCAAATTGCCAAGCTATGCCTAGAACTGGTTAACAGTTCCAGGCGTGTTAGACAGATGTGCCACGATAGAAAATGGAAAGGATTGAACAACCCAAACAAACAATGCAATTCAAGAACAATTTTTGGCTCACCAGGGAGCTGAAAATCTATTCCAAATGCTGCTTAAACTACATGTTGTATAAATACTCCAGTAATTTTTCCCAAAACTATGCAAGTCCATGGCAACATAGGCTGCACAACAATTTTATAAAACATTAAAAATGAAAATTTAAAATGTTTAATACTGGAAGTTTGATGATGAGTAGTGATCCACAAGAAATTTTCAGTGTTAACTATTTTTCATTGTCAAAACTCCGCAGAACCCTGAAAACTCTGCAAATTCAAAAGATAAGAGAAACTTTCTCCAATAATCTAATACACAAGTTAGAGAAATTGGAAGCTGTGTGTTGAGTTCCAATTTCTTTCATTCAGTGCTTACAGTTTGTCCTTGACATCTCTCTTATTACATTGTCTTTCTCTCTGAGATCCTTTCTTGATCCTTTCTTATTCTTGACTTATCACTGCCAATAAGCAGAATGAATTAACTTACGTCAAACACTTGATTGCTTTCACTACTTCAAATGTTAATGTTATCCAGGCCTAAAGCCTTAGGTATTACCGCCCTATGCCAAAAGTTCCACTGTGAACATACGTTGAATTGTCAGGGTACTTCCTGAAGATAAAGTAACTAAAATCTAACAGCTGTAGGACAGGTGAATAGAAAAGGACAGGTGAAAAGAAACAGAATAAAATTAATGGGGGGAAAAGCAATAAAATATTAGTATTGAAATGAGTTTTCCATCTTTAGGAAAGGCTTTCTATCCATTTTCCACAACTTTTCTCTCAAAGCCTCTTCAGAATCACAATCAATAAAAAGATGAATGCTTCTGTCTCACATCAAGGAAGCAAAAGGTTTTATGCAATACTTACACTAAGCTAAGAGTAATAAGCAAAATTTTAAACTTTTAGATATACATAGCGTAGAAGATTTTGCAGTTGAATTTGTGTTTCTCACTTTTGTTACAGTTCCAGAGCTGTCAAACTACAGATATAAATGGATACAGACAAATTAACTTTAATCTAGATCTGACATTTGTAATCTCACTACCTAGATAAAAAGCTCAGCCTAGACAGTCTGAAATTAATTTAGCAGCCCAGCAAATAATATGACGTGCTACTGCAATTAATGGTTACAGGCACCCAAGTGAATTTAGAACTAGATCAAGCATAGCTTTGGCAGTCATGACTTTTGTTAAGACTTTTAGGAAAGAAGCAAAGGTCCATAACCCAAAATCTCTTCAGAACTCTAATTACAGAATTTATTCTTGAAGAGGAATCTAACATAAACTAGTTTCCTGTCCCAAAATTGCATGTTAACAAGAAAAAAAAATCCAAGACATTTGTTTCTATCTGTGGAGGTAGGGGTGCTGCACTAGAAACTTCACCAATATAAGCACTGCCTACAAAAAGACCTTTCAGGTCAAACTTGAAGTGTATTAACACAGCAATGGGTGGAATTTAATAGTGTGTGAGTTTATAGCTCTTGCTATATTGCTCATGATACCAGCATAGCCAGAGAGTTTAAGTTTTTGGACAATCAGCCAACACCTTTCACACGTAATACTTTAAAAATAAAAAATAATTTAGAAATTACAGGATTTACTATAATCAAGGAAGTAAATCAATTTAATTTTATAATAATATCATAGAATGGATTCAACCCTAAATGGAGATAAACATAGAAGATAAATTATATCAATTTGTGGAAGAGGAAGGGAATATATCTAAAGAAGATAATCAGAAGCTGCTCTCTAATGGGAAGACGGAATCATGGAAACAGACTTCCAGGTGACTGTGATCACCAAGAAAGTCATGTGTTTGCAGCTGAAACATGACAGACAAAAAGAGAAATGCAGTTTGGGATGAATATATAGAGACATTAAAATGTGTCACAAGGTAGGGATTTAATAATTGTATTCAGAGTATTCAATCATGATTTAAAACATTCCATTTTAGTAGCATACAGTTTAAGGAGTAGACAAGCCAATTTCTTGAGGGGTCCTTCAAAAGTAAAATTATTGTTTTAAAAAAAATGTTACAGAAAAAAAATTAATGCTATAAAAACAGATTAGTTTAGAATGCTCTATGTAAAACTAACACATTCCCATCCAGCACAAGAGTCAGCTCTATTTTGTGTATGTATGAGCAGTCTCTCTTTGTATTAATGATCTAGAAACCCTTTGTTTCTAGACTCAGTTATACTGAGTCAGACCTTCCTGTCACCCCTGCCGATCAACAGCAGGCATCTAGGGAAGAGTGTAAGGACAGCATAAGCAGACAGTTATACCTCACTGATAGACTGTCCTAGCCTTCACCAAACTGAGGTGAGAATCTGCACATTTGGGGTAAATGATGGGTATTCTCTATGAACTTCTCTCTTTGACCCTATGTAATCCTTCGGTATTCATAGCATATTTGTGACAACGAATCCAGTGATTTAACTTCCATTGTGTGAGACCATGCTATGACCTTGCCATTTGATAATTTCCTTCAGTATACCCTAGCTCTTATATTAAGAGATAGAAAACAATTGCTCTTTGCTTACCTTGCTACTCAGAGAGTTTATAGACTCAGATGCTTTTCCAGGTAAGTAGTCTGTTTATTTATATGTTCTATGAAAGCTGTTCTCTACCATCGATCATCTTTTGCCCTTTTCTCTATTTTCCTGAGTTCCTCTATGGTGTTTTCAAAATGGAAGGGATGAGAGAGAGACCAACATGACCTAGATGCAGCAGTGTAATTGTGACCTATTTTGTTCTTCAACCCTCTATAATAATTCCTAACACTGTATTTGTACCACAAAAACTTGGTTGATTTAAGTCTTTTAAGACGGATTTTGTAAAAAATCTTCTGGAAATCCAAATAGATTATATCAATGTGACAACCCTTGTCAGCATGTTCAATGGACACTCCCAGAGAACACAATTTTGTGAGCTATAGTTTCCCTTTACAAAAGTCATGTTGGTTTTTCTTACTATGTACTGTTTAGCAATGCAGCCATTAATTCTATTCTTCATTATAGATTCCACTCATTTCCTGAATACAGACTTTAGCTTACTGATCTGTAGTTTCATGAAGAAATCGCTCTGTCTCCCCCTCTTCCTTTTCCCCCTGCCTCCCTGAATATATGTTTGCTTTGTATTGTTTCACCTACAGCTAAAAGGTCATAAAAGTTTCTTTGGAATACTTAGGTAAATACGATTCTGACCAGTATGAGCTCTTCCTTGGTTTAAATCAGATCTTTAGAACCACTATCAAAACAGTTTTGTTATGGGAAGCTATTTATGCTAGTATGGCTGCAATGCATTTAGCTGATCTGCTGTGACTTTATCTTCTCTAAGCTTCCTTTTATACCTTTGACATCTCTCAGTCTTTGCTATCTGTTTGGTCCTGATGTTCTTGAAAAATTATTTAATATTCTTCATCAAGTTGTTCCTCAAATATTTTTGTAGCAGTATTTTACTCAAGTCCTGTGAACTGCCACAATCAAGTTCAGACTTCTCCTTTTGTGGGTTCCCTGATTTCTCTTCCAGAGTAGCCATATACAATACTATAGCAAGGCTAAAGTCAGTCTACTTTATATTTTGCTGGGTGAATGACTACATTCTTCAAGAACTAGTATCAATGGTCCAAGTCCTATTTGTCATGCCATCTTGTTTCAAGTCCATTACAGTATGTATGTACTTGAACACCTATCTACAGCATTCACAACTGCCTTTATATATTCCACGATTGTAGATGGATTCATATAAACTGTACTCATTTGAGACTTCGCATTTGTTTCTCAAATAAAAAAAAAGATATTTCTCCTTGCGTATTTCAATTTATGAAGTGTACTTAGACATGTTAAGGATGTCTGGTTTCTGAATACTGCAAAACCACAAAAGCTGATCATTGAAGCTGATTATATACTTTAACTATATTATATACTTTAACTATAACTGTAGCTGAATAAACTTTCCTTTAAGCTTTTCCAAATGGAATCAGACTGGGTATGACAAAGCATGGAAAGTTTTGTTTATAAAATGTATTATAGTAGAATCATAGAAGTAAATAAAAACAAGGATTTGCAAGAGAAGTATGTAATTTTGAAGGTAATTATGTACTCTAGCAAAACTCACACTGAAATGTGACTTAACTGCTGTTTTACATGCTAAACTGGATTCTTGGAAGTCAGTGGAAGCTTTGCCTGAGTAAACAGGGTAAAGGCCAGAGGTGAGTTGATTTCTTCAAGATATTGTTGTAGTGTTTCTCAGAACTGAATTAATCTTTTGACTCAAAATTCTGTTCCAAATTATGTGAAAGCAACTCACAGCCAAATCCACAGGAGGGCTCCCATGCACCTGTGAGTGCTGGCTCAGAGAACAGGACCAAGCCAGTTGTGATAATGATCCCCTGATGTATAAATGCTCTGTTTACTTACATATAAACACTCTACAAATCAACTGAAACAACCAAGGTCAGTATTCCTGCCCCCATGACTGGCATGCCAGCTCTAGCACACTGACAAGGAGTCTGAGATGACTAATGTGAACTGTTTTGCTGTAGTTCTCTCTTTGCCACTTCCCACGGACTTCCTTTAAAATACATCAGAAGAAATTAGCTTATACCAAGTTCAAGTAGAACAGTTGTTGGAGGTAAGTGTAGGAGAAAAAAAGCAATTATATAAAAAAGCTCCATTTTCAACAGCAGCTGATATTCTTGTTTGTAAGAACAGTTAAAGACGGCTAAAGTTTGTCATGGTCTAGCAGTGTCTAAGAGTCCACAGAAATGCTACAGAGCTGCTTGGATTCACTTCTTCTAGCCATGATAACGAAGAGCTGAATTTGGTCCATGACTCCAGTACATTTCTTCTTCTGAGTAATGTGTGTCTGAATACTTTTTAGTTAGAAATATTTTGATGTGGTGGTAAGTAAACATACGTATGGTTTAATGTCTGGCAAAAGCAAAGTATAGTTGCACCAAAATAAGCAGATCTAATATATAACAATACTAGGAATCATGCTGCTGGTAGAAAACAATTTCTCAAACAGAAAAAAAGCAAAGCGCTAAACCAGTGTAAGATAGAGAAGTGAATTTCTTGTATTTGTAAGAAAACCAAGGGAAAATATTTCTGGGTTCACTCAGAGGCTAGTTTCTATATTGTAGGTATTTTGGAATCCTGTAGTTGGAATCTCTCTTTGGGAATTGCACTACTCTTCTGTCCAGCACTCAAAGTTTATTAAAGTTTTGTGGGAAAAAAGCTTTTTGGCAGCATCCCAGTCCATAAGGGTCTGAGAATGATGTGCCAGAAAGACTCAAGAGGCCTAAAAAGCCACTTTAAATTATGGAAAAAGCTTTCTTTCTTTCTTTTTTTTTTTTTTTTTTTTTTTTTTTTACCAGAGGCCCAGACAAGGATGTATCAGTTTGTTTCATGGATTTTTCTAAGCTGCAGCACAAAAGCAAGCAATTTGTTACAGGCACACAAAAAGCCTCCAATATTATAATTTTTAAACAACAGTGCTGCTTTAGAAGGAAAGGTTTTGGTTTTATCATTTTTCATGTTTATTGAAAAACTCTTTTTCCGCTCACTAATAGCTAAAAGCTATCTATTTGTAGAAATTTATTTAGTGTGAATCCCTGTTGGCAGAGATCAAAGTCTATTTTCATCTTCACAACACTTTATATTTCTTTATAACAACATTTCTGAAAAATTGAAAACTTTGGCTTTCTGATTTTGTTCCATGATGATCACCTAGTCATATGCACAAGTTGTTACAAATATTTTAGCCAGACATATCCATGGCAAGGATAAAAAAAAAAAATCCTGCACATATTCTAGAAAGCAAAGCCTATTTACTTTTTCTCCTTTATAGCAGTTATTTCAGCCACTTGAAAGACTACATCTCAGAGTCTTTGAATTTAAATCACTATGAAATTCCTTTTAATTAATTTGTTTTAAAATATTGAGATAGGTACTGACTTGGTAGAAACAGCAGCTTTGACAAATCACAGCCAAAATGCATGTGTTTCAAGTATACAGGAAACTTCTCAAAAAATTTTCTTCTATTAATTCTTTGAGCCCAATTCTGATTTCATTAACATCACAAGGCCTTTTCTTTTCGACTTCTGAAGAAAAAGATCAGGCTCAGACTATGTTTCTTATCTGGTCATTTTAAGAACTGACCACAAGCATGGAAAGAGAGGAAGAAAGCAAGAGACAAGGGGAGAGAGATTGTGCCTGTTCCATAATATCTGACAGATCCCTATTGCTGAACTCAGGCCAGATATCGAAAAAGACAAAGCCCTGCACTCATAAATATCACACCATCTGATTTTCATCTTCCTGGCCTGCATAACTGAATCCAGAGTTTAGAGTCTTTACACAGTACATGAAGGAAAGTTTTTGGATTTCGTACACCCGCAAATGTCATTGTGTTGCAAAGGGAGCTGACTAATAGAAGCAAGCATTAACTGAGGAGCACTCTGTCCTAGGTTCTAGTCCCAACTCCTACAACTATTTTTATACTTATCCAGGACTGAATATTTCTCTCTTTTATGTAAAATTTTACTACAGTTCCTTTTTCTCAAAAATGTGCGCTCACTTCAAGACTTAAATGCTAATGGTGAATAGTAAATATCTTCTTTTGAAAGTAAAATGAATGATGGGAGAATCCCTTCAACATTACAAAAAGTTTGCTGCTGCCTGACTAAAGCATGGCCCAAAGGAGCAGTTGAGTCCTTTCAGACAGACAAGGGACTTGAACCTGGATCTCAGCCACATTTCTGTCTGTTCTAACCACTGAGCTACAGTCTGAAGGGAAACAGATTTTTTTCCACTGTGGGGCCAGCTGCTGCTGCAGCTTCTTGGCCTGCAATGCATTTTCAAGGTTCACCTACTGGATTGAACTCTCCAGGGAGACATGCAGAGGAATGCTTCATTTCTGGACACCTACTGGGCATTAGCCTGAGTTAATTACTAGGCTGCTATTTAGGCTTAAGTACCTTTGAAAACATGACTAAGTACTGCTGGAGTACTTTATGCAGCTCATAATAAAAAATGCCTGAGCTTCCAATCAAAAGTAGTACCCCCAGGGTTATGTGGCAGATGTGTAAACATTTTTAGGACTGCAATTTTGACCAAGGGCATCTAAATTCAATCTGACTTCACCATCAGGTGTTTATGTTGCTTTCTGGGCCTCATCCCAGATTAGAATCAACTATTCCAAAATAATATCTGCACAATACTGATTTTCTGAACAATTTATAAATATTAAGTAATCAATCTTCATATTGCCCCTGGACAAATGTTTCTGTTTTACATATATAAAAAATTGTGATAAATTGCCATAGGCTACAACTGAGTCAGTATCAGAATTAAAATGGAGGAATTTCTCACGCTCAGACTAGAACTCAGTTTGGGCCTCTCAGAAGCAAGGGGAGAAAATCTTACTCTTCAGAAGCAAGAGTTGTTATGCTGACATATTTTAATTGACCAAGGACTTTTTCTTTTAAAGTGGTTTATGTTGTGCAAGTTTTTTTTTCAAAGAATACACAAAACTTTGCAGCCCTACCTTTCAATTCTGGTAGACTATTAGCAACACTGATACATAAATAACTGAGAAAGCATGATCAAAACTTATCTTTAGTAAACAGTTTCCGAGCAGTGTTAACACAGAGACCACACCTTACAACAATATGCAGAATTTCCAGCAATAAAAGCTCTAAAGTTAGAAATGCAATAAATTTAATATTGTCATGACTATGGCACTCCTTTAGTAAACTCTCACTTCAAGTATGCCTGTTATGGATATCTGCATGACAGGAAAACTTTCCTAACATTCAAATACTCCGCTCCTTTCCTTACAAAAATCTGGATTTTCTACTTCTTTTCTGAAGTCTCCAGGTGAGAATACTAGGGTTTTATGTTTACATCACGCTTGAGAATGCTCAAACTACCAGAGCTTCAATTTTAGGCCGACAGCACATCCTAGTGGTTACTCACGCTATTTCATGGTATTTGCTTTACACAATATCATGTCATAGCTGCATAAATACTCTTCCGGTATCGTCCAGTGCATGAACTTTTCTTCCTTCCCTTTATGCAACAACTAAGAATGAAGTTGGGATTTTGGAAGGAAGTGTCAATTAATAAAACTGAGATAATTCAGGAACAAGGAAGATTTTAAAATTGGTTCTATGCATCCTTTAACCAAAAACATGTTCTGAATGTGTGTGGCTTTAGCTATTTTTAAGCAGAATATACAATGAACAGTAATGCAGTTTGTCTTTTTGTTTTAATTTTCCAACAGGAAAAAAACCAATACCTCTGTTTTTACTTCAGTAAAAATCTCAGGTTTTGTTTTACCTGGGAAATCAGAGTAAACAGCTATTGTAATAGAATCGCAGAATCACAGAATGTTAGGGGTTAGAAGGGACCTCGAAAGATCATCTAGTTCAACCTCCCTGCCAAAGCAGGATTACCTTGAGTAGGTCATACAGAAACATCATTAAGTATTTAGCTAGTCAATAAAATTATAAACCTAGTCACCAAAATGTATTACAGCATTTTAATGTGTTTTTTTGCTGGTCAAGTATGCAGCACAATGAGGTAGCTGTCTACTGAAGCAGGCAGTGATCAAGAGAAAATGGAAATTAAATGCTGCTTAACAGAGTTAAAACACTTTGTAACAGCCCCATTTAATTACTTCTTATGTGAAAGGCTGTGTAATACAGGATGCCTATATAGAAAATCTCAAAAATATTTTTCCCCAGGTAAGTTCACAATTTTGCACAGCTGCAAAACCTTTTGACATATTTCTCATTCTCTGGTATTAGCATACTTATAATGTATATCTTCTCAGTACGAAATATCAGGTAACATGTTTGTCTCTTAAAGGAACACACCGGTAAATGGAGTACTGTATCCCTGTGTAGGCTGAATTGCTGATGAAAGAGCTGAAAAGAATTTCCTATGAGGAGCTGCTATGGACCTTTGGTTTGTTTAGCCTGGAGAAAAGGAGGCTGAAAGTAAACCTCATTGCTCTCTACAACATCCTGCGAAGGGGACATCAAGAGGGAGGTGCTGATCTATCACCATATCCAGTGATATGTGGGAACGGTTCAAAGTTGTGGCAGTGGACATTTAGACTAGACAATAGGAAGCATTACTCTACAGAGAGGGTGGTCAAACACTGTAACAGGCTTCCTAGAAAGGTGGCCAGTGCCTCAAGCCTGCCAGTGTTTAAGAGGCATTTAGACAATGCCTTTAGTAACATGCTTTAACATTTGGTGAGCCACGAAGTGGTCAGACAGTTGGACTAGATGATTGTTATAGGTCCCTTCCAACTGAAATTGTATCTATTGTACTCCATTCCATTCCATTCCATTCCATTCCATTCCATTCCATTCCACCATCCACCTGCTGAACATCTGCTTCTTGCTCTGGCAGTATTAATCAGAAGGAAGCACATTTTTGTAGCAGAAGCTGATACACTGGAGGAGGGAAGGTGGTAATCATGGAGTTGACCCTTTCATGTTAGTCTTCCTGCATATTTCGGTTCAAATATGTCTTTCTCCCTCTTGAATCAATTTCAGTTATTCTAGGGTAGTTTTATTGTCTGATATATTTTGGTATTTTGTTCATGGTTAACATTAAAATCATATTATACAGGAGAAACACATTTTCTGCTACTAACATATGGGTTTTCCAAGGGCTCAGAAAATAGAACCAGTAAAAGGATCCCGAGTTTTTAGTTTAGCTTCATGGTCTGCTGCTGCCTGACTCATGTTCAATATTTTAATGGCAATGTTAATGTCTTAATTTGGCTGAGATGGAAACTTGCCCATAAATAGTCCCTGTGCCCCACCTACAGGCAAGTCCATCCTTCCTGAGGAACATACGCAGGTCCCAGGTAAGTCTCTCCCAAGAAAAGGAGCGAAAGAAGAGAGGTTCCAGAATTTGAAAGTCTGTTCACAATCCCAGATGGTACGTATAGTGTATTTTAAAGCTTTAGCTGCAAGGTAAGCAATAACAGTGGATTTTTTGACCACAGTTCACAAACATTTTCCGAATGAGCATTGACAGTGGCTGTAACACGAGATACAACCTAAGCAAGACTACTGCCTGCTTTTCAACTGGGCCAGAAAATTCCCTGAAATAATTTAAATACCAGAGTTTGGGAATCCTTGTCATGAACAAAACCTCAACACTATTAGAGGGAGCTCTCAATAAAAATCTGCTAACTTCTCAACAGAAAGGCACAAGGAAAAGTGAAAAGATGACTTGCAGATAATGCTATTTACTATAAATTAATATACTTTTATGCTTATTCAAAAAAGTTGTGGTTGGAAGGGACCTCTGCTCGTGGTCCACATGACAGTTTTCTTTCTTCACAGGTGATGGGGTATGGGAATGGTTTGTTTATATAAACTTTGCCAGACTTGAAAAATTTTGTCATAGAGAAGGTGTAGAGCAGCATCTTTTCCACCATATTATGCCACCGTATTATTCCAGCATACATTTTATTCCTATGAATGCTGTAATCAGAGTGTTTGAGGTTGGAAGGGATCTTCAGAGGCCATCTTGTCCAATCTCCCCCTGCTCAGGCAGCACTACATAGAACTGGTTGCCTGAGACCATGTCCAGTTAGGTCTTGAGTATCTCCAAGGATGGAGACTCTACAATCTCTGGGCAACCTGTTCCACCGCTCAGTCACCTTCATATTAAATAAGTGCTTCCTTAGCAAATTATAACAGTCCACTTTGTTACATAAAACATAAAAAAAATCCTGTGACTTTGAACTTGTCCTTCAACTGGAGCATGGGCTTTTAGTAAAGAGCTATACTGGTTCAGTTAAAACTGAATCTAAATGATTTTGGAAAAGTTTTTGTATTACAGAATTCTACAGGGAGATCCTTCCTTTGAGAACCAAGTGGCAAGAAGACTTCACTATAATCTTGCTCAATTTCCAAACATTTGGCATGCATTCTTTCCATTTTTTCAAAGGAATGAGGAGTTGTGTATGAGGGTTATTTACAACTGATTATTTCATGTTCACTACTTCCTTTTACACAGCGCCTACTGTTACATCGTTTAATATATTTTGAGGCATCATACATACAATAAATGAATAAAACTTTATCAGTGCTTTGCCAAGCAAAGATAGAAGTTCATTAACTCCATTCACTGCGACAAGAGCTCATGTTTTAAAATAGCAAACAGCCTTGTGATAGTAGGTAGCTAACATGCTAACCCTAGCTGGCTAACATGCAAAAATGTGAGTAACCATGAAAACAAAAGAATCTGTATCTGAAGTGACCACCCAAACTACTGGTTACAGATGTTTCAGAAGCAGAACAACAACAACTCCATTAAATAATTGTCCACAAAAACCCACAAGTATTCAGAATGTGATAGCAGCATTTCCATAACAAAGTTCAATTTCTTAGAACTGATGACAATCCTCTGATAGAAAACTGATGAAGGAAAGAAAACTATTAATTAAATCGTGGTTTTAACTCTCATTAATTTTTAATACAATGAAACAAAAATGCACTAGAAAGGTTGCCAGTGTGAGTAGGCACCAGAGTGGAGTGTGAACTAATGAGCTGTATGATACCGAATGCCCACCTCACAGAGTTGACAGCAATACCACCATAATACAAGAGGGGAAATCTGTGATTTTCACTGTACGAGAATTTGAGTTTTATCCTTACTTCCAACCTACAGTGAAATTATGATCAGGCAAGATGGACAGTCCAGTTATCCAGTTATTATCCAGGTTCTGGGGAGTAGCTTTGTTACTCTTTCCTCTAATATTAGAAGCCTTAATAGTTATTGAAGATTGTTTTTTAGCAATGTTTCACATGGAGCCTCTTGCTGAAAACAAGGGATTTTGTGTGTGTTCTGGAGACAGAATTAGTATTTATAACCTCACAGATCAAAACAGTTCCTCTACCGATCAAAACTCAGAATCATTTCTGGACATCAAGTACATGCTTTCCAGTAAGAACCTTAAATGGTGAAGATGACTCAAATTAATCTATTTCAGTGCTTAAGTATACACAGTTGCCACACTTTCAGCACACTTACGCTATCTACGTAAAAATAACCTAATTCTTATCTTTGTAGCAAATATTTGCATATTTATCATGTTTCTTTTAACTCTTCTCTAAACAAAATTATTTTAGTCTTTCCTGGAAGTTTCTGCATTTTTAACTTCTGATCACGCTTCTCAGCAGACACATATTTCCTCTTTTTTTAACATACTGCACAATTTTCCAGTTTTCTAGTATAGTGTTGGCATTTTTCAAAGTTGTTTGAGCATTACTTACATATTTTGATTTGAACTGGTGGAAAACTTGCTTTCCTTCTAGACTGCTAAAATACCCTGAAGCCTCAGACTTACGTTAAGAAAAGCAGTCTACTTCTTATTTATTTTGTAGAAAAACTTTCTGAAAGTATTCAAAACAATCTACTTGTGGAAATTAATTCCTTTAACCTTTTTTCTGGATTTATATTTACTTACATATTTACAATACGGCTTTACATAACAACTATTGTAGAAAAGTATCCAATTTAATAAACTTATTATCTTTCTTGCATAGATTCAGCCTAGTGTATCAATCCCCTAGAGCATCACAGGAAATCAAAGACAGCAGGGTTGAAAAGATTTATTAGGTTTTCTAGTTCAAAATTATTCTAATGAAATAGTAATTAAAAGCAATCTACAACGACTTGCCAGTGAGTATGCGTACGATAAGGAGTAGGAGTCAAGTGATGTTCCTTCCCTTTAGGAGGGTAGAGAGGAGCTTTGTTTCACTCTTTCCCCTTTATCAGCCTTCACAAAACTTAAATAAATGTGTGTTGGAGTTTAGGACTTCGACCCTTGACACAGATTTGGCTGAAGCTGGCCATAAGATTCATGTTCACTAGAGTGGGAGGTCAGGCCAGTAACCGCATGACACAATTGTGTTAAGCTTTCCAAGAAATCTAACTATAGAGACCAGACTAGTTCTGTTCTTGTACTTTGGAACCTGAGGCAAGCACACAAAACACCAGTAGACAGAAAAAGACTGGATAAACTCAAAACAATGATTTCAAGTCTGTGAAGTGTTTAAATTCTCCCCAAGATTTTTTTAGGGCAGTAAATGCTGAAGAAACCCTATGAGCCCTACAAATGATGAAAAAAATTTTGTCAACAACACGACTAAGAGGCCAGCTCTCAGCTTATTATTCTCATGGAAATAAAAAACACAATCAAAATCCAAACCAGTTCTAGGCTTTTAGTGAACCAAAGTAGAGGAGGAATTAGAAAAAAAAAATTCCTGAATTTAAAAAAAAATAATACTGTGTTTATTCATTAATTATGTAAAATGCTTTCTGTCATTTTGGATATACTAATTATGGATAAATTACCATAATATTTCCAGTACTCACGCATTTGTGTTGTCTGCTTTTCTGCAAATGTTGGAAACATTTGTGTTTCTGTTTGTTACATGTTTTGAGAAAAGTGTTTATATTTACATACCTCTTTTTATTTTTCCAATATGAGCTAGCTTGTTAGCTTCTAATTGACCTACTTCTTGTACCATCCTGCCAAGAATGGGTTACGTACAAAGAACAAAGATGGAACAGAATAGGCACCTTAATACTAATTTGGTAATACAATACAGAAACACAGTATTTCAGCTCAAAACACTATAGGAAGAACTGTTCTTTAGTGACAGTATCAGTGAACAAGATTGTGTTCACAAGTTTGCCATAACCCCCAGCAGATCACTTGCCTCCGCTGAATTTTTATTTCATCTGTAACACAGGGATGATCTTTCAGTTCCCTTAAAATATTTCTTACCCTTAAACTTTAAAATTGAATTTATAGTCAATTCACTGACTGTTAGAAAATCGTAGAAATGGTAATTGGGGTATCTGGCTTTTTATGTAAGGTGTCAAGACTCCTGCTGAGATAATTAATGCAGACCACTTTTCTAAACTCGAAATAATGGTGGGAAATGAAAGTACTAGATTAAATATCCAGTACTAGATTAAATATCCAGGTGAAAAAGAAAGGACCTCATAACTTGCCCTCACTTATAAAGGAACCTACCCCTTCCTGAGGATATCAGTCACATCTTAGATTGCTTTGCCTCCTAAGACACTGGATGCAGAAGAAAAATTTAACAGCCCATTATCACAATCTCAACTTGTTGCTAAGCCAGCAGAGTTTAACTGTTGGTTTGTGAGCTGAGACCAGTCTCATTGACATTTCCTTGGAGGAGACAGGGAAGAGTTACTTTGGCAGTTCGTAGCTGCCAAACAACCAAACACTTGCTTCTGAGATGACCTGCTGCCTGATCCATGCACATCACATTGTAAACTATTAAGACATATGAACACAGCACGTGAAGGGCAGAAGACATCAAGTCTGGAATAAGCAGTCTCACAAGTTTGGGGGCTTTGCAATCTACTGAGTAGGAAAATTTCTTTTCACCACTAAAGACATGTTTTCAGTCATTTCCACAATAAAGAGACTGCAACTATTCAAAAAAAACCCATGTAGCTTCATGATTTGAATAAAGGTCTGCATCACAGGTAACTTAATAGCAGAAACCCTGTCCAAATGCAATGCAGAAGGGGGAAAAAAAAAAGTCAGGAAATTAGCCAGGCAAGGAAAAAAGAGACCCCATCAGTGTTCCTTAGTACCTTACTCCACGTGGTTTCTCCCAGCACACACTTCTCAATCACGCCTCAAACTAAAATCTGCGTTTGCCTCCTTCCAAGAATATACAGCTGCAGTTCCTTGGATATCCGGCAGAATATCACCAATGGTCTTAATTTAGTTCAGCACCTGAGGTCCTGTGTTGTGTCAGTGACTACCGTGTAGTTACCTGGCATTTTAGCAGGCAGCACCTCTCTAGACCGGACTGCCTGCTCTGTCCTGCCCTCAGGTGAGCAGCCACCGAGGCGTCTTGGACAGGACGCTCTTTACAGAAGCTTCGTCCCGTTGTGAAGTTACAGCCGCTGTCTCTGTTAACTTCAATTCCTGCCTCTCCGCACACTTCCCAACATAAATCTCATCAGCTCCGACTCTTCTTCAGAGTCCACAGGCCCGGTGTGACACAGTTTCCACGCTCACGCACTGTGACAGGTATTCGCTACCCGCGTAGACGGCAGGAACGCTCTGGTACCTCAGGAAAGGCTTCCTCTCTCAACGGCTCGTTACTTAATTATTTAATTGCTTTTGCTGGGAAAGGAAGGAGGGAGGAAAGGGCTGTTGGGGGTGACTCTCCCTCCGCCGTCAGCAAAACGCGGCTCAGGACGCAGAGGGACCGTGCTGAAGCGCGCCGGCCGAAATAACGGTCACCACCGCGAGCCAGCCACGTGCCCGTCACGCGTGCCCACCTCCCCACCCTCTCTCGTGTCCTGCGCCACCCGCCACCGCGAGGGACGGACCATCGCCTGCGGGGACCGAGGCGGGGAGGGGGGGGGTGGGAAGCGGAAAAGCGAGCAGCAGATACCACCCTTCCGGGGAGGGTACGGCCGCGCCGCTACCAGCCATCGTGCCAGGCGCTGGCCGCGCTTTCGCGGGCTCGCGGTGGGCGGGGCAGCCGCGATAGGCAAGGCGAGGAGCTAATCGGGGCGCGCGCTGAGGTTGGGGCGGGGCCGCTGGAAGCGCTGCCGGGCGGAAGTGCCACGGGGGAGGTGTCGCGGCCCACCGGGTCGGGGCAGGGTTGGGCGGGCGTTCGGCGGCGCCTAGGGGCGGGCCGGGAGCCGCAGCGCTGAGGAGGGCGGTGGCGGGGCGTGAAGCGGAGCCGAGCCGAGCCGGCAGGGTGTGAGGGCGGCCCCGCTAGTGATGCGTGTCCCGCGGAGGCCGCCGGGTCCGGCGCCGGCCCGTTGAGGCGCCGCGGAGCCCCGGGTCGGTGTTGGGAGCGGGGCTGGGGGGAAGGGGAGGGGGGGGGGGGGGGTTTGGGCGCCGGTGTGGCCGGCGGGGGCGGCGTCGCCGAGGCCATGCCGTGCACCTGCGGGAACTGGCGGCGGTGGATCCGGCCGCTGGTGGTGCTGCTGTACATCGTGGGGCTGCTGGTGGTGGTGCCGCTCTGCGTCTGGGAGCTGCAGAAGCTGGAGGTGAGGGATGAGGCCTGGAGGCCGGGGGAGCTGTGAGCCCGGGCCCAGCCGCACGGCTGCTGCGGGGCCGCCTCCTCTGAGGTAGCTGGCGGCGGCCTCCGGCCCCGGGGTAGACTCCACGAGGAAAAGAAAAGCTGGAGAAGTTCCCGTTTGTGGCGCTGTTAAAAGCGCGAACGAAGCAAGATGGAACGGGACAGGAAGTTGTGGAAGCCCCATCCCTGGAAGTGTGCAAGGCCAGGCTGGATGGGGCTTGGAGCAACCTGATCTAGGGGGAGTTGTCCCTGCCCATGGCAGAGGGGGTTGGAACTAGATGATCTTTAAGGTCTCTCCTAACCCAAACCATTCTATGGTTCTTTTTCTCCTTCCCATTCAAAATACTTGGTATTTAAATAGTTGATGTGATGCTGAAGTAATTGGGAGCTCTGCCGCTGCCCTGCCCAGAACTTGTTTTGACACTTAGTAATGCAAGTGTTCATAACTTAATATATCAGGTAATTCTGTTTCATCAGGGAGAACTGAGATGGTAGATAGAGAGGCTTCTCTTTCATGCTGATGGAACAGTAGTGTGTCATAACTGTAGCGTATGAATTACGTGTGCATATGATGGCATTACTTTTCTGCCAAAAAAGTAAAATTTTAACCTTAAGATATATATTGTTCAAATTAATACTGGCTTGTTCTGCTGGAGGTAAGCTTTTTCATTGTATAATTTTAAGCACTTAATGACAGTAAAATCTCTTTTGAGTGTATTTTAACTATGATTTTGAAACCCTGTTCTCATGTCTTAATATAGTCAGCATAATGGATGTTTATATCGAAATGATATGTCAGATTTCAAAATAATGAAATCTGACACTGGTAGAGAAATGACTTGGAAGTGATCTTTGAACTGGAGAGCAACAGAAGATGTGGGATGTTGGTGTACAGGAGGGGATAAGAGGAGAAATTCTCGACAAAAGAATGTTTGAAAAGAGTCTCTATGTTTCTCAGTTTTTGGTACTTAAGATTATTAATACAGTTATTTTTCAGGGAGCTTCGGTTTAAAATCATAGCCCTGTGTTTTAGCAGACATATTTTTATATATACGTGCATATCTATTTCAGATTGTTAAAAGGAACTAGTTGATGACTAGTCAGAACTTGATTTTTAAACGTAGAAGTACACAAGCTTTCAGAAACTTTATCCTAAAGCACTGAACTGAGACAAGCTCCAGACCTAAAGCAAGGAATCTGTTGTGGCTTTCAGTAAATTAGTTAGAATTACTATTCTTTGTAGAATGTTTTGTGTTTATTGGTGATGTTTTTAGTTTGGTTCTGAAAGACATCTTACCTTTTGAGTTTTAAGCCACATCAAGAAATTGCAAGGGAGACTGATATTTTATGTATTTGAAAAGGAGAGTTAGAAAAACTAAATCTTGGAATAGGTACTTAATACCCATCGTAAAACTTTATTCATAGTAAAAAAAAAAAAAAAGATAAACTGTAAGGATAAGCTATACTAGTAAAACTTTAAAGTATTAATACTGAAACTTTGATTTTGTGGGGTTTTTTTATTTTTTTTCTTTGCAAGGTTGGAATTCATACCAAGGCATGGTTTATCGCTGGGATATTTCTGCTAATGACTATACCAATCTCTCTCTGGGGAATACTGCAACACTTAGTCCATTATACTCAACCTGAATTACAGAAACCAATAATAAGGTAACATTTCACAGTTCACCTGTTCTATAAATGTTGGATTCAGACTAAAAGCACCTGTAGTAATATTGAATGTTCTTTTGTTATTATAACAGGATTCTATGGATGGTGCCGATTTACAGTTTAGACAGTGTAAGTGTTCTCTTCCTGTTAACAGCTCAGTAAAATTGTGTTTGCTGTGGGAGGGAGGGAAAACATTGTCAAGGTTAGCAGAAACTATGTTGCCTGGTGAGTCATAGTCCTAGAAACTTTGGGCCATTCCTGTCCATGAAGTGTGTCAGAAATGTAGTTGTAGTGATACTGTATTTTTCTTGTGGAGCTTGTGGGATTACTTTTGCAAACCTTTCTTAACCCCTTTCTTAATCCCTGAGCATCCTTTATGACAGCTATGGAAGGGGGTACAACAAGAGGCAGCCTGCCTGGTCCTTCCATCTTCAGTAACAGCTGAACTGGAAGCCAGACTGATCCAAGTACTGTCTCAAAATTCATTGCCTTACCTTTCCTTCCTGAGTTCGGCTTAGTACTAAAATTCTTTTTCAAAGTTCTGCTTAGTGTCAAAATGCTTCCTTATTGCTTCAGGGAACAAAGGGTAAAATCCCATAAAAAATCCACTTCTGAATACTTTTGTGCAATAGATTGTGTTGGCAATACTAAATATGGTTCATGTGAATATGTCACCTGTGGAGATAATTTCAGCCAGAGCTAAGCCACATACTAAATCTGTGGACTGATATGTGTTTACATGTTGTCACCACATCTTGACATTGCAAATACTTCTGTTTCCCCAGTAGAGGACAGCTTTCCAGGAACTTTTCCTTTCACTTTAATCCCATCTCTTGAGTGTTTATGAAGTGTCACCCTGACATATGTTCTCAATCTTTAATATTTTTTTTTAAAAAGACTTGAATTTAAAGTATCTAAGCATGAAGGACAGTGCAGAAGAAAATAACATTCTCTGTTTCCTGTGGGGAATATCAACTCAGCTTGATATTTCCATTTCAGCTACAGAATTTTATTCTGGAATAAAATTGTCTGCTAATTAAATGAACTCTAGCCAGGCATTCATGGATATTTCTGACATAATGAAATCTTTCCCCAGACTCCCATATCTTATGGTCTTTGCTGCATATATGGTGTCCTCCTACAGTGCTTAATCTGAGCCGAACATAAAGTTCTCTTCTCAGATTCAAATACTGCATTCTCAGTTTACTATATGCAGTATTACATCTTTCACAAAGGCGTTGCAGCATCTGTCATCTCTAGTATTTCTTAACAGTGATGAGGATGTGAAGCATCTTCAATAGTTCTAATAAGAAAGTCAGGCAAGACGCAACATTTGCTCTACTACAACCTAGGGAAGCGAAGTAAACTCGAAAGCCCTGCCTCTGTTTAACTCCCCACTCCTCCACCACCCCAGCCCACCTCCACCCCCCAAAAACCCCACAAAATGCAAACAAACCAAATCAAAACAAACAAAAAACCCCAGTGGGACAAGTTATGCTGAATAGTGGAATAGGAGTGGTACTCCAAAATTGAAAGCTCTGACAGCTGCTCCATATCACAGTTCTGCAAAATGAAATCCTGGTTTAGAGAGGTGACTACCACTTTAAGGCACATGTTCTGCTTTCTTCTATGTTTTGCAAACATGCTGGAACAAACAGTTACACAGTAGATACCAAAAGAAATCAACTTACTGATGGACTGAAGACTTAGTTCTCAAACACATATTGGCACTGAATATGTGAATTAAAGGAATATGTGAATTTCTGTGACAGAGAGTATCTCTTGTGCAGTGCTTTAAGCATGCTTCCATTTGAAGCAGCAGAGATGCAGCCTGAAATTATACGTGTATCTTTAGGGAATGTTATTTTCTAGTTGTAGCATTACACTCTTTTCTTAGCCAAATGCTTCAAGCCCTTGTTTAATTAGTGCCTGCTGTCTAATGAGGTGTTGCTGGCTGAACTAGCAAACCAGTGTTGTGTTGGAATCACTTTTGTCTTTCTTGTGTGTAACATTTTGTGTACCTCTCTTCTTACAGTGGATAGCTTTGAAATACCCCAACATTGCAATATATGTGGATACATGTCGAGAATGCTATGAAGCTTATGTCATCTATAATTTTATGGTTTTTCTTTCAAATTATCTAACCAACCGGTATCCAAACCTCGTATTAATAATAGAAGCGAAAGATCAGCAGAGACATCTGCCGCCTCTGTGCTGCTGTCCATCGTGGGCTATGGGAGAGTGAGTATATGATGACATCTCAAAATTTTAAGCTGCGTATTCGGGTATGAATATTTCGTTTTCGTATTTAGTAGTATGGCTGTTGTTGCTTGGCAGAGCCAGTTTACTTAGTTTGCATGCATTTTGTTTGCCAGCTATGAAGCCCTGCTGAAAGCAGCTGTAACTATGTTTTTGTCTAGCTGTACAACATCCTATAGATTGCACTTAGTTGCTAATGTGGATTGACTCAGGAGGTGCTGTAGAAAACTTCCTTATTTTTGAAAAATATTGGGAAAAGGTTTCTTAGAATTTGCTTCCTTTGCTCTCACATAATATTTGCCAAAAGCCTTCTGTAGAATTGCTGGTAAAGGAGAAAGCCTATTGCTTTTACTTCCACAGGTGAAGGATGAAAGGCGATATGCTCCTGAACTGTGTGTTCTGCGTGCTTAATATGATAATGCATCTCTCTTAAGAGATTTCGTTAAAGCTATTTAAAATGTTAAAGACAAACTATGAACTTAGGTCATTCTTCAAACAGTGAAAATTGCATTCTCTTTATTTAGCCCAGCCAGGAGCTTTCCATGGCTAAAAGAAGTAAATCACCGAGTATTTCATGTTATGTATCTATAAAAGTCTAGGTCTTTTGTGTATTCTGTATATACACACACTATATACTGTAGGATCTGAAGCCCTGGAAGCAGAAGTTTAAGCTACCACAAAACAGAAATTTAGTGAAACTACTGAGAGCAGGAAACTTCCGTAACTGATGAGTCTTTAATGTCCTGTACAATGAATTTTGTGTTTCTCTTGCAGAGTTTTATTATTTAGATGTAAACTGGGTGTTTTGCAGTACACCGTTGTCAGACCATTTACTACCATTATTGCTTTGTAAGTATGCTCATAAATAATTAATACTGATCTTCAGGATGTTATTTTGAGTTACATGGAAAGAATTTTCATAGCCTTTGTATTGAATCAAGGCTGTTTGAAAGCAGACTTGTTGTGTTACATGCTAAATGAGTCCCAGCAATTTGAATGAACCTATGATTTCTTTATGAGTTTTCTATAGCAAGTGACTATTTGCAGAACTGAAATAGTAAATATTTTATGCCTACTGCTGAAAGCAGTGGGAGAGAATGTGAAGTACTCTTTATGTGGGCAAAAATGTTTTTATGATCTCTTAGAAGTCTTTTTTTCCTCCTCCCCTTTCTTACTGGCTTCAACAATTGGGTGTTTTTTAAGTCAGGTTTCATGTAACTTTTTAAATTTTATTAAACTTTGCATGTAACAAACCTGACTCTGTGCCTTCATACATATCCAATAACCTGTTGTAAAGGAATAGCAGGCAGTTAGGCAGGTTGATGCTGAAAGCCTAATTCCATGAACTTTGTATTGATGGTCGTTACTGTTAATTCTGTGGGACTATGGAAAAACTTGCTACTCGCAAAGAATATCCCTATAAATATTTGTATTAGCTGTATGTGCTCTAGCAGTTAAAAGCAAAACATCTAAAAAAATGTTTAACTGTTGAATTCTTTCAACAATGGGTTATGTTAAGCTTGCATTCAAACACTTATTCTATTGAAACTACAGTAGTAACTTCCTACACCATAAGCTGTTGGAAACATTCTTGTGCAGATCCCCCAATGCCCCTGTTTGAGTATCACAAGAGATTTTGAGTTCTTAGAGCTGATTGACGTAATGAAAATGTAGCACTTCAAGAAAGCGATCTTTCACTACCTGGTGGTTAACTCAAAAAATTCTTCCAGAATTTGTGAACTAGTGGGAGTGTACGATGAAGGAAACTTCAGCTTCAACAATGCTTGGACTTACTTGGTTATACTTAACAACATGTCACAGCTAGTGAGTATCAAGAATACATTTTTCTGCTCTTTTAAGTCATCGTATTCGTATTAGTATTATGCAAATTCTCTGTGTGAACTATTGACAGTAATTGTGTTAATGCATGCAAATTCTTATGGGTAGAATATTTCCAACTGGGAGTCAAGGTTACTATCTGTCAAATAGTATGTGTGCAAAATACTAGCAAAACAGATGTTTGAAAACTTTTATTATCTTTACCATGAAGGTCCATAAAGCAGTGAAGTGTCCCAACTCTTTAGCCCAAGCCATTTGATGAGAGAAGAGGTATGGCCTATGCATGTTAGAGCTGCAGACTTGCCCCTTTCCCCAAGAGGAGACGTGCTTCACCCCCCTTAGCTTCCTCTGAGCACACAGACAAAGTGGCTGTGTTAAAAATACTGTTACAAGGCGAGTGTTAACAACATTGACAGGAAAAAAATGGAAAGGGTGCATGCAGTGCTGAGATTCTGCTCTGCCTGACACCTTGTCTTGTTGGTTGAGCTGCCCAGATGATGCCAGGTTAAGGTATCAGCCCTTAGACTTGAAAGTTTGATTTTGGAAGTCAGGGATTGCATTTAGTGGCTTGCTGGGAATGCAGGAGTCATTTTCTGCTTCACCCAGGGCACATTACACATGAGCTATTGCAAGAGGAGAGAGCGACAGCTCTGGCCTCTTGCTGCTTAGCCTTCTAGCCTCTGAGCTTCTTAGTTTGCTTGACAACAGCAGCAGGAGTCAGAACTACATGGCATCCCATCCAGAAGGGGCATCCTCCTTGTCCTCCTGCTGCCCCTGTGTTTGATGGGAACTGTTATGGAAGGAGCTGTCACTGCTTTCTGCTGTGACAACAGTCCCAGCAGCAGCGCATATTTCTGCTTGTCCTGGTTAACATGATTGCTTAAAGTAACTTAGTAGTAAGAGTCTAGGAGGAGGTGTATGAAAAAGGGAGATCAATTCCTTAGGTTTCAGTATACATGAGTTTGGTTGCTTCCAGTTGTCATTAATAGGCACCTTTTCAGATTTGCAGTGAAGGTTCCATTCATTGCCTTGTCTCTCATCAAGAGGCAGGCAACATTCAGGGTGTTCTTAACAGAAGCCTGAAGGAACATGGACTTCTCATGCCATTTTCCCTGCATATGTGCTTGATATTGAAGAGACTTTATGGGACCTTGCCATGCTTTGCTCTAGTGTGTAGACAGATGACCTCAGTCTCTGTTTGTCAATACCATGCATTTCAGAAATATAATTTCAGGGGAAATAATTTCAGGGGAAATAAAAGTCTGCTTTAAAACATTAAGGTGAAGATTCCATAAATCCAGAGGCTCTTTTCTGAAATAGATAGTTTTTCAAGTTTGTATCTTACTACGATACATTTCTGAACTAAAGAGATGCTGTGAAACAACTCCCTCACAAAATAAACAAGGATTTGGAGGCTTTTCTTTGTTTTTATTTCCCTGTTAGTTTGCTATGTATTGTCTGGTGCTGTTCTATAAAGTACTACGTGAAGAACTGAACCCTATCCAGCCTGTTGGCAAGTTCCTTTGTGTGAAGATGGTAGTTTTTGTTTCTTTCTGGTAAGTGAATTACTTACTCATTACTTCTTGTTCTCAAGGCAGATAGAAAGGCTGGATTTGTTACTGAGGTAACAAAAAATTCTACCTATAATCTTAGTGAAGCGCTGTGATGGGAAAAGTGTACTACTAAGTTGGACAGAGCAGTCTTGTTGACCTGTGATTATTTTTTAGGCTTGCTGTTTTGTGATTCTGAAGAACATAAGTTATTTTAGAATCTTCACTTGTACTTATTTCACAGCAAAAATTGTTGTTTTTAAAGAAAGAAAGCTTTTTCAAAATTACTGTAAGCTATTTAATTAAATTACTATTTAAGCATTACTCACCCTTAGCTGCTAATGAGCGAGTGCATTTGACTATCTGAATGTTACTCTGTGGGCTACAGTAATACCCTGGAAGAGAAGCAACTTGTTCTAATCACTAACTGGAACAACAGACTTCTCTTTGGTTGTGTTCTCTGTTGGTCTTTAGGACCATGGATTTAATAAGTCTGGTTTATTCTTAAAATGTAAATAGTAATTTTTTGGAAGGATTCTTCCTATATACATACGTATGTACACAGAGAGACCCAGTTTACCAGATCTGCTTGGAAGTTTTTTTTGCATGATAATAATAATTAAAAAATAATCTTTACAGGCAAGCTGTGCTTATTGCATTGTTGGTAAAAGTGGGAGTTATTTCTGAGAAACACACCTGGGAATGGCAAAGTGTGGAAGCTGTGGCTACAGGCCTACAGGTAGGAGCAGACATTTACTTCTTAGGAAGAATGGCTGTATGTGAGATGACATAGCTGATTGCAAGCGAATGTTGTCATACTTTGATTAACACAGGCTGAATTAATACCGAATATATTCTAAGTTGGGCTAAGTTTCAGCCAGTCACCCCAAGTGAGTTTTATGCTCAGTGCTTCTCTATCCGGGTGTTGGGCAGAAGGAATGTGCCCCAGTTAAATACTTGTTGGATATCCTTGCATTTCTTCTTGCAAGAATTCATTGTAGAGTTGGTGCTTGCTGAGTATCTGCTTCCAGCAAGTCAGCCCTTCAGGGAGGGACTGATTCCAAGAGGTACGTAGTCCACATGGTACTCTGCAGCCTGCCAAGAATATCCTACCTCTGGTGGAAAAGTAGCTGATGCCAGTATCCCAAGGCAGTTGCAGTCTGTCAGTTGTAGGAGAAACCCAGGAACTGTTTTTCTCCAGTTATGACTGATTAAGTCAGTATCTCTGTCGTTGCAGGATTTTATCATTTGTGTTGAGATGTTCCTGGCTGCTATTGCGCATCACTACAGTTTTTCCTATAAACCATACGTTCAAGAAGCTGAAGAAGGGTCATGCTTCGACTCTTTTCTTGCCATGTGGGATATTTCTGATTTAAGGGCAGATATAACAGAACAGGTTCGAAATGTTGGTAAGTAACATCCTTTGTATGATCTGTTAACAGCATATGTATTTCTAGCTTTATTCTATGCTATTATCCGTCTCTATAGTACATCGAGAACATTCCATACCACATCGGTGGAAGCTGTATCCCTAGAGTATTTCATGGTTTGTCTCTTGCTTTACTGGAAAGACCACTCCTGACTCATTTTAGAGTGTAGTTCTTTCTTTTAAATAGACAGATGCCAACGTAAGTTTCAGGTGTGGTAGGTACAAGAGAGGGAGGTGGGGTTTGGTATGTTTTTTTTGGGGTGTGTCTGTGGTTTTTGAATCGAAGGACATTATTTATTAAGGCTAACAATGTCCATGTAAATCTGTTTTAAAACAAAGACTTATCTTCTAATTTAACACACCTATTTTAGAGTTGATAGATTCGAAGGCCTTGGTATACTTCCTGAAGTATTAAAAAGTATTTTCATTCGGCATAATTCTAGGAAGGACAGTTTTGGGCCAGCCAAGAAAAATGTTTTTTGCAGAGGATCATGAACAAAATGAGCATACCAGTTTACTGTCTTCATCTACTCAAGACCCAATTTCTGATGCTTCTTCAATGCCATCTTCACCCATGGGTCATTATCAGGGGTTTGGACACACTGTGACACCTCTCACAACACCAACAACAGTCCCTGCAGTTGATGGTATTTATAATGCTCCAGCTATTCGAGATGCTGAGGAGTCACCTGAACTAGTGCATCATTTATCAGAGAAAGCTTTGGATAAAAGTTAGACTCACCTTCCCTTTGAATGTGTCGAGGAGCCTGTTAAAAGATTCCCACACATGTTCTATTAACATGTACTATTAGTGATGAAAGTTGAAAAGCTGGGAAAAGCTACTGTGCAGACAGGAAGAGGACATGTAACTGACATCGGAATTCTGAATCTCTATCAGATGTGAGTATCTGTGAGGACCCCATGACTATGAAACACGCACACTGTAAAAGTTTCTGCATTAAATTTAAGAATCAACTCCTTAAACTGCTAAAAACCTACACATCATGTCAAAATTACACTGACTTCTATTAATACAAAAGAAACATGTGAGAAAATGCTCTGCTCTTCTCAAGATCAAGTGTGAGTACCACTAGCAATGGGAAAACTTAATTTCAAGAATGTAATTTAAGGAGGGCAGTAGCAAATAATGTCTTAGCTTTGGTTGTCCTCTTGCTCACAGCAACTTCCATACCCCCCTGCTGAATAGAGTGTGGACAAAATGGTAACTTGTGTACAGATGCTATCATCTACTTTTTCCTGCATAGCTAAATAAAACCCCTTCATGAAGATAATTATCACAGAGTATCAGCAAAGAATCTGTACAAAGAAAGCATTCCCTACAGGCCTCACTCTAAAATTCCATGCCCGGAACATATTGTTGGGTGTATCTGTTGTCCTTGTAGCTCATAATTTTAAGTCTTTTACATTCAGAAGAGACAGCCAGGATGACAGGTCCTGAATTACACTTACACTTGAATTACCTTACACTTGACTACTTTGTTCCTATCCTTCTAAAAATAAGGATAACAGTTATTACCTTAAAATACATGGAGGAGGAAGGACTAAAGGATGTCAAAAAGGAAGTAGAAAACAAAACTGATTTATTTATTTTGAGCTGCAATAAATTCTTTAATGCTTACGTTTTTTTAAGCTGTTAAAGCAGGATATCTTGACAATGTGTCTGTAGTAATTTGTATTCATAAATGTGTGTGATTATTGTATTATGCTTCTAGTATAACCTAGATTCAAATGTAATAGTTGATTTTTCTCTCACCACCCTAGAAGACACCTTCACTACGGTAAAACTAGTCTACTGCTGGAGCTACTAGCATTAGACTTCAGACCATGAAGAATTAAGTACACTTGTATCAAAATGTTATTTTGCAAAAACTGACAAAATCAGAGCAGTCCTGTTTTTATCCCATTACTAGATTTTTACTACAATTGCATGTTTGCAATCTGGCAAAAAAACCCCAAACCCTAGAGCACAGACCTTTTAACTGACATCTGAAGTGTGGGGGTTTTTTTCAGCATCATTAGCATTTACAGGATAAATGTTTTAACTTCTGGCTGTCATAGTAAATTCATCCTAAGTGCTTTTTTTTTTTTTTGCAGTACTAGTGTGATGTAAATACTGCGCCTTACTCACTAGGCTGCATATTTTATAGGTTACTGTGTACTCTCTGTATCTGAAGTTAAGTGTGAAAGTATAAATCATAATTTTCAATTTGCCAAATCATTGCCTTTGTTGTAAATAAGCAATTAAAGATTTTATTTAAACTGTTCACCTTCTTTCCATTTCATTTACTGCTACAGTATTTCAAGAGTGTGAATGACACATGAATAGAACTGTCATCTTCATGGAGGAAGGGGATCTTAAGTACAATTACTAAAAGACTTGGTGCTTTCAGTATTTTTAGGCTTGTACTGAATAGGGAATTCTTGTTTGAGCTTACAAAGAATCAAAATCTACTTTTTTATGCTTGGTTCCAGGTATCTTTTTATCCACATAATAACCATGTTCTAGAAGGATACAACTTGTAAAAGCTCACAGCCCCTGGGGAATTCAGTGCCCACTATTAGAAATAATCTGATTTCCTACATGTATACAGGTAAAAATAGTATCTGAAGATTCAGAGCTGAAGATAAGAACTACTGTGCTCTTGCTTTTCAAAAACCTTATATAGAAGATTTTTATTTTTTAATACTTGGAAGTTACGTTTGTTCAGTATAAAACTTAGGTAAGGTACTGAGTGGGAGCACGTATAGGAAAAGAGCTAGTTATCCCCTGGTTGCTTCTTTCACAGCATTTCTGAAAAGCTACCACATTATTTTGTTATTGCTCAGTTATTCTGTGCATGGTAGTTCTACTTTTTTCATTATTCTTTCATTGCTGTAGCTTATAGGATCATACCTTTCCAGGATCATAGCTTTCCATTAAAGATTGCTACTGAATTTCCAAAATAAATGCAAAATCTTTCAATGACACCTACCCTCTCTTTTGAAAACTACTGCAACAGTATTCCACAGCATGACCTATCAAGTTTATACAAAAAATTCATTTGCAAATAGTCCTTTATATTAACTATATTTGTTCCTCCATTGTTTTATGACTAATCTTCTCTCAGATTTTAATCAGACGTTTTACTTAACATACTGCTTGAAAACTCAGTAATGGTCATCTTTAGCCCTTCGTTTAGATTCATTAAGGGCAGAACAGGTCCTTAATTTTTAACTCATTTTGCTGTCTTATTAGTCACTGAAAAGCTTAATAATATGCCTAACCACACTATTTCTTACTGGTTTTACTTCTATCAGCTGTTTTCCATGTAGTATGAAAAGCTTCTGTCCTACTCTAATTCACTTACATTATATATTATATCCCTTGGATAAAGGATAATATCCAGTTTTTTATCTCCAGAAAAAAATTTGACTGACTTAATCATTACCTCTGTTTTGAAAAAAAACAGGAAAAAAATAAACAAATTGGAGACCTTTCCTCCACCCTTCTAGATGGAGCTGGCTGGGCCAACCACAGCTCCAACAGTCCCTGAAATTAAACTGAGAGGGCTACTCTGGAACATCTGACATAATGAAGAGTACAGAGTGGATCTTGCATGCAGTGAGATTCTAGAAAAATTATTTTGTGGATGGCTCTTTAACAGGCTCTTGTTAGGAAAGATCACAGAAATGCCTCTTCTACATTTATTTAATAGACAGCACTGTATAAACAAGCTTAGCCACAGAAATACCTTGTTAAGTCTTGCTCATACCTCTAGAGAGACAGAATTAATGCTAGGTTACAAGTTTTTATTAGTCTTCCATTTGGATATAAATTTAGTAGAAGAACTTTTTATGTGCATTATTCCAAACTGTAATTGCTGTATAAGAGATGCGGGAGTACTATGGTGACTGATGGTAATATTGTATACAGCTTTCACACAGACAAGAGTTCAGGCCCATTATATTATCAGAAATGATTCTCTGAAGGATTCTAGAAAGTTTACTAGCTTTACCTTCTACTCTATCACTTGAGCTGCTCAACAGCACTCCTTTACAACTTTTTGTAATTGCTATGTGCAATGCTAACTTGAGATACCACAACCGGAACAGCGTTACAGTCCCTGCTACAAGGCTAACACCTCAATGCTCTTAAGTAGGATGCTTTGGCAACAGAAGTGGAACTACGGTCTGAGAAACAAGGGCTCTATCCCAAGCAGCCACAGCTGTTTATTTGTTCTACAGGTACCCAGATAGTTTTTCTTATTACAGATGTCAGGTAGCAAGAGAAGTCTGTTCCGCTGTTGTAGTCACTGCAATAGCTAACAGCTGGGTTTTGCTGCTTCTGTGAAGATCTCACCTACCTGCTTGGTAAGATACCCTTACAGTGCACATTATAGTCCATCAGCAGAACCTAAGTAGCTACTATTAAAGAAACAAAATAGCCTTTTTGATCTGTAGATAAAATTTAGACTTTACTATAAATTAACATCAGTGATGCTGTGAACAGTCAATTTATGCATAGGTAATTAACCACAAAATAGTTGACACATGATGTTCTTCACCGTTTAACTGTAATGCTAATATTGCTTTTATGATGTTGAACATCAAGCACAAGTTCATCTCCAACCTGAACTTGGATGGGCTCATCAAGAACAACTGCAGCTTGTTTCCAGTGCGAGGACTCCTCAGATGTATTCAAGCTGTGGTCTTCATCTAGATGGATGTGATACCAGAAGGGAATTGCAGTGACTTGGCCAGACTTACAAACTTTTACCTAAAAATAAAGTACTAATCAGTTAAACAGTTTTCAGAGTAGTAATGAAAATAAAGTATTTCGAAATGGAATGAAATGCTTTGAGATACCTGCAGACAAATTCTGTATGGAAATTTTCAGCCATGGTGAGCAATTAATGAGCAGCTCTGCAGAATAGCAGTTAAGTGCACTTCTAACTTCATGTATTAACTCACCTTGACTTCTCTGCTGGAGTTGTTCAACAGAGGGTTCATGAGATCTAGCCTTAAAAGCTCTGCTGGCTTGCTTAAGGGTAAACACGGTAATGTAGACAGATCCAAATACACACGAACAGGTACCTAAGAGTACACAGCACAACTTCAGGCATCAAGAGCCATTAGGAAGTGAAAGTTAAAAGACTTAATCATTATGGAGAAGTTTTGAGGAATTACTGTAATGCCTCTAAGAGCCAAAATGCAAAATACACCTTTACTAATCCCTTTTGAAAAGTGACTGTTGGGATACGGTGATCAAGGAGACAGTAACAGCACACTCTTCTGTACAGTGGCACTGCATCTTTGACTACCCAGACAAAACTTCTTCCCTAGCAGTTCTACAAAAACAAACCACCACATTACCCATTTTAGTTTATCTCAATGTCCCTGTCTGGTCACATAAACCTCTCAGTAACTTCAACAACATGAAAAAGCTCTTCAGTTTTCTTGCTGTTTACACCAAAAATAAATACCTAGACAGCTGCAGGTTTTGGAACTGTGCTTGGAAGACCTCGCCAACTTCATACCTTGAACTGGTTGATAAAAGGAGCTATATTAAACCCAAGAGTTGGTTCTGTTCCTTGAACAGCACTCTCCAGTAACAGAGACTCCGACTGCACAAGCATCCCATACACCAACACATACTGTGGGAAAATCTTCCCTCCACTGTGAAGTAAACATCTGTAAAATGAGAGAGATTTCACCTCTAAAGCATGTCATTCAACAGTAATGGAAAAAACCTCCAACATTAACTACATTTAAGAAAAGCACACACCCTTAAGTGTTTAACTAAAATTGACAGCAATATAGGAGACAGCATTTTTCTTCCCCCAAATAAACACCTGAGCCTTGCTTGGACTCTTGCTACATGGTATCACCCCGCCCAGGGCACCAATACAATTGAAGCTTTAATTCAGTGTAATATCAAACATCTCCAGTTCAGTGAAGACTGGTTTAGGTTTCCTTTTCCTATGACAGGCCTCTTTTCATAGGAATTGGGTAGTCAAGTAGTGCACTGATAGATGGATTTTCATGCCAATAGAGATTTGACTCCGCATATGACAAAAGAGCAATTTCCCATTTGTTCTTAGAGAAAAAAAAAAATTCCAGTCATCTAAAGATTTAGGCAAAACCTAGAAAAGGTAATGAACATAAACCATCTGGAATACTCTGCCATCACTAAGCATGAAGATGAACAGAGAAGATTCCCAAGCACCACAGAAGGACTAAAACCTGTTTCACATTTTCTTTTTTTTCTGCCCATTTCCATTATTTTGTTTCTCCTGTTCTGCATTCCTCCCCACTTCTCCCACTGTGGCTAACAGCTAGCTTTGTTGCTGCTTCCCTGGCTGCTTTAACACCAGACATTTGGTTTTTAGCAATTTTAGTAATACCAGTTTGTTCCAACAGCAGTTTGACACGTACATGAATCTGGGCTTTGCTAACCTCACACTAAAAGCTACCACAGTTATTACTAAGATGCTGGCTATCCTGGGAACTTCTGGCAGACCAAGCAATAAGATCTTCTGTTTGTATTCTTGCATACAAAATATAAAGTCTATCAAAGTGAAACCTTGACAATTTTTTTTTTTAAAAAAAAGATTCATGTATATAATGGTCACACCAGGACCACTCTGGGAGGTTTGATCTCTTCAGTAAACAAGCTATTCCTGCTCTATAGAACCAAGAAAGCAATCATTTTGTAGTTAGAAGGAATATGTTCAAAAGTTTTCAGATAATTACAGATTCCTAGGAATACTTTTGTCCATTTGTACCATACCTGGATATTGCAGCCTTTTCCATCACTTCTTGCTGGATTAAACCTGATGTCTCTATAACATCCAAGATAATAATGCTCCACAATTTGTCTGATTTGGGTCTCTGTAGCACCACGCTTTCATCTTCTAAGTGGCTGAGCCAAAACTCCAGTGTTTCCTTTGTGAAATGGTTCGCTTCTGAAATGACACCAAGTGCTGCCTGATGCTGCTTCTTCTCAACAGAACTGTAGGCTCTAACATGTCCAAGTTTGCCAGCTATAATCGGCAGGATGGAGAAGCCTTCAGATACATCCAAAATGTACAAAGGATCAGGAGCTGCATCTGAAGAGCTCTTGTTTTGACTCTCTTGGAGGTTCATCCCACCGCCATATCCATCCACATCCATGGCCTGCAAGTCCTTACTTGGATTTAAGGACAACGGCACTTTGCCCATGGCAGCTTTAAAGCATTCGTGGTACGGTATGTTGTTCAGCAGGGCTATTTCTGTGGATTCTAACACACATACTTGACCATTGCCATCCTGTTTGCTAGTTGTCTGAAGACCAGCCAGAGCATTACATAATTCAGCCTCATTGCCCAAACTCAGCATGTCACCTCTGTCACTGAAGTCCATCCCGCACTCTGAAGTCAAAGAAGAAATCTTCTGGATCTTCAAGTAGCAGTCTTGGCAGCAAACTTCCATTACCACAGTATCTCCAGTCTTCACAGAATAATCTTGGCAAAACAGCACAAAAAAGTCATGTCAGTTACTTTCCAGCAAACATCAGTGAAGTTAGCCATACTGTGCTTAAAAAAAAAAGAAAAAAGGCATCAACTCATTTCTTCATTAGCTGTTACTAATGCGCATGAAAGAACTGTTCAAGTTTGTAACTCCTATGCCAAAATCTGCAATTGTGTGTTAACATCTACTTTAAACTGTCCCACACTAGGAAGAAAAACATTTATTCTCAAAATACATCTTCCCATGATAAATAGATAAGTCAGACTTTAAGCAGAGCAGAATAAAAACATACAGATGAAAAACATACTGTTCTAAGAAAGCAAATCCACAGATACAGAATTTCAGAACAAAATCACTCTAGTTTGACAAACATTTCTTTCAGTGGTGAGGTAAGCCAAAAGACTACCCCAAAGGTACAGGCCTTACAGCGAGATCTGGATAGTCTAAAGAGCTGGGCAGTTACCTCATGAAATGTACAAAAGCAAATGCTGGATTCTCCACATGTGAATGAGGACCAGCAATAGGAGGAAAGGGAATGAAGCTGTGTCAGGGAAATTTCAGATTGGACGGAGTGCTGGAAGAGGCTGGCCAGAGAGGTTGTGGAGTCTCCTCTGAAGACTTTCAAAACCCACCTGTGTGGCCTACTCCAGGTGACCCTGCTTTGGCAGGGGGACTGGACTAGATGATCTCTGGAGATCCCTTCCAACCCCTAAAATTCTATAATTCTATGATTACAAAAAGGTTCTTCACCAAGAAGTTAGTCAGTCACTGGACCAGGCTCCGCCGAGAAGTGGTTCAATTATCTCCAGAGAAGGAGACTGTACAACCTCTCTGGGCAGCCTGTTCCAGTGCTCTGTCACCCTCACAGTAAAGAAGTTTTCCGCAAGCTTGTGTCCCTTGCCCTGTCACTGGGTGCTACTGAAAAGAGTCTGTCTCTGAAAAGAGCCCACAAAGGGGGTGGATGGGTAAGTTGGAACATTTAGTTTTGGTTTTGTGGCAATAGCAATTCCTACATCACCTCCTCCACCTCCTTCTCACAAGTCATGTCTTGACTAAGTAGAGCCAGTCAGTAGCCCCACCTCTTGGAGTTGTACCATAATACATTTAATTCAGTAGAGAAAAAAAACCCAACTTAATGAAAATCACCATCCCAGATCTTAAGCAGGTCCCTTATTTGCTTCACAGCAGAGTCCCATGAACAAGCCTTGATGCAGGGACTGTGCACTACACTTCAGCAACATGATCGGGAACCACCTCACAGTTACTTGCTGTTGAACTTCTTCTAAATCTATTTGCTGCCACTTCCCTATCTCTGAGATAAACTAATCAGCTCAAAACCAAAATGAAACCAAGTTATGTACCACAACAAAAAAAATCCACAGGACATACCAAGGAGGCCCTGCACAGGATAGACTGCCTGTTCCCAGCACGTTTCCTCACTGGGACTTGTAGATAGAGAGTGCTCATCATCAAGCTGTAGTACAAACCACACCACAACAGCATCTAGTGTTCCTCCTTCAGTGACTGTCAGGCTGAGCTTCCAGGGCTTTCTAGCTGCAAGGCTTTTCAGCTCCTGACCAAAATGGAAAGAGAGAAAATGTGTGAGAGTTTCTTTCCATAAATAATAAATGTTTTTAATTACACTGTGTCATCCAAATTTCTGCACCAAGCCATGATGACACTCAACAGAAACCTGAAGTGAACAAGGTGCTACGATACTAATTATCATCATTAGTACTCACTAGCACAAGGAACTGTCTACCCACGCGTACATGCAATTATCCACATGACAAACCTGCATCTATCAGCCATTACAGAAAACATACCTACATCTAAAGAACATACATATTTAAAACCACTGAAAACTGCAAGAAATGCTTTAGACTGGCAAGGCTTGCCTTATGAGAAATCATAAGAACAGAGCCTGGCTTTTGGGCTGGATTCAAGCCAATGCTTAGGCACATGCTTCACTTAAAATCTGTGTTCAATCAGTTGTAGAAACACTGTATGCAATCACTGAATTTGCTCCAACAGAGACTCAGCAAAACCATTACAAAATCACCAAGCCAAACATCTTTGAGGATATTTGCTCTGCTACCTGGGCTATAAGCTTTGCATAAAAGCATGTACTGGGAAGAGCTAAGATCTCTGCCCTAAAGGGATCCAGTTCATAAATTCTCCAATACTCCTTAAAAGGTTTGAATATGTAATAGGAAACTAAGCTGTATTCCACATACAATTTTTTTTCCTCAACAATTACCAACATTCACAAACATAAAAGGCCCAGCTCTGTCTCAGACAGTTCCGGCATAAATTGACTAACAGGAGGTCAAGTACAAAGGACCAAAAATTCTCCAAGAAGTATATTTGGCATTAAAAATATTGTTCCTGGTTACCTGTCAAAAGCAGCAAGTCCAAGGTTCTCATTCACTGGTTCTAGTAACTGTAGTGTTACATCCCTATCTTAAGGCACAAAACACAAAAACCCACTTGAAGATAGTTATTTCAGCTCTCCCTGCTCTCTACCATGCTGCTTATCCCATATTTATTCCTCATATATGTCCACCGCATAAGCCTTTTTCTATTATTTACAACAATTACAGACTCAGACAGCTCTAGCACATGAGGGCAACAATTTATGAACTACAGTAAAGAGACACAGAAAAAAAAAGCAACGAAATGCATGAACAGGCAGTAGAAAAACAATGATGCAATGTCACATATATACTCTGAATGAGAAGAAAATTTGCATTAAAAATAAGTAAATGGGACTACAAATACAAGGAAAAACTACAGAAAGAATGTACTTAGCAAGTTTCCTATGTCTTGATCTAGAATTTCTCAAATATTCCAAACGGTAACTTCCAGTGAAAATTAGAAAGCCAATATCTGTAATTTCTGGCAAGAGTGTGGTTCCTTTAGGGCCTGAAAGTGAGACTGAGCTTTAATTACTGCCTGTTGATGTAAACACTCACTTCCCCTCCCAGTGGCATTGATCTCCTGCCAGGAAACATGCTCACAGGTAGTACCTGGCTGAGTGCAAGTGTCTGCAGCCTGTAATTAAAGCCACTTCTCGTTCTCTTGCCTGGGAGGAACTGAGCTACTGCTGCTAATAATAATAATATGCTGATTACTTTATGACTGCTAACTCAGCTGTCTTTTTTTTTTTTTTAAATTGACTTACTATCATCAGTTCTTTGATCTGTACCAATGTTTTCAAACTGATGTCTCAGTTTGAGAAACATAGTTGTACTGTGTTTTAAGTAATTTTCTCAGTTCTGTCAATTTAGGGCTGAAAAGTCAGTGCAAGCACAATAAATGCAACATCCCTCTCATTCTTTGAAATACAAGTTTAGCAAATGGGTCTCTGAAATCACCTTACTAGTGCTAAGTGATTTCTTACCTAAATTTCCACCTCAAGTAGGTAATTCTGCTACTGTTTGTAAGTATAGCACCTTTTTTTACTCTGATATGAGCACAGATCATTTTTTTTTCTTTTTTTAGCTGCACCGATTAAACATCCAGGTGTGGCCATGACAAAACAAACAAATAGAAGAAACTCAAACACAAAAAAACCAACCAAACAAGACATGTTGGAAGTAACCTACAAGTGTTAGAAACTAACATATTTGCCCAGTGATGAAGTAGCAACAAACAGTAACCAATGATTCCAAATACATTAATCACATTTTTTCTCTTTATAAGATGACATAAGCAAAGGTAATTTCAGGACAGGGACACTCCATTAGACTAACCGAAATTTCAGAACCACTCCTTTGAAACACGGTTTCAAGAACAACATTTTTTTTTACTTTCTAAAAATTACTTCTACGTGTCTGCCAGGAGGCATATGCTTAAGAGCAGGCATCTCTCGCATGAGAGCAATAGTTTCGTATTGATGCTAGATGCAGAAGCAACATTAGGTCACAGAGAGATTGCTCCCAGTAGTACACTGAAGAGCCTTGTCTTATTTCATTTTTAATCTCGGGATGTCAGACAAGCCAACTAGGAAAAGCTATTGATTCAGAAACACTGCGATTTCTGGCCAAGCAGTAGCCAAGAACAATTTATATAACAGAAACTATTTTAAGCTCTGACTCAATGGTAACTCCTCACCACAGGTCAATGAGCAACAAACACACCAGAGATCAGATCTATCATCTTTTTCACATGCTCAGCTGCAAGTTGCTGAGGTCTTTTTGCCTTATAGTTCAGGCGTACAAATATACTTTTGTGCAAAATACATAAAGCAAGACTCAATCTTAAACATCTTTTCCAATCTAAACTACTCTATAATTCTATGCAGTTATGTTTTAGAATGTCATATTACAGAAACACCATAAGGTATCAAAGTAGTTGAAGCGTGCAATCAAACTGGCTGAATAGGATAAGATTTCTTCATCTCCTCTCTCTTTTACAATTACTCATCAACACTTTCAGACATTAATGCCAGACGTAAAACACATCCCTTCTCTTTTGTCTTCAAGAGTTTCTTGGAGACTCTAGAGGAATAAACTAAGTCAGCTCCACAACTGCATAAATCATTTAAGAATGATCTATTGCATTTTTCCTCCCTGTTCCTGTACTGAGGCTGGCAGTTGCTTGATCCTATGGTGAACTAGTTTAGTTCCCCAAACTATGCCAAACAAAAACCTCCACCTTCAAAAACTCAGACTGCCATCTGATGACTCACATCACCATATAACCACACAAGTATCAAAACCAGCAGAGAATTTCAGCGCAGCCTTGCCAACTTTGTACTTGTTTTCTGAAACTGAACCCAGAAAACAAGTAAAATACAGGGCTCTGATTATTCATAAATAGATAACTTATAAAGGACATAATAAAAAAAAAATCATTACCTGCAGATTGTTGAAATCTACCGTCATTATTTGACAGGGTTCTGTCAGAGGTACATAACCTCCAGGAATACGACTGAGCTTCTCAGTGGTGTAAGGTTCAACAGTTTCCTCTGAACCAGCAGAAGCATATGTTGGACTAAAGAACTGCACTGAATTTGGCAAGTGCACACCAGCAATTTCTTCTGTTCCCACTCTGGGAATAAAGAAAAAAAGGAAGCAATAAAACTTCAACTGATTTGACAAAAAAAAAAATTCTTCCCAGGCTGGCTAAGTATTTTTAAACAGAGTGTAAGAATAGAAAAAACAAACAAAAAATAACAATTCTCTTGGGTATTTGTTATGTTCAGAGCAGCTCTAAAGCACAGAAAATGCAGCTCGCTTTCAAGAATCACACTGAATGTTGTCACTAGAAACTGAGAAACAGCCCAGTATGTCCTTTTTGAAAGGCCACAGACTTTGTCCACTCTTTAGTATAACTTTGAGTCTTGATAGAGAACTAGAAAGAATACTCCAGGATAATCACAGAATCGCCTAGACTGAAAAAGACTTTTAAGATCATCGAGTCCAACCATTAACCTAGCACTGACAAGTTCTTGAACAAAACATATCCCTATCCACTATCACTACAAGACTCTTAAATACCTCCAGGGAGGTGACTCCACCACTGTTGTGTGCAATCCATTCCAATGCCTAATAACCCTTCTAGTAAAGAAATTCTTCCTAATATCCAATCTAAACCTCCCTTGGCACAACTTGACGCCGTTTCCTCTTATACTATTACCACCGGTTACTCAGCTGAACAGACCCATTCCCACCTCTCTACAACCTCCTTTAAGGTAGTTGGAGAGCGCGATAAAGTCTCCTCTCAACCTCCTTTTATTCAGGCTAAACCACACCAGTTCCGTACCTTGTCTGTCTCTTAGGTTTGAGAACTTAAGATACATTCTCATTTTCATAGCACAAGTCAGGAAGCTACATGAGACAAGACTTACACAAGTTACACTTTTAGATTATTCTGAAAGGGTACATTTGTCTGTGGAAAAACTTAGTGCTTCCCATTTAAGTGACAGCTATCAAGCAAAACCACGTTCTTATGGTGAGATCTATCACTGGAAGTTCAAATGACAACTAGTTAAATTTCTACTTCTAGAATTACTTTTAATTCTGAATCACTTTCTCAGGAACCTCCCCTCCTTGCAAAAGATCTCCATACAACCAAGTAAGACTAGACAGACTGTATGATAATATTCTCATCAGAGAGTAATTTCTTTGAAGCTCCCAACTGCAGAACTAAGCTGCCTTTTGTCATAACCTGGATCCTTAGAAAAATGTATTTTTAACCATTACACATACATAGCTAAAATACAAAAATAAATCAAGTTTGGAGCAGATTCCCTAGCAATAAGAGTATATGCAACATATAGAAAGACAAATTAGTAAGCACTTCACAAGTACTAAAAAACCACAGCAACATTATCAACAATCTTCTCACCTGCTCAGTGAACTAACTCAGTTTAACAATAAGGATGAGAATGTATTCTCCTTTGTGCGAAACTGAATCCATGTATTATTTTAAAAGACATACTACAACTAAAATGGAACAGCTCCTGTATGAGGCATGTATTGTGGAAGAAGTCAGCAGACTGTTATATTATCATAGAATTGTTTAAGTTGGACCTTTAAGATCATAGAGTTCAACCATTAACCTAGCAACGCCAAATCCACCACTGAACTATGTTCCTAAGTGCCACATCCACACTTGAATACCTCCAGGGATGATGACTCAACCATTTCCCTGGGCAGCTCGTTCCAATGCTTGACAACCCTGAACAATTTTTTTCCTAATGTCCAATATAAATCTCTTCTGGTACAACTTCAGGCAGTTTTCTCTTGTCCTACCACTTTTTACTTGGGAGAAGAAACTGACCCCCATCTCACTGCAACCTCCTTTCAGGTAGCTGTGGAGAGCAGTAAGGTCTTCCCTCAATCTCTTTTTCTCTAGGCTAAACAACCCCAGTTCCTGCAGCTGCTCCTCATAATGCTCCTCACTGAGACCCTTCACCAGCTTTATTTCCCTTCAATAAAGCAGCACAGAAGTACAGCCACTTCATTGCCTCTCCCTCTGGAGTCTGACTAAAACATTAAAAAACCTCAAACCTGTAATTCTTACAAGTGACTTAAGTTAGTACATTAACCCATATTCTGGTAGATTTTATTCAAAATTATTAAATGCAGATCCACTAATGTTACAGACTTCTGTATATAATTAACTTGTGGCAATCATTTCAGTCCTGCTGGCCACCTGACCTTAAGATACACTGTTAGAATGGATTGCTGATTCATCAATTCAAAGTTATAGTACATGAACTTTCATCCTGTTTAAATTTTGTAAGGAACAGTCAATGCCATGTTTCAAGGCAAACACCTATCTTCTAATTGATGAATAACTACAAGTTCTTCTATGACCATCTACCATGAGAATTTCATCTCCCTCTGGCTGTTGTCCAGGTCTACTTCATTAGAAAAATCATTGATGCAATCTGGTTACTTTTCATCCAGTACACTGAAGCTCCTGTAAAAGTTAGTGCTTTCCTTAATCTGCAATAAGATTAATCCAAAACAGAATATATCAAGTCTTTCAGAGAAAGACTGCCTCCACACAGTGATACCATTTTAGAAGATGAGAATAAAAACAAATATGAAAGTAACTGATACATAGTCAGAACTGGTCTCAGTAAAGAAATCCTACTGTATGTTAAATCAAGAATTAGGCGAGGCACATTCAGCAAGATAATGCTAAGTGGGGTCATTAACACTTAGGCTTTATAAAATCCTGTCCTCATCTTCTGAAAGGGTTAGATCCACCAGTGAGGCATGTAGTAGATTATAAAGAGGGTAAAATGAGGATAAAGTTCAAGTGTTAACCCAGGAAACTCCAATAGAGAAATTGAGAGGTAATTTTACTATTAAGGAGCTAAATTTCTTTCATATGTGTTGAAGGCATGTATTTCAGCATAACTCAAAATAAAGAGTTTCTGGCAAAGTTATCCAGACAGTCTGAACCACAAGGCAGAGGGGAGAAAAGCCTTAAAAAAGGGTGGGGAGGATGAGAGCAAAAATCTGGTTTAGTGAAACAGATAATCAGCCATTCAAAAACTAAAGATAACAGTAAACAAAAGATTCTCAATAAAATCCACTACTCTCTCCACAAATCAGAAATACGGGTTCAAACTGTGATAGAGGTTATACATACCTGTGATGTCTACGTATCTCTTTGCATTCCACTGCCATCCCAAATATTGTAGCACTTGCAGGAATAACTCTGCCATAGTCTCCAGTACTGGCATCTCGATTTTTAGGCTGTGAAGACACAAATAACGTGCAATGAGACAGTAATCTAATTCTACCATTACTGCAACACCTAGGTTATATATTAACAAGCCATTCAAGATCACACTCAAAACAACAGCAAGTTCTCAGTGACTAGTAAAGTTTCTGGTCTTTGTCATTCCAGGTGACCATTAAAGATGTTCCTTAAATACTGTCTTTTAATATATCCATGCATCAGCTTTACTTTTCAGTCTACTGCTGCTTCTGTAGAATTCTAAAAGCAGTTTTAATTTGTATTCTGTTAGAATATATTGAAACATTGAAGGCCCTTGCCTTTATGCATCATTCCTATACTGAACACTAGAGGTCATCAGCTTCAGTTCAGTACAATACAAAAGCTTTCAGCCAGGTAAGACTTGGTTTGTTTTTTTAATTAGCTGGAATCAATACCACATCAAGTTAAAAGAGAATTTCTTCTACTTCATAAGACCTAAGAGCAGTTAACCCATGTAAGACAACTCATCATATTACTTCGCTTAACATATGATAGCTAAAATGCAAAATACCAAGTAAAATCTGAGATGCAGTAGAATTGTTCAGCTTTCCAAAAAAGGTCAAAGTTAGCAAAAATAACAGTGTAATCATATGGCGTATTTACTAAATTATAACTGACTGTTCTCTAGTGTTATGATGAGAAAGATATTCTACCATAACCCCGCATTTCTGCTGGAAAAAAAAAGAGGGGTAAGAGAAAGGAATGAACAGTGATTGGGACTGACAATAGCGATCCATCTCTGTATGATGGAAGGTTACATCAGGGCAACATCCATTGCAAGTACTCGTCTATGGAGAACACGAGCTCACAGAAGTACAACATATACACCTGCCTCATTCCCTGTCACCAAAATCAAATTGATACAACAACCAACCCAAATAACTAATTTTTAAAATATCAACAGGTATGAAATATTTAAAAGACAGTTGTTCCTCGTTCATGTATGTCTGTGAGCATATGCACATGCACACACATACATATGCATGCATGCATATCAAAAACCAGGCACCCCATTTACACCTATATACCCATATCACCCACCTTTGGTTGCAAAAGCAGATGCTCCCAAGCATGTATCAAGCTCTCCACAATTCCTTCTCCAAATAAACCAGCATCAACTGTTTCTGTGACAACCAAGGAAACTCTAGATAAGAAAAAGAACACCATGAAGTATAATGTGTGAGGCACACTACTGTCACAATCACTCTTTTAAAGAAAAAACCCAACATACCAATGTGAGCTCAGAGCAAAAATTTTACCAGTGCTCTGCGTTCCAATCCAGATGGGCAACTTAATTCTTCCAACAAATAACATGCTTGGCATTGTTGTTAAAAGTTAATCAAGATGCAGATAAAAAAAGAATATACATTGAATAAGAGTTTACCATTAAGCTTCTTGTTCAGTATTTAGAAATAATTTTTGTGTGAAGAATCCAGCCACAACAGCAAGATGTTTCAGGATGGGCACACAGCCAATGATACTGCAGAACATGTATTCTGTCTGATTCTTGTGCAAGAGTAGGCATCCATACGTGTGTGTTAAAAAGGAATTTAAAAAAAAAAACACACCAAAAACTATAATCAAAGCACAGTAAAATGTCTGCACAGACTAATGAACCCTAAAATCCCAAATCCTTTGGATTTAAACCAAAAAACATACAGTCTAAGACATGTCCAAACTATTAACAATTTATTCCCAACAGGTGACATCCAGTAACTCATAATATGTACTAAGAGGGTATATATGATCAGCTACTGCAGCTCAGCTGACAGAGTGTAATTGCACATGCCCCAAAGCTCCCACCAGCAAAGAATTAAACTCTTTCATTTATGACACTGTTAATCTACCATAGAAATTAGTACATTATTTCTGTACCACTCAACAAAAACAAAACATAGAGAGAACCTTCTCATATTATGGGTAATATGAACGTACCGTTCAGGTATGTGCTTTGGAATTTCTATATCAAGTGACTTCAGATGCAGAAGTTTAATCTCGCTTTCCATATTATTTGCTGCCACCACATCACAGGCAAGTTCATACATGGTTTTTGATAATTCACAGGCATACACAAAAGATGCTCCTGCCTTTTTCGCAAACATACTGAAAAACAAGAATTAAGGCTTTTCCCAACCATTTTAAATCATTTTAGGTAAAGCATGACAAGATACTAAGTTTTCTTAAATTCTATTTTTGCATCTGCTTTATGTTTCTAAAGAAAACAGTTCAAGTCAAAAACTACCATTAAGTCAAGTAGTATCTCTTCTGTGAATACTGATATCAACCAAATTGATACCCTCTTGATATGCTATCACTAAAAAAATAAATACATGTAGCATAAGGATACTTCCCCAGCTATGCTAACTTCACTCTTGATGCTACTCAATATTTAAAGACAGGATGCATGACATTATGTCTCCAAAACCAACGTAACTCAATTTATACAGCAGTTATTGGCACAAAAAGCACCCGCAACAATTAAAAAACGGTTCCAAAATACTATTAGACACCAACCTCCAGACTCTCTGACTTCTGAATACTTTTCTTCCTTTCTTCAGTTTTGTTTCAACAAATGCATGAAAGTAATTATTTTTTTCACTAGCAAGCAAATTTTGTTAGCCAAAAAATACTTTTTCTACTAGGTTCATTTTAAATACACACTTAGAACACACCTCAAAATTCCTGTTCCTGTTCCAATATCAAGGACAGATTTGCACCCTGAGCAGACAGCATTCTCAATGGCCTTTAGGTAAGTTAGGTTCCTCTTGGTATCGTTAAGCATGATGAAGTGCCATCGTTCCACAAGCCAGTTTGCAACGCGGTAGAAGTTCTCCTTTGCATCGGCAAAGTCCGGGTTAAGCTTCACTGCTTTATGAAAATATCCGGCTGCTTCATCTCTAAAGCCCATTCTAATAGCAAAAATGACAGAAAGCATGTGGTTCAGCTGCCAAGTATGTGTAAATATCTGTGGGTCTGTAAAGAGGTCTTAGATCAATTATAAGACAACAGAAATACTTTGCACTAGTTAGAAAGAGTATCTCCAGCAACACTCCTACTATCTTAGGGAGAATGATTTGCAGCTCTGTACCAAATCACCGGAGAACACAAAGACAGTAAAAAAATACTGTTGTGTGCAGTCTTCATCCACTACTACACCCTTTAAACAAACTAGAACAGGTTTTACAAGAACTTGCTGCAACAATATGACAGCACCAACTCTGCAAGTCAGTCTCACACATTTTCAAGGGAAAAGAATGCTACAAACCTTAAAACAACTTTACCGTATTTAACTGGAACATACCATAAACCAATTAAATTTTGAGTTGCCAGCACTCTCTTTAAGTGGCAAATTTGGAAATAAGTTGCGAGCTCGAATCAAGTTTTTACCATACCTATAGGATACTCTGAAATCAGACAGCACTGAAAAACCCCAAAATTTCTGTGAAATGCAAGAAATATTTTAATACAATGCTTGGGAAGTTGTTCCTTAAAACAAATAAAATAATCACAAAAAGCAAGCCTAATTAAAACCATCTGGATCCACAATCAATGATTTCAATCTTAAAATTCCAGTCTCTGAAGACCTTAGAACCCTGAGCAACAGCAAAGCACCATGTTTTGCGCTGTCTGAAGAAAGCAGGAAAAGAATACTTTACCCTAGGAAATAAAAGCATAAGCTCAAACTATTTAAGAACAGTCCTACACAGTACAGTATACTTGGCCAGCTTCTTAAAGTTCTGTTACGTGTGACCTAAAGAAGGACCAGAATTAGAAGAAAGGATTCAAAGGCAGTATTTCTAAGGAATCTAACCGAAAAGGAAGCAAGTACTTAAAAATTATACGTTAACCACAATAGTTAACACAGTGACTGAGCAGTTTTGGTCTCTTTTTTTGTTTAGTAATTCCTTAATAAACTGTTAGAAAATATTTGAAGGTAGTGTGTTTACTTTTAAGTTTTTACTTTACTAAAAGTGCTTTTTTTTTTTTTTACTTTTGCTGTGACATTTATTTTAGCATTGGCTACTCTGTTTTAAGCTGACAAACACACCTGAAGTTCAACAGTAAACACTATAGAGCATTTAAGCATATGCTTACATTTATTTCTTTTAAGTGCATTTTATGCACTTTGGTGAACTAGGCCTTGTTTATTTACACACAATACTAAACATTAGCCTTACAGAAACTGAATATAAATCACTACAAACCTGAAAAGATGTTCTCCCATACTATTACATATCACTTCGTCATTTGGATACAGTTCAAGTGCTTGTTCGTAACAGTTAAACAGATCTTGTATCCGTGACAGAGAATCTAGCTCTTCTGCCCACTTAAAGAGTGTAAACTGAAATGTTTCCTAGAAAATAAAACACACACCACTGAGTTGCTGACAGTTACCAGAAGTAGGAAGCTGAGCTCTGATAACATCTAGAGGTATCTTGACACACACCCCAACACCCTCATTTCCCTAAACAGCAGCACGCAACTGTTTGCTATCAGCCCAAAGGAAACTGGCTCACTTGAAACAACAGAAATAAGCTCTTGGGTATTGACAGAGGGTATCATCACCCAGCAGTGTACACCGAGAGCCTGCGTATGTATTAACACGGGCTACGCTATTAGCTGATACTAACAAATAAGGCCCTATTTTAATTGAACTTAGTTGACACTCAAGAGAATAAAACAGAAGTCTATCAATTCCCTTCCCACAGGCATAGAGAGTTTATCAAACAAGTTACTGGCTGTCTCCATTATTACTATTTCCTGGTTTTATTCTGAAGACTGAATAGGAAAGTCAGTTACAATACAACAAATCATAAACACAAAACACTTTACAAAGAGGAATACAGTAAATAAAATGGTTTCAAGCCATTCAAAAAGGACTTACTTTGACACTAGTTTTTAACTCAGGAGCTAGATTAAGTACCAGGAGATAGTGAGCATATGCAGTTCCAAAATCCTGGTCTTCCAGGCAATGCTGAGCACTCTGCAAAGACCTGGAAACCAATTCCCGCCTGCTGGCTTCCCGACCACCTCTGTGGTTACAATTAATTTTAGCATTGGAGTTGGGCATTTTGAAGAATGCAAATACCCGCTGTTCCTAACAGAGGGGGAAAAAAAAGAAAAAAAGTTGTGCATTCTGCAGGCCAAAAGTGTTGCACACAAAGCTGATATATCAAAAAACATTTTAATTTTCGCTGACATTAGTAAAGATATCTTTCGCTCCCTCAAAACCTAAACGTTCAAAACCAGCCTCTCATCTTTAGGCCATTGATAACTGCATGAACTTTAAAATCAATGTTAACCATTCAAAAACCAAACATGCATTACATTCATGTGTGACCAGGTCCCAGGGGCAGGTTACACTCTCCTGCCTTTTAAAAGTAATTTTTGTAACATATGCTTCAGGGTGCCTCTGACCAAACAGCTTTGCACAGTGAAAGCTCACGTTGCCCTAAGTTTCACAAACAACCACAAAACCTACAGGTTAAAACTCTTCTACTTCAGCAACAGGACAGACTCCTACGTAAAGATCTAACGAGCCCAGATTTTATTTTACACAAAGCAACGTAACTATTCTTCCACTTAAGAAAACGTTTAAAGAGTTAACAGAATCGGCACACACGCTTTTATGACCACCTTGGGTCACCCCTTGAACTTTCAAGGGTTACTTACACGAGAGGGCCTTAACGTCACCTTCAGGACTTTCAGGCACGTCCCAGGAGCTGAAGAAAGCGAACGTTACACCGAGAGGGGCTGCAAGAAACACAGCACCATCACAATTAGCCTTTTTCTTAAACACCGAACGAACACGAGCCACGTCTCCGGCGAGCACCCGGCGCGCAGAGCCAGGGAAGGGCCGTGCAAGGGCGCCCGCCAGGCGGGGCTGGGGCCCGGGGGCACAGACGGCACGAGGAGGCCGGCTCGGACCGGCGGCGAGAGCGGCGCCTCCGCTACCATCGCAAAGCCTCGCAGGCCTCACCGCCTCCACCGGGAGGGACGCGGGGCCGCTTGCCCGGCGCAGGTAAAGCAGCGGCGGAGGGTTGGGGGGGGAACTCCCCCTGCGGCCCCGGCCAGGCCGCCGGGCGCTCGCGGAGCCATCACCTGCACGCAACGGCACCGGGCTCCCAAACGGCGGATGCGCGCGCTGCTGGCCGCCGCCATCTTCGCGCCGGGCAGAAGCCACCACGCATGCGCAGGGCCGCTGCCGCGCGCGCGCACCCCCGTCCTGACGGCGACGCCTTCCCGCCCTCTCCCACGCCCGCCGTGAGGGGCGGGGCCCGCGGCACCGGCGCCGCCTCGCCGGCCCGCACGGAGGCTTCGGGCGTCGCCGAGGGAACGGGCTCCGTCAAGCAGCCGCTCGAAAGGGCCCGAAACCCCACTCCCCTCCGCCTCAGGGGCGGCAGCTGGGCGTCTTCTTAAGCAAGAAGTTCAAGGGCCGCGAGGCCTAAGGCGGTGTTGCGCACGGCAGGGTTAAAAAACCCCAAGCAAACCTCGTTTTGCTTAATCCTTATGTTCAGTTTCTGACAAGAGTCCCCCACACTCGCTTTTTTCCTACTTTTTTCAGGTGTAGGCATTCCTTTTATCATTTGCTCAAAGAAACAGCTGAGGTAGACATGTTTAAGAACCAACAAAACGCCAATTACAGAAATGTTAATGCCGTGAAAGGTGACAAGGAGGGACTATGCAACTTAAAAGAAAATTAGTAACATTATTGGTAAGTAAAGGTTTTCAGAAAAGTGCTGACAAAACCCTAAGGCTAGTTACTTTGTTACTAGTTTACTTCGTTACTTTTCAGGTGAAACACCGTGAATTGATTAGAAACTTAGGAAATAGTCATACCTAGATATACACATGGAATAAAGGTATTTTTGCCCACGTCCAGTCTCCATTCACATCCAGTCTTTTAAAGCTGGTGAAATTTCAACTCATACAAACACAAGAGACCCACAGTAATGCTAAATCCAGCCCTTCGCCACTTGATGTTCTTCAGAACTCCTCCCTAGGTAAGAACTACCACCTGAAATGTTTACCAAATGTGTGGGAACCACACGTTCTGCTGTTCCTAAAATTTAATTCTACTATCGGTAATTCCCAAGAAAGACAACCGAGGACAACATTCACACCACCTAGTTTTAAGTCCTAAAACAAGTCCTAGCTGTCCCAGGCCTTTGACTAACAAATCAGCTCTCCACTAGAGATTGCAAGAAGCAAAATTCAGAATTTTGCTCCACATCTCCAGTCTTTTATCTCACTTCCTCCCATGCCTATGACACTATTTACCTTCTTTCTCTGTGAAGCCTGGCAGGCTGCCTGCTCCAGGAAACAAGCACATGCAGGGCCCTGGAGTGCAGATCCTTTCTAAAAAAGGCAGAGTTCATCTGGTCTTGTCCTACTTCTGCGGCAAGAACAGGCCGTGGCATTGTTTACTAATTCTGAAAAGTTTCAAAGCTGTTTGTCTTTACTTTCCTTCTCTAAAGCATGAATGCAGCTCTTCCAGCCTTTTATAGCTAAGGATATTGTATATGCCTTCACTTTTGAGAAACAAAAGAGTACCACAGAAAAATATCAGGCCAACAATTTGAACAAGGTGAAAATAGCACATATGGGGAGAGGAATGTGAGTCTTAGTGAAACACAGTGGCAGTTCAACTGTAATCCACACCAAACTTAATTACTACTCCCTAATACTGTAAGAGAGAGGAAACCTACAAACATTTTGAGAGAAGTGTCTCAAAGCAAAAAACATGAGGACAACCCAAACGACACTAGAATTGCCTTTTGATAGTGGAAAGGCATGCTAGAAAAACGTAAAATAAGAACTAGTAAAGCACGTGGGCTGAATGAAGTCTATAAGAATGTGCAAATATTCATGTGAGAAAGTATCAAATATTTTATACATGAACTAAGCTCTAAAGGAGGATGTAATATCTTATTAAATCAACTGGTATCAACAAGCACCCAAGACTTCCTGCAGTTTTGAAAGAAAAGCTATGAAGTTTAAATTAGTTACAGATAGGGAACAAGCTGCTCTGAATTTAGCTTAATTATGCTTCTCAGGTAGAGGATGATATTATAGGAGGCAGGGGGGTAGAAAATATTAGCACCCATTGGCTATGGAAAGCAAGAGAGGGAAAAAAAAGTAGAGGCAATTATTGCCTGTGGACAGTGAGGTATAACAAGAGCTGGACTGTACCAAATAGAGTAATGAGCTGGTATCTCTGTAGCTCTATGATTCTCCAAACTTATTCAGCTGTAATTTTTCTAGGTCAGAGCAAATGCCAGATGGATAGCATAAGTACTTTATAGTGCCTATTTTTAACCATAAATTAATTAGTACTGTGTGCTAATTTGACCTATTTGGGGGAGGGGGAAGATGACTAAAAAACAGTGCAAAATTCTTGCACTTCTCCAGAGTCATTTAAGTTGAAAGGCTGGAGAGGATATTTGTTGATCTCATGCTCACAGCTTTTTAATGGAACACTTTAAAAAGAAAAAAATGGCCACAATATAACGTTCACAACACTGAAAAAGCACACAGCTGCATATTAAATTGTCGGGCAAAGCTTGTGCCGTAAAAGGAGTGCCAGAAAGGAATGCCCATCTTATCAGATATAAACATAATTACCGTAATAATCATCAAATTGGTTGGCAGTAGAATAATATTGAACTGCACTGCGGGTGGTCAGAGGTTAGTCTGTTGCTGTCTGCACTCTTGATGGATGGAGGAAGAGGAAACGTACAGTCTTGTGGTACCTCACATATGCATAAAGCCCCGTACACAGTTGTGAACAAGGTGGGAGGTAGAAAGGAAACTATATAGCTATGACAGGACTTCTCTCCTGTGGGAAGTAAAAGTGCTTAGACAGGAGAAGCAGCTACAGTACCTTGGAGGGATGCTGTTGCTAATGGCATTTTCAAGAACTGAACACGTTGCAAACAGTGGGAGCTGATATTAATGCTCTGTAATAAAACATCAATAAAGGTGGAAGTTAAATTCACTGATTTCTAACCCACTTCTCCATAACACATAGATTGAAGACACAATCAGCCACAGACCAGAACACTCTTCCATGAAAATGAGGATGTTCAAGTGACCAGACAAGAACGTAAGGAAGGTAAGATAGAAGAAAACACTACGCTCTGCTGGTGTATGCCTATTCTATAAAAAGACTTGAAGAGGGCATTTCCTGAAACCATGCTTGCAATGTTGAGGGAAAATAAAGCAAAGATAAATACATGATGCACAGACAGGATGTTCTCAGAGCTCCACCTAGTCAATCTAGGTCATAGTTTCTTAAAAGAGGCTACAAGGCTGTAAAATCTGATGACCTTGAGTAGAGAATGGCAGAAAAAAAAAAAGAGAATTTTCTAAACTGCTGATATAAAACGACTTCTAGCCCCAATAATTGAAGGAAGTACAACTCCTTTTATTGCTCATTAGATAGGTAATTTTTATCCATTTAAATTAGTGGGTTATTATTTCTTCTCAGCCTTCCATCTCATTTTTTTAAAGAAATAACTAAATCACAGATCTGCCATTTCAGGGTCCAACATTGTTTTGAACTGGTGGGTCAGGTTTAATTAATTTTGGCAGCAGGAATCCAGTGTGTTGTCTGGATACCAATACTGGATAAACACCATAGAATACCAATGTAACGGTTACTTCCTTGTTCTATTACGTACATACAAGCTACCTTTATTTTGGAATAAATGTGTTACATATGTGTATGTTTCCATTGGATTACTGCTGCTCCTTTCAGCTACAACTAGAATGGAACACTTTTACTTCACATGGTTGAGGCAGGTGAACCAGTTTCTCTAATGGGCCTGTTAGGGTAGAGCAAATCTAAATTTTAGACCTGGTGAGTTGTGGTTTTTTGCTAGCTAAAAAAAAAAATCTCAGGGCTAAGCTAAATATTAATTATTTTTTTTATATTTGAATGCAAGCAACTCTGCAGAAAGCATGCAAGCCAATTACTTAAAACACTTCAGTGGAATAATAACAGGTAAAGTACAGTAACTATAAACAAGCATAAAAAGTATTATTCTCATTTCAACCCTGAAGATAGCTACAGGACGAAGTAAACTGTTCATGGAAGGCATACTTACTCCTGAAATGCTGCTCCAGTAATGTAAACTAGAGAGAAGGAATGTTTGTTATTAAAGTGCTTTTTTCAAATAGCATTTTGAGTAGCACAGTAACTGCTCAGTTAAATAATATTAGAAAATAAATACAACAGCAGATAATGTGCTCTAGCAGGTGGGATGCTTGGCTGAAAGATTAAATGTTCAGTGTTTGCTCTCTATAGGGCCTCCCAGCCTGATGTAATTTCAGATAAAAATGCTGCTTTTTAAGTAGCAGCTGATTCTGAGGGGTCACCCTCCTATTCAAGATTAATTGCAGGAACTATGATTGCTCATGAGCCTCCATGTCAAGCCTCCTCTCCCTGCCCCTTTCTTGTCATCACAATTATGTTTTCTTATTTACCTCACCTACATGGGCAATGAGACCATTGTCTTGGATCACAAAACTCTGTGCTTACTCACTTGAGCTCAGCAAGAGCTCTCAGGTGGGTTAACACACACTCTCTCTTCTGGTTGTTGAAACAGACTCTCAAGTAAATAGCAAAAAAACCCTAAATGTTTGCAAAATTGAATCTTAACACACTACAGTGATTCAGCAAACAGGAGCAATTTTAAAAGATATTACCAACATGCCCACCCGTGTCCATACTCAACTTCAGCAGGTCCGCATCTAGGTCCTCTACAGAGGAAGGCTAACAGCAACACTGCTAGTTCCATCTCACTCATTTCTAGAAATACTAGGTGTTACTTTAAAAAAAAAACCCAGCAACTAAAGTAAAGTTTTATTTTTAGGTGTATGTCTTCAAAATTTAAGTTATAGCCAAAAAAAATGTGTCCGTTTTGTTTCTCTGCCCAATGCAAACCGAGTTTAACTGTGGACCCAACTGCATTCATACCAGCACAACGGAATTAATACCAGAGCTTGTTGCTTTAAAGGTGCGGGAGCTAACAAAAAAAAATAAATAAATCCCAAAACACAGAAAATTCAGTAAAGTTACTCCAAAGGTGACATCTAGACATTACCCATGATCAAAGTACATATACCACAGCCATCCAAAAAAGTCCCACCGAATCACTATGACCTGCAGCTACTGCCAAACCGGGCCCGTCCTTCTGAAAGCCCACGGACGGCTCCCCGAGGGGAACTGCCCACCCGCGGCAGCTCAAACCCGGCAGCCTCCCCGCCCTGCCCACGGGGCAGACGGGCAATCCCCGGCCTGCTACGTCTGCGGCGGGGGCTCGCCCACCCAAATCCTGCCGGGTCCCCTCACAGCTCCCCCAAATGAAGGCACCTTCACGCAGGGCTGCCGCTAAGAGAACACCTGCCCCCATAGGCACACGTCGGCCGGCTACTGCAGAGGCCTACAAGCAGATACACGGCCCCGGCTCCCAGCCTTATGTAACCGGCGCCGCGGGGCGGGGAGGAACAGGCGACACAGAAAATGCCGCCCCGCTCCCGGCAGCCCCCCCGCAGCCACAGTGGGGCCACGCCTTGGGGAGAGGCGGGGCTCTTTCTGCCGCGACCCAACCCTCAGTCGGGGTGGGTGGCTCTTCTCGTGTGTGTCCGCGCCCAGACTTGTGCAGGCGGAGCGGCAGTGGGAGCCGCAGCCGCTGACTGTCTCCCTTTGTGGCTGTGGCTCCCGCTTCCCCACCGCGGGGACGCCCGGCGCACTAAACCTGCTGGGGGCGGGGGAGTGGTTGCTGCTGTGCTCTAACCGGGAAAGGTTCGGCCCCGGACAGCGACAGCCATGGGGCTGCAGCCCCTGGAGTTCAGTGACTGCTACCTGGATAGCCCTTGGTTTAGGGAGCGGGTGAGAGCCCATGAGGCCGAGCTGGAGAAGACGAATAAGTTCATCAAGGAGTTGCTCAAAGATGGGAAAAACCTCATCGCCGCCACCAAAAGTGAGTGGAGGGACGAGGGGTGAGACGCTGGGTCGCTGCGGGGGCGGCTGCTGGCGGCTCGGGGCCCGGCACTTTCAGCCGCTCGCCCGGTGCTGAGAGGCTTCGCCTTTGAGCCGGCGGCGCTTGCTTTTGTTGCGGCGAGTTTTGTACTGGCTTTCTGCAGCCTCTTCCTTGGGTCCCTCACCAACAGCTTTTGGCCGTGTAGGTCCTTTCCAGCCCGTCGACATGTAGAGGGGTTAAGGGATAGCGGCGGTAGCGCTGGCAGCAGCGCCAGGTAACTCTGCTTCTTGTAACCGCTGTTGTATCTGCCCGATCTCTTGGCTGGGCCTGGCTTGTGTGTTTGACGGTGCCGAGCCCGAAGTGAGCTAACGAGGTTAAGAGGACTCGGTTTCAAGTTTTACCGGTGCGCTGCAAGTTGAGCGTCTGTGAAATGTATATCTCAATGTACGTATATATGCATGTGAAGTCTGTGAAGAGGCTGTTGAAAATACACCTCTGTCAAAATTGTAAGTATATTCAGGAATTACTAGAACTGCAATTGTGTGATGACAGCACTAGTTACCAGTTCTGCATCTTTGGTCTCTAAAAATGCAATGGTGCTTTTTAATTTTGTGTTTTACTCTTTGAATATATATATATGTGTGTTTATATATTGTGTATGATTAGCTATACTGTAGTATTCATGTTACCTTTTTGAATGACCATATTGGTGTGTGTATGTAATGTACTATTGTAATATAACTTCTTCCATTTAGCTTATGGTATAGTAGCATAGTACCCTAAATAACCAGTAGGATGATTGACTATACTAATTATTCAAATAAAACACTAATGTAGCACCATGTTCTCAAAAGTGTGCTGCATCTTTGGTATCATGGAAAACTTCTGAAGGCAGGAAACCAGGCTTTCAAGGTATTTCTCTAAAGTAAACTGAGAAGAATTTGGCCAATTGTTTGAGCAGTGTAGTTGCCTGGATATGCTGAGAGTTTTGAACTGAGATAACTTGTTCTGTGCAAATGAAGAAATATTCTTTCCTGGTTTTGTTTCTTCTTTAACATGCCTGGGTTAAAGAAGGTGGAAAGTGCCATATCAAATTTAGCTTGTTTGTAACTCTTATTCTTTGGCCAATTAACATTCAGTTATTGTGTGTTGTGTTCCTTGAGAAATATTTAAAAATTGTGACTTAAAAGTGACAGTATAAGTCACCTTAACTTGGAATGCGAAGTAAAAAAAAAAGTCTCTAAAATAGTAGAGAAAAATCATTCGACTTCTCTTTCTTAAGCATCTAGACAGTATTTTGGCAACTACCCCAAACCCTCAGCTTCTTGTGTATGGTTACACATAGAGAACTTAATTTGAGAGTGTGGAGCTGATGGTGGTGAGGAAAGCCCTAAGTCGTATGAGCCTGCTCTCTGCAGCAGAACCCTGGGATGACAACTTTGGCGTAGTGTGCAGTGCTCAGTGTGCTGAGCTGTATGTGGAGGGAGCCAAGGGAGTCCTGTGTGCCAGGCAGAGCCACCTGGCCTGAGAGTGCTTGATGAAATACTTCTGGCTAGCCGATGAGAATTGTTCAGAGAAGCTACCCGAGATCCTGCCCTGGTATTCGGGTCTAAGTAATTCCTTCCTTTCTGAGAGGACAGTCAGAGATTTTCTTGGTGAGTTTAGGTGTTGTACCTTTTTTTTTAACAAACATCTGAACTTCAACTTACTTGTTTGAGAAATGTAAACAGAGGTTAAATCCTCCCTTACTCATTTCAGGTTTCTGTAGTTGTCTCCCATTCAGAGTGCCCCCCAGGACAGGCTTGAAACTGTCGTCTTCTTATGCCCCTGGTGAAGCAGCGCCACTGTCCAATAGACATTAAAAGACAAATTGAGCCCATGGAAATATACAGGGAAGGTTAAAACTTGCTTGAATCATGATGGTTATGATATTGGTCCTCTTCATGTTTTCAGAAGAAAACCTGAGCATCTAAATTCTGTGAGGAACTGATTAATTTGCTGTTAGGAAAAAAATGGGGTTAATATTAGTTCCAAAAACAAAGCTGAAGTGGTCTAGACAGAGCTAGCTGTTCACCTCTGTCAGAACAGTGTTTTCTGCCCAAAGACTGGCTTGCTGCATTCTAGAAAATGTGATAATGAAGCACGGCATTTTATAGCTTGCATGGCTACCTCTTAGACAGCAGTTGTTTATAATTTTTGGAGCACTTTTTAGATTTTTGAGGAAAAAAGTCATCTTAATAAAACCTAAAGTATTTCTCTGTTTCTAGAACCGGGTAAATTATGAAATTTATATCTGTTTTAATTGATATGTGATCATAATAAGCTTTTCTGAATGGGCTATAGAATAATATATGTGGTAGGTGCACTCTTGTTCTTAAATTTATGGGAAATGTAGTGACTAATAGAGACCATCTGTGTTTCCCTCCCTTAGTGCTTTCCTTATTTCACTTGTAAAAGTAGTGGCTTTCAAGAAATGAGGATTCTTTAGTTGTGAATAACGGATAGAATTGTGAATAATCCCACTTCCTGTGTGACAGACAGCTTTGTAAATGACTTTGATGCTCCCTGCACTGGGTTACATCTTGAGAGTTGGGAAGCAGATACTGCTACCACTCCCTCTAATCATGGGAATCATCAGTGTCTCGCAAGACAAATGAGTAACATGATGTGGATCCTCTCTTTGACATTTTTTGTCTCTTCAGTTGTATGGGACTGTATTTTCCACTTACAATTCAGAAGAATTGATTTTTATTAGTACAGGACTATAGTGCTTAAAAAAACCCCAAATGATGACAAAAAAAAAATGAATCTTTTGCATTCTTACATTGCTGAGTTTCCAGTATGAAGCATACTTCAAGTGTATCTTTACACTTTTGGGTTTCGGTTCTTTCTGATAGAAAGATAAGCAAGACTGACTCAACACTGTCTTGTTTCCTGTATAATGGTTTGAATCAGAGTTGTCAAGTTCAAGCTAAATATTGGAAGAATGAGTAAACAATAAGTGGCTCTTTTCTTATAGTAGTTAAATAGGTTTAAAAGGAGTTCAAAAATACTTTTTTTTCCTCACTGTTAGTGATCAGTAAGTACAAGCAATATACACATATGCCTTGTTTTAAAATAGAAATGCAATATTTCTCAGGGGATTCCAGTTGAGTTAAACAGGTGAGGATGAGAATAGTTTCTAAGCAACTTCTGGATGGAATTATTTGTTCTTCTGTTGAAAGGAACTGGATTTAAAGGTGCCTGGTTGGAGATTCCTTGTTCTGAAACATGAAAGGAACTTGAGAGGTTTGGTTCCCAGTTCTTAAGACCTCTGAGATGTAAATTGTTGGAAACTAAAGAATACACTGGATAAATATTATGTATTTGCTTCTGAATTCTTCTCCTTATGTTGGTCCAACTCTTAGTCTCTTGGCATGAGGGTGGGATTGCTTTGGGGTTTTTTGAAGGTATATTTTTGGAGGTGAGACTTTACAGTAAATGTACCACAGGAGCTACTGTCTTTTATGAGACCTCAGGGTGGAGTAGTAAGAGTCAGTGCAGCCCTGGGCATCTGACTGGGGGTTTGCAAAGGATATTTGTGTATGCTCACAGCTCTTCCACATGCCTGAAAGCAGAGCCTCCCTATTCTTGAATTTAGCACCTTAAAGGAGAATTCTGAGTCGACTGCACTGGTGTTGTTATGGGCTCATGAAGGCAGAAGATGCAGAAGCTGGAAAAACAGAGAAGTTGAGTTCCTTAGGAGACTTTGGAGGGGTGATCCATGTACAGTGCTCATGTAAGGGAAGCTTAGAAAAAGTTTAGTAGGAAAGAGTGCCCCACATGGGCCTCTTATATAAAGCTTTTCATCGAATCAGGACCATCTACTGCCATGTGGGCACCACAGTCTTCAAATACTTGTATTGTTTGTGCTGGAAGGCAGAGCACCCACCTTCCTCCACTTGCACCCTGAGAAACTTGCTACCCAGCAGTCCTGTTGCATGGTTTTCACTGGGTTAGGCCTGTCCCTTGTAACATTGCTTGTTTTTTTTTTTTTGGTGGAGGACAGAATAATTCCTCCTTTACCCTGAGGTTTTGGAGTTGTGGGGTCAGTTCTGTGAGGTCCTGACCATTTTATTTAGTGCAGTAAAGAAGGAAAACAGCCATCTTTGCTACCCAGGGCTGGTCTTTCCAGACAGCTCAGTGTGCTCAGGCTTCTCGTGAAGTATTCTTTTATTGCTGTTTTTGTTTTGCTTTTTAACAGACTTATTCTTTGCACTCTTCCAGACAGAACACAAAACAAGAATCTAATTTTTTTTTTCTAGCTGTAAGAGTTGGTTGGAATCTAAAGAGTTACTGATAATTGTTACTGAAGAATGCTGGTTTACTCTGGGGAGTATTTCTGCATTTGTGAGGAGGGGAGTGTGGGGAAAAGTGAATTCTCTTTCCTTTCCTCTGAGGTGTTGTTAGTCACTGGTCATTTACAAGTTTGCCATCAAGATGTTAAGGTGACAGGACATTTTGTTGGCAATGGGGATAAAGCCATTCCCAGTCCCATCTCTCTCCTAGTAGAAAATAGGCCGAGTCTTTCTTTTAATGAAGTTGGCTGCAGAACCTAATCCAAACCCACAACCTAGGCTGATGTCTGGGTTGGCCAAACCCCTGTTCTTTTTCTTGTCGAGTTCTCTTAGTGTGTGGTGGTGGTTGACCTCAAGGTACCGGTCTAGGTCAGCTTTTGGTCTGACCTGGTACGGATACTGTTATGTAACTGTAAAGGCTGTTGGAATCCACAAAATAACACAGCGTAAAAGCTACTTGGATCAAATCTCAAAGAAGTAAGGTAAAACAGTTAATATAGGGCTCATTAGTGAATGTCCGTTTTTCTGCTAGAAGTTACTTAAGATCTAGAAAGAATCCAAATAGCAAGTGAAATCTGATGTAATTCTTACTTAACAGGGGGTGGGTGGAGTGGGAAATATTGTGAGAGGGCCTTAATTGAACTTGTCTGCAGTTTCTTAAATCAGCAGTGATTTAGTCAGGACTCTGTCTTTGATTAAATTCGCCTTGAATTCAGTGTGAGCTGTGAATTCGAAAATCTTCACATTTAGCATTTTAGGAAGTTGTTTTAGTTTTTAATTGGTACTTCAAAAATGATCTTTGTTTCTCTTATAAGGCATGCTTTAGGTGTGGTAACAGTAAGCAAATATGTGCTTTATATGAACATTTTTACATTTGAAAAATACTCTGCTAGGACACAGATAACAATTACTGCTAGGGCAGTGCTAGATCCTGTGTCACAAAGGCTACTGAGCAGTGTATACCTATAAAAACCCACCTTTCTGTTGAAATTCAGCTCAATAATGGAAACATTGGATAACTAAAGCAAACAGGTACTTTGGGGTCCATCTGGTGCAGCTTTCCCTTAAGAAAAAACTTAGAATATTGCTTTTTATTTTGTTTCAGGATAATTGCCACAGCTAGGGCCTAATTAACTAAGACAGTACCTTTTCTTCTTGATAAAGTTGCTTCTGTATAAGGATCAGGGAAGTGCTTTCTTATAAGAAGATACTTGACAGAATGTTGTGTTTAGCTCCACCCGAAGTCAAGCATTCATTACTGTGTCAGTAGCTATAAAAAGTGTCAAGCTCATTCTGTGGAGGATGCCAGTTTGTCATCTTGAATCATGTCTTTGCAGCTTGGATTACTAACTAGCTCCAGTACCTTCTTTGTCCTGTACATGTTCCACTGTTCATTTCCTCCCCCCATCCCCGTGTTAAAAGTAGAGCATTATGCTAGTGAACAGAAAGATGTAATTTCAGAAAATATGAATTTACATGGATTTTTCTCAGTGATGAGAGATCTGACAGTGTTGTTGAATGAAGTGATTCGCTTGGGGGAAGTAAGTAATTTTTCAGCTTTAGATAAACAGGTTAAGTGATCATGAAAGAGGACAGAGATCCATGTCATTGTTAGTCTTCAGGACAAAAACAATAGCAGTAAGTAGGGAGATTTGGAATTTTTAGAAAAGTTGTCTGGCAGCAAGTTGGAAATATTTTTTTCCCCTTATGTTTTTTTTTTTTAATGACAAGAAACTTAGAAATGTAATATTGAGTTGTATGGAATATGAACCATCTTAAGGAGTTGAAAAGAAGGATGGATTTGCCCTGCAGTCTGTAAAGTGCAAACACCTGCTTGCCATTACATAAGGAGGGACCCACTGCTAAGGCTGCAGGTGTGGTCTACACTGTTCCTAAAATTCCCTTGTACTTGCCAGCTCTGTATTGCAAAAATGTTGCAAATCTCAACCAGCAGATCTTACTACACTGACTTCACTTCCCAAGTTGGTTTAAAATCAACTTCACAGCCTTTAGTGAGGCCAAATGTCTCTTTCTGATCGGTACAGTTTTTTTATTTTTTTGTAAGGGGGCAGGGAAAGGAGGTAACCTGCTCTGGAATGGTACATTGTTATTTTTTTTTCATTGACTTCAGTGATTTTGGTTTACAATACCAACTTCAGTCACTACTGCAGCACTTACATATTAACTTCTTAAAAACAAAGGCTTGGCTCTTTGAGGGAGATAGTACACAGCGTGTGAATCTTGGCAATATGCTTAGTGTTTTGATAAGGGTGGCTTGTGGCTTTCTGAGATAACTTTTATAACTTGCTTATGTTTGATGAGATTTCCTTTTGGGTTTACTGACCCTTTTCTGAGTTTCCAAACCAGATTTTCTGCTGTTCTATGACAGTTGTTCTTGAGATGTTATGGATGTGCTCAGTGTTTTGATTATCTTTTAGAAGTTGTGTTTTTGAGTTGGCAAATCATGACACTTTGAGCAGTTGAATGCTTTCTTGGAATATCTAGTGAGTGTAAAATATATGATCAGATGAACTTGGATCCATATTGGTGGAATAGTTTAAGAAACTACTGTTCAGTGAATTTAACATCTCTCTCCTGGTGGCTGCTGCCACCCACTGTAGTTGTCAGTTTTAATCAGCACCCAAAATCTGGCATGTTCTTAAGTCAAACCCCTCTTCTTTGCCAAGTTTAAGCTAAGCCACTGCATTTTGCACCGAGTTCAGGTAGGCACATGTCCTGTTTCCTAGCAGCTCCTGTGGAGGTTGTGCCCTCTGGGTGTAACTTTGATAGAAGAGAGGGCAGCTACAGTGGCTGCAATTTAAAATGCTGTGTGTTATGTGCTATAACATATGCTATATGCTATAACATATGTTATGTTATTGAAAGTGCATATTTAGTCATCTCACTGGGAGGGAAGGTACTGGAAAGGGAGGCCTGTGGCTGGGTTTATGCTGTCCTCAAATTCTTTTTCTAAACAGACATCTTTGGCATTTTTTGGCAGACAGTCGCAATGTCATGTTGTTTTTCTATACCTACTGGCACCTGTGGACAGAGATTCTTTCAGCTGCTCTGTTCTTTGTGAATACCTTTTACTCCTTCTGCTCTGTTTTTGTTTCCTCTCCTTGTTCTTTTCCCTCCTGTGTGTTTGCTCATCTTTCAGGATAAAAATAGAGAGAAAACATCCAGGCCCTCAGAAGCAATGTGGCCATTGCAAGGCCAAGGCCACATCAGAAGTTCCTGTAAATCATTCATGCTGGGGTTGTCCTCTGTGGGAAAGGAGCAGTGAGAGGGGAAAAATAACCTACAGAGACAGAAAATCAGTATTCTTAAAGAGGTTGTAGTTTTACTAGTGGCTCCACCTTTGCAAAAGTGTCCTGTTGTTGACTCTTTATTTGGGAGGTCTGGGCAGGTGGGGGTTATCAATTTAGCTAAGTCAAAGAGAAGGCTTTGCCTCTGGATATATAGGAGCTTGCCTTAGTTCTCTTCAGCTTTTGTAGGTACACCTGGGTGGTTGGGACTGTGTGTCTTTGAAGGGGGAAAAAGAAATGCTTTGTTTAATTTGGCAAAGCAAATTGAGTATCCAGGATGAAACTGAGTAGGACTGTGTATTGGACCTGAGCCTTGGAGGAAACTGTAGTGCACGTGGTGTCCAGGAGTAGGTTCTTGGCTACTTTGGTGCTGGTGAGTGTTTTAGCTTTGAAAGTTGTTCTTTTCCTCTTTTAGGCTGATGCATGTGGGTGTAGAAGTGATGAATGAGTTAATGGTGAAGAGTGTGAAGCTTGTGTTGCACTTAGAATGTTTTCAACCTTAAGAATTAGACTACAATGTGTCAAATCTCAGAGGCTGAGCCTTCTTACCAAGCAGAGGGAAAACACCTTAATTTTGCTTGTTTGTCTTAATCTGTGGTTTTGTCAGTGATTAAGGAGTTGCATGCTTTGAAAAATACTATTTGAATGTAGATGTGATGGAACAAAAAAAAGAACTGATAAGGAAACTTGAAGCAGAGGTAAATGAAAACATGATTGCTTAGGAAAACACTGTTTCTTCAAAAAAGCAAAACCCAAACAACCCACCGTTTTGCAAACAGGTGGAGATGGAATGCTGCCAGATCACTGAGGACTTGAGGAAAACGTTTTTGAAATATTTTGGCAGTGTGTTCCTGTTCTTAGAAATCCATCATGGGGCTGAGTTTGTAGTTTATGTGGATTAACAGACTGTGAATACCGCATAGTTTCACCCTTTGAAACGTATCGGTGCTCTGGGAACAAAATAGTGTAATTTACATTGGCAATACTTTTTTCCTGTTAAAATATCAGGTTGTATGCTTTCTGTGTTGAAAAGGCCTGGTCTGACAAGCTCAGTTACAACTCAAATGACTGTTTCTCTAAAGCTTTTATCTGTTCTTCAGCCTTGCAAGCTCTTCTGGAATAAAGCTGAGTTTCTTCCAGTTTGCTCTTAAAAACTCTTGCTCTGTGGTAATATAACTGTACTTTTGTTGTGTCTCATTTTCCTTCATGTTTTCAGTTGCTTCAAAATATAGAGTTTCAAATTTTTGTTCTGACCCTTGCCTAGCTCTTCCCCTGTTCCAGCAAATTCAGCACCTTTACTAAAAGAAATAGCAATACCTGCATATATTATGTCCTTTATCTCTTCTTTTTTTACTATTTTTTTTTCCCCACAAGAACCTAATGCTCAAAAGAATCTGCAGACACTTCTCTGTGCCATGGCTTTTTTTTTTTTTTAAATGAAACACATCTATATATCTGCTGATGGCATTACTGCTTTTCTCATGAGGCTCTGCAGGGCTGCACCTGAGGGGGAAACCTGCCCTCTGTGAGGGGCTTGGGAGCTAGTTAGCTAAGCATGAAAATTTATTGTTGGCACCTGTTTCTCTCCTCTTACTGCAGTCTTTTGTGGAGGACAGGGGTAAAGCTCCAGACATTCAGCTCAAGTTTTTGTGTACTTAATACAATGAACGAAGGAAATGTCTGTGTTGTACCCCTGGGTCTCGCATGTAGCAATTTGGTCTTCTATACAGAGGAACTTTGAGGGCCTAGAGCAAAACTGAATTTGAATCTAGATAAGACAGGATAGTATGGTTTAAGAAGAGCTGAAATGTGTTTTGTGCCTTGGAAAGACTTATCTGTATGTTGTAGAGGCCCAGCACTTGGCACCTGAGGACTAGTGGTCCTTATCTGTAAGTAGTGCTCAAGTACTCGTTCCTGCACGGAGGGAGTTGATGACTGGAAATGTCCTCCTGGAGGGTTGAAATCTAGTAAGTAGCAGCTTGAGTGACCCACGGGAAGGGTTGTGTCTATATCTGATCTAGTAATCATGATGATGTTTTAATGTAGATATTTAAGAAGTTGAAGACCTTAAGCTACTTGTCCTAGATGCAAATGTTATTTTGAAAAATGTAGCTTCAAGACTTGACAGAAGTTGAGTGTGTTCATTTGTGTTCATTTGTCTGGAAATTTTCTTTCTTGCCTCCATTAACCACTGTCTTAAGTTTGTAATTGGAGTATGTGTGTCTTGGGTATGAATTCCTCTTTTTTTATTAGTTACAAAAACAGCTTATGTTTTGGTGCAGCATAATTTGTATTGTATATAGGGCTTTTTTTTTTTTTAAAAAAAATCACTACTATAGGTTGCTATCAGTCCTAAGAATCTTTATGTAGTAGTCATGGTTCGTATCTACGAGGTTAGTGAAATTAGAGGGGTGAAATGTTCAACTTGTATACAACTAGATTATCTCAAGGGAAGCACAATACAGTTCACTTTTTCCTTTCCACATCTTGCCTGTGTAAATAAGTACTTACTCCTCTTGTAATGGGTCACTTTTTTTAATGAAACATGACAAAAGTTGTACAACTCTCTATTTGCACAGTTCTGACCAGACTAAGAAGGAAGCAAGTGAATTTAATGGAATGATGACACATATTCATCACCTAATCCCAAGTTTCTTCCCTCAAAGCTAAAAATATTTTATATTTTCATATACAAGGATAATTTTATGGTGTGAACAAAAGAGTGAGCTGTGTCTAGAGAAGTGACTTTGGGACCATCTTTGGGCAAGCCCTTCACCTTTTTATATCTTCCTTTCTGTCACTAAGATATTGCCTCAAATTTGGGCATATTTCTCTGTAAAACATTTCACAAATAGAGAAGCACTGTGTATCAGTCCCTGCTGCATTATGTGAGAGTGCACCCACTGCTCTTTTTCTGTAGTCCTTATTTGAACTGAGCAGTAGTGATAAACTTTTTTCTATCCTCTTGAAGTAAATTAGCTTAATATAGAATCTGATAGGAGAGTGTGCTGTATTCTCCCCTCTTCATGTTTTAGACATCTCAGTATAGAGGGCATGGCAATATGAATTCAAAGCAGCTGTTCTGCCCTTGCCATGCACATTATTCAAGTGGAATTTCAAGGCAGCAGTTTGGCTTTTCTAAGGTTTATAGCATATCATTCACTTTTTTAATAGAAAATATCCATATGTGAAGAAAAACTTGAGTATACAACTTTGTTCTAATGCTTTGTGGACATACTGAAATGTACTTGAAATTTGTGATATCTCAAAGCTTGCTTCATTGAGAAGTTTCGTTGTTTTTTCTCATTGTACCTTTTGTTTGTACTTCTTAAGTGTTTAAAAGGATGATGAGTTTGGTACCTTCTTGAAAATGAGTTTAGCATTATTGCTATCAATGCATTTTAAAAGGAAATTAAGAATTAAGGTGTTAGTCAAGAAAAGTAGCAGTCTTGTTTTGGATGGAGTGAGCAGGTAGACCACCACATTAGCAATTAGTCTGATAGCCCCCCGCTTTTCCACCTTCTCTCTGGTACAGAGACAAGTTTCTCTAAGTGGAACTGACAGTGTTTGTAAGCAATATGTAGCAGAAACAAACAAGCAAAGCTCCTCCTGGAAAAAAAACAAAACAACCCCAAAAGCATCAAAGAAAACCCAAACAATTCTACCAACATTTGTTGCAATTTCAATCTTTTAATAAATAAAGCTTTCTGTATATGCTTTCTGTTCCAGTTCGAATAGCTGTGATTTGTTTGCATTTAGGATCTTGAAGGCTTGGGAGGAGAAAAAAAGGAATCGTATGCTTTTAATGTTTCAGATTCAAAAGTAAATCCTGATGAAAAGAATTTGTCTTTAAGTGTAAAGAGAGTTTCCTTTTGAGTAAGGATGTTCATTGTAGAAATTTCTTTCCTGAGGCCCTCTCCTTCAGTTTCTTTTAAATACAGAAAATTCCTCCAGTTTAATAGTGGTCAGGAGCTGATCTCGGATATCATGAGGACATTAGTGAATGGCCTTATTGGAACATTGCTTTCTGGACACTATTATTAGTCTAGTAGCTGGGAGAGATATGAGCAGCTGCCGAGTTTCATTCTGAGTGGATGTGGGTGGGTTGGGGTGGCATTCCTAGAGTGACAGGCAGAGGCACTGGGGGATGCCAGGAAGGAATTCTGCTCAGAAGATGGTTGATGTGAGCTCAGTGGTTTGTGCTTCTGTCTCCCTTCTGAGAGGTCTTAGGAGTATGACTTCTTAGATGGTTCTTGCCACAGCCTGCCAGCCACTGCTGCCTCCTTCACCTCATTTGATGTCTTTAGCTGCCTGTTCTGGTGAAAATTTATAGAGCAAGCTTAGTGGATGTTTTAGTTTGAATATTAAGGAAGAGCAGGAAGGGTCCAATAGCATGGGTTTTAGCACATGCCAGTGTGTAGACACGCTTAGCATACTTGAGAGTTTGGAGTATTGCTACCAGAACAGAATAAAAGTTGAATTAAGTCCTCTCTGAAGTATGTACCTCTAATCCCTTGGTAGGCTTTGGAAAGGGTGTGGTTTAGATTTTGAAAAAAACTTTTCCTTTGCTTCCATTCATCTGCCATTGCTCTTTACTGCTCAGTAATAGGAGTAATGTACTCAGAGAGCAAGTACAGAACAAATGCTGCCTGATGGCATTGCTACAGGCCACTGATGTTACAGAGGAGAGAGTTCCTTGCTGGCAAGTTAATGGCAATACCAGTAGCAGTGTTGTTCCCAGACTTTTTCTTTCCCTGGTGTAAACCAACTCTACTAGTTGTATCCATTTGTTAAAAAATCTCTAGTGTTGCTAGTGTCAGTCAGCAACAGTTCTCACAGAATGAGGAGGGAAAAAACAGAGCTTTTGCAGCTCTGAGAAACAGCAAATGGAATACATTGATGTTAATAATTAGTAATGTCAGAGAAAGACACCATGTCAGTTCTCTTGTGACAAGGGCTGTGGTGGAATTTCTTTGTTTTGCTTTCAGAAAGGGACCTGTTAATGCTTTCTAGTGCATTTTTTTCAGCCTTTTTAGCTGAAGGATTCTCTTATGTTTTCCAGGAAAAAAAAAATCCTTACTGTTTTTTTACAAGATTGTAATTTTTGTGTGACAGCATACTTTTAGTGGATGTTATGGAGTGAAATTGTGCATGTTTTCCTTTTCCCCAGTGTTTTTTGTTTGCTTTTAAACTTCTTGGAATGGTTACTGGCAATCACTTCACAGGTTGTCTTTTGCTTTCTGAATCAAAGTCTACAGGAACATTTTAGTGGTATGTGTAGTATAGGAAGCTGAGAATTCCTTGGAGTCAGTAAACAGTTTAAATTTTTTTGCTTTATTAAGTTATGATGACTCTTTACTATGAGCTGGTTTAATGGTTTTGGGGATTATTTTGATTCCAGTAAGATGCATAGTTATCATTGTAAGTGGATAATGAATGTGATGGGGAGAATTGAGAGTTGTTGCTCTGTGTCTAAGTGAAATAAAGCATATCTGTCTGATTTAGGTAAAAATTCCTGTTTGCCCTATAATAATACAGTGAACAGCTTGGTGTGGTAGGGATTCTCCATAGCAAGTTCCTTATTTAGGATTTCCACTCAGTCGAAAAACTCAGTGGAAGGAGCTATGTGCACGTAGTGTCATAATGAAAATTAAAGGCGGTTTTGCTTACTTATGACCAGTGCAGTCACAACCCACTTTAAATTCCTGGTAATGGCGTCCAATGTTCTATTCTGTCATGTAAACTGCGTACACCCTAAAATGCATAAATTCATTATAAAGATAAAGAACAAACCTCTTCACTTATATAGGACTTAAAAAAAATTTGGAGTGTATAAAGCATGTTTGATGCTGCTCTTTCAACATCTTGCGAAGTAGGTTGGGCAGCTAGTTTTGTTTACAAGTGGGTGAAGTGAGAGGCCAAGTGATTAGATAAGGCATTACTGGAGATGGAGTTTGTAATTAGAAGGCCCTGACACTTAACCTAATTACCTGTACCTTAGAATATTCAATTTTGTAAGACAGCTTGCAGACTGCGGGGGCTGTATTGTGACTTGTACAACTTCAGACTACCAGTTCAATTCCCAAAGTATTGATCAGGATTGTTTTGGTGTAAGTGCTTGCAGATTTGAAGATGACACGTTGAATTTTAACTGCTAGCTTTTAGCACACAGTAACGTTAGATGTTCCAGGGAGGTGGTAACTGCATCTATTTGGTTCTTTGTATTTTCTGGAATATGAAGGACTTGGGACTCTGCTTACCTTGGTGCTTTGTTAGTATCAGGAGCAGGGGGGCTTCTGCTGGCTGGAAATGTACCCCAAATCCAGTAGTCAATTCCAGAACTATGTCTAGTCAGGCAAGTAATCTACAAACAACATACTAGTCATATTATGGTGGCTTTGGCTTATAGAAACCTTGCCTTGTGCTTAGCAGTCCTTCCCGGAGGACGGCGCAGGTGGCTGTCCCACCCTGTGCACATGCCAACGCTGCTGGCGCTGCTGGTCCCCTGAGTGAGCGCTGCCTCCCCTGCTCCTGCTTGCTTCAGTCTGCCTCAGATGCAGGCATAGCCAGCTGCACCCTTTCAAGCTCACTGCTGGTTTTGGCTCACTTTTCTTCTTTTCCTATCGTAGTGATCCTACCAAGTTTGTCTCCATCTTAACAGATGGATGCTACCGAGACCAGTCCTAAATTTAGCCCTAAATTGTTCCTTCTGGACCCATCCTTAGTCCTAATTTGGTGACTGCAGCCTTTAGCAGATACAAACCAAGAAAGGAAATCTTCCCTGCCGATGCTAACATCTCATCGTTTGACAAACCCTTGCTGAACCCAGCAATGAGTATTCCCGCTGGCTGCTGCCCAGCCCTAAAAGTAATTGACTGAATTTTTCAATCCTGCTGTTTGTCTTTACAGTGGTAACTAATAACAAATAAAAACTATCTAAAAACCCTGCAAGTGAATCCTAACTCAAGTCTTGCCCTAACACAAAACAGGTGGCTCCCACTGAACTGAAACCTAAGTTTTACTGACTTAGTTTTACATTGTTTAATTATGGACAAATGTCTTTAATTAGAGTAATGTGAATCTTTGGAAACCAGGAGTTGAGATTATAACTTGTATGTAAGACAAGTTTGTTTATGCCAATGTTAAAGATGATGACAAAATGAGAATAAGAAGTGAGCTGTGATTTTTCATCGGCAACAGTCATCAAGCCAGCATAATTGTAAGTTGCCAATAGTCAGAAAGTTTTCAGTTGTTAAGGTTGTTTGGTATTAGCAATATCACTTGCCTTATAAAGCAATTTTCTAATTTCTGTTACTAATAAGAGGAGGACGGTTTTGCTCTGAGTTGATATTAGACCAAGAATGCAAGAGGGCTGTTTATGCAGAAGTTCCTATTTGCAGATGCCTGCTTTGGGATTTGATCTCTGAAGTGAGACAGATAGCTGGGGAGGCTTCCTCCACCCTCCTCTTGTTAACCTTATATGAGAAAGAAAACATGGCTGCTTTTCCTTTTGTATCCATACAGCTAACTGCGAATGATTTGTCTGGATGGCACTTTGTTTAGAGGAGGAGTAGATAGTGATTTTACTTTTTTTTTTTTTACTGAGAAAAATGAATTTCTGTGGGGAAAACTCTGTTAATTTGCTGAACTATATTTAGGAAATCAACTATTTTCTGCCCTCAGTTCTATATAACCTATGCCATAGGGAGCATTGTTCAAAACTTTTCTTACTACATTTGTCCAGGGTTTTCAGGCCGATTTTTGGTATATCGTATCTTGGTTTTGGTGTAGGTTGCTGTGATGTAGAAATAAGAGAGATTGCCTTGCGATTCTCAGGTTTGTTTTTCATTTTCCTCTGTTATTGCCAACTCTATACTTCAAATAAATACAAGATCAAATCACTTGTTCTGAAAGAGTGGGCTGTGCTGGAGAAAAGCTGCAATGTTATGCTCTGTGTCTTTTGGCCACAGGAACAGAGAAGGCTTTGCAAAGGAGTAAATCTGTGTGTTTTTTTCTGACGGTTCCTTCCCCTTCAAACTTCTGTCTCTTTCTGACATCCCAGTGCATCTCTTCTTTCTCTTGCATCACACCACAATTATACAGTCATTTTGTGAATGTTCATGTGGTTATTAGTACAAGTTGCATTTCCAGCTTTAAGTGTAAAGAAGTAAAGGTGAAAAAACCCAAAATATTTGAGACATACTGAGGACCTGTGTTTGCCTAGATGCATACCTCTTATTTTGAGCACATGCAAAACAGTGATGGTAGAAGAAGGTAGAAAGCTTTCCTGAGGAAAAGCTAATGATGCTTTGCAGCACTCTGCCTGGGGTTAGATGTTATCTTACTGTCAGTGCCAGATCCCTAGTCCTCAGTTAATACAACTGCTGCCCCTAAAAGACTTTGCCCTGTGCTGAAGCTTTTGGTGCAGAGTGGCCTGCCCTGGAACTCCCTCTTCTCAACCTTTATTCTGTCCCTGCCTTGGCTTTCAGGAATTCGGTCTGTAGTTTACTGACATAGTATCTTGAGTGTGATAGCAATCTGTATGCTGAAATGGCTTTCACACTGCATACATGTGAATTCTGGTGTTACTATGCTATTGGTATGTCACCTGTCTTGAGTACAAATTGGTTTGCTATTAGATCCTGGATTATTTGTATAATCTCTCCTCTGTGCACTAAAGCAAAGGAGTTGAAAAATCAATTATAGCAGAACTTTTATTGTGAGGTATCTGAGGAAGTGTGTTTTGTGTTTTCCTGTCTTGCATGTATGAAGCCGCAGTGTTTATTTACTGTACTGGACTCTTGCTTCATATGCTAATATGCTTCCTCTTGAATAATTTTCCTTTTTACTCTTAGAGACTTAGACTTGAAACACTGCCTAAATGCTTAATCACTTCAGATGGGTATTTCTGCCTGAGAAACATAATAATGTGAGTAATGTTTGTATTGCGATCCTATGAGCTCCTGCTGGTATTTGTGTATGTGTTCATGTGTTGCATCCTAATATCTGTGTACCCCTCATCCATGACAGGAGATGAAGGGAAGAAAAATTTAGTAACCAGAAAAACTTGTAATTCAGTCCATATACTGTCTTTGATACACTGTCCTTTCCTAGCCAGGATCATTATTTGAATTGCAGGATTTAAACTTGAGGGCAGAACAGCCTGAAGCACTCTGTTAAACTAACAAAGGAACCTTCACAATTGGTACGATTAAAACCAGTATTGTTTCTGTAGCAGTCATGGTATAGAAAAAAACCACTCATATACTTGATTGTAAACATGACGGGTGGTATTTCTTACACACCGTTGAGTCACTGAATTCCTGACAGTACTCTTAGAGGCTTGCTAGCCAGCAGTTATTTATGTAGAGTAATTTATGGAGAAAAACTGTCAGCAAAACCTCAACCCTCAGCTGAGCTGGGTGAGGTTTGTTACACACCATGGCCTCTGCTGTGGCCTTGGCAAGTGCACCTTTTTTGAATACTGTAAAAGACCTTGTCAAGCTGTCTCTGATAATTAGGTCTGACATGGCTAATACCTGAAATACAGGCAGGACAGTCACGTGACCAAATCATGGCTTGTCAGCAGCGAATGTGTTTGTGTTGAGTTGCCTGTGTTGTTTTTGGAAAGGGAGCGTTGCATAAAGAACATCTAGAAAAGTTTTATAGGAACTTTGTCCTATTTTGTGCTGAAATAAAAGTTCATAGTTCTTCTACGGAGAAAAGCTGTCATGCTATGCTGTTTGTGTTTTGGCCCCGGGAACAGAGATCTTAGCAAAGAAGTAAATCTATTTCTACAGTTCTACGCCAAAGGGTTATTTATAAATTTAATGAGAGTATGAGAGTGTTCCTTGTCTGGTAAGAATAGATTGGTAGATGTACAGACATTGTCAAATACTGCAAACCAGTTATTCTGAGTATCTGATAGTCGCAGGAATCACTTATGTTGTCTTTCCTTCCTAGTGCTCTGAGGGAATTCAGGTGCAGCAAGATTTAACTGTGTATGTTTGTTTTCTTTACTATTGACCTCCAGTGTTTCTTTTTTAATGGATTGCAGTATTGGATTAAGTACCATTGTCATGCCGTGTATTAGGTGCTGCTGTTGCTTTCTTTAATGCCAAGAGAAGTAATTTAGAAAAAATAAGCAACTAAAGCCTAAGTGTGCAGAAATGTCCCTCTGCTTGACAGCTGAAACTGCAGGTGACATGACCAAGATCATGTAGCTGATGAATTAGATAAAACAATTCTCTTGCAACCTGAGATTTCTACTGGCATTATTCCTGCAGAAGAAATATACAATGTGCAAATGCTGACTTTTAAGTTTAAGGAAAAGCACAAGGAATTACTTTCTGTTCCCATATTGCCTTCCTGTGTTCTGTACATCAAAATGTTCTCATTTATATTGAGAAATGAAAAGGTATTTAGCTTGCTAATAAATGAGAGGGAACTGCTTTAAAGCAATTCAGATGAAAATTATTCATATTGTAAGCAAATTCCTAAGGGAGATGCTGGGAAGATAAGTACATGGTGCAATCTGGAGTAGAGTCTTTTTCTCTCTTCCATTAAAAGAACTTTGTGTGTGGGTGTTTTGTTGCTTTGTAGCTTTAAGACTTTCAATTTTAATTTCTCACTATCAGAGGAAAAGTCTTTGTGCATTACTGTGGCAAAAAGGACTAAATGGATGTAGTCAGAAATAGCTGTAGTTGCTTTCAACTAAATGGGGGCATTTGCTTAATTGTCATCATGATTGTCTCCTCTGCTTGTTAATTTGGTTAGCCACATCATCTAAATTCAAGGAAAGAAGGCATTGGACCAGTTTTTAGCATTTTTCTGAATTACACATTCCTGCAGGTAGCAGGAGTAGCACAAGTTGAGCGAAACAGCTTTGCCTAGTAATATTTTGCTTGGAGCCATAGAATGGATTATGAAATTACTGCAGTCAAATGAAACTTGAAATATAGAAAACACAAATAAGAAAGAAATGTGTTGAGCTTGTGACTTGCAGTATATGTATTTTTCCTTTTTTTTCTTTCATATTTAACGTTTTTTTCACTTTCTTTCAATTCTTGGACACAGAGAACTTGCATGTCTGCAACTGAAACCTGTTTGAAAGCACAAAGAATGCCAAGGAAAAGCTAGGTTTGCAGCTGTCTAAAGAAATTTCCACTTTTTTTTTTTTAATCATACAGATCTGGCTGCTAGATTGCTTTGGTGCAGTGCTGCACTATGAGCAGCCAGAGGTTCCTTTGGTGCAGTTATTGGAAAGTTAGTCAAGCTTCACTGAAGAAGTGTTAGTTCTAGTTTGAGTCATCAGCCCCATTGCTGCTTCAAATAAATAGAAGATAAACTGGAACAAATGTTTGGGTCTTATTTGGTTACTTTGGCTGTATCACAGCATATTATTTAAGCTGCATCACACGAATTGGTACTGTGATTTCCCCCCTCCTTTCCCCCCAGTGTATTGGTAGCTATTTTTGTTTTTCCTTTTGTTGCCTTTTTGTTTCTGATTTCTGTGATGTTGTTAGACTTTGTTTTAATCAAGTATAAATCACAGTTGTGTAGGGAAAGGGAGTTTCTTTCTAGGATGTAGATATTAAGTACAGAAAGGAAGGAATGACCCATGAGAGAATTAGTGCTGCAAAAATGTTAGAATATTATTTATACAAGTATCAACACCTTTTTTTTTTTTCCCCTGAAGATGGCTACTTATCCTCAGAAGTATGATAATGCCTTTTGATTTTGCCACTTCGTGTCTAGCTAATCTGTGCACTGTGGAGGTGAGCAGAATGGGTAGAGAAACATACTGCCTGATGCTCAGTGAAATTTCTCTCACCTCCATGAGCTGAATTGTATCAGTACTGCAGGAGAGGATACCAATATTTGTAGAAGTTCCACAGGCAGTTTAACTCTCAAAGAGGATGTAGTGGCATGCGGGAATGGAAACTGTGACGACTTCTTTTTCTAATTAAAGACTAATGCTTAGAAAATGCTGGAGGGACTTCAGGTACAGCTATGAGCAAATGAAACTGTGTCCAGCTTTCATGAGTCCTAAGTTACTAAAATAAGCCCCTTAATTGTTAACTTTTAATTTTTTTAATAAACGTTGATTTACTAATCTCACATATCTTCACAATGTGAATGTGACTTGATGGGCATGCCTTTAGAGCATGATCAAGAATTTGGCAGCTGGAGGATTAAACATCTGCTTACTTGCTTGTGATCTAGGTCAGATATGAATCTGGTGATCTGGATAATAAACCCCAAGATTGTTGGCAGTTACCACACAGTAAACTGTAAATTACAACTTAGTGTATTTGTTTAACATGTAGAAGTGAATATAGAGTTGCAGTATCATCTGGTTTTGTTCTGTTGTAGTATTAAAAAGAACCTCAAAATTCTTGAAAAACGTTATTGCAAAATACAACCAAGAAATGAGGTAAAATTATACATGATGACCCCTGAATGTGGGGTTATGTTGTAAGTTTGGTTTGTTTGACTTTTAAAATTAATGAAGTGTAATGATGAGGATATTAATTGAAACTACCGTTTCTTAAACTTGATATAATAATTCATCAAGGTTAAGATTTGTAGTGGCTATCCATTTCTTATAGTAAAAGATCTGGTTAAATGTTTGTTACAGTTCTACCTCCAGGTTGTATTTGGATTATGCCAGTGCATGTAGATTGATTTGCCTGAAAAGATAGATCCCTCAGTCTTATTTTCCATAATATAGATGTCTCTTTCAAAGGTTTTAATTGTGATTTTGTGTCTCTTTTGTTCCCTGAAGAATAATTAATGCTTTGTTTAATATATGAATGGTGAGAGGTCTACCCACTTTTTAAAAATCCAGGTATTTTGGATTCATAGTGGAATAGCTGTATGCTGTTTCATTACCAATGTGCTTGTAGCAGAAGTGGTGAGAGTAAGACTTGGTGAACTGAATAGCTTAGTATGTTGTTCAGTAGTAGATTATAGCCTGCTGATACCCTAGAGGTAGCTTCCTGTTTAATAGCTGGTGCACAGTGTGAGTCAGTAATTTTGACAAAGTCTATACATGTGCTGGAATGTGAAACAAAGTCTTTTGAGTCATGTTATTTCACTTTGTGTGTGAAGCCAGTTTTCCTAATTCAATAAATTTAAACACAATTTATGCCAAGGTACTTGAATACTGATAGACATGCATTGCTTTGATTTTATTTATTTATTTTTTCCCTCAGGACATTTCACTAGCATGAAATCGTTGCTCCCTGCTAACTGGAGCTATTTTGAGCTTGGGATGATCAAACTGTGATGTGTACAGAAGCTAGGCAGGTAGCTTGCAGCTAGGAGTATGGTGAGAGCCCTTTGTTGTGGGCAGTGTGTAGATACCTGGGAAGAAGGCCTGGCCTGGTGCAGTGGCAAGGCTCTGGCCAGCCAAGGGACTCTCAGCCATGTGGTGCGTGCACAGGATACTCATGTGAGCAGCGTTTACGAGCTGCGGAGCCACTATAAGTGATGCCATCAGTCATCCTTTGTGTTTGTCTTGCTGTGGGTTCATGACTTATCTTTAACCAACAGCAGGTTAGACTTGCTTCATGTTTAATGCAGTTTTCCTTACAATGCTGCTGCATCAGCTCGCTCTCATGGTTTTTAAAAATCTGTGTAGTGGGTCACTTCCATGTGCGCTGTGCATCCCAGGCAGCCCATTTCCCCTGAGTGCAGTATTTGCATAAGCCCAGGGATGGCCATTGGCATCTTGGTCCCGTGTTTAGTTGTGGAGTTCTATTTGCACATGGGAGAAGTAGCAGAAACAAAGGTAGTGCTGTCCATTGATCAGGGATTTCAGGGCCCTTCCCCAGTCCAAATACTTGGCAGTCACATGTGCTGGGGTTATCATCCTGGTTTGAACTTTGTTCTGGCTTTTAAATGCTCCGGGATCAGTGAGATAACACTGATGACCTGTAGCTTCATTAACTGCTAAGAATTGGTGTGGAAACTGTCTGTGGGAGGAGAAACGTATTTCATGTTACTTTATAATGTGGAAGCAAGGGAGCTGGATGGACTTTTGTGTGCCGCTCTTCCAGAAATGCTGGTCTGCTTTCACCTGAATGATGTCAAGATCTCTCCAAATGCCTCATGTGTAATTCTCTTCATGTTTGGATTATGATTAAGTGACATCTTCCAGTGTCATGAAGAGGAAATTAAAAAAGATTTATTTCTTTAGCCTGCAAGCACTTTGCTGAGCTGTGTGCTTATGACAAATATAATGCTGTTAGGGTGACATAAAGTGTAACTCATCCTAATACTCTAGTGTGTAATGAAACAAAGAGATTACAGAATTGGAAAAAAAGTAAGATTCTTAAATGCCCTACAATAGTCTCATGCCAGTCTTTTGAACCATGCCTTGTTTATTTCAATTTGGGTCATGAAGGTCTGCTCTGCTTTAAAGTGTGTAACTTATAGTTTACACTGTGTATCCAGTAACACATTTTTATATGTAGTTAAAACTAGCCATCTGTTTTCTGAATCAAGCAGATACTGTCCAAATTGGTGCCCGTGTCCTGCCTTTGTTTTTCTGTATTGTTCCCTATTCCCCTTGCATTAGTTCTGAAATTTCTTCAAGTAGTCATAACAGACAGGACTATTTTTCTGATTCAGTGAAAGGCTCTGATCCCAACTCTACCTTTGTTGATACCTCAAAAATGCTTGTAGACATGGAAGTTAGAAGATTCAAATGAAAAATCTGTGTCTTAGCCATACATCTTACTAATTTCTGGTATAGCTGCAAATATCCTGACTTCGGCAGAATGAATTTCTAAAAAACCCCAACACAACAGTTTGTCTGTTTTCTCTGTAGAACACTTGCTTCTGGAAAGCTTGAATTGTGATGTAGGTATGGAGACTTTATTATTCACCATCAAAGATCCTTGATACCTGTCAAGGTATCAAGGTACTGACCAGCAGTCATATGTATTTTATCATCTTGCTCTCACTCAACACAAATAAGAATGAAGGTAAATAGGGAATCAGTCTTTGTAGAACCAAGGTTGTTTAATTTCTCTTAGCTGGACACTCCAGCTTTTGAAATAGTATTGCAGAATGTCTCTGTCATAAGATGAAGTGGTCCTTACCGGACTGTATGTACTATTTATGTATTAATCCACATAGAATTTGTACCATATGCAACTCCTCAAAAAAACCCCAAACCTCCAGAAGCTCCACTCAAATTTGTTTTGGCTGGTGTTAACACCCAAAATTTCTCATAGACCTTGGTCCTTTAGATAAGAAGGTGGGGGGAGTATATCATTTTATGGAATTGTAACGAACCACATCTAACAGGTTTTGCAGGTTACTAGAGGTTCAGTGGACTGCAGTTGGAGAATCACAAGCATAGGGTAGACGTATGGCTTTAAAGCTTTATCAACAGTGTAAGTCCTGACCAAAAGTGCCAATTCAAAAATAAAGCAGCCTTAGTTGCTGAAGCTCTAATTATCATTAAAGGCTTAATGTTCTTTCTTACGTAGCTTCTGACTGATCCTGCCTGAGGTTTTTGTGCCAGCATGGCTGCCTTCTGTGCAGGATGGTGGGAAGCAATACTGCCACAATACTGTAACTTTTTCATAAATGCATATAACCCTAAATCACTGTGATGCTAGTAAGAGGAAGTACAAACCTGCTGTGACTATATTAGTGGCCTGGACTGTGCTGCTGAGCCTTACTGAGCTCCTTCATCCGCCTTGTCTTGCTCCCTGGAGCCTGGGAAGTGCTGGTGACTGCTCTCCTGTCCAGCCGTAAGAGGTTCTCTGTTGCCCGTCTGCTAACTTTGCCCAGCAAAGCCTCTGAAAAAAGCAGAGGTGTTGTACGGAGGCAATCTGTGAAGATGGCAAGGTGCCATGGTCTGTGACTCTTGATACTCTTTTGTACTGCACATACACAGGACAGCAGTGGAACAGGCTGGAACAGCCTGGACCTCGAACAGGAATTTTCATTGAGTTGCGTTTGTAGATTGTGTATGTGCGTTGCATCTTGCTCTTGTAAGTCATGGAAAAGTGCCAGTTTAAAGGGGCAGAGGAGAAAATGGTCATCTGAGTTTGACTAATGAATGTAGAGCCTGATGCTGCTTAAGAATCCAATTTATTTTGGAATTTCACAGCTGATGTGTTAAAATTGAGGCTTTATTCCTCCTACTTGAGCGACCATTTTAGTACAAAATCTGCACATCAGAAGAAATATTAGGAAATGGAGGAAGAAATGCATTAAGGAACTTGTAGGAGGTGGGGTGTTTTTGGTGCTAACTTGGACTAGAAAATAAGATTAACAAGGAAATTTAAAGCAAATATTACTTGGTCATGGGAGCTTTCATGTATGTTGCAGCTTTCTGCAACATTCATAAAGAGCTTTTGTTTGTGAGGAGTAGGAGGAAAAACAGATGTATCAAGTATGCTAATAGATGATTATCTTTCATTAAGAAGACCAACTGTGAAATGACTGTGGAGGCTACTGGTGGATTTTTTTTTAATATAGAAAGCATAGTAGGATGTCCAACCAGAGCGACTGCCTATGTGGCTTTATGTACAATGCATACTTCTCCTGTGTATTTAAAGCAAAGGTGTTTAGATTACAGTGACACTTGGAAAGGTGGAGTGGCATTGACTGCTGTTTTCTGTTGAGCAAGATGGTTGTGGTGAGAGAGGAGACCGAAACTTGAGGGAACACTTTTATGCCTGGTGTTACGGTTGCTGTTTCTCTAGCTACAGAATTTGTTCAAGTAGTTCTAGTAATGCTTTTTTGGGAGCTTTATCTTTCTGAGGGCAAAAAAAGAATACAATTATTTCAGTTCTCTAGGACAAGGAATGTGTTTTCTATTGGAAAATAAACTTTTGATATTGCATCTTTAATACTACCTAAGGTTCTTAAAGCAGTGGGGGAATACTGTATTAGAGCTAAACCACATGCTGTCCTGTGACTTGACTTAGCTGAGTAATTACTGCACTGGCAGTAAGTCTTTCACTCTGTTGCTTTCAGCTTATGACTTTGAATATATGGAAAATGTGTGCCTCTTTCATGTTAGCCCTGAGTTTTAGGTTTTCTTTTTCCTTGAGTGTGAGAAGGAACAAAATACAGAAGGAGGCAGATTTGAAAGGCCTAATTTAGGGAAATACATGTTTCATATTGTCCTACAACTCTGCCACTCCCATGTCTGTGGAAATGTGACGTTAATTTTAGGGTGTTCTTAACAGCTCAGATGACTCTTTAGCAGTGGATTTGTGTGTTTTGGTAAGGAACTTTTTAAGTATTTGTAAAAGGTTTTGGTTTTGCAGCTGGAATCAATGTGACCTAAAACTTAGCATAAATCAATGAATATTGCAGTAGGAAAGAACAACCCCGTGTACCAGTATAAGCTGGGGACTGGCCTGTTGGAGAGCAGCATAGGAGAGAGGGACCTGGGGGTCCTGATGGACAGCGGGATGACCATGAGCCAGCACTGTGCCCTTGTGGCCAAGAAGGCCAGTGGCATCCTGGGGTGTATTAGAAAGGGGTGTGGGTAGTAGGCAGAGCGAGGTTCTCCTCCCCCTCTACTCTGCCCTGGTGAGGCCACATCTGGAATTTTGTGTCCAGTTCTGGGCCCTTCGGCTCGAGAGACAGAGAACTGCTGGAGAGAGTCCAGCACAGGGCAATTAAGATGATTGAGTGGAACACCTCCCTTATGAGGAAAGGCTGAAGGAGTTGAATCTCTTTAGCTTGGAGAAGAGGAGGCTGAGGGGTGACCTCATTAATGTTTGTAAATGTGTAAAGGGTGAGTGTCAGGAGGGTGGAGCCAGGCTCTTCTGAGGGGTGTCTAATGACAGAACAAGGGGCAACAGGTGTGAGCTGGAGCACAGGAGGTTCCACAAAAACATGAGGAAAAACTTTTTTACTGTGAGGGTGACAGAGCCCTGGAATAAGCTGCCCAGAGAGGTGGTGAAGCCTCCTTCTCTGGAGACATTCAAAACCTGCCTGGATGTGTTCCTGTGTGACCTACTGTAGGGGATCCTGCTCTGGCAGGGGGGTTGGACTAGATGATCTTTTGAGGTCCCTTCATTCTGTGATTCTGTGAAAGATGCAGATTTAATTTAACTATTTTTCCACTTAAAGGAAAAAGTGAAAGAGAAGGGAGAGGACAAAAATAATCCCTCCTATTGCCAGAATTAGGTTCTTGTACATAATGAGGACTCCTTATAAATATCAACTACTATGTACTTACATGTGTTTTCAGGAATATGTATCTTGCTGTGCCTCTGTTAGCATTCATGTCACTTATAGTAATATGGAGAGCTTTAAAAAAGGATCAAGGAGATTCTTCTACCTTCCAGGGCAATTCCTAGTTTATTTTAAATAATATTCTACCATCTATTGTTTTTTCCTCCTTGAAAGTACTAAGTGTGTGTGTGTAAATCTCCCTGAAACTGAGGAACTGCAAATTATTATTGCTGCATGCAATAACCAGAGTCTCCCAGCATGGCTGTTTGATTCAAGTCCCTGAAGTTTGTTTTAAATGTGCCTTTGTGAGGTTAGAGTTTTCTGCTGAGCTTCTCTTTTACACAGAGCCCAATGATCCCGATGCTGTTATACTGAGATTGAGTCATAGATTATTGATGTATGTTAAATTTACCCTACTAATCCTTTTTCTTCTAGACAGTTGAAAATCTGTGAGTTAAAGGAACCTTGTTTTCAAAAACAAAGTTATTTTTCTAAAGACCTGTGATATATCGGAAAAGAAGTGCTTTTTTTTTTTTTAAAGTGCGTGTTTTTTTCATTAACAGCCTATGAATTTTTTCTTTGCAGAGATCAAGTTTTTCCATGTAGTAGTCTTGTCACCTAATCTGTTTCTAAAGACACAGACTTGGTCACTTGGGATGAAATGTCTGATTCCTCAAACCAGGAAGACTATTTAGACAGCATCTCTTTAGTGGGATCCACAGAAAACTGTTTAAATCTGGTTGTTATTCTTAAGGTACGAAAGAGCCCTTTTCAATGAAATGTGTGCAAGCCAATTGCTTTCTTGTTCATTTGTACTCTAAATGCATAAACCAAGGTGTGAACCGCAGGGCAGTTGAATAAATTGAATGATGATTTTAACTGGTAACATTTTCTGGTGTTTTGGTAATGTGTGTGGGGACAGAGGGTGGGGCAACAAGAGAACTACTTAGTCTTTCCTATCAACCTGATAAAATTTAGATCTTGTCAGGCAAGTATACCCCACAGTTGTCATAATATTTCACGTTTGTTGCCTTTTTTCATTTTTTTTTTGGTTTGGTATAAGGGATTGGTAATTACTTATCTTTTTTCCATCATATCATTTGTTTCCTGCCAGCTTCCAAACTTGATGTATGAATAAATCTGATTTAAAAGGCGTGCACATTTCAAGTTTTGTGAGCAACCAGGACAGTTTGTACCAGTGAGTGCTAAAGCTTGAGCTGTAAAGCCAGTACAGCTGGAGTGCAGAACACAGTGTTTTATACTCTGAAGAACAATTCTGTGTCTGTAGGTGTACATGCTGTGCATAACTCCCTCCCTGTGTTGTACAGATACAGTATGTTAGCTAGTTAAAACTGAAGAGTTTACTTCAGATTCTTGTATAATTTAGCATTCGTATTGTAGTCATTTCAGGCAACACCCTTGAAATTTGGAGGACTTTTGTGAGTATTGTACATAAAACTGTGTGCCCAGGTATCCAAGACGACCAAAGGCATCCTGGCTTGTGTGAGAAATAACGTGGTCAGCAACACCAGGGCAGGGATCTGCCGCGTGTGCTCGGCACTGGTGAGGCTGCACCTCAGGTCCTGTGTTCAGTGTTGGGCCCCTCAGGGCAAGAAGTGGAGGTGCTGAAGCATGTTCAAAGAAGGGAAATGAAGCTGGTGAAGGGTCTGAAGAACATGTTTTTTGAAGAGCAGCTGATGGAACTGGGACTGTTTAGCCTGGAGAAAAGGAGGCTCAGGGGAGACCTTATCGCTCTTTACAACTACCTGAAAGGAGGTTGTAGTGAGGTGGGGGTTGATCTCTTCTCCAAAATAAACAAGTAATAGGATGAGAGGAAATGGGTTCAAGTTATAGCAGGGGAGGTTTAGATTGGATATGAGGAAGAATGTCTTCAGTGAAAGGGTGGTCGAGCATTGGAACAGGCTGCCCAGGGAGGTGGTGGAGTCACCATCCCTGGAGATATTTAAAAGACATGTAGATAAGGTGTTGAGGGATGTGGTGTAGCGGTGGACTTAGCAGTGTTAGGTTTTGCAGTTGGACTTGATATTAAAGGTATTTTTCAATTGAATGATTCTATGACATAGCTCGTCACTGTCCAAACAGCTTCTTGAATTATTAGACTGATAGAATGGATTTTTTTTTTTCATTTTGTCTTGTTTCAGAGAAGGGAATCCATGTTTAGAGTCTGATTTGACAGTATTTGTGGTCAGTCATGAGTCAGCCTCAGTCTTCTGCCCTTTTGTTCACTTCTCACTTGTTCTGACAGATGCAGTTCAAGCTCTGAGCATGCTCTGGGCTAGCAAGGCAAAGTTGTGGATCCTTTTGGCTGATGATAATCAGGGACAGTACTTGAATATAAAATGTTGATGGCGGGTCCAGAGAAGAGAGGCAAAGCAAAAAAAAAAAAAATCAATACTTCCGGTTTTATAAACAAATTCTCCAAAACCTACTAATGCCTCAACCCCACAAGCTTCACAAATCCAGACATTGTTGTATAAAACAACTTTCTCTTTGGAAATGCTGGCTCACTCTTTTTTTTTTTCCCTCGGCTTTCATCAGTGAAACTCTAATACTGCTGAATCAAGTTCTGAACTTCTCTACTCCTACTTCATTATGTAAAGTGCTTCCTATATCATCCAAGTGGTGAGAATAGTCACTTCCAGAGCAGGAAATACATAGTAGTTGCTAAGGGAGGTTGTGAATACATTTGTGGTATTGCTCAACTTATGCAAGAAACTGCATTTCCTTTTCTCTTGTGAGAACACCTTATGTCAGAAATGCAGAGTGTGTTCTAATGCAGCTCAAGTTAACTTTCTTAATTTTTCTGTAAGTTATGTAGGCTAGTACTTTCTCAAGTTATACACGGTGCTCGCTTAGAAACAAAACCAGCTCGACTTTTCCCTAAAACTGAGGAAATTTAATGAATATGATTGAATCCATTAGCCTATTGCAAAGTTTCTGATTTGAAACTGACAGAATTATGGGTTTTCTTTGCACATAAAATTCAAGTATTGCATGGCTATCCAGACTAGAGATGAGTCTCTTTTGGCATATATCATACTACATAGCTGAATATTTAAATAAATATTTCCTAACAAGCTCTATTATTATTGATGGCAAGAGGAAGGGATTTAATCTTCTGCACAGGGAAATAAATAGCAATAATCAGAGAAGCTGATGAGTGAAATGATGCTCGAGCATCAGGGCTTTCTTTAGCATAAGGTTTAAAAGACCAAACAGAGCAGTGAAAGGGGAGTGGGAAGCTCATCCTTTGCTTTCATGTTTCATGTATTTCAGTGCTTTCTGCTGCTTTTGCTTATTGAAAGCAATCCCATATTCACTATACTGTGGTGTTAAGTATATGGTTTTGGTCTAACCGAATTAGAAGCTTCAGTTTTCATGTGGTTTAGTCAGATACCGCTCATGGGAGAGCTGTCAGGAAGATTTCATTTAGACACACAACTGCTGGGTTACTTTACATGTAAAATCCCCATTTGATAGTTATTGGAAAAGTGTCTAGTAATTTATTTTTTTTTTAATTTGGGCATCTGGTTTAGCTACCTACTCTTATGCTGTCCAGTGCTTTTTCTGGAAACTATGTACAGGCTGTCCTCTGCATCACAGTTGCTGCCAGCTGTTTTCTCTGCCAAAACTTGGATTCATTTCACTCCTATGTACTTCTACAGTGAAGTTATAGAACTTTTCTGTCTTTGGGGGCCTGTTGTGGTCATCCCACCCTTTTTGATGCTGAAGATTCACCCTGACTTACCTATGGTGGATCAAAAAGTCTATACCTCAGTAAAAGGAATTTAATGTAAATCTTGCCAAAATTCCTACCCTCTGAATTTTGAATTTGGCTGTAAAGGAGTGGGTGTCTTTTTTTTTTTGTTTTTTTTTAAGACATGCACTAAATTATCAAGCACTTTACAAAATGCACTCAAAGTGCACCTTTTAATAAATAGATAGACTGAAAGTTGGGCACTTCAGCATTACTTGTGAAATTGCAGATCTCAGCTGCTCATTTGTCCAGTTCCTCATTGTGTTTTCCTCTGTCCTCTCCTACTTCAGTCCTTTTGCACTTGGGAGAATGAAGCTGTGCTATCTAAGGTCTTTCTCAGCCTACTTGAGTTTTACTTCATTTTTGTGGCTCATGAGCAAATGAGCTGGTGAAAATATAATTTTATTTTCTGAACCTTTTATGGTCTTATTGATGATAAAGTATTTGGTAGCCATTTCATGTAACAGTAATGAAATGTGTTCTGAGTGCGTGCTTGTCACAATATTTTAAGTTTGATCTCCTTCTGGAAGAGTGCATTTTGATGGCTGAAGAAATGAGGTAGACATGTCCTGTTAGTTATTTGGATTTTGAGAAGTGCTCTGAATTGGGATGAGCTGGGAAAAGTTAATGCTTCATTATCCGTATTCAGAGCCGAGATTTGATTATGGGGGGGTTGGCCCCTGGCCCCCAAACTCTTTTATAAGTTGGAGAATATAATGGCAAAATTGAGCTTCTGCCCAACAGTGAAATTAGTCTTTTCTTTTGCAACCAAAATAATATTTAAACATAATATTTTCTGGTTTATGTGAACAGTATAGTATTTGTCTGGGAAGTAAGTTTGGGAAAGAAAGCAGTATTCCAGAATTGAAGCATTTAGAATGCTGATGTTGGGTAAATATCTGTGCAATAAACACATTATTTTCACGTAACTACTTTATTTCTTTTACAGAGTTTTCCAGTTGAGGATGTTTGTTTTATGCAGTACATGTTTTCACCCTTAAGCAGTATGATGTTCTGTTTCACTTGCTACTGAATGCTCTTTCTTTTTTGCAAATTGTCCCTGAGATTTCAATAGCTTCATGTAGGATATAAATAGCTGGTGAAACAGGGACATAATTGTCCTACAGAATAAATATAAGAAACCATGAATAAATGCAGGATGGCCTTCAAAACTGTGGTAGTTGACAAAAATTTGAATTAAAGAATACAGCATCTGGAAACCTTTGTTCCCTTTGCTTAGAGTTGTGTTGTAAAAGATGACCTAAGTCCATTTTAAATTTCTGCTAGAAAATTTGCTACTGAGAGTGTAATATCACCTTCTGAGTTCATACATTTTTTACATAGTAAAATTCTGATCTCTGAAAAGGAGTGTTTTCATCTTGCAGTTTCCAATTCAGTCGTTCTTGGAAGACAGTCCCCAGGTCTGTGCTACCTACAGAGCTGGGGGTAACACATGAAGTTTTACCAGTGAGAGCTTTGATGGTACAACTGTCTTGGTATTGTGTATTTGAACTGTTGCTTCTGGATGGATGCAGAGTTTTTTCTTTTGGGAACAGACTATATCCATACCATCAGTGTCCATCTTCCTGCCATTTGATGCAGTATGATACAGGGAAACCTTTCCAGAAAATCCTGAACTGCTAGTTCTTTTTTCTTTAGCAACTGTGTGAATTTGATGGAATGCTCTCATCGTTTTCTGCGTTGCAGATTTGATTTTCTTAGTTGTTGCTTCCTAATTTACTACTGTTTTCGGTCTGTTTTGTTGTCAGAAACAGGTTGTAAGGATTGAGAAGATGGATACGATTCCTTTGAAGATGCATTATGTTTGTGGTACTCCAGTAACTTCCATCACAGTTTTCTGACCCTTCAGGTTATAGGTTTTACATCGGGGTTCTTGCATGGGGTTTCTGCACCTCTCAAGCAATGAATTTACTGGCAGGGTTGTGGGGCCAGGGATGCAGTTTGGGTTTTTTCTGTTGTGAATTTTAACTTAGGCTGTGCTCCTGAAGAGCAGAACAGCAAGCTTTAGTCACCATCTGAGCTGGCAAAGGTGTGCTTTTTTTGTAAGAGCTGTCAGATGCTCTAGGAGACTCTTCACTGAGATACAAAATGTGCTGTTTTGCCTAATAACTGTGATGCAGAGGAAAATGCCTTTGGCAGGGCAGAGTAGGGCTGGCTCGTTGATTGCCAAGATTCAGCTAAGAAGACAAATAACCAGAGCCCAGGAAGGTGTGGTACAGCCGAGGGACAACACCAGCATGATTTGGCAGTTTGTCTCTGCTTACATAAGATGCTACTTTGTGATATATCATGTTGGGTAATTGCCATGTTAATTACTTGTTTCTTGATGTGGGGGTAATGTGAAGTTTGTACCCTTGTACTTGGAAGGATAGAAAAAGAAGTCTGTTTTCTCTGGTAAAAGTTGGAGAACCAGAGAAGGTAGATAAGATGATACGTGCTATATTATCTGAAAGCTTTCTGAACTTGCTTTTTTTGATTGATGTGGAGAATAACGACATTTAGCGGGATTGTGTTTGAAAGAAGGAAAGTCAAAATATGGCAAAAGTAACCTGTGAAAGAAAATCTTGCAAAAATTGGATGGTTCTCTTAATAAGTGAGGAGATGGTTACAGTATCTGTCATGTGCTTTACATATGACTTGTTCAGACTAAATAGCCTGGTTTTTGTCACATCAGTATGCCTCAGTTAATGATCCCAGCATGCACTTAAGCTGATAACAGGCAATGTCAAACACTGTTGAAGAAATACTTAAGACCAGCTAACTCCTAACAGAGGCACTGTTCTGAAGCATTATATTCATTGCCTCAATATTTTCTCTCTTTTTCTTAGACTGAACAATAAAAATATGCTTTTCTTTTTTGATTCCTAGGAGTTTGCTTCCTGTTGTCATTAGCTGAGAGAGTCGTGAAAAAATTCAGACTTTTAGTGTAACATTAAGAATGACATCAAATCCTATCTGTGATGAGTTAAAAGGAAAAAATCCAGTAGAGATCAAGATTTCTAAAATTGTTATTAATTTCTTGTGTTGACATATAAATTACCTTTGGGTTGTTTAATTTTACCCTTGTGATTTTTTTTAGTTTGATGAAATGCAAAGCTCTTTCTCTTTCTAATTTGGTAGCAAAACCCCTTCCATGTTAAAATTGGAAAGACTTTCTAAAATATTGCAGCTGCTGGTTGCTAGCTCTTCCCTCTCATTGTATTTTGAAAATTGAAACACTCATTTGTGTGCGTTTGCACGTGAACACCTAGAGTAACTTTGTTCTGATGTTTTATTTCTGTGGGTTTCTGTTAAAAAGTAAAACATGCTGTAACTTTGGCACAATCAGTGTAGGTTTGTCTCAGACCTGAGCACGTGAATGTGGGAGGGTGTGAAGCTGGCAACTACTGGATGCTCGTGAGCTGCGGCTGGAAGGAAGTGGCTTTGGGCCAGCAGCAGCAGAACACTGAGTTAAACTGAAATGGCAAGATGGTGCGGTTTTCTTATTTGTTTTAAAGGTGTGGGATAGTCCAAATAAGTTTACACTGTGTTTTGCTGAGAGGGAAAGTTTAGCTGTTAAGTCAGTAATGAGTTGATTTTTAATCCTTATGCATGAATTTGCTAAGCTTTCAGAAACTCTTGAGTTGCCTTGGGTCATGTGCCACTGTCAAAATGGGTCTCCAGAAGCCTTTTAGTCTTTAAACTTAATTTCCCTTATGGTTTTGGAGGGGAATGAAAAATTTAGTATTTTTTTATTGTAGTTTTCTTCTGGTATAATTCTCTCAATATACTTGTTGATAAAAAAAGAGTCATAAGGTTATTTAGTTTTAGGGGCATTGGAACATGTTACTACTCTTAAGAATCTGCTGCATAGCTTGCATCTGCTAAAGTTGATAAGTAAATATAGTTTATCCACCTTGCCAAGGTAGTAACTAAATCTGGTTCATGCTCTCAGTGTTGTGGGTTCCATTAGTTTCATTGTTCACCTTGCTAAAGGGGACACACAAGACTAACATGGACTTGCTTTTTTAGGTGTTAGTGCATGTTTTGTACAAAATTGTCATACAAGTTTCCATTGCAGCTTTTGGACAAGTTATTTTAAGTACTCTCTTCCTCTGAAGCTGCTTCATTAGCTCTTGTGAGTGAGACTGATGCCTGGGAAGAAGAGGGGAGAGACCTACTCCTGCTAAGCTTGTCCTTGCCTGTTTCATGACAGTGTATAGCTTGCCTGATCTTTGCCTACTGTGAGGAGAACAGATCAGAAAGTCTAATGTTATTCCTTAATGTAGTAACATAACTTGAAGATGAGCTTGGGAGTTAAATCTAAGTATTTGTTAACCTTTTAGCTTTTGGAGGAGAATGTTGAATGAAACCAGAGCAATTCTTTTTTGCTGTGAGAGTAGTGAGACTCTGGAACAGGTTTCCCAGAGAAACTGTGGGTGCTCCATAGCTGGAAACATTCAAGGCCAGGCTGGATGGGGCATTGAGCAATCTGCTCTAGTGGGAGGTGTCCCAGCCCATGGCAGAGGGGGTTGGAACTAAATGATCTTTAAGGTCCCTTTCCACAAAAAACATTCCATGAATTTTAAATAAAGGCACTAGAAATCTCTTCTTCCTGGAGCATATCTGTTGGTGTCAATGGGATTTGTAGTTAGGGATAAGGAATGGTGATGTAATTCCAGCCCTGCTTTTACTCTACCATGTTGATTCTTTAAGTTTAGCTTGATGTAGAAATCCGTATTTTGCTGTAGAAAAATATTAGCACTAATACAAGAGGCTGTTACAAGCAGGTAATTCTTTTACTCTGTAAAAGATTCAGGACAGCCTTTGGAAGCAATGTTGTTGGTTCATGCGAGTTTTAGTTGGCCAATACTAAATGAAGTCAGTGCTGATCTTACAGGGAATAATTGGAGTCTGGTGCTTTAAGTGAGGGCTGGCCACTGCCTAGCAACTAATGGTGTCGCGTTGGCTCAGCTCAACTCAGATAAGGAACAAAAATTTTCCTCCAAATCCAAATGGAAAAATATCAAAGTATTTATGTGGGGCACCAGCAGTGTGTCGGGTACAAGGTGAGCTGACAGATGCACCTGGTGCTGAAGTGTTTCTGAGCGAAGTGGGGGACCTGTTTCTTCTGGTGTGTTTTTAAGTAGTTTCTTTCAAACATGAAAAAAATACCATGTACTGATATGAACATTAAGAAAATTAAAAGCGCTGGTGTCCTTATGTCCCTCCCTTCTCTCCTTGGAAATGTCTGTATTTATCCTCAGTCTGTTGGTCAAAACATTTAGCAGATGCTTGATTACTTTTATTGCTTTAAGAAAGTGAAGCTTCGGAATTACTATACAGGTTTGCCAGGTTTACATTCCAGTCAGTAAAAAGGGGTAGTGTTTGGCTGATATTTAAATGCTCTTTGACCTCAAAAGCCCTTTTCCTTTAAATGATAACAGTGGCTTTCAACAAGCAACAACTCTATTAATGCTTCCTATATCTATTTGGTGTTCCTGTGTACAATGTGGAAGTTAAAGGGAATAAAATAATTACTTGCTGACCTTCTAAATTCTCACAGTTTTTACAGTAGGCTGTGTCATTATTTGGATAATCAGTGTAACTGGCTGTACTCTTTAATACTTACTGTATGCTGACTTGTTTTTACAGACTTATTCTAATTTATGTAGCTGTAATCCATATATGTTTGCAATCTGTTATGTAGCATGTACTGGTCTTGCTAGCTCTAATGCTGATGTGGAACAGTACTGGGATGTATCTGTCAGTGCCAGCTGAATAATTTTGCTGTAGTAAAGGTTTTCTGACACAGGGTGGAAGAAAACCAAGTTATATTTATGAAATCTCTAACTTAAAAATGCTTAGCCTTTAAATCATAACATAAGAGTACAGTTCTTATGATGACAGCATCTACTTTTCTAGAGTTTTATAAATGCTTGTAATTATGTGAAGGTCTGTATATGTACTGTAGGATATGTGGAATTTATTTGGGTAAAGGCTGGAGCAGTTTCATGCTGTTTGTCCTACAGAGGAAAATTTGACTGCATGTGGTCTTGGGTGTCTCACTCTGACTGTGGCTTGTCAGGTGGCAAGAAAAGTCTAGCACAGGGCTATGTTATCTTTCTGAGTCTAGACACTGTCCATGTAATTTTTCCTGTGCTGTAGTAAAGAGTTCAATATTTTTGCCCTGACTTCTTGAGAAAGCTTTCCTCTATCTCTACTTGATAGTCAGTTTTGTTTATTTTAGTTCAGTGAGAGACAGACCATAGACTCTTCCGTTCCTGTAAACAGCTGGACACCAGTGGCTCTACCCAGCAAGTTGCTAGTTTTAGGTTAGACCAGTGCTATTTTAGCGTAGGGAATGCAAACAGAGTGTGACCTTAAATGTAAATTTGGCTAAAATAAAACAAGACTGATGGATGATATATAAACATTGGAAGATGAATCTTTTAGCTAACATCTGCTGACTAAGTATGATAAAAACCCCTCAGTTTTGGCAACAGTTAGGACTGATCATTGCAACAGTCTTTTTGAACCAAGTAGCTGGTGTTCTTCCCCAAGTCTGGAGGTTTGTTTCCTTCCTAGCTATATTGTGCAATATGTGATTGGTTTTTATTTTGCTTCGGTGACTTCTCACCTTTGTTGAAAGTGCCAAATTCTTAAAATCTGTCAGAACCTCCCCTCACCCCTTGATTTCAAAAAATTTTTGGAACGATTCAGAGATTTGTGGAAAGAAGTTGCAAAAATCGATTGTGTCTTCATGGCTTTAATACAGGAAACTTTGCAAATCTAGCTTTGAAATGTTAAAAGCTGAGAGCTTCCAACCATCTACTCGGCCCTTTTGGTCAGTAATTTCTACTCCCTTGACCGGTTCAGTAAAGAGAACTGCATGCGTGTGGCTTTCTGATCATTTGAGAAGCTCTGTTTTGATTCATCTCCTTCTCAACTTGACCAAAGATGTTGGATTTTGCACTAAAAGAGTTGGGGCATGGGTACCGCTCTAGGGAAGCTCGTCAAAGCCCCTAGCCCACTTCAGTGTTTTAGTGCCCTTTCGAAAGTCTGAGAAGCGGAGGGACAGTGTGTGATCATGCAGTGCTGCATGCCTTCTCTGGACATGTACCTTGCTTGGCATTGTCCAAGTACTTCACCTCTAAGTGGGTGAAAACATAATAAACAATTCCTTGCTCTAGCTTGGGGCTAGCTCTCATATGACAGGGCTTTGGTCAGGGATTATTGGATTCAAGAAAATTAAGTAAGTTTGGGAGAATGTGTGTTGCTGGACCCATTCTCCCATAAATAAACTCTTTTCAGCCTTGTGTTGTGATCTGGCTCATGAGTAAGAATAATATTAGGTAGTTAAGAAACTTGTTATTTTCCATATTTAAGCCTTTCCCAGCCAACAGAACTAGTTTCTTTTGCTGTACACTCGAGAACAGCCTCTTTGTTCGTGAGACATTTGAGTTAAAATAGTCATCCTTCCTCTCGTGTGGGAATTATGTTATGTTTTCCTGAAGCCTGCTTACCCTTCTTCCCTCAACCTTATGAGCATCCTCTTGCTTCATGTGTTCAAGGGGACACGTACAGGCTTTAGAAGCAGTTGCAACAGGAAGGTGGGTACTTGGTAGCATGGGGAAAGGTGCTTTTACATAATAGGTGAGGAAAGGGCTGATGAAAAATGGGTGAAAAGAAAGGAATATGGAATGATAAGGAACGGAAAGCAGTTTTAGGGGACTGGTTAGCTCACTCGGTTAGACCGTGGTGCTGATAACGCCAAGGTCGCAGGTTCGATCCCCGTTGGGTCCCCATGTGTTGCCTGATCTAGTTGAGAGGCGTCCCTGCCCATGACAGGGAGGTTGGATTAAATGATCTCTAAGGTCCCTTCCAGCCTAGGCCATTCTATGATTCTAAGTTGTGTCCTGCTGTTTGTAGAGTATTTGTGACCTATCCTTTCAGGTGATTGAAGTCAACTTTCAGTGAAGTATTGTATGTCAAAGTTGTACTTGACTGTGACACATGATAAAGTATGCAACTTGTTGGATGTGTGAAGTTTTTTTAGAAATAGCTAAACAAGAGTAGGAAAGAGAGCCCAAGTTTGTGGTGTTTTAGCTCCAGTTAATATTAAAGAACAAAATGCTTAGCTAGTTGGTTAAAGAGTTGGTTCTTAGCCCTTCAGAACTGTATGTGATAAGAAAAAGATTATAGATTAACTAAATATTTCAAGTTGTCTTTAACCTTGGCTCACAACAAAAATATAAGACCTTTACCACTGGGTAGGAGTGTACCAGAACATGCATCTTTTTTTTCCATTGAGCAGTTCTACCCTTCCAGAACTCCCGACATTCCCAACCTGTACATTAGTACAACAGAAAAGCATGTGTATCCTGCTTATTTACACCTTTATAAATCTTGATAAGGGTTTGTAATGATGGTATTGTGGCTGACTACAGGGTCTGATTACTTCCTGAGGAATGCAAGAATGCAGGCCTCTGACCTGAAATTGGTGAACACTAGTAGGTAAAAATTGGGTTGAAGAAAACGCTTTAGAAATATTATGAAACAGTTGTTATATGTAATTTTAATGCTGTGCATTTAACTTTTGATATGTTTAACTCTGGAATTTCTAGTTCTGGTACAACAATTCTTTTAGATTTGTTTTGCGTATAAACATTTCACTAGCAAAGCTATCTATGTAAAGTCTGTAGAAAATCCAGGATGTGCATTTGTGCTGACAAGTATACTAGTGAATTTAGGTTAGCAGAGTAGAACTGGCACAACTTATTCTAAGTGTTGTGCCTTAAACTACAGATCTGCTTGTGTGCTCTGTGCCCTAAATTGTGGTGTAATGAACCATAAGAATAGATCTAAGAGTGTACACATGATCACACTTGCTTTCTACTATATAGCCTTGTATAAAGAATTCTGTTCAACAAATTCTCAGATGACATCAGAGGAGGGTTAGACAACATTGGATGTCTTGTAATGCCCTTAGGCAGACCTATGTTAAGAGTTCAAGTTGATGATTCTAGGGGTAGGGGGATCTTCCAGCCTTCTTAAAATAATTCCTTAACCTTAAATCTATATTTTTTTGCCTTGCAGACCTTTCAGCTGCCCAGAGAAAATTTGCTCATTCTCTGAGAGATTTTAAATTTGAATTCATTGGTGACGCAGAGACAGACGATGAAAGATACATAGGTAGGTTAGAAGTGACTATAAGTGGCTATTTTTTTGCCGTGCAGTCCTTGCAACCTGATTAAACTTTCTTCTAATTTTGTATTACAGATGCATCACTTCATGAGTTTTCAAACTTTTTAAAAAATCTCGAAGAACAAAGAGAAATTTTGGTGAGTTGCAATAAAGAAATTTTTTTTAAAGCTGTACATGTAGTGGAGTAAGGGGAAAGTCAGTCCAAGTTGCTTACTGCTTTGTTAACCACCAAGGTGTTGATATTGATAACTTACAGTGAAAGATCTCATTGTGCAGCCTCCAGTTCTGTAGTCTCAAGGAAGACAGCAGCTATTTCTCGTTAAAGAAAACTGTTATGGTAAGGACAGATAACTGTGTTGGTTTAAAATGGTAGTGCCATCATGAATTATGGCTGGGGTGAATGGGAGAACCACTGTAAAATTGTTTACCATTTACAGTAAAAGGCAAGATGAAAGACTTAATGCTGTAGCAGAACAGCCGAGGTTGGGAAGCTGGCCAAATTTGGATCCAGGATCTCTGTGGCTCCAGCTTTAACACTTATGTGGATTTGGAATGCAATCTGTTGGCTGGGTGCAGTAGCAGACTTAGAAACTGTTTCTTTGTAGATCAGCTTTCTGGTGGAGGGTTGCATCTGCAAACATTTAGTTGCTCTGGTCTAGAAGGGAACTCTGCAGTACACCTTGCTAGCTTGATTTTTTTAAGCTGTCCAGAAAATGGGGTGTTTCTTTCTGGATGGTACCAGGGTTGTTCTCTGCAATTGCATGCCCAGCTTTTGTTTCAGGGCAGGTATTCATAGAATAGATGATGTGTACCCAATCTTTTCCTAAGTGTAGAAGTGCTCTTAGATCTGCTCAGGTAGCAATTATGCTCCTTACTAATTTTGAGGAGTTTCATCCGATTACATCTTTCTCTTCGTGGAAGTCAGTGAACACTTGGCATCGCTGAGAGGAAACTGAGACTGATCTGTGTTCTGTGCTTCTCTGCAAGAAGCTGTGCCTGCAGTGTAGGAATATATAGATAAGTGAGGAAAAAAAACTTGTGAACTATTTTTTTTTCCCTTTTCTCTCTGGCAGTCCTGAGCTCATAGGAGTCATGGTTCCTTGTGTGTGCTGTGTTATGTCCTGGTATGTTGTTCTCATCTGGAACCACATTTGGGTCAGAATTAGGGTATATGTAGTTCGTTGCACATTCCTGAAGAATACTGTCTTTACATAGTAGAGAGAATTTTTCAGTGTCTTGAATTGTTTTGCCAATTTGTAGACATTTGCTCAAGTATGTTTGAAATGCTTCTTTTGTTTTTTGTACTTCTGAAATATAGTCTTTACTTTTTCTTGCAATTTGTAGCTGTGTTTTATTTTAGTGAAGCTGCATACATCTAATTAGTTGAAAGTATTTGGGAAGTTTTACAGTGAAAAATACTTTATAGCCTGACACATTATTTTCCACACTTTTGATACCAGGTTTTTGAGACATGTCAGCTTCAGGAGTTCAGAATTATATAGCATGTTTCAGTGACTATCAGGAGATCCTCAGCAGTGATAGATTCCCAGCACAGTAGGCTGTGCATATTCCAGTGCTGATTTGCTGTTATAGGGAAACACTTCAGGTTTTCAGACTGAAGGCAACAAAACTATTACTTATTTTCTTGGTGTGATGCCCATTCTTACCCAGAAGGAGTTAACACACAGAAAGCTAATGTTGATTTCTTGATAAGAAAAGGATGAAATGTAGTATTTGTTAGAACAGTGACAGTTTCATGAAAAACTGGGGAGATTAAAGTATTTTGGGGGAAATATTTAATTCCAAGTAGGAACAGAATATACTTTTTTCATTGCATCTGTATTCCAGTGAATGTCATGTATCATTTATAGACTGAGTTAATACAATGGCTATAAGTCTCTGAGAAAATGATTGTATGGTGACTGGTGGAGATAACTTTCAGAGCTGCTGCTCAGACCTTTTTTTTTTTAATCTTTCCATGGATGTTTTAACAGTGACATGAGCTCCTGAGATACTCCCATGGAGAATATTAGAGCATGTTGCACTTGCAGATGTTTGGAATCGGGTCAGAGATCCAAAGACTTTCCATTAAATGCGAAGTATATAGCAGGATTTTTTTTTTTTCAAAAGCACTCAGTTGTCTTTAAGAATGCTCTTTATTCCTGCTTACCATTTTGAAGATGACCAGAGGTTTCTGAGTGGTCACTTAAGTTGTAGTGCAGAATTGCAAATAAATTTCCCTTCCCAGTCCCAATTCTTTTGAGAACAGAAGCAGGGCTGGTTCTTGTGATGGACCCAGAACAGACTTTGCTGGCTGCTCTTATTTAAACTGTGGTGATGAGCAGTGTGGGGCTGCCTGGTAGGTACTGATTGCCTGTGGCTGTTATCCTTTTCCTCCTCCTTCACCTTCCTCCTTACCACCTTCATATGTCCCTTCCTCCATCCCAGTCTTTTCCCAAATGACCAGCTTGCCCCAATCAGCTTTCCCTATTGATTCTACTCTTAATAAATCGTGGCCAAATTTGATAGTGCTTGTGCTGTTGCCTCAGTAATCTCAGCTGCACTCAGCACTACTGGTATGACCACCCCAATGTGCCAGCTCTGTGTGTTTCCCCTCCCTGGAGGTCCTCTGTCCTGCCCTCTGGCTGCTGCTAGAGTTCACCTATTTCTCACATAATCGTCCTTTAACCACTGGAATACCAGTCAGCCTTTGCAGCACTGACTGTAAGTTTTGTCAGTGTCTCAAAATTAGGAGTTGTGTCCAGCAATCTATTGAGTCCCATCTGGCAATGTCTTGTGTCCTGCTTGGTCAGTTTACGCCTGTGCCAGTACTGAGTGGCTTGGCTTCATTTGCCTGCAGCCCTGCCGGAGGTGTGGCTTGCAGCAAGGTCATGTATACCTAGATGATCACTTTTCCTTCATAGTAATATTGTCACTGTTACTCTCTCAAAGTAGTGTTTTATTTTTACATCTGTGTTTTTCCATACTCGATTCAATTACATTAAGTTTAGACTATCTCTCTTTTATGTCAGAATTAATTTTAATCCTTCTTTCTGAAAGTGATGTTTTCTTTTGGATTTATGTCACTCCACATGTATGTTAGGGTGATGGAGCTATTGGTAAGTCATTCCATAAATTTCTACTGAAAATTGAATCATGCGGGAAATTTGGCTGTAGTTCTCCTGTATGGTACTTGAAATGTCTTCTTAGCTGAAGAGGTAGTTTTCAGCTTAGTTTTGCAACCAGGATGTTGTTTTGTCATTCTTCTGTGGTTTATTCGTGGAGACCAGGTGTCCAGCTTTGCTTTTGAGAATGTTGTGCGGGTCAACACTGAAGACTTCATTAAGAAGATCAGCTACTGTGCTGATGAACACCTTGTCTCCTTTTTGTGTTCTTACCAAATTCAAGTAGCTTTTAAACTTCTGTAGTGTGCTTCAGGATTTTTTGAGTATCAGAGTTGCTGTGTCTGGTCTGTAACTTTCTCAGTTTCTGCTTCCTCCTGCTCTTCTGACTATTAAGTTCACATAGAATGTTAGGGATTGGAAGGGACCTCCTAGAGATCTAATCCAACTCCCCTGCCAAAGCAGGATCACCTAGAATAGGTCACACAAGAATGTGTCTAGACAGGTTTTGAGCGTCTCCAGAGAAGGAGACTCCACGACCTCTCTGGGCAGCCTGTGCCAGTGCTCTGTCACCCTCACAGTGAAAAAGCTTTTCCTCACTTTTTTGTGGAACCTCCTGTGCTCCAGCTTGCAGCCATTGCCCCTTGTCCTGTTTTTAGATATCCCTGAGAAGAGCCTGGCTCCATCCTTCTGACACTCCCCCTTGACATATTTATAAATATTAATGAGGTCACCCCTCAGCCTCCTCTTCTCCAAGCTAAAGAGACCCAGTTCCTTCAGCCTTTCATAAGGGAGATGTTCCAATCCCTTAATCATCTTGGTGGCTCTGTGCTGGACTCTCTCAAGCAGTTCTCTGTCCCTCTTGAACTGAGGGGCCCGGAACTGGACACAATTCCAGATGTGGCCTCACCAGGGCAGAGTAGAGGGGGAGGAGAAAATCTCTTGACCTACTAGCCACACCCCTTCTAAAACATCCCAGGATGCCCTTGGCCTTCTTGGCCACAAGGGCACAGTGCTGGCTCATGGTCATCCTGCTGTCCACCAGGACCCCCAGGTCCCTCTCTCTTATGCTGCACTCCAACAGGTCAGTCCTCAGCGTGTACTGGTACATGGGGTTGTTCTTTCCCAGAAGAAAAACTTTATACCTGCCCTTGTTGTATTTCATAGAATTTCTGCACACCCAGCTCTTCAGCCTGTCTGGGTCTCTCTGAATGGCAGCACAGCCTTCTGGTGTGTCAGCTGCTCTACCCAGTTTTGTGTCATCAGCAAATTTGCTGATAGTACTCTCTGTTCCCTCATCCAAGTCATTGATGAATATGTTGAAAAGTACTGGTCCCAGTACTGACCCCTGAGGGACTCCACTTGATACAGGCCACCAGCTAAATCCTGTCCCATTGACTACAACTCTGTGATTTCTTTCTGTCAACCAGTTCACGATCCACTTCATGACTCCCATCATCCAGATCACACTTCCTCAATTTAGCTATGAGAATGCTGTGGGAGATGGTCACATACTTTACTGAAATCCAGATAAACCATGCCCACTGCATGGCCGTCATCTGTCCACCTGCTTTTGTCCTCATAAAAGGCTATCAGGTTGGTCAAACATGACTTCCCCTTGGTAAAACCATGTTTACTGCTTCTAATGACCCTCTTATCCTTGGTATGCCTAGAGACAATGCCGAGGGTAAGTTGTTCCATCACCTTTCCAGGGATGAAGGTGAGGCTGACTGGTCTGTAGTTACTCGGGTCCTCCTTCTTCACCTTTTTGAAGACTGGAGTGACATTCGCTTTCCTCCGGTCCTGAGGCACATCTCCTGTTGCCCACAACTTACCAAAGATGATGGAGAGTGGCCTAGCAATGACTTCTGGCAGCTCCCTCAGCACCCGTGGGTGTGTCCCATCAGGGCCCATGGATTTATGGATGTTCAAGTGTTCAAACTGATCCCTAACCCACTCCTCCTCAACCAGGGCAAACTCCTCCTTTATCCTGACTTCCTCTGGGGCCTCAGGACTCTCGGGGTCCTGAGGACAGTCTCCAGCAGTATAGACAGAGGCCAATATGACATTCAGCAATTCTGCCTCCAGCAGTGTCCTCTGTCACCAGGGCACTCATCTCATTCACAAGAGGGCCTACATTGCCTCTAGTGTTAGTTTTATCTGCAGTGTATTTGAAGAAGCCCTTTCTGTTGTCCTTGACCTCCCTTGCAAGGTTTAATTCCAAGGAGGCCTCAGCTTTCCTAGTTGCCTCCCTACATCCTCTGACCACAGCCTTATGTTCTGCCCAAGTGGCCAGCCCCTCTTTCCATGATCTATAGACTCTCTTCCTCCACTTGAGTTTGCCCAGCAGTTCCCTTTTTAACCATGTGAGTCTCCTGGCTCTCTTTCTGGATTTCCTACCTGTTGGGATGCACTGATCTTGAGCTTGGAAGAACTGGTCCTTGAATATTAACCGACTATCTTAGGTCCCTTTACCTTCCAGTACCCTGTCCCATGGCATTTCCCCCAGCAATTGCTTGAAAAGGCCCAGGTTGGCCCTGCTGAAGTCCAGGGTTGTGCTGCTGCTTGGTATTCGGTTCTTACCGCACAAGATACTGAACTCCGCCATCTCATGGTTGCTGCAGCTAAGGCTGCTCTCAACCTTCCCCACTTCAGTTTCTGCTGTGTTTGCTCTTTTACTGTCTTCTGGGACCTTGCTCCCTCTCCCTTTAGATTGCTGTGTTGAGTTCCTAAACTACTCTGAAGCAAAGCCTCTTCTGACTTGAATGCAATTAATTCTTCAGTTGTGCAACGCAGGAGTACATCTAATTTTTTAGGAAATCCTCACTTTTCTTCACATCCGTTCTGCTAGTTGCTTTGCCATAATTGAGATTTTTGCCTTAGTCTTTTAACTTTTTCCCTGGGTACTTGTGTATTTCCTTTTTACTCCATCACATTCCTTTTTTTGTATAGGATTTCTAATACAATTATATTCACCTTACTGTTTCCTGTCATTTCCCGAGACAATATAACTTGCTGTAGTACTTTGATACAGTCTCTTTGACTTCCTGTCATGGTTTTGGCAGACTTCTGTTCTTTCCCATATCTTTGGAGGAAAAATGCTTTTTAGTTATTTTTTGAAAATTTCTTCCCCCCTCCTTTTTTTTTCTTTTTGCAAAAAAAGACTGTTGTTCTTATGCCATAGGTATCTTTGCAGTCCTGGCCTCTCAAAAATTCTTTTCTGTTCTTTGTCATTTTTACCAAGTTGTGAGAATCAAATTCAAAGTAAGATCTCTCTGAAAAGCACAGTTATTTCTAATGCATAACAGGAACAGGAAAAACTGTTTCTCTACGGATTTTTTTGAAGACAGATCAGTGAAATCATTATTTAATTCTTCCTCTTCTTTTTTTTGTCTTTAAAAAAGAGAAAGAGGGGGAGAGATTTCCCAGTTGTGGCTTCCTCATGTTAAAAGGTATTGTTAAGCTTCAAAGGTATACATTGAAAAGGTTAGAGGTAGAAATTATCTGTGCAAATAGTTACATATACTTATTTATGCTTATACTTACCTCTTACAATGAAGTATTTAAGTGCCTGAGTATTTATTTCACAGGCTGAGTGCTCACTTTACACATAATATTCATGAATAACTTACAATTGCCTTTTCTTCAGTGACTCTTTGTGTCTAGTTTGCACTAATTTGATATGAAGATGGTGGTATTAATTTTTGAGTTTTTCTCTGCTTCTCTGCACCTGGGTGTTTAAGGTTTCATAAATCTTATCTTCACAGTAATCTGAAGACATCTTTGTGGTGGGGCAATCAGTGTGCTCACTGATTTAGGGTAAGAAAATATCCAGTAGTTTTGGATGTAAGATGAGTTCAACATCTGTTCAGTAGTAGTTCAAGACATTATACATTCCCGCATGTTTAAGTCCTTTCAAGACCACTGACAGTGCAGACTTATAAATACATCAGCCAAGACAGTGGCAAAGATGTGTTTGGTAATCACTTTTGAAAAATTAGGCTGCCAACAGTTTATTGAACATCTCAAATGCAGAGACGGAGAAACAGGTAAAACAGAACTCAGGAAAAGCATCTGAGACTAACTTGATCGCAGGACCTAGATCCTTTTTTTTTCGCTTGTGTGAATTGACCAATTTAATAAAACACTTTCCACTTCTAGAAACAAGCAGAACAATCGCTGCCATATCTCATAGTCCAACCTTCATTTTCCTTCTGTGTGGTATGAGACCAGGTGGCAATCCTGTAATTATCAAAATATGCAACACAAAGGAGGACCTATGACTCCTTGAGGCACATCTCTCTATGTTTTGGTGATAGCTGACACTGACTGTTTGATTTGATTTATTTATTTTTGCATATTATACGGAGTCTTCTGAAATTATGCACAGCAATCTGTAAAATAAAGATGACTTGTCTATACAGTATAAAAAAATTATTAAGCCAGTTCTAGGTGCATTCCTCCCACCTCTGAGTGAATATGGCTGAACAGTTCCGTTGCCTCTAGCCGCTTCTTCCAGATAACTTTGTGGTCTCACATGCATCAATATAACTTACTTAGAGAATTTCCATTCGGTTATTTTGTCAATGGGTGGTGTTTGGAATTTGCATTGTAAACTGTCACCAGTTTGGATTTTGCTGGTTTTTAATAACACCGCTGTTTCTTGTGGAAGACAGAGCTGATAATAATCGAGCAGTTCATTCTTGACTGAACACTGAAGCCATTATTTGCTGTTGGATTCCTTGCCTTTCAGTGGCATCTTCTTTGCTCAGCAATGAGCTTTGCATGCCCTAAGAAAATGGGTATTATGCTATTTACTTCCCTGAGCAGTCTTTTTGCTTTGTCGAGATGTTTATATGACCATTGATTTTGAAGTGTGGACTGGAGGTGATTCTCTGGTCATTCAAGAACCAGACTGATGTTCTGGTGTGCCATGCTATTCAGCTCTTGTGTAGTGGCTTTGCTAAGGGAAAGGGGTCTCTTTTTTTTTTTTGGAGGGGGGAGGAGTTATTCACAGCTTTCTTCTACTTCAGGTGAGGAAAAGATTTGTTGCTGTTTGCAAAACTCTTGCCTCTATTTCTTTTCCTCTTTGTTATGTTTATGGCTTTGTAGTATTTTCCCTTTGTAGTGCAGTGTATTTCATAAGAGTAAACAAAGAAAGTACTATTAAGTAGCTTTTAGTAAGTAATCCTTTACTGAAACCCACTGTCTTCTTTTAATTCTCACTTTAAAAAATAAAATACTTTGTTTGTGTTCACTTATGATACAAATTTAACTTTTGAGGCCAGCAGTTTCATGGCAAATGAGTCGATGCAAGCAGTATTTCGGAGGAGGGCCCAGCATAGCAGATGGGTCATAGGAGGTGTTTTTAGCTGTCTTGTCCTTCAGATCAGTCATAAACTTCAGTGAATAAAAACCAGCCTGTTACTAGGAGTGAGGACTTGGGAGTCCTGCTGTTGTATTCTCTGTCAGCCAAGGCTGCTGCTTTTAAGAGCTAGAAAATGCAGAGCACAAGAGTCTGCCTGTATCATGGCCTGTGGGGCAGTGGACTAGAAGTTCCCCCTGGAACAATTTGAGAAAGTTCTTGTATTCTTTCCAAGCCCCAGGGGTAGTTTTCTGGAACACCTAAAAGGAAGGTGACTTGTTTTGTTACAGGTGCCTCTTGGCATCTCAGAAATGCACAAAATACATTGCCTCCAAGGCAGATATATCTGTCTGCCTGACTCTTGTTACCAGATGGCTTCCTCCACAGCAAATGGATTCAGAGGAATGGATATCCCTTTTTTATGTCTTCTGCGTACGTGCAAAACCACACAGGTATTGATATGCTATGAGACCCCTTTAAAAATCCTTTAGTCTATGTACTCTAGTCCTAAAAAAACATGTTTGTAGTCCCGATGTGTGACTGAGGCCTTTCATTAGCTAAGATTGTAAAGCTACAGGGGAAATTTTAGAACAGTAAGATAATCCAGACACTTTTACAAGAAGACTTGCGTGTGAAAACAAATGAGCTTTGGGTGTGGGTTGCACTGACTGCAGTCATCAATGCTCCAATTAAATACAAAACAAGTGCTGAGAAGTGGTTAGAGATACGCCACTCTGTCTGCAGGGCATACTGGCAGAAGAGTTGGCCGTGCAACTGACTGACTGGGAGCACATTCATGTAACTGTACGAGTAAATCATGTTCTCATGGGAAAAGAAAGAATAGAGATTAAGGTTTCACAAATAACGTCTGATGTCCTCAGCAGTGGAATTATATCTGCAAAGTTATGTAATACAGAGTTTCAGGCATAGAACTTAATGCTTTGAGGAACTCAAAAGCGGCCAGATCGGCTGACTCCTTCGGACTGCGCGGACAGCGGCAGCGACAGCTGCTGCAGTAAGAGCGGTTTTTTTCTCCGATTTCTGGGCGGATTGAGGCGAGAGGGGGCTTTGCCGGGGACGGTGAAGCCGAGGAGAGAGAGCGGGACCCGGAACTGAGAGGGAATCTCGCGAGGCGGGAGAGAGTGACGTAGGCGAGGAGGAAGCCGGCAGCCCGCGAAACTCAAAAGCGGCCTCAGCCATCTGACTCTTGAGAGCGGCGCGAGCGTGGGGGAGGGGAGGACCTGGTGGACTCTGGTGATCCGCGGGCACAGCGGGGTGTTACTGCTGGCTCAGGAAGGGCGAGGATCGCAGACCCTGGGCATAAGAGGTGAAGGGTGGTTATTGGTTAATTCTTTTCTATTTTTTTTTTGTTTGTTGTTTGTTTGTTTGTTTGTTTTTTGGTTTTTTTTTTTTGTTTTTTTGATCATTTTTCTTTCCTTTTTTTTTTTCTTCTTCCCCATTATGGTTGCCACCAGACAGAAAGCCACCACGAGGAGGAGTGTGGGGACCCAAACAGTGCTCCAGCACAAGGACGCAGCTGTGCAGGCTGCCGGCTGCAGGGAGTGCCTGAGCCTGTGCCTCCCAGAGGCTGCATCTGACAGTGCCTGTGTGAGGTGCGGTCAGTTGGATGATCTCCTCCATCTTGTGGTAGAGCTAAAAGAAGAAGTGGAGAGGCTGAGGAGCATTAGGGAGTGTGAAAGAGAGATAGATTGGTGGAGCCAGTCCCTGATGCACACACAGCACTCTCCACATGCAACAGGGGATCCTCTCCCCTCTGGCCATGAGGTCAAAGGAGGGGACCAAGGTGATGAGGGGGAATGGAAACGAGTCCTGGCTCGGAGAGGAAGGCGGGTCCATGCCCAGCCTCCCTCACCTGCTCAGTTGCCTCTACAGAACAGGTACAGTGCTCTGGAAGAGGAGAGCCATGGAAAAGAAGAGGTGAATGAATGTGGAGACGTAAGGTTGACTTCGCTGACCAAATCAGACCTATGCATCAGGACTAGTTCAATTAAAAAGAAAAGGAGGGTAGTTGTCATTGGTGACTCCATCCTGAGGGGAACAGAGGGTCCCATTTGCCGTCCAGACCCAGTCCACAGGGAAGTCTGTTGCCTCCCTGGAGCTCGGATTAGGGACATTACTAAAAAACTTCCCAGGCTGGTGAGTCCCACTGATTATTACCCATTGTTGATTGTCCAGGCTGGCAGTGACGAGATCAATCATAGAAGTACTCAGAGAATTAAAAAGGACTTTAAGTTGTTGGGCCAGGTGATCAAAGGATCGGGGGCACAGGTAGTTTTCTCATCTATCCCTTTAGTAGGTGACAGGAATAGTGAAAGGAAAAGAAAAGTAGATGCAGTTAATGCATGGCTCAAAGACTGGTGCCTCCAACAACGTTTTGGGTATTATGATCACGGGGAAGTTTATGCAGTACTGGGCATGAGAGATATAGATGGTGTAGACCTGTCTAAGAGAGGGAGGAGAATTCTTGCTGGAGAGTTGGCAGGATTAATAGATAGGGCTTTAAACTAAGTTGGAAGGGGGAAGGGGATAAAACCCGAGTCTCTACACATGAGCCAAGGGGAAGTATCCCAGGGTTAGGCAAAAAATGCACAAGCAACGGTAACAGATGCTCCATTAAATCTCTGAAGTGTCTGTACACCAATGCAAGAAGCATGGGGAATAAGCAGGGAGAATTAGAAGTCTATGTTCGGCTGGAGAACTATGATCTCATTGCAATTACAGAGACGTGGTGGGACAGCTCACATAACTGGAATGTGGGCCTTGATGGTTATGTTCTCTTTAGGAAAGACAGGTTGATGAGGCGAGGTGGGGGAGTTGCTCTGTACGTGAGAGAGCAACTGGAGTGTATTCAGATCCATCGAGCAGCAGATGAGGAGCAAGTAGAGAGTTTATGGGTGAGAATTAAGGGGCAGGCTAGCTTAGGTGACACTGTGGTGGGTGTCTACTATAGACCACCTGATCAGGAGGTGGAAGTTGATGAGGCCTTTTACAGGCAGATGACAGCAGCCTCTCAGTCCCAGGCCCTGGTTCTCATGGGGGATTTCAACTACCCAGACGTTTGCTGGAAGTCCCACACAGCCAGCCATCCTCAGTCCAGGAGGTTCCTCCAGTGCATCGATGATAACTTTTTGATGCAAATGGTAGATGAGCCTACCAGGAGAGGAGCGCTGCTGGACCTTGTGTTCACCAACAAGGAAGGACTGGTTGAAGCAGTGAAGGTTGAGGGCAACCTTGGCTGCAGCGACCATGAGATGGTGGAGTTCAGGATCCTGTGCGGTAAAAACAGAATAGCAAGCAGGATCGCAACTCTGGACTTCAGAAGGGCCAACTTTGGCCTCTTCAAGCAATTACTGGGGGATACCCCTTGGGACAGGGAGCTGAAAGGTAAAGGGGCCCAAGACAGTTGGTTGGCATTCAAAGACCACTTCTTTGAAGCTCAGGATCAGTGCATCCCATCAGGTAGGAAATCAAGAAAGAGATCCAGGAGACCTGCTTGGTTAACCAGGGATCTGCTGGGCAGACTCAGGTGGAAGGGGAGGGTGTTTAAATTGTGGAAGGAAGGGCTGACCACTTGGGTGGAGTACAGGGCAGCTGTCAGGGAGTGCAGGGAGGCAATCAGAAAAGCTAAGGCCTCCTTGGAGTTAAAACTTGCAAGGGAGGTCAAAGACAACAGAAAGGGCTTCTTCAAATACATTGCTGACAAAACTAACACTAGAGGCAATGTAGGCCCTCTGTTGAATGAGGTGGGTGCCCTGGAGACAGAGGACAGAAAGAAGGCAGAGTTGCTGAATGCCTTCTTTGCCTCTGTCTACACTGTTGGAGACCGTCCTCAGGAGCCTCAGTCCCCTAAGGCCCCAGAGGAAGTCATGACAAAGGAGGAGTCTGCCCTGATTGATGAGGAGTGGGTTAAGGATCAGTTTGAACACTTGGACATTCATAAATCCATGGGCCCTGATGGGATGCACCCACGGGTGCTGAGGGAGCTGGCGGGAGTCATTGCTAGGCCACTCTCCATCATCTTTGGTAAGTCGTGGGTAACAGGTGAGGTGCCTGAAGACTGGAGGAAAGCGAATGTCACTCCAGTCTATAAGAAGGGCAGGAAGGATGACCCGAGTAACTACAGACCGGTCAGCCTCACCTCCATCCCTGGAAAGGTGATGGAACATCTTATCCTTGACACTGTCTCTAGGCATATCAAGGATAAGAAGGTTATTAGGGGCAGTCAGCATGGCTTTGCCAAGGGGAAGTCATGTTTGACCAACCTGATGGCCTTTTACGAAGACATAACCAGGTGGATGGATGGTGGCCATGCAGTGGACGTGGTCTACCTGGACATCAGCAAGGCCTTTGACACCGTCTCCCACAGCATCCTCATAGGTAAACTGAGGAAGTGTGGTCTGGATGACCAAGTAGTGAGGTGGGTCGAGAACTGGTTGAAGGGAAGAAGCCAGAGGGTTGTGGTCAATGGGGCCGAGTCTGGCTGGATGCCTGTGTCTAGTGGGGTCCCTCAGGGGTCAGTGCTTGGGCCGGTGCTGTTTAATATATTCATCAATGATCTGGATGAGGGATTAGAGAATGTTGTCAGCAAGTTTGCTGATGATACGAAGTTGGGGGGAGTGGTTGACACGCCAGAAGGCTGTGCAGCCATTCAGAGAGACCTGGACAGGCTGGAGGGCTGGGCGGGGAGAAATCTTATGAAGTTTAATAAGGGCAAGTGTAGAGTTTTGCACTTGGGAAAAAATAACCCCATGTGCCAATATAGGTTGGGGACTGCCCTGCTGGAGAGCAGTGCAGGGGAAAGGGACCTGGGGGTTCTAGTGGACAGCAGGATGACCATGAGCCAGCAGTGTGCCCTCGTGGCCAAGAAGGCCAATGGCATCCTGGGGTGTATTAGAAGGGGAGTAGCAAGTAGGTCAAGAGAGGTCCTCCTGCCCCTCTACTCTGCCCTGGTGAGGCCGCATCTGGAATATTGTGTCCAGTTCTGGGCCCCTCAGTTCAAGAAGGACAGGGAGCTGCTTGAGAGAGTCCAGCGTAGAGCCACAAAGATGGTGAAGGGAGTGGAGCATCTCCCTTATGAGGAAAGGCTGAAGGAGCTGGATCTCTTTAGCTTGGAGAAGAGGAGGCTGAGGGGTGACCTCATCAATGTTTATAAATATGTCAAGGGGGAATGTCAGGAGGATGGAGCCAGGCTCTTTTCAGCGGCGTCCACTGACAGGACAAGGGGCAATGGGTGGAAGCTGGAACACAGGAGGTTCCAGAAAAATATGAGGAAAAACTTTTTCACTGTGAGGGTGACTGAGCACTGGAACAGGCTGCCTAGGGAGGTTGTGGAATCTCCATCTCTTGAAACATTCAAAACCCGCCTGGACGCGTTCCTGTGCGCTCTAGTGTAGGTGATCCTGCTCTGGCAGGGGGGTTGGACTAGATGATCTTTGAGGTCCCTTCCAACCTTTAACATTCTGTGATTCTGTGATTCTGAGAAATTTCAGTTACAAACCACTAAGGGAAGCAAGAAAGATTTTTTTGGAGGAAACCCCAAGTTTCATGTATTTACCTCTTCTCCAACATTGGAGCTATGAGGTATTTTTTTATTAGGCTGAATGTTTCAGTTTCTTAGCTCTCCTGTGGTTTTCCCTGTATTTTCCATAAGCAGAAGTGCAGCTGTAGGTAGTAAATTTCTTTATTTAGCAGCACTGTTAACTACTTTGCTATTGAATTGCTGGTAGGTATGTCTTCCTTTCCACGTTCTCTATTGCACTCAGTAGGGCAAAACTTCCTACCCAGATCTAGTTTCATTGACACTTTCTCAGTTTCATGAGCTCTGCTCTGCTGAGTGGCGGCCTTCCTCTTTCCTTTGTTGAGGGGAGAAACAAGCTCGCTGCTGTCTAGAAATAAATGCTTCCAGTTGGTGCACTGGGAAACTTAAACTCTTTTCTGTTTGGCGTCTGATCTGCATTCCAGTTCTTGGGATAACAGTTACGAACTCGGCACTCCTGTGTTGCTGTGTGGTCTGCAGCAAGGTGTATGCTTATGGCTGGTGTGGGTTTTTTTGTTGGGTTTTTTTTTTTACCTTCTCAGTAAACCTGTCTTGTGTGGGAGAATGCTTGGATTCAGAATGGAGTAGAGTCAGCATACCTATTTACCTCACCACTGAAGTTGTTGATGAGCAGTGTGTAATTTCCAGTTCTTCCAGTAAAGGCTGAGGTCTAGGGACATATTTAGGATGAATGCTGGGAGGCCACTGATGCTTTTGTCTAATAAGCAAAACAAATTTTGATTAACTTAGATTGGTCTAGCCTCTTTAGCCACAGGGGCTGGATGAGCTTTTGGGACAGCTCTCACAAGCTGATACTCCTTTACCACACCAGCAAGCAACCTTTCTTGTCTGCGAGACAAGCCTGGTTGTGGCTGCAAGGGGCATGGGAACTGAGGGTGAGAGAAAGCATGAGGAACACTGAATGCTGGTGAATGGTACTGTCTGTCAGGTTCCAATGCTTAGGAGGAGGTCTTTGGCGAAGCAGTTTCTTCCTAAACAGAGATGCTCTCACCTTCCCTGAGAAGTGACAGTTGAAATGGAGTTATCTTGTGGACTGACACTGACTGGTAGGTTACCTGTTGGATCTTGTTGACTGATGAACTAGCAAACAGCTGTGAAGACACTTTCTAATGAATTTAATCTGTGCCTTTGTGGACTGCTCTAGGAAATGTTGCTTTGGGCCCCTTAATCTATGACCTGTTAGTATTTCTTTTGGAGCTGAGTCAGGTTTATCACCATTCTGTACAATTTCCCTGTCTGAGCAGGTGGAGCATTGTGAAGGCATCTGAAATTAGGAGGTATACGTGAAGCTGAAAGCCTGCTTTAAGGCATTGTTGGAAATGTTTGCTACAGTGATCTTCTGAGGTGATGTCAGTGATGATTTTATTGCTGCTATTGCCAGGTTTGTGTTCAAGTTCAGTTAATTCTTTGACCTTTCCATAGACGCAGCAGATAGAACAGGAATAGCATAAGCAATTTCAGACTGCCCAAGTCACATGTGCATATTGGGTTAAACATTTCTTAAAGCATTCCTGGGACTTTGACATTCTTAATGCTGGTTAAGATCGTGTTACCTCTGAAATATGACCTCTTTATACTGATTGACTTATGGCTTACACGTGTCATTGTTTGGTTGCCAGATTTTCAACTGAGTATACATTCATTTCAGGTAGGCTCAGATATATCAGATATATAGAGAAAAGAAAGGAATTTTTTGTGCCCTTTAAGTAGTACATTCCTGTATCATCATAATCTACTAAGATGAGGGAAGTAGAGGGGTGAAAATTAAGAGTCAAGACAGAAGTTGAAAGAGGAAGGAATATATAACTTTTGTTAATGAATGTTTAACTTAAATGCCTAATATGCCTTTTCTTTGTAATTTTGCATTTTAACATGATCCTAGCTCTTAAGGAAGGTACAAGTGATGATGACTATATTCAAATGATCCTTAGTCTCTCTCCTTAGACTGATATAATTCTACTTTTTGGTCTATTGATCTGTTATCCGTGGTTTAAAACAAAAATGTTTTGTGTTGCCAAGTTAGAAATAAACTAAGTTAACAATGAACAGCGGTGTAAATAATGTTTTAGATCTATGCTTTAGTATACATCTTTTTGTGGCTTTTCATAACAAGCACTGGATTCTAAGTACTGGAAAACAGTGTGAATGCCTCCTTGTTTAATCTAGTATTGTGTGTACTTTGATTAGGAACTTTGTTTTTATTTCTGCCAGTTAGAAGAACAGCTCTATAATTCACTGTTAAATATACCAGTTATGTCTTGGTTGACAGTTTCCATTTATCTGCATATAAACTCACATACATGCTGATTTCAGTGAGGAGGGAATAGAAGAGGGATATTTTGTATGTGAGCCTGATAGGAAGCTCCACAAGAGTGACCAAAGATATACATAATCCCACTTCACCAAGAAATACTTAAGAGGCCCATTGTTAAACACAAAACCAAGGGGGTGACAAATTCTAAGTACCTGTATGGTAGGCAAAATTCTTCCAGAGAGGCATCTGTTAACAAAAGTTTAAGTTGTGCAAAATAGGAAATGTCTTTTTTTTTTTTTTGGAAAGAAAGGAGGCTTGTTTTTCTCTTAATAAAAGAGTTACCGGCTTATCATACCGCTGGCAGCAGTGGAATCTGTTTGCTGGCAGTCACTAAGGGAACATCCCCTTTTGATTTAAAGATTATTTTCTGCTTCAAACAAATTCCTGTAGTGGGTTCCCATGGTTAATGCTGCACATGAATGTAGGAGACCAAGTGATTTGCAGCCGGCCCTGCTGACTTATAAACTACGGTTACCTTTTGTAGGTGGTGTGGGTGTTGCTTTTTTTTTCTTCTATTTTTCTGTTAAATCAAGATGATCCGGACTTCATGTTCAGCGTACATTCACAGCCTGTTTATCTTACATTTCGCTTTTCTGGTGTGAAAGTTCAAACAACTAATAATCAGCTTATCCTTAGATATTTAACCTTCTGACTAAGTGCTCAGTTGCTACTTTCAAATGCCTTTAAATGACTCCACTGACTGTGCTGCTCTTACCTCCTGACAACTAGTGTCATCCTCTTGAGTTTTCCTATGAGGAGGCCTCAAACCTTTTCCTTCACTTTGTCAGTGTAGAGGAAGCTGGCAGAAAACAATTTCAACTTCTTGATTTTTTTTCCAATATGGAAAGTCTAATCTGTGACTTCTGTGAGCAGTTCTCTGCTCTGACTTGTGAGAATCCTTGCTATCAGTGAGGAGAGATCCTTCAGTCCTCAGGTGCTCCTGCTGTGTCCCAGGAAACTGTTTCTGGTGCTTGATCCAATTGTAAATCCAAATTATTGTTTCCTTTCAACCCCTAAGAATTTCCAGCAAAGTTCTGGGAGCCTGACAAAATTTGAAAAACCTGAGTGTACTAAAAACTACCTTGGAGAGTCCTGGTAACTGCTTGAGTAGTTAGGCTATATGTGCACAGGTTTGCTGGGTGGATTAAGTCCTTCCTAGAACCACAGTTCAGCTCCTGTTTGGGGTATTTAATTGCCCTTGGCCCTCTTTTGGTGGGAGGGCAGGCAGCTCAGGGAACAAACAGTTCTCCAGCTGCCAAGAGGTTTCCCAAAGCCTTGGGATGAAGACTTCAGGATATCTCTTTGCTGGGCTGGAGATGTTGCAGAAGTTGCTCTGTTATCCTTCCCTCATCCTCCAGTTTGATATAAGGGTCACCTGCATCATGATTAGCCCATGCTGTTGAACAGTTTCAAAAGACAAAATTGCCAAGCTTTGTTCTTTAGCTCCCACCAAGGAAGCACTGATGGACACTTTCAGTGTTTTGGTTTTTTTCTTGGTTTTTTTTTTAAATTATTATTTACCAAAAATTGGGAAATGGATGTGGAAAGAAAAAGTTTGGGCCATGCGAACAAGCGCTCCGAAGCGAGGGAGTATCTGTTGCATGGATGACTGTACAATGTGCAGTTTGGCCCAGACTTGCCGAATATTTGGGTTTCCAGTGAGCTCTGCAGTTCACCATACTGCTGTGGCTGTTTAAAAGTCTGGGTTGCTCTGGTGACAGTGAATTGGCAGGATGACTCCCACAGTAATCCCTGCATGGCTCCAGGGGTGGGTGGGAGCAGACAGTGCTGCTCAGTTTTGTGTTGTGCCAGATCTCTCCTACATCCCTCTTGTGGTTTATGATAAGAGCTTTTCAGAAGTGTTCCAGAAAGCTGGTTCAAACCTGCAGTGTTTTATCTGAAACTTTTCATGTTTGCTGGGTGCAGGGGAGGGGAAAGAGAGAGAAAGCCTTGTGTTGTATCTAAGGTAGGCTTCCAAGGAGCTCTGCCTGGACTCCTGGCAGCTCAGCCCTGTGGCTGTGCTAAGCCCAGTCCTGGGCATGATTTACTCTGTGGGTCTGCCTTAGAGCTGAGACCAAAAGGATCCCACCTGCTCCTCCACACCTCCAGCGCTCTTGCCAGTCTTTACTGTGCTACTGCTGCATGCAATGAGTTCCAACCTTTGCTGAAATTTCAGACACTTGAATTTTAAGCCTTGCTTGCACCAAACCTGACCCCACTCCGTCATCAGTGAAATATCATGTTAAGCAGAAACTGTGTTTGCTGGTTAGATCTAATAAACTACAGTTTGCCACCTTAAAATGGCATATTGTGTCCTTTTTGTTTCTTTTGTATGGCTGTGAGGCTGTTTACCATCAGTGGATGTTCATCCAGTCAACTAAACCTTTTGTTTCTTGACTTTACACCTCTTGATTTTGTAACTTAACTTGATGTTTTCTTGATGTACTTCAATGTAAATATTTGGAAATAGCTATATATCAATGTCTAATGGCTTTAACTGTCCTAGAAGATTATTATTGTTATTTGCTACTCAGTAGTATATTCTGCAGTTTCTAGTGTTTCTTGTGCAGAAATTTTTGTGTCTCCAAATGAAAATAGGTTGTCCTGTATCTCATTCTGTTGTTCAGTCACTGAGACTGACAACTCAATTTAGAAGAGTGACATAAGTAAAACAGTTGCAGTTTGGCTGCAGCCTGTAAAGTTCTGGAATTTCTGCATTTGTTTTAGATTTCATTTTCTTGTTAGTGGATTGAAATGTGGCATAGAAGTTTTGAAATCTTGCTTGCACTGAGAGATGTGATTTTTTTTGTTTAATTAGGATTTAAGGCTCTTAACTTGCATGCTTCTCCTTTATTTTACCCCAGAGCTTGCTTGTTTATGTTCTTTTTATTGCCGTTACTAGAGTGACTTGTCAGTCTGGCTACAGAAACTTAACCCATGATTTCTTTTCTTTAGGCACTCAGTGTTACAGAAACTCTGATCAAACCTTTGGAAAGATTTAGGAAAGAGCAACTAGGAGCTGTAAAGGTTTGTCCCTTGTTGCCTTTATGATAAGTCTAACTTCTCTACTTGCATTGCATTACAGTAATGACATGTATTTGGCAGAGATACTGTTGTTTATGTTTAGTGTATTCACACTTTTTTTTTTCCCTGCTTTGAGAACTTGCTTCAGAAACGAATGGAAAGTATGTTTCAAGAAGGGAAGAATGTGTCCTTTCCCTTCCTTCTCTCTTCCCCCTCCCTTATCTCTTCTGTCTGAAATAGGAGCCATCCTGCTAACAGCCTGCCTGCCCCCCTTCCTGATGAGAAACCCTGTTCTGCTTTGTATTCGCCTGCAGTTGCACAATCAAAGGCTGAAAAATATTAACTACCCGAAGGACTTCGCTCATCCATATTCTTTTAACTGTATTTCTTTTTTGCAACCTGCAAAGTGAAAATTGTTGGTTTTTAATAAATTACTTGTTGCATTTATGTAAGTGGAAGAAAACTCCAACACAGGGGTAGAGAGCCTAAAGACAAGATCTCATTCAAAGTTGTTGTTGGTTTTTAGTTTGTGAAAGTGTTCACCAATTTTTTTAACATCTGCTGTCTTGTGTACAATAAAAAAGTCACAGTAAACTTCATATATTAAATACAGACTAGTTTTGGATAAAACTAATAAGGACAATTTTGACCTCTTTCTATCTGTCATCTTCTGGTGAGAAACTTAAATGCTTACTCAAAAAACCCACCAACAGCCCCCCCGCCATCGACTATTTAACACAGTTTTTTTTTCTCTTACTGAACTTAATTAGTACATTTTTAAACTACCACTCTGCAGATGTTGTATCTAATAATTCCATGACTTCATCAGCAGTGATATTTACTAGCTAAGGTAATGTTTCAGTTACAAGAGCAGTATACACTTGGACTTCAGCAGGAATGATTTCATTGTTCATGAATGGAAAATGCTCTGTTCATCATAAATCGTTACAGTTCACTAGCACAAGGAACTTTTGTGTAGTTTTATGAACTTCTGAGAAGTATATCAGACGTCACAACTAAGATACAATAAAAACTTCATCTATAATATAGGCAGTCTACCCTGGCAAAGGAGAATTTGCTCTAAATGTGACTTATTGTCGTAGAAGCAGCTGTAATGAATGGAGTATTTCAATGATTTTTTTCATATTAAAGAACATTGCCAGTTTGGGGGTGAGAAATCCTAACACGCTAAATTACCTCACAGTCTTCACTCATTTCCTACATAGGATTCTGTCCCTGATGTCTCTGACACATTTTGCATTTTGTTTAGATGGGTGTTTCTTCGCTTGTGTCCCTGCATACTGTTACAGTGAAGTGGAAGCTCTTATTTGTGATTTAGCCTTTTTAAAATTTATTTTATTTAATACATTCCTCAGTGACCTTAAGTGGAACAGTCTTGCATAATTATGTAACACTTAAAAAAAACACCCCAAAAAACAAACCCACAAACCTAAAACTATTTAACTTTTTAAATATTCTGAACTGAATCTTCATTCAATATAATCAAAGTACTGACTTTGGTTTATAAGGTACAGAGCATTATATTTCCAAATTATGATATCTAGTACTGAAATAGCTGGAGCATGGTGTAGTATTTGCTTTTTGTGCTATTACAAGTTGAATTTGCTGACTCATATTTTCCTCACATCCCCTGATAATTAAATGGTCTGACGTAGGCCAAAGAAGAAAAAGGAAAGAAAAAATGTTTAGTTCCTTTTTACTGGAAACCGAGACCCTTATTGAATTACCCCTTAGTAAAAACTGTTGCTGCTCAATCCCGAACTGCACATGTAAAATTTCTGGCAGCACTGATTATTTGTTACCAGATCAGGGGAAATTTTGCTGATATAAAGACAAAGTTTTCCCCCTGACACATGTTTTCCTTCTAGTTTCCCATATGCTAATGCAGAATCATAGAATTATTTGAGTTGCAAGGAGCCTTAAATATCATTGAGTTCTAACTCCTCTGCCATGGGCAGCGACACCTTCTACAAGAGCAGATTACTCCAAGCCCTGTCCAGCCTGGCCTTGAACACTTCCAGGGCCGGGACTTCCACAACATTTCTGGGTAGCCTGTTCCAGTGTCTCCTTGCCATCACAGTAAAGAATTTTTTTGTTTAATCTAGATCTCCCCTCTTTCACTTTGAAACTGTTATCACTTGTCCTGTCACTGCACTCTGTTAAAGAATCCCTCCCCTTCTTTCCTGTTGGCCTTTAAGGACTGGGAGGCTGCTGTGAGGTCTCCCTGGAGCCTTCTGTTCTCCACAGCGTACAACCCCAACTCTCAGCCTGTCCTCACACAGGAGGTACTCCAATGTCCTAATCATTTTCACGGCCCTCCTCTGGACGTGCTCCAACATGTCTGTGTCTGTCTTATGTTCGAGGACCCAGAACTGAACACAGAACTGCAGATGGGGTCTCATAAGAGCAGAGTAGAGGCGGAGAATCACCTCCCTTGACCTGCTGGCTATGCTGCTTCTGATGCAGCCCAGGATGCGATTGGCTTTGTTAGCTGTGAGCACACATTGCAGACTTATGTTCAGTTTTTCATCCACCAACAACATCACCATGTCCTTCTGTGCAGGGCTGCTCACAACCCTCTCGTTGCCCAGCCTCTGTTTGAACTTGGGATTGCCCTGACTTGGGTGCAGGACCATGCACTTGGCCCTGTTAAACTTTATGAAACCGATATGGCCTCACCTGTCAAGATCTTTCTGGATGGCTTCCCTTCTCTCCAGAGTGTCGACTGCACCCCTCAGCTTCGTGTCATTTGCAAACTTGCCGAGGGTGCGCTTAATTCCACTGTCTATGTCATTGATGACGCTATTAAGCAGCCCTCTTCCCGGTAGGGATGCCTGAGGGATGGCACTTATGACTGGTTGCTACTCGGACATCGAGCCATTCACCACAACTCTTCGAGTGTGACCATCCAGCCAATTCCTTACCCACTGAGTGATCTATCAGTCAAATCCACATCTCTCCAATTTAGAGGCAAAGATGTCATGTGGGACTTTGTCAAATCCTTTGTGCAAGTCTAGGCAGATGATGTCAGTTGCCCTTCCCTTGTCCACTGATGCTGTAGCCCAGTCATAGGGGGCCACCAAATTTGTGAGGCACCATTTGCCCTTAGTGAAGTCCTGTTGGCTATTGCCAATCACTTCCTTATTTTCCATTTGCCCTAGCATAGGTCCCAGGAGGATCCACTCCATGATCTTGCCAGGTGCAGAGGTGAGACTGACTGGCCCGTAGTTCCCTCCATCTTCCTTTTCTCTGTTTTCAAAAATGGGGATTATGTTTCCTCCTTTCCAGTCAGCAGGAACCTCACCAGACTGCCACAACTTCTCAAATATGATGGATAGTGTTCTTCTGGATATTATCTCTAATTATGCTACTTGCATATGTGTATCTTAGTATTTCTTGGAGTATTGTGACTGCTGCTTTAAAGGAGGTTCTTAGATTCATAATGGAGAAAAAACTAGCATTCTCAGCAGTTTAGATCCCCATCTTTAAAATCCGATCATTCAGAGAACAAGAACATGTATAATATATTATTAAAAATATATACCATATATCATATATTATTAAAACATATATAATGTGTATAACATATATATTATACATATGTTATATATATAACATATGTATTATTAAAACATATATCATATATTATTAAAAATAAAAGGTAAAGAGAAAAAACCTCAGACAAGTATGTCTGTAGAATTTAACTGGTATGTTGGGTAGAATGCATTTAAATGAAATTCCAAGTTGACAGATGATGGAAAAATATTTTAATTGAGCTGGTGTCTTTCCTATGAGTGTCTCTGTCAGTTCTTGACAGAGACTTAATTAGTACTTAATTTTACTTAGTTTAGATTATTAATTGCAATTAGTTATACCAAAAATAGCTTCAAAACTGAATAGTTGATTAAATCAATACTGATTTCTGTTTTAGCACGCAGAGTTAGCAAACTACAACTGAGCAAATGAAAAGATTGTTTTATCGTGTCTTCTACTAAATTAGATCTAAGAACTCAGGTTTCCTGGAGACGCTGAATGGCTGTCCTTTTGTCAGTACGTTCCTTCTCATGGTCAGGGAAATGGAGTTGCATGTGCAAATGATGTTTCTATGTGTCTGGAAGAGTTTTTCTTTTGCTAGCATGATTTTATGTTTTATGGAGATTTTTCTTTATTTAAAATATTTTGTTTTTCACGGGTGCAACATTTTGGTAGAAGCAGAGATTCAGCACAGAAGTCTTTGTATGGCTTTTAAATCAAAAAATCTTGTGGGACATGGTGCTGTATTTGCTTTGAGATTTGAACTGTGGAACTTTTCCCTTGTTGATTATAGAAAATTCTTTTGTTCAGTGAAACTGATATTTCTGTTGAAGTCCTTTGTTCAAAACCAAGATGATGTGTCTGATCCCTGAAAATAATGAAAAATGTAATAAATCAGAAGAGGTAGGGTTTTTTTTTTCAACTTAGAAGATGTAAGCGTTCATGTGGTAAGCTTTACCATAATGATGTAATGGAATTTCATTTCAAGTTAACCTTTAAATTAATTTCAAAAAGGAGTTGAAAACATTTTTCCTTAGTTATTTGTTTCTCTTTGTTTCTGATTAAGTAGAATTTTAAGAAAAGAAAGGAGGCTTTTCTTACATTTTATATATAAATTAACATTGATTTGTTTCCTTGTCTAGGAGGAAAAGAAGAAATTTGATAAAGAGACAGAAAAAAACTACAGCTTGTTAGAAAAACATTTGAATTTATCAGCTAAGAAGAAAGAGCCACAATTACAAGAGGTATTGTTGCCTTTTTTATGCAGGCTAAAGGTTTTTGAATAGATAAATATATTTTATGCAGATGCAAAAATTGCATTCATAGTGGTAACAGGAAAATTTCTCTCAAATTGAAAGGTTAGTGAGAAAATCATTATTTGCTGAACTTAGTGGTCTACCTCTACTGTTTTATCAATTGAGGGCGTTACTGGGAGCGTCTGTGAAGCACTGAACATCACTTTTAAAAATATAATTAAGGGAATAGCAAAATGCAAGTATATTGTGAGAAACTCTGTATTTTTTTATGAGGCTTTCCCATATATGTAATTTGCGTTGCACTGTGTGTATTGACTATGCCCTGTGTTAACATTTAATGCAAAGTATGGGAAGACTTATATTCCTGAAGGAAGTGGGTTTGTGTTGGTTTTTTCTTTCTCATGTTTTGAAAATCCATTTTTTCAAGTAGTGCTACTAAAAAGTTTGTTGACAATTTATAATTTAAAGCCAGATCTGTTTTGACTGGCATTCCTTCTGTCCCTGTGGGTTTGTTGTCATCATCCTTATTGGTAATAGCTTTTATTTCTAGAGCAACAGCAAACAGTACATGAGAAAACAACAGATAAATTTTGCAGAGGCTTGCTCTAGGCACAAGGATTTTTTTTTTCGGAGAAATGTAATTGTGTCAGAATTATTAATGCTTAATCTACTAATACCTTGTATCATTACACAATTAGTATTTTCTCAGAGATAACTCTTCTCCCTGCCCTCTACCTCACCCGAAATAATCTATGCCTTTTTTCTTAAAAAATGGTTAATATAAGTGGCAAGTGAGCTAGGAGCTTAAGAACTGTAATTGTTTTCAAGTTTCACTGGGATGTTACTCATTCATACTGTATTTGTAACATAGGCTCTCATATGTATAAACGAGTATCTTTTGGGGAGTTGAGTTGTCGCAGTGAAGCCAATGGGCATTGCTCATGTGTCAGGAGCTGTACTTTTATCAAATTGATCAGCTGCCCAAGAACTTGATTTGAAAAAAAGGAAATATTAAATGTGATCTCTTACTTGATGATATTGAGAATCGTATTTCAATGTCTAAAGTGAGACCTAAACTCAACGGAAAAATGCAAAATGCCTGCAAGAGACATTCTGAAGCTGTATCAAATATAGTCTGAAGTTTTAAAGCATGTGTGAAGACTAGTATGAGCATATAGATTTGTTTTCATTATCCTTCAAAGTTTCATCAACGAAAAAATCTGAAATTCAGTCAAGCTCTTTCATGTGTGCATTTAATTTTGGAGTTGTCGTGGGTTGACCCTGGCCAACTGCCAGGTACCCACACAGCCGCTCACTCACCGCCCCCCCCTTCACTGCTGAACAGGGGGAGAAAATATTTCCAAGGGTTCAGGGTTTGAGATAAGGACAGGGAAATCACCCTCATTTACCGTCCCGGGCAAAACAGACTCAGTTTTGGGGAAATTAGGTACATTTATTAAAAGAACTAATCAGAGAGGAGTAGTGAGAAGTAAGAAAGAGCAAACGGATCTTAACAAGCAGAACACCTTCCCCCCATCCCTCCCTTCTTCCCGGGCTTAACACCAATCCCGGTTTCTCCACCTCCTCCCCCCCGAAGCGGCGTGGGGGGAACAGGGAATGGGGGTTGCGGTCAGTTCATCTGACGTTGGTTTCACCGCTTCTTCATTCCGGAGGAGGACTCTTCACTCTTCCCCAGGGCCATTGTGGGGTCCCTCTCACGGGAGACAAGCTTCACGCTCTCTTCTCCGCGTGAGTCGTCCCACGAAGGGCAATTCATCACAAACTGCCCAACGCGAGACACCTCACGAGGGGCAGCCCACCCCTCGTGAGTCTGAGGCGCAGTCCTTTGGGGGAAACTGCTCCAGCGTGAGCCACCCGCAGCGTTCCAAAAGTCCCACCGGCCAACCTGCTCCAGCGTGGGCATTCCTCTCTTCCGCGGGCTACAGGTTCCGGCAGCGACTTGCTCTGATGTGGGCTTCCCACGGGCTACAGCCCCCTTCAGGCATCCACCCACACGGCGTGGAGTCCTCGGTGGACATCTACACGGTGATCCTCACGGTGGACATCTGCACCTCGCCCATGGACTGCAGGGGGACAACCCGCTTCACCATGGTCTTCACCACAGACCCAGGGGACTCTCTCTGCTCCGGCGCCTGGAGCTCATCTTCCCCCCGCTCCTCCTTCTTCACTGACCTTGGTGTCTGCACAGATTCTCACTTCTCCATCTCTGTGCCAGCTGTTATGGCGCAGTTCTTTTTCCCGTTCTTAAATATGTTTTTCACAGAGATGTTCCTCTGTTATCACTTTACTGATAGGCTCAGCCTTGGCCAGTGGCGGGTCCCTCTTTGGAGCCGGCTGGCATTGGCTCTATCAAACTTGCGGAGCTTCTAGCAGCTTCTTGCAGAAGCCACCCTGCAGCTCCCCCACCGCCACCAAAATCCGGCCAGGCCAAACCAAAACAGGGGTATAAATGTATGAGCAATGGAAAAAAATTAGGACTTGCAGCATGATGTCAGAGTGCTAAATAGGAAAAGCTTTCTTACACAAGCTTAGAAGATATGTGTATATCTAAATTAGGAGGCATGAGAACTTTGCAATTTAGTATTATACATGGCTAGTTGTGTCAGTTCCTGACTGGAGTAAATACAGGATGCAGAGATAAATTTGACAAAAATTGGATGAAACATGTGCCGTGTTGTGGACTGTGTCTTATATTGACGTAACCTTTGACTGTCTCAGTGGAGGGATATTCCTGAAATTTCACTGAGGCACAGTGTGTGTCTTATTTCTGTACTTCTTTGGCAGTAGGCAAAGTACAGTACACCAGCAAGCAAATTTGCTGGACGCGTGGGAAGGGTCATGCCTCACAAAACTGAGGAGAGACGTGTGTTTTGCTGATTGGCCTGGGGCTGGGGGTCCTGCAGAAAAGGACCCAGGCACCAACAGAGAAGGGTCGGCTTATTTTACTGTCTATTTCAAAGTGTTACAAGAATAATGCAACGCAAGCTTATTATGCTCTAGTTTTAAGCAGCAAGGAGAATAAGGTAATGCACCTAATCATTACTATATAGGGTTAGAGGTAGTTATTAAGAAAGATACGTCACCAGTCACCCTAATATCATCATCTGGATCCACAGTCACTGGGAAGCAGTGAGGATTCTGGAGAACCGTCCCAGCAATTGGGAAGTCTTACGCAGTGTGTCCACTCGTAGGGGAGGTCTCTGAAGTTGCTGCAAGAGAGTCCAGCTTTTATACTATTAAATAAACAACTTTGTATAACTTCAAATGCAGGAGCATCTAGTGTTGTCCACTTGATTGGATTCCTCCTACAGCGTGGCCAGGGCTAAAGGAAGAGCACAAGGGAGTCTCCTTATCTATTTCGTTCCTTAATCACATATTTCTCACCAAAGCCAGGCCTCTGGTCTCATGGTCTTGTAACAGGCTTTTAACAAAGCAGGAGGCAACTCGTTTCCCAGCCTTGCACCTGGGCTTTAGATAAGGCAAGATTGCTCTGCTAGTTCCCACTGCACATTTAGTGTTACAACAAAGCTTTTACAGATTGGCATTGGAATATATATATATACATGCTAAAATAGATTATCAGTACGTTACGTATGTGATTAATACTATGTAGTGTGGGGTTGTGCGGTTCATATATAGGTCAACTTCAGTTCAAGGTCTATGATGGAGGCCCTAGCACCACAATGTGATCATTTATTTACAGGGGATTTGAGAGGAATTAATAAAATGGCTGTGTTGGGTGTTGTGTTCTTGGGGGAGGGAAACAATAAACACTCAAAGCCGAAGAAGAGATTGTGGAACAGGCTTATGTGGGGCTTTGGTGTATATAGAGCAGTCTTAGTATTGATTAGCCAGATGTCCTGGTAGACCCACTTCATAGTCTTTTTCTATGGCTACCCTTCAGTATGTGTGTACATCACTAGAAGCTTTGCTGACAAACAATCCCTGTGGTGCATGTTCTACAGGATGCATTGAAATAGCTTTTTGAAACACGTTTTCTTACTGATGTGCATGTTGGTGCTTTATTTTAAAATGGCCTTTGGTTGTTACAGCCCTTTAACTGCTGACAGATTCCTAGCACAGAGCAGCAAAGCATGTCTTAAGGGAAAACCTGTCTTACTAATTTGACTTATCCTCTTAAAGCGTAACAGTCACTGTTCTGCCTGAAGGTTATGGTCTCAGCATTTAACAGAGAGTGTGTGATAGTAAGCTTGATCTTTTCACCTAACCCTTTCTCCGTTCCCTCTTGTAATTTGGTGTAGAAACATTTGGTATTATTACATGGGCAAAGATTAAGTGTCAGCCACCTAAGAGTATCCCTTTGTAGCCTTTCTTTTACCTTTTTTAGTAAAAGTTTCTGTTCCCCAGTTCTTGAAGTTTTACAGTTTAATTTGGGATGCATGTATCTTAATTTATAACTTAATGAAATAATATGTATATACTACCAAGTTAAATATTTACGCACAGATGAATGGTAGTTGTAATATAACTGTTCACCATCAATATGGTGTTGGCATTTTGGTAAAGCTGAGCTAAATATCAATATTTAATGCTCAGTGGAAATTTGTGAAGTGTCTTACCAATAAGTGAACCCTTTTTTTACTGTTTTTCTTGCCAGTCAGATTGAGCACTAGTGTGAGATGAGTACAATAGCATTCCTAGCTATTTACAGCAATTATTTGAATTACAGAATAACGCTTGCAGTACCAGCAATGTGATTTTCAAGAATATTTTCTTCCTTAGTTTGACTGGAGAGACGATTTCTCCCTTTTCTAATGGAAGATGCTGCTAGTCCACTCTCTCTGGGCTGGCAGCTTTTCAATGGTATTAAAGCAGTGCACAGGTACCTGCTTGGGTTCCATAGCAAAGAATCTTGAAGAGGTGTTACTGGAATGTTTCTAAAAATTTAGTCTTGTGATTTGAAACATTTGATCCATTATCTAGTGAAAAGGAATTGCTGCTGCCGTTTAAAAAGTAAATGAATGAGATGTGTTGTAAAGGAAAAAATCCTAGTCTCAAGAAAATTATCTTATCTCTTGCTACTTGTGTTCTATACGTGTGTCATTGTGAAGCTGTCTGGAAGATGGCTTTGAAACTTCATGAACTGTTTTCTGTGTGCAGGCAGATAACCAAGTGGAGCAGAACAGGAAACACTTCTATGAGCTGTCCCTCGAGTATGTGTGCAAGTTGCAAGAGATACAGGAGCGGAAGAAATTTGAGTGTGTGGAACCCGTAAGTACCAGTGAATTCAGCCTACTCTCCCATTTCTAAAGGATGGAGAAGGAATGCAACCGGACAAAAGCCAAGGAGCTCTGTTTTCTGGGGCAACGTATGCAATTGTGTGACTTAACAGAATTTAAAGAGGTCTGGTTATGTCTTGCTATATCCGATACAGGTACAGTTAACCAGGTATCTCAATATTTACCTCGGTAGTTACAGTTGATTTGGATCCATTGGTGTTGATCTTCGGAAAATGCGTGAAATCTTATGCTGTACTGCTAAAACCTTGATTTATGGCGTAAGTTAGAGGATTCAAGAAGATGATGATGGGGTCAGACTTTTTGCATGTGTTATGTGTAACCACTGAGATGTTATTTCTGAATAATGTAAGGAATTTCATTTTCAGTGTGAAGGTTGTGCTTGAAGGTCTGTTAGTGAAGAAATACAGATACAAATTAATTAAGAGGGTGCTGCTGGCTAAAAAGCTCATTTTCAGGTAGTCCAGTATGTTCTTTGGTTTGTTCTCTTTAATGAAGAGAATTGTTCTTCCCTGTGTCACTTGCTTCTTTCCAAGAACCTGAACCAAACAGAAGAGGTGGGCAGTACTGCACTTCAGCCTGTTTCCATTATGCTATAACTCATTGATTCTTTTAAATTGGAACACTGAAGTCAGAAACTGCAACGTGGATCATTTGCTGGATCTGGCAGGGCGTCGGAACTGCTTACAGAAAGCGGTGATGGGCAAAGTTGCTGGATGGCAAGCTCTCTTCTTTGAACAAACCAGCTGAGTGTGGCAGGGAGGAGAATGACCGGAAAAATGGTGACTAAAAGAATGCTCATTACCTCTTTGTGCACAAAAGTTTGTTCCTGACATCACTGGTATCAGAGCTACTGTAAGAAAACATTACGGAGGAAAATATGGTCATATTTAAAGTAGAGATCGGTTGTAAAATTCTAGAGACAGGACCATCCCCAATACATGGCTGATTATTTGGCTCTAATCATGTATTGTAGGCATTAGTGGAAATTTGTTTAAAAATAATCATGTTGTCATTTCTAGTCTTTCTGAAAAAGGCTACATGAGGCAATCATATTTTGGTAAATGGAGTTTTTCGTTCTAACAAGTCTTCTGCTTGTATTTCAGGTGCTATCATTTTTTCAGGGTTTGTTCACTTTCTATCATCAGGGATATGAACTTGCTAAAGACTTCAGTCATTACAAAATGGCCCTGCAGATAAATATACAAAATGTAAGTTGAGATTAATATCTGTGCCTTTTCTAATTTTTTGAGTAAAATTGCACGCTTAAGTTACTGTATGTGCAGTATCTGTATTGCAAATACTTTCCTCGGTGTTAGTGCATTGCAACTGAACGTTGGGGATATAGTGCCATCTCCTGGCTAACCGACCACATCACTGACCAAACGATGGCGTAATTCCAGGGAGTTCTTCCTCGTTTCTAATACTCCTCTAAAAAACAAACACTACGCAAAAGGCCCCCACTCCTTGTTCCAGTTTTTTATAGAAGGAGTTTGTTATGAGAGAGCTTCAAAAGGAATGAAGTCCTTTAATATATGTAGAACACTGGAGAAGTTGGAGGACAGGTAATGAAGGTTTAAAATCAAGTTTGTGGTGGTCATGCCTGAGGGTCGTTGTTTTATAGGGCTGTATTATCCATAATTAAGAAAAGGAGAGAACAACAGCTGGGCTTATCAGTTCGAGGGGCTTTTTTTGGTATCTCTGACTGCAGCATGACTTGGACTTTCTGTTTGTCTTGAAGCAGCCCTTTTAGGCAAGAACGTGTCTTGGTTTCAGGTGCAGAGCTGTATAAGGAGACATGGTTTTAGCACCTGTGGTGTATTTGGCAAAATGATGTGTTCCTTCAAGGGTAAGGTAACCAGGGCCCACCACTGGTTAGTGTACCCTCACACCAGTTCACCCAGTGTGATCTGCTCAGGACTGGGAGAGCAGGAAGCAAGGTGACAGGCTGAAGCAATGGGACTGACAGAGTCACTAGTCACATGGTCTGTTTGCTGCCTTGAGATTTGTTGAAGAACAAAACTCCCTCAGAGGAACTTGAATGTACCAGAGGCCTGTTGGTAGGAACAACCCCTGTACTGTACTGCTGACAAGCAGTTCATGGTGGTGTTTCTGTTCTGTTGACTTCTAAGGCCACTTGGAATTAAGACACAGAAACTGCTACTCAGAGGTTGCAATCTGTTTTTAGAAATGGCTTAACTGTCAGGCAGTAACAGGGAGACAGAAAGGCGGAAGAGAGGATTACAGTTGCTGTAATACATAGTGATACGATTCATGTGTCGTGATACCATTTCTTTAATTTTCTTCCAAGGTGTTTAAGTCTCAGTTTTCCTCTTGAGCTGTTGTTTGGTTTGGATGGGGAAACTGAGTCGCAATAACTTCATAAGCAGACTTTGTGGCAGAAGTTGGTGCTTCTGGAGGAGATTTCAGGACAGACTGGCTGCTTCTGTGTGCTTAGCGTAACAGTGAGAAAACAGCATGGAACTGCAGTGGATAGAGAGGAGCTGTTTGATGTGAGGCAAGCTAGAAATGAAACGTGCGAGGGAAGCTGTGATACAGTTTTGAAGAGCTGGATTTCAGATTACAGATGGAAAAGAACCAATGAAGTGATCTGGAGAAGGGATGACAGATAAGAAAGCAAAGTAGCCTCAACAGCTTCATTTGCAGTTGACTGAATGGTATTATAGTGTGCCCTAGGAAAAAAGAGATTGAATATTGCAGTTCTAGTTTTATGAATAGAGAGAAAGAATGACCTGGATTTCAAAAAGCTGTGGAGAAAAAGGAGGCAAGGGCTAACAACTATCTGAGGTAAGAGGAGAATAGAAGGAAGCATCTGAAAGGATCATGAGAGGACATGACAGCTTCTGCACTGTGTGTGAGGATGAACAAAACGTCCCAAAGAGAAAATGAACGAAGCCTTGGTGGCTCTGGCAGAACACTGGATTGACATGTTAGAAATTGAAGTGTAGAAGATTCAGTACAGAGAGCCTAGCTGGATATGGAGAGTGATTTCAGAGTTGCCAGTATAGCTGTAATAAATGCTTTGCCTTTCATTCAGGTTATCTTTACCTTGAGAATTATGCTGTGCATTTTTTCTACACACTCTGCTCCAGATACTGCTTTCCCCTCACTCCCTGCCACCTCAAATGAAATAAAGAGGAAAAAACCCACCCCAGCCTTGTAGCTGAAGCTCCAGTAAGCTGGTTCTTTTGAGTCTTACTGTCTTGTGAAAATCCTGCATCTCCAACTAGATTCCCCCATGCTCCCAGGTATTTTCTTGTTATCTCAGTTCTGTGCCCGACGCCATACAAGAATCCTTGCAGTATTGACCGTGTTCTCCTGCCCTGCAAGGAAACCTGGCCTTCACTGGGAAGAGAAGGTGTAGCCACGCTGGTGCAGCAGCTGTGGTCAACCCCTGGTTAAGCTCAGCCATGTCACAGCACAAAGGGAGATAGATGTTTTCTTGAGGCTTCTGGAGCCCACGGTGTTCCATCCCACCATTTCCAGGTTGCATTTTGCACACTGAGCTTTGTGATCTGCTGCACAGCTAAGACAAAGGTTCTGGCAGGATCATTTCAAGCATCTAACCTCGGAGTGGTCAGTGCTGAGACAGGAAGGTTTAGATGTGAGCGATCTGTTGGTTTTTTTGCCTTTGTCCTGAGTACAGAGTATATTTTTTAATACAACTCTTCTAGGAAATTATGACAAGATGCGTAGAAAATTGTTTGGAGCCTCAGAAATGAGTTTATGTGTGTGTTCTAACTCCAAAATTTGGAAGAATGTGTGACCTGAAATTGAGATGATGGAAATTGGGAGAGTTCAGAGCAGTTGGATTTGTTTTTTTTCTTTTTCTGCCTGGAGATAAGAAAGCAAAGAATATCTTCACCTCAGGAATATCTTCAGATTTCCCCTATAGAATATATGGCTATGGGTGACTGCTCTGACCATTTGTCAGTGTATGCAGCTGTATGCTTGTCCTAGAGGGTAAAAAAAAAATAGGTGAGGCAGCATTTTCAGAAGCTCACCCGTTTTCAGAAAAATAAAGGTGCTCTCGAAAAACACAAGACACATAAGGATACATCTGGAAGTATGTGCTTTCCTCAAAATATGTGTGCCAGCTGGGGAAAATACCAGAGTGGGAATTAAATTTATGTTTTCCGGTTTGTGCAATTTGGACAAGTGGGTATGTGAAGAAACTTGGGTATTACCATGATTGTTTTGGTTTTGCTGTTTTCTCACTGGCCAGTTGCCAGTGTTTTTTACACCAAATTGAAGAGTTTCTTGTGTCAGATGTGAGCTGCTCTGTTACTTTGTGTAGTCCTATTGTATAGTTTGCGGACGGTATAGTTACTTTCTGATTGTTTTTACTAATATTCTACATTTCTCTTGCATCTGCTTGCAAACTTTGGAATGAGTGACAGGAATAATAATCAACTGGACTTTTTCCCCCCCACACACATGCTTCTGCTTGTGTGTGATCAAAACAGTTGGCATGTGTGTAGTCTCAACATGTATACATTGTTGGTGACTTTCCTGTCACTTTTTTCTCAATAACCACAGAAAATCTTTTCCTTCCTGACAACTAGTAAGAATCTCATGAATTAAGCCAATATTTGTAGTAATTTTTTTTCTAAGAAAGGTTGAATATTCAAATCCAAAGTCATTTTTGCACTCAGTGTTTCACTTTTTTTTCTGAACAGATCAGTACATTGTTTCAGAAGTCTACCTGAGGCAATCTTTGTGTGCTTTCCACGGTTACAACTGATGTCTAAACCACACCTTAATTTTGAAGAATATCAGAAAATTTCAAGAGTAAATCATAGAATCACAGAGTGTTAGGAGTTGGAAAGGACCTCTAAAGATCATCTATCCCAAGCCCCCTGCCAGAGCAGGATCACCTAGAGTAGGTCACACAGGAAGGTGTCCAGGTGGGTTTTGAAAGTCTGCAGAAAGGAGACTCCACAACCTCTCTGGGCAACCTGTGCCAGTGCTCCATCATCCTCACAGTGAAAAAGTTTCTCCTCATGTTGTGGCGGAACTTCCTATGATCTAGCCTGTTATTCCTTGTCCTCTTACTGGGCACCACTGTGAAGAGACTGGCACCACTCTCTTGACCCCCACTCCTCAGGTATTTATATATATTAATAAGGTCCCCTCTCAGCCTTCTCTTTTCATGACTGAACAGCCTCAGTTCTCTCAGTCTATCTTCATAGGAGAAATGTATATGGAAACTGTGTGCTGACTATTCTAAAATGGCTTGAATCATTCTCTCATTTAGTAAATAATTATTTCTGGTGGGTTGGCCCTGGCTGGATACCAGGGTCCCACCAAAGTCTCTGCATCACTCCCCTCCTCAGCTGGACAGGGGAGAGAAAATACAATGAAAGGTTTGTGGATTGAGATCACTCACCAGTTACCATCGTGGGCAAAACAGACTGACTTGGGAAAAAAGCTTAATTTGTTACCAATCAAATTAGAGTAGGATAACGTGAAATAAAAATTTAATCTTAAAATTATTTTCCCCCTGCCCCTCACTTCTTCCCTGTCTCAGCTCCATTTGCGATTTCTCTACCTTCTTCCTTGCAGCAGAATCAGGAATGGGGCTTGCAGTCAGCTCATTACATGTTTCTGCTGCTTCTTCTTCCTCAAGGACAGGACTTTTCATGCTCTTCTCTTGCTCCAGCATGAGGTTCCTCCCACAGGAGACAGTTCTCCATGAACGTCACCAACATGAGTCCTTCCCATGGGCTGCTGCTCTTCATGAACTGTTCCAGCACGGATCCCTTCCACAGGGTGCAGTCCATAGGAGCAGACTGCTCCAGCGTGGGTCCCTCGGGTCCTGCCAGTAAACCTGCTCTGGTGTGGACTTCCCTCCCCATGGGTCTGCTGGTCCTGCCAGGAGCCTCCTTCAGTGTGGGCTGCAGGGGAATCTCAGCTCTGGTTCCTGGAGCACCTCCTCCTCCTTCTTCTTCACTGATGTTGATATCTGCAGAGTTGTTTCTCTCACATATTCTGACTCCTCTCTCTGGCTGCTTTTTGCCCCCCCTTTCTTAAATCTGTTATCACAGAGGCACTACCGCCATGACTGACGTGCTCTGCCTTGGCCAGCAGTGGGTCTGTCTTGAAGCTGGCTGGTATTAGATCGGTCAGACATAAGGGAAACTTCTAGCAACTTCTCACAAAAGCCACCCCTGTAGCACCCCCGCTACCAAACCCTCACCACACAGACCCTATATGCTATTATAACTCCTCTTTCCTAGGAAGAGTAAGTCTCTTCCACTGTCTCTACTAAAGGGTTCTTGCTGTCTTGTTTTAGACACGAAATCGTTTTGAAGGAACAAGGTCAGAAGTAGAGGAACTCATGAACAAGATCAGAAGAAATCCTCAGGAACATAAAAGAGCAAATCACTTTACAATGGAAGGCTATCTCTATGTACAGGAAAAAAGTAAGGTGCATTTTTGTATTCCTATAGTGCCCATATTGTGCATATGGACAAGTCTTTATTTCTACAGGTGGCGTGAAGATGCAAATAATACAAGTTCATTCAACAGAGTCATCTGAGTAAATGTTCAAAGTCTCTAGTGGCAGTGTTACCACGGTTTGTAAAAAGAGCATGGTGCTGAAAGTGTGACAGTTCTTAGCAGAGGTGACTGAATTTGGGGATTTTATTTGGCCAAAGGATGTATTTCATGTTATTTTAAATCACTTACTAGTGACCTCCCCTAGAACTGTCAAACATTTGTTGTCAGACAACAGCATGAGTTGTGAAATCAGCCTCTGAAAATTGGGTTAGTTTATTATGATGAAAGTGACTGCCATGTATTTGGTTCAGTGATATGCTTATTTGACCCTGTGATCACAACTGGGTAATGAAAAGCAGACCGTATGATGAGTAGCTGGTGTTGAAAATCTTGCTGTACAGGTGTGTACCGTACAGATCATACCCGTCAATACTTTGAACAATTATAAATCTTTCTCACTCTAGGAAAAAAGCTGAATAAGATGCAGAGAGCTCTTACTGCTCAAGGGATGACAACATTTGGGTTTTTTTAAAATAATTTGTATAAATCATATGTTTTAGATATCTGCTCTTATAGAAAGCTTGATTGCTTATTTTGATCAGAAACTTTTCTGATGTTGAAATGATTATTATTTAATGGAAGACTTCCATAAAACATTTCACAAATTGAAGACTCTACAACATCCTTAATGGAAACATTGGTATTACAGTGTTCGAAACAAGTTTTAAGAGAACCAGCAGTAAAAGTAAAAAAAATAAAAGTTATTCTGCGAGATCAGTTCACTGGCCTTGGTGATCATGAGCTTTAGAATTAGCCAGAAGAAATCTGAGTTTTAACGGTTAGCAGTAGAGTGCAAATCTCAATAATACTTTATGCAGTAGGCTAGACTCTTAAGTAAGTGTATTCTAAGCAGGATGTGCACTGATGAATAGGTAGGAGTAAGTTTTGGCATCAGAAAATGTGACCAGACATTGGTTAGTAGATAAAGTAGAGCTTGTAATGGGTAAAACTAGGTTTCCTTGTTCTGCTTAAATAAAGATTCCAAGGGATATTTCTTTTATAGGGGAAAATTATTTTGTCTGTAGTAGTGAGACAAAGATATGTTAGTAAGTCTTTCCATTTCTCATTAAGCATAAATGTGAAATACTCCATGTATTGTTTTTTGGTCTAGTAAGCATGCTTAACATTTATATTACTTTATATAACGTTCTTAATTCATGCCTTTGTTTTAAATACTGCATTGTTAGGAATTAAGTAGGACTCTTAAGTATTGCTTTGGAGAGCAGGAGAAGAAAAATAAGATGGAAAAAGTGCATAGTATTTAATGCTTCCATTTTATGTAGGGCCTGCTCCATTTGGTTCCAGTTGGGTGAAGCACTATTGCACGTATAGGAAAGAGACAAAGAAGTTTGCCATGATTCCATTTGAACACAGATCAGGAGGGAAAGTTGTAAGTATATTTTTAGATTCAGCTCTTACACTTGCCGTGTATCAAGTTCAGCGGATGGGTCGGAAAAGATGTGCCAAGTGCTTTACTTCTCTACCTTCTTGCCCTGTTCTTCTTTCTTCATGCCATTCAGTCTGATATTGACGGACATTAACCTAAAATAACAGATGAATTAATAGATAAGAATTCTGCAGACTTTTCAGTTGTTTGCTTTTGGAAGACCAGAGAACACGGTACAGATAACATGTAGAGTTTCACCATTTAGAATCTGGTTTATCCATCAGGCATTTAAATTGTTAAAGTATAAATCAGGAAAATATATGATAGACTTAGGAATTTATTTCTCATGTGCTCCAGTCAGATTTTTCTTTCAGAGATGTAAGTACTGGAAGAGGGATTAGAAAAGATTTTAATAGGACTGTAATTTGTGCTGACAACTGAATGTAATTTCAGATATCTTTGATAGCATCTAAAATATTCAGGACCCAAGACTCTGTTGATCTTTAAATGTCTTTATTTCCTGTTGAAATAGTTGGGAATTGAGGGCACTCAGCACCTTCAGAGATGGTGCATTAAATGAATGCATTAATGTGGATGAAATGCATTTGTTGCAAGGAAAAGGGGAAGTTGGGAAATAATGTTTGAGTCAATATTCGTGTAAGTGCAGCACCCTGACCTATCTTCAAATTTGATTATAAAATCATGTTGTTGATCAGGGTATTATATCCCGTTAGTCTGAGCAGAGGGGAGATGGCTTTCATCATTTTGTGGAGGATGTGTATTTACAAATATATTCAATTTAGAAGAATCTTTCAAAAGCTTTGAAAAACCTGCAGTGCTGAAAATTAGTGGCATTTGGCTTCCATAACAGTTTGGAAACTTCTGTGAATTTTTTATTCTGATTTACTCTAATTGTAATAAGCCTTTTTAGTTGATACAGTATATGTGTAATTCTAAAACACTTATGAAGCCATTTTTGCTGTATTAGATCTCCCATTTTGAAACTCGAAAAGCAGTTCCTCCTGCAGTGGCAACCTCTGGTTTCTGGAGATCTTGAATAAGACAAGTTAAAATGTACAGTTAACCCTTATTAACTCAGGTACAACTTATGCAGCATTCACAGACCAGTTTGATTTCTCAGCACTTAAGGGTAAAATATGATCCTTGTGGCAGTTGGTTTTGAAGAACGGACTGGTTCTGTAACACAAATTACAGGTAGTAAAGAACGCTTTGTTCTAGTTACTGTAGCAATAGCCTTTGCTGCCACTGGCATAAGATGGGAGAAGTCTCTTACGCTTCTTGTGTGCTTATATTGTAACGTGCAAAATATTTTTGTTAGTTTAAATTACTGTGGTACTGTGTCACACTGTAAAGTACCATCTAAAATTAACTCGATATTTTTGCATTTGTGTCCTGTAAATGACCATGGAATTCATGGAGCAGAGACCTGAATGGCAGCCATGAGTGAATTGTTTTGCAGGTGTGAGTTTTTGGTATAGCTTCTGCCGTTATTTTAATGCAAATTTGCCTTAGTCAGTTTGCATAGCTGGCTAACTAAAGCTCTCAATTACTGGGTGAAGCATATAAAAGCTTTCTTTTTGCAGGGTGACGAGGAACTCTTTGTCCTTACGTATTGCACCAAGAGAAACACAGATACTATAGACAGGCGATTCTGTTTTGACTTAGAGGCTTCAGACAGGTAAGCTCATAAAACATGCTAGAAAAGGCTCTTTCTAAGTAGTAGTTAATGTTACTGTAATATTACTGGGTTTTCTTATTTTTTCAATGCTCACTCAGACTGCCAATGAAAAATAGTCACTGGAGGAGCAGGCAAGCACTGCCATGGCTCACTGGATTTTGCCTCAGTTGTGTATAGCAGAAGCATGGAAGTTCTAAACTGAAATGTAGATGTAGTCTGAGCTCACATAAAAGCATAGAAAAACTCAGAAATTATTATGAATTGGTGTTATCGTAGTGAAGAAACGTGACTTAAATGGAAGTACGTATAGCTACAGTGAAAGGCTATGGGCACAGTAATAATTCATACAGTCACGACCACATTGCATCACAACCCTGCTTTTCTAAATTACATGCTGCTCAGGGTTTATGCTGGGTTCTCGGATTGAAAATAAGACCATTGGGATTTTGAGGCTTTTTGTGGCTGGTTTAATCATCCAGTGCATCTTGAACATTGCTGCCACTGCCTTTTTGAAAAAGGACCATTTGGTTGCTTTATTTCAAAGGAGAATAATTGCTTATTTATTTTGCTAAAGGATCTTAAAATATGATAAATATTGCTTGTTTGTCAGCATTGTGGTCTTCATGTATGAAGGTGAGAAAATCCAACTCAATAGGGTACTGCAAATAAATAGGACTGTGGTAAAACCGTGTTCTTTTGGTGCAGATCGTGTCTTTGCAGAACAGAGTCATATCTAGCATTGAATGCTAGGTATAAATTAGTGGTCCATTGCTGACTTTTTACATCCTCCTCTTCTGAGCTGGTGTTAGCCAAAACATTTGCTCCTTACTTATATCAATTAATTACATTCTAATTTATCATGGAGTAGGTCTGCAAGTTTTATAGTTTGTGGTTTTTTTTTTTCCCCACCAATTTCATAGTTTCATAGCTTCACTTTAAATGCAGTGTGGCCAGTGCTGACAGGCCCCTCCGCCCTGTGACTGCCGGGGGATTGCAAACATGTCTGCGATATGGACCCCGCGTATGTCTTTGGTTGGAGGCTGCACCTGGCTTGCGTGGCTGGACTGGCCTGCCTGAGCATGAAGCTACTGCTGCATCTGAAAACTTCCAGCTCACATGGCAGATGACAAGATACTCATTTACAGCTCAGGTGGCATTTGTCCAGGTCGACAGCATGGCTCGAGCTTACATTTTTGATTTGAGGAGGATGTGGCTTAACTACTCTGTCTCAACAGCAAGAAAGGGAGTAAAGATTTAAACTCTTGATATCAGCTCCTCTTGGGTCAGTATATTGGTCAGTATGAAAAACAGATTTCAAACTCAGTCTGATAAAGTTGCTGAAAAAGTATGGCGAGGAATGTCAGCGTGCCCCCCTCTGCTTGTCGTCTCTGCTCAGTAGGGTATCAGGAGTTTGAACAGAGACGGATGGAGAGCAGTGTTTCCTTGATCCTGCAAAACATCTTTTCATTCTCTTCTCTGGCAAAAGTAGGGAAAATCTAATCCATCTTTCTGTCCAGTTATAATAGACACAACTGGCCCACTGTGACCTTAATACCAGACATTTTTCTTTTAATAATATATGTGTGTAGTGCTGAGATGTTCCCATGGAGATTAGTTCTGTGCTGCAGGCCATTAGCTTGTTTCCTTGGTATCGGTTCAGGGCACACAGCCCTTGGCTTGTCCAAGTTAAAAAAAAAAACCCATACGGATTGTCGGCTCACCGTGGGGTTTTCTTTGTTCCTGTGCTGTGGAAGGAGGCAAGATTGTAAAGTTTTAGGACTTTTCAGTAGCAAGTATTCAGTCGTGTGTGTGCCTTGAGCATAGTTTGGAGTTAGCTGAATATTTGCGTATTTCTGTTTTTAAGAGAAAGCTGAGGTGATTCTTTCTTCATTAAATTCTGATACTTTCCACTCTAAGCTCAGCCAGGATCCTAGCACCCTCAAAGTCTCTGGAAATTAATATTTTTTTTTTGTTTCTAGTACTCGTTCACGTTTAGTTGGAGGTGACTAATGGTAAATGTGGAGAATTTTAAACCTTGTGGAGACAACAGTGATATTTTGGGGTAGGAAGAAGATTTTCTGTTGATAAAGAGTATTTTCCGTCTGAAATACTACTTAGATTTTAATTTTACCAATACAGGTCAAGGAGGAGGGAAGGCTTTGTCTCCTTTAACTTTAATCTGAAGATAAATAAATGATGTTTTAGGCAGCATGTACCGAGTGTGATGTATTGGTTTGAGGTGATACTCTTTGATACCTTGACAGTTATAATTGTAGTGAAAAGAAGGAAAGTTTGCCCTGCATAAGAGTAAATTACTTGATTTTAGTTGTAACGAGTAAAAGTAAACGAAGAAAACAGATACCTATGTGGTTTACCCCCCCGCAGTTAAATTAGCTAGTAACTCTAGGATATTTTTTTCTACCAAGTCTGCATGTCTATGATGATTGCAGCTCTGTGCTACTGGCAGGCCAGTTTGTACTTTAATCAAAAGAGAATGACTTGATTGCTGTCATTTTCAGAAATTGTAGTCGAGTCTCCTGAGTTTAGATTGGTTTGCTAGAGCGTGTGTGCATGCCTTGTCCTCGCGTGTGGTCCGAAAAGAGATTTTGAGCCAGGCATATTTGTACCTACAGAGTTTTACGCTGCAATTAAATTGTGGTTTGATAAAATGAGAAGGTGAAAATGAGCTAGAAATGTCTCTAGTTGTGGAAACATGGACATGGTGTGTACACTGTTACAGTTTTTAGTAAAAGTGGGATTTGTGTGGTTTTTCTTGGTGCTACTGTTTTTAGATAACATTTTCTTGTGCAGCTGTTTTGCTACTTGAAGATAGATTTAATCCAAAAGAGAGAGAGAATGTTATGAATTAGTTTTCCACTTTTATCTATCTGTATGTAATGAGATCTAGAAATTTCACAAAGTATTTTGAGGCTCAATGTTATGAGTTTGGTTTTTTTAATTGGCAGAAAAATACTTACCCAAATAACCTGTTCTGCTTTTAACTCTCCTTGCTTTTTACATTATGCTGAGCGACACAATTAGTCTTTTTAGTTTCCTATTAAATAAACACAAAAGCAGATGTATGTCAATCTCGATTACTAATCCCTGTGTCCCACAGTTGTACATTCTTGCTTTTTAGGAAAGTAGTAATAGTGGAGTTTTGTAATAAGATACTGCATTAAGACTGGATTATTTTTTATAAGATATTTACTGGAAAAGTGTAATCATCTTCAGCTTTAGAGGTAGCAACAACTACACATCGAATAAGTTGACAAAAGCCATTTTTTATGTTAACGACACAGCAATATTGGCGAGAGCAAGTTTATTTAGAATTCAGAAAACTCAGGAACTCCCAGTGAGTGCTGGAATCAAGAAGCTATCAGCAGTGAATTATTTCAAATAGATAGTTTGCAGATTACGTTCATTTTCCTTTTTCTTCCCTGTCCTCTGTATTTCCTACTGTCTGTATCAGTTCTGTACCTTTTATTTAAAAATCAACAGTGTTAGTGATTAAGCAAGAAACCCAACCCTGGCTTTTAGGACAATGGGCTGTTGCTCGTAGTTGGAAGTAGAATTTTTTTGTTGCTGTTGAATGCAGTTACTCTGTGTCATTGATACATTTGCAGGCCTGGAGTTCCTGTGACCATGCAGGCGTTTTCTGAGGAAGACAGGAAACTGTGGATGGAAGCCTTGGATGGAAAAGAAGCTGTAAGTATCATTTTAAGAAATATTTATTTGTAGTGTAATGGAGACATTCTGTCAACCTCTACTTCCCCATCCCATTTGTACTTTGATAAACTGGGATTATGTAGTTTGTGAAATGATAGATTCAATGAAGAAGGAATGAAAGTGAACTAAAACTCCGGAGAGATGGGTAACTCAGTAAAGCTCAGTGCAGATAACTGAGCATGCTGATATGAGATATTTTTCATTGTAATGACAGCATCAATTTTTATAAAAGGTTTCCCATCACAGTGATGATAGTGGTGTACTAGAAAATGTCTTGTTTAAGCGTGTCCACTTAACCTTATACTTACATGTTGCGTTTCAGTGAGAAGACTTGCATGAGTTAGTTACATGGTATTACTATTATATCTTTTTTTTAAACTAGGTTCCAAAAATCCTTGTCAATGGGAACAAGGCTGTACTTGAATTTGTTCATTTCACATCAAGAAATGGGTCTGAGCTGAAAATTGAAACACACTGCAGATTATTCTTACAATCATAAATTTTATATTGATCTTGTGGGCCAAAAATGCTGGGGTTTTTTAGTCAATGACACAATCGTGTGTCTGTCCCCAGTAGCTGGCTACTGGGGATTTTAGCAGTAGGTTTTATTGACAGCACCACGGTACAAATCTTGTTTCATCTGCAGAGGTGTTTATTACTGTATTGGGTCAGACTGTGGTGGTTTGGCCCTGGCTGGAGGCCAGGAGCTCACCAAAGCCGCTCTATCACTCCCCTTTTTAGATGGACAGGGGAGAGGTGAGATGTAACAAGAAGCCCGTGAGTAAAGATAAAAAGCAGTTTAACATAGCAATCACCGCGCGCGGAAGCAAAGCAAAATGGAACAAAGATTATTCTCTACTTCCCATCGGCGGGCGATGTCCGGCCGCTTTCCCAGGAAGCAGGGCTCCAACACGCGTAACGGTTTCTCCGGAGGACAAACAGCGAATGCCCCCCCCACTTCCCTCTGCCTTCTCCCTTTATATCTGAGCTGACATCATATGGTATGGAATACCCCCTTTGGTCAATTTGGGTCAGCTGGCCCGGCTGTATCTCCTCCCAAGATGTTGATCACACCCACCCTGCTACTGGGAGAACATCAAACCACAGCCTTGGTGCTGTGTGGGCACCGCTTAGCAGTAGCCAAAACACTGGGGTGCTATCAACACCCTTCTAGCTACCGCTCCAAGAAACACAGCACGGAGAGAGCTGCTGTGGGAAAATTAACTCCACCTCAGTCTGACCCAATACAATCACCATCACATGTTGTCTGATCTCGACTCTCCAGTAAGCTTTACAGCTTTTCGGGGTGCCAATCTTGGACACAACTCCCAGGATTCATCAAAGGAGTTCACTATGATTTGAGTGAACTTGAACTGTGGGAAATTAACCTGCAGAGAAACATAGGAATGTGGAGCACGTTAATCACAGTGGCTATAACTAACGTTGTTCTGCTCCCCCAAGGAACTGTATTTGTTGAGAGTTTTTTTTTAAATTTCCCTCCTTAAAAAGTGCAACTATCTACTTTCTGAGAGGGTACAGACCTCTGGTCCTACTGTTAGAGCTATTGTAGATAGAGGTGATATGTTCTAGCAGTAAACAGCTGTGTTTGTGCCTACTGCACATTAAGATTGGGGGTGTCTTGTTTCTAGTTTCATAAAATTCTTTAAAGTAATTTGCGTTTTTTTACTTTTTTTGTGTTAGCTGTTCATCAATTTGAATAGAACAAATGCAAAACGAGAGGGAAGTAAGTATTTGAATTACTATTAAAGCTGATTTTTGTTAATTTACAACTGAGAAAGGCAAAGATAAATATTCTGTGAATCCAACGTAACTAAACATTTTTAATCTCAAGTTCTGAATGTATTTTCTGGCTTTTGTAATTAATGGGTGTTCACAGTAACACAGTTTAGTACGTACGTAAGAACTGTAGGACTAGACATAAGCTAGAGAAACAGTCTGATTATGCCAATTTACATCATGCTTGAAATTGATTCAAAAAAGGGTATGTAAATGCATCACGATTTCTTGATCCAGATTGTGTGTACACCTCTGTTAGAATCCTTAAGTATGATTTCAAAAGCAATCACAGTTGAACATAAAGGTCAGCAAAAAACCGGAATGCATGTATTTAAAATATAAAATGTAAAATATGGAAGCAGAAGAGGTGGCTTTATTTAAACAATGTTAGCTGTCTTCTGGTAGCAAAGTATGTGAGTGAAAACCATTCCTTCTTGCATTATCAGGCAATTTATGCTTGCTGCTATTTTTTTTAATTAAGTTGTGGTTTAAAGCTGGATCCTGCTAGCAGAAGTTTTTCCACAGATTTTTATTTTTGTGGTGCAAGACCAGATTCTCAGAATGAGCAAGAAGGCCATATGTTTGGGGGAAGGGCAGCTTTGCAATATAAGCTTTTAAGTGAAGTTTTGATGTTAATAAAAAGAATAAGATAGGAACAACCCAGGAGTGCTGGATCTCAGCTGTTGTCCTGTTAATGCCTCTGCTTTTATATAGTCAGATCATTAACTGCTGTGGAATGATATATATGTGCCCTGTATCTTTAGTGTGGGAATTTCTTTGGCTTAGGGTAGGACTCAGTAAAAGCCCTGCTGTTGATGATTATGTTTTTTCATCCTAAGTACTTCCTTGTCCCATTTGGTTAACTCTCTCAGATGTTGTTGATGTTGCAGTAAGTACTGTTAAATTCAATTTTACATCTGCCAACATATGTACCTAATCAGAGGTCCCATTCTTCAAAGGCTGCTGCTGTGAACAGATTCAGTGAAGCCACTACCACCAGAATGAACCATTACTTGGGCTAGGCAGGGTTATAAAAGGAAAAAAAGGGGAATTTCTTTGGAGTAAGTGATGAAGTATTATTGTTCCAGAATATTCAGTTTTGCCTGAGAAGTGTGAGCTGTGTAATTAAGTCTAGCCTTATTTTCCAGTGAAAGACAGGATTGTAATGGTGCTTAAAAAAAATTCAAACTATTTCTTTTTCCTTATAGGTGCACAGTTGGATAAGATAGGGTTCACCGTCATCAAAAAGTGCATCAGTGCTGTTGAAACACGAGGTAATGGTGAACCCAACCTGTTTGGGGGGAGAGGTGGAGCAGCTGATCTGCTCTTCGAAGGCTCATGTAATATAGTCTCCTGTAGATCTCTGGGAAGGACTTAATTTCGTAGATATTACACTGATTACACTCATCAGAGCAGGAGCTTCACTCTATCCAGTCTCAGCTTTTTATGAATGGCTTTCTCTCAAGAAACGTGTTTGCAAGAAGGGTTAATAGCACCTGTCTTGACAAAGGAATCCAATGTTTGCGCACAACATCTGAGCAAAACCCCTTCATCTTCTAGAAAGTCCCGTACCTTGGCTTTGCTGTTGGAACGGACTGATTTTGGTATTCCATTTGTGAACTTTGGACAGAGTTTTTCTCTTTAGTCACTGAAGACAGAAGAATGGGAACTAAGCAAACCAGTGAATAACAGATAGTGTTAAGTACTGGCGGAGTTAGTCTCACACTGGAGACAAGGATGCTGTTGGGTTTACTGTTGCTTATACTTCTTGTTGTACCTCCAGAATTGGAGACAGAAGGGAAAGGTCAGTATGCAGACAGTATTCCAGAGGCAGTTTGGATTATGGTTGTGGAAAGGCTCTGTGTCACAGAACCCGTGTAGTTTGGGCACTGGATAATAGCAGCTTTTGATCTTGCTGCGGCCAAGTAGACAACAGTCTTTGTATGGACATGCTGAAATGTGCGGTAACCAGCCACTCTGAGGCCCGCTGTGTTGTGTGGAGAACCTGCTTGTTTGGTTGTGGGTTTTTTTTTTTTTAAGAAAAAAAAGGGGGTGAAGAGATTAAAATAGGTAATTGGTTATGGTGTATTGCTTAGTTTGTTAAGAGATAAATCTCACTGTGTAATTTTGAGGACAAGTTTAACTCACTCGGTTGAGCATGGTGCTGAAACACCAAGGGTCGCAGGTTCGATTCCCGTTTGGTTCTCATGTGTTGCCTGATCTAGTTGAGAGATGTCCCTGCCCATGACAGGGAGGTTGGATTAAATTGATCTCTAAGGCCCTTCCAGCCTAGGCCATTCTGTGATTCTGTGATTTTTATTTTTCCCCTAAATTGTTGACTTTCCTTCCTGCTTCCAAAGAGGAGATTTACGATTTCAGGAATTGTATCTTTTTGTCGTAGAGATTTAACATTACATAGGGCAAAATATTTATATAGTTACTTTTGTCATGGTCCAGCTTAAATAATAAAGCTGAAGAGAAGAATGGGGTGGTCACACTTCCTCTCAATGCAGGGTCTTACTTAAAATCAGTATCTTGATGTTTTCACTTGCTATCCAATATTGTTAGTTAGACCAAGCAGCCTTTGTGATACTGAGAATTTAGCATTTAAACAGCAAGAAGTATCTGAAATCCTTTTTCTCTTGGACTTTTTTGTATCAGTTCTCTCCAATGCATTAAAGATGTTATTCCAGATTAGACCATATTATATCTGCTGTTATTTTTGTTCATTCTGTTCTTTTGAATATTTTTCAAATAAGGTTTGCCTGTCTCATCAGTTAAAAAAATTCAGTTACTGGCATTTACAATCCGAATATTTCAACTGAGAAACACTGCAGATAAGGCTGGCATCCTACAGATAAGTTATCTTCACTGCAAACCCCTGCTTCAATACAGAATGAATCTTCTCTTTCCACTGGATTATGCAGAGTTATGAAAAGGGTGGTATGTGGTCATGTAATGAAAGGCTGCTTTCGGTCTACAGCAGAGTGACTGGATACCTTGTGAATTACGCTTACTGTCAGCAGTGTGGAGTACACGGTGTTTTGTTTTATTATCTATAGGCGCATTCAAATAATTCCTTCAAATAGACCCTGCAAAGAAAATGCGACAAGAACCTACCTGCAGAAAAAAGTGAAGACTTCCTTTGTAAAATGGCTATTTCAAAAAATAGGTTACATACAGGGTTTCTTCTCATGGGTGTGGCCACCCACTTTCAACTGAATAGTGATTGAAATCCACTGTTCTTTATGCCTTGATGTGGGGATATATAAGAAGATGGAAAATACACGTGTAACCTCACCTAATATTGTTGTTCAGGCGAGATGATAAGCTTGCATAGATTAGAAGCATGTGTCCCCATAGTGGGGTGTGCCCTGAAGCACACTTGGAAGAGAATTAAAGTTACCAAAGTTAGCTGTGGTATTTCCTGCCTTTGGAGACCTTGCAGCTTCACTGTCCCATAGAATCATAGAAACATTAAGGTTGGAAAATGTACACAGCCTTTGTAAAACCTGAGATCAGCAGAGTGTTTCATGGTAATTACTGCCAACGGAAATGACTTTTATCTATTAATTTTATTTGGGGGAGTGCTTAAGAAAAATCAGTATTTAATAAATATTTTTTTTCCCCTGGTTTCAGGAATAGGTTTAGGTGAGGTACTACCTTGCAGGAACTCAACAATCCACCTGTTACAATGAACTTGGTTTGTCTACTGTGTTTAAAGCAGTTGTTGATGTTTTTTTTTTTATCAATACTGAAATTAACATCAACTGCATTAAAAAAAAAAAAAAAAGGCCTAACAAACAAAATCCTGACTTGCTCTGTGAGACTAACCTGGAGCAATCTCAAAGGATCAGTTTCTTTTTCTGCAGAACATTCTGCTGATGTCTGCTGACCTAAACAGACGGAGGGCCAGGAGGACATTATTATTTGCCTCAGAAGGGTTTGTCCAAATAGTTTGTATGATGAAGAAAGCGCATCTTTCAGGCTGCAGGTTTTATACCTATACTTGTTCTTAAAATGATTTTTACTTGATTATTTTACTTTAATGATAACACATCAAAGGCAAGTTATGTTCAGCAGAAGAAAACAGGACAGATGCCTCTTCAGAGACTGTGCTTGTGTGCCATGTTTTTATCTCTTCTAATCATAATGGGTGTGAGGTTGGCGTGGGTGGAAAGAGAGGACAGTCTAGTGTGGGTGGAAACTGAGAATAGTCTTGTCATGTCACAGCAGAAAAAGTCTGGTATTCAGAGAGAGAGGAGCATAACAGAGATATTGAACATAAACTTGTCAATGGCTGGATAATTTTTTTCTCAGTTACATTCCGTTTTATAAAACCAAGAAGGAAATTATTTGCTCTGAATGAATAGAAGAATCGAAGGCAGCGTCGTGGCTAAAGTGCATGTAAGCTTCTGAGTCAGCATTGCCTTATAAGACATTGGCTCTGCTTTACCTGGTAGGTAAATACCAATGTGCTTTACCAGGCATCCAGATGTGCAGCCTGTCTCTCACGTTCTGAGCACGATGCTTGCCGGATGTGCACCCATGTCTTGTCTCTGAGAGAACGTTTTGGGATTCTGTTTGGAGAATCTTTTTTTGTAATCCTGTACTGAGAGTGATACAACGGGGTAAAAGTTTATAAAACATCCACGAGTTGTTTGCTTTGTTAGTTAAAAGCTCTGTGGATGCTTTTGTGTACAAGTAGTTCGTTGTATCTTCTGTGAGGGGTGGGGTAGGTGTTGGCCGAAGCAGCGTTTATTTTGTTTTTAGAAGGACCAGAGCTGCTAATCTGCGCTGCAGAGAGAGATGGCAGCATTGAGCTGTCTGACCAGTCTGTCTCTTCCTGAAAAAGATGATGGTGAAGAGGAAGTGGAGAAAACCTTTTCACATAACAAAAAGAAAATCTGGCATTACCTTGAATTTAGAGTGTCACTTGTATGGCTGTTTCTGTACTTTGGAGTTTGGTATAAAAGGCTGCGTTTGCAGCGAGGTTACTAGTCTGTGTCAGCCATGTGTACGATGCCAGCCACAAAGTAAACTTGCCTACCTACCTTACTTACAATACTATAAATTACTGTTTGGCTTGCAGTACCTTATTTTTCGAAACACGTCTAACAAATTGTATACCTGTGCCAAATTCCAGTATCCGACGGCCAAACGTCCTGTGATAATGTAAATATGAAGGAAATCGTGCCGTGAGGCTTTACTGCGCAAAGTTGCCAATAGTGACTGGTTGAGCTGGCAGACACGGCGTCTGAACCCTTCAGCGTTTTAGTCCGTGGTAGCTATTCCTTGCAATGAGTCATCTTGTCAATTGTGTTCTGTAAATGCCAAGCCTTATCAATCTTGGATGCGCTGAAGATCCGAAATGTGCAGGTGAAATCAGAAATAGTGCTATTTCAAACCAGGCTTGTGTATTATAAATAAAAACTCATTTAAAGGTATGTTTAAAGGTATCATTTAAAACTATGCTGAAATATTAATTCCCCATTAGCGCTTCTTGATGTCTGCTAGCAATTAGCTGTGCCTTTTTCAGGTTGATGAATTTGAAACTGATCAATTATCTGATAATTACTATCACAGACTCATGGTTATTGCTGGAGGATTGTCTTAGTTCCAATACTGCCATAATTTCAGAGACTTCGGCATATCACGTCTGTTGTAATATTGAGCAGTAGGTTCAGTGGTTTGACCTTAGTTATTTTTAGGCCCGTAAATGTGTGTTTGGGGTCAGCACAGTTTGGTTCCCCCTAGTTTTAATGTTAGAAGCACAGGAAGACGTGAAACAACTTCTGAGATAAGCAAAACCTGAGCTGGGTTTGACTGTGACAGTATTTCTTCAGCTTTTTGGCTTCTTGCATATGATGCAGAAGGCTTGTTCTGTGGTACTAAAAGTAGTGGAGGACACTGGATAAAAAAAAAGTGTGACGCATTTTGGCAGAGCATTAAAAGGCTTGGTGTTACTTTTGTACCAGAATTTTCCTGGACACCTCTAAGAAATTTGAAGTGAAAAATCATTGCAGTTCTCAGGACAGATTCCTAGTGCATCCTGGTTTGGAGTAGATCAAGGATGGTGTTTGGTTGGCTTTTTTGAGTGTTGGCAGACTAAGTGGTATGTAGCGTGCTATCACAGTGTTTTCTGGGGTTTGTTGGAAAATTGACTCGGTTGGGTTGATAACTTTGTATTTTGAAAAGAATAGTATTGTGACCACGTAGCTGTTTTTTTGCAGTTCTTTCTTTTCTCTGCAAAAAGAAGACTGACCATACCGTAGAATTGTGTTTTTTGATGACCACAGATGAAATACCGGAGATCTGGCTTATGCTGTCAATTTGAGCCAGCTCTGAACATGACATCTAGCTTAAGACTTGGCATTGTTACATTGGTGCCTGCATCCCTGGGAAAAGGGCTAATTTTGCCCGGGTGGAACAACTGAGGGAAGCAGCAGCTGCTGCCCTAAACCATCAGCTCCCTGCTGGGACAGACACTGGAGCCGTGCTAACAGGGAGGAGTTCAGCAGATCTGGAGTGCCTGATTGAGGCTGCAGACTCTGTGAGAGGAGGGGATGAGAGAAGAAGGAAAAGATGTAGCAAGACTAGGAAGGAGGATGTAGAAAATGCAAAGTTCTCTCCACCATATTGAAAATTACTGCTGTGTATTATGGCTGTGTCCAACAGTAATTCATTAAAAGGCTAATGATTTTTGCATACTTCATGTAGTATTTATTTGGGAAGAAACTTCTTCTCGTATGACTGCTTTTAATTTCCCTTTTCTGAGTTGGAATGGTTTGGTATTGAAGCTGGGAATTCTCCACAAGTCTTCCTTTGTTGAAGGATGTTTTGAATAAGAATACCACATAATCTGTTATTTGAAAAGATTTCCTTGGAGTAGAAACACGATATTTTCTGGCCTTTCTACTCTTCCAGGCCAATGTGAATATAGAGATACAGTACAGTGGTGTTTGTAGGTGGCTGCTGATTATGTGGCCTTTCAAATATCTGTGTCAACTTGAAGACTGTAGTATTTTATCTCCCGCTATATGAGCTCTGAACCAATGCAGAAAAAACATACCTTATTTTGCCCTTTTCCTTCGGTGCCCTGTCGCTCCCTTCTATTTTCCTTCAATTTATATTCTTAGTTTTACTTCCCTGTGGATAAAACTGGATATGGTGAAGGAAAGGAAAAGCAGAGGAAAAAAAGGGGCAGAGAAGTGAATGCATGTGACAGAGGGGCACAGAGGAATGACAGGAAAGTGATCTCGTGTCCATGTGAAATGAGAGTAGGGAACTGAAAATATGTTGCCGGTTACGGCCGCTCTATTCATCCCAAGCAAAACCAGAAGTACTGATGTCAGTAACCTGTGGTGGTGCCTTTGGATGGAACTAGCGTGTGGACCACAGTGGGTTGGAATGAGGCCTCATACCTTAAATGAAAAGCGTTTATAAACTTGAAAAAGTGTTGGTTTGGAGGACTGGGAATAGGCTCAAGTTTTTGTTTATTTCATCCAAACTCTCTTTGTCAGTCACATATTTGGAAGAAAGAGAAATTACATTTATTAAAGAAATCTTAATTTAGCCATTTGTTGGTTCAGTTCTTGCGTTATTAGAATGTGGATGCTGATGTATCCAAAATGTCATTTAAAAAAATCTGAAGAGAGGCAGTTCTGTCTGTTTGTCGGGTTTGTCCCTGATTGCTTCTACTCACAGTTTCTGAAGTGGAATTGAGATGCATGACGCCTTTATCAAAACAACATGAATTTATCTTAAAAACATAGAAGAACAAAAGGATTATTGCAATATTTTTTTTTATAATGTTGTTATCATGACTGTGTTAATACTGTGTAGACTGAGGAGAAATTGTTGCCTGGGGAAAAGTTTTGATGCTAAATTTGACTATGGTTGATCTTCTGCCCTTTTTTTTTTTTTCTTTTTGCATAATAGGTATAAATGACCAAGGATTGTACAGAGTTGTGGGGGTGAGTTCAAAGGTCCAGAGACTTCTGAGTTTGTTGATGGGTATGCCTCTCTTTTTCAATATTTTTTTCAATATTTTATTTCATGTTGTTTTACTGTCAGTACTTAGTTTTAAAACCAGTAGTTGTTCTTTATGTGGGCCAAATCTAATTTGCTTTAGTCCATGCAGATAATCACCACTGTAAATTGCCCTGGTTTAACAAGACCAAGATTAGTTGGAAGGAGTAAACTAAGAGGACTGCTTTGGGACATGTAGGAGTTAATCATGGGTTTTGTGCAAAGTTGATGTAAGTGGGATTAAAGCATCCTAAGTTGGAGGCTCTGGTCAGAAAATTCAAAATACCAAATTCAAGAACGTTTGAAGTTTATTGCTTCGTTATTTGAACTTTCCACCTTTCTTCACCCTAGTCTAAGATGTAAAGATGTACACACCTGTGCACATCTTTATCACTGTGCAAAATAAGGCATTTAGTTTAAGCCTGCTGGCAAAGAGCTCTTTGGCTTAAGAGGAGGAATATGGGATATATATTAATAATAACTATGTGGCAAGGTGGGAGACAGATGGAGAAAGGCTTTGTTTTTATAAACTTAGTGGTATAACTCTTATATGTGGGTAACGTCTTAGATTCTCTCATACCTAGGTAGCCATGTGTAGCTTTTAAGATATTTTTTCGGTTCGTAGAATTATTCTCAGAAACTTTTTCCCCCCTTTTCCTTCTGGAAGTTTTGATGCATCTTTAATCCCTGTGACTGTTAGTTCTCTTGCCATTCTACTGTCTCTGGGGAGGGGGAAGTAGTATTGGCACCTGGATGAAATCCCTCGTCTGCCTCATACCTCTCACCAAAGTAGTAGCCATGACTGCAAGATGTGCCATTTTTCCCAGTTTCTTGTCCCGAGCGCTGACAGTACATGCAGTCAGACAAGACCACTGGGATTAGTTCATTTTTATAGAGCTTCCAAACCTGTCACTTGACAGCAAAGGTCTGATTCTCAGGGATTCATTGGTATGCAAAGAAGCTTGTTTGCAGTTTGCACCAGGCTCTTCTCCAGAACCATGCATGCTCCATCTGTGCTGATAACACAGTGTTCTTTGGCACTGCAAACTGGAGGAAGCCAGAAAGTGAATTCATTTCATTACCCCAGACATTATGTGAATGACAAAGCGCTTTTATATTATATGCTGCTGTCAGTTCAGTGCCACCTGTAAGACTTTTTCTTTTCCTTCCTTTATTTTTTCAAACAGGCTGTCTCTTCAGAACTGATAAGACATCAGGCTTGAGGACCTGCATGTCATATCAATCTGTCATAATGACCTTGCTAAATATTAATTTATGATATCTTACTTTAATCAATATTAACAGCACCCTGAAGTTCTCCATTAGTGCACATAAACCTGCCTGTATCTTTGAAGTATTGTAGCGCAAAAGACTCTTTTTGGAAATACAAATGGGGATTAATAAAAGTGACTGATCTGTAACAGATTCTTATGGTTGTTGACCTGTGTTGGGGTTAGCCTCAATAAACAGTAACCATCTTTAGCCACTGACCATAGACAGAATGACGTGTTAGCGCATGGAAGGCCTCGATTAAATGCATTTAATATAGTAAGACATTTTCCAGTTTTGTGCTTACTGACTTGACCTGGATGTGCAGGTCTGGCAGGCAAATTTTCCTCTTTGCCATTAGTGGTATCCAAATTAAATAGACTCGGGTTGCCAGTGGTTTGGTAGCAGCTGGAAGAGTTTACTGGGGGATTCTAGCATCTGCTCTCAGTTATTTTTTATGTTTTTTTTTTTTTTTGTAATTAGAAACACTTTTTGTCATTCCCAAGATTCATATGTTTACTTGAAGTAGGAAGAATACGGTGGTATGAAGACAAGGCAAAATACTGAACAGAAAAAAAGTTAGGGTGCAAGCAGGTGCTCTTTTTCTGATGATCTGCTGAAAGCGAATCCTATCTGTGCTCTTTATCTGTCTGTCCTCAGAGAAGAATAAAGAGGGTTTCTTTTTGATATACAGTGGTACAGAGAATTTAAAATGACTGATTAATCTTTAATCCTTTGTCTCTGGGTATACTCTTAGATACTCTTTTATATGAAAGAGCTTTTCAGAATCATAAAACTCTCATATTAACTTTCTGTATTTTAACATGTTTGATAAGATTTCAAAGTATTTTAAGCTACCTATCATTGATCATGAGGTTCAGAGTCTGAAAGGCCCAAAGTGCAAAGAAAGTCTTCCAAATGGTAACTAGGGACATAATAGCATGTAGTTTTTTTCTCTTTTTGAGAATATTTTCTATAAAATTTGGGTAAGTACATTGAGAGTCAAGAGAGTATGAGAAGACCAATGTATGCTTTTCTAATACTATAAATGCATGGATTTTCATCTTTAATGGAAAACTCTAGTGAGCCCAAGTCTTCTGTAAAATGAGGCTCAGCAACTAAATATACAATTTTGCTTATATAAAAAAAAGTTAATTTTGCCATTAACTTAGTCCTTGAAGTTACTTGTAACTAGCGTTGGTGCTATGGTGATCTACTTCGCATCAATAATCTTGGCTAAATTTAAGCAAGGTGTTTGTTAAGGAAAAGACACTCTCACTGCATTTGAAGGGAAAATGTTAAATTAATGTGATATTGTAAACTGGGATACAGCTTTAGGACTCCCAGTGTTATGGGAATCTGTTATAAGCAAGTGCATTGCCAGCCATCAGGAGGCTCAGTTCTTGAAATTCGTCAGGGAACAATTCCTGTTTCATCTGTGATCTCTGTTATAAATCTGATGCGGCTCATTTCATCCAAGCTGCCTGCATAGATTTCATACAACTACTACACAGGTCAGCTTCCGTACTGACCCTTGTTCACGATGAAGTGACTATGAAGGACTTGGAGTTTCTACTGATTAGTTTGGTTTTCATAGCTGATATTGCCTGGCGTGAAAAATGCCAGATAATATGTATTGGAGAAGAAGAGTTTCAGGTACCTCTGCCTTTTCTAAAGCAGCAGCTTTCGTAACAACTACACCAAAGTCTTTGTTATTTTAGATCCAGAAAATGACAGTATGCATACACTCCTGCAGTGGGCGTATTGCGTATGAAAGCAGAGGGAGTCTCCTCCTAACCTAGTTTAGTGAACTGGACTGTTGTTATAAACTCTAGCTCCCTTATTGTCAGAAAGATTTGCATAAAATTTAGAGCTAATCTGTCAAAAGCTGTTCCATAAATGTGCACAGTTATTTTTATACGCGTAAAGTTGCCATTTGGTGCACAGTGGCTGCTATGTGAACAAGTAGCGTGAGAGCTAGTGGAGTCATTTTTGAAATCAATGTTGAAGTTCCAGTTCATATATGTATGGCTTGGGATGTTTTGAGAGAACAAGGAGCAGAAGCAGTCAAATATATGGGATGATGGAGCACAGAGCTATGTAGGGCAACTGTCAAAACAAAAGTGAAAAAAAAAATCTTTGTTTTGATGGCTTCTACAGTCAAACTAGTTGTTTGGGGTTGGTAACAGGGCCAAATTTTGTGGGTCCCCCCACCCCAAGAGTTAATGAAATATTTCAGCAATACCTTCTATTTTTTAAGAAGCTTGCTTTGGAATTTAAATGCGTGTTATTTTCCTCCCCAAATTAATCACAAATTTCACGTAAGCGAATGTATCCTTTGACTGCAGAGGACATTGATGGTTATGAAGCAATTATTTAAAAATTGGGTATTATGCAGTGGTTTAGTAACAAAATCTCCATAGATTTCACTAGTTTCTGATATGATGGCAGTTTAATTGATTCAGTAGAAAGATTTTCTTCTCAAAAAAAAAAAAAGAATTTGAATGCAGAAACAGCTAGCATGCTAAAAAGAGGAAAAAATAAACTTTTTACTGAGACAACTTTGAGCATTTTGAGTGGTGATTGGCTAGTAACGATTTGGTAGAAAATGTTATCCTACTTGTATTTTAAAATGAGATTTAAATAATTGATCTAATGAGGGAGAATATTCAGTTACAGAAATAATTGCTTGGCACAGCCTTTAGAACAGAATTATTTAGTCCCAGTAAGAGGACTGCACCTTTAATCAGAGGTCATAATTTGATTTTTAAAATGTGTCTGTCGTTTGTCTGACAAGTGAAGTAACAAATGAATTCTGAATTGTATGACCTGGGCAACACGTAATCTGTGTCAGCCACTGCTGTAGTTTACTGTAGTAACTGACGGAAACATGTAGCTGAGATGATCACAGAATCACAAGCACTCGAATTTGCCAAGTATGTCGGGCTAGTTTGGCCACGCATGCGTGATCTTCTTGTGTCAACTGGCTATTGCTTCCTGTCCTGAAGCCAAAAGGGTTATTTCTGAATGCAAACCATTCCAGTGTGCTGTGTTGTTTTCTGTGTTCTGGCAAAAAATCTGTCACCTGATGGGTCATTCAGAGATAGGTCGTTCAGTTTGATCTGTCTTGTTTTAAGACTATGCTTGTGTACATATTTCTGTTTAATTAAAGGTGTGAAAATATCAATGCTGTAGAGATCTTTTCAGATAAAAGTGATTTTTTTAATCCTTCACTGAAGAAAAACCCTGCAGTAAATACTTTTTGAAACAAAATATGGAAATAGAAATTATAAAAAGGTTTTGGTATTAAGTCTCTTTAGTATTAACTAATAGTAAGAAGGACGTATTACTTCTACGTTCATGTGAGCAAATACATAATGATCAAATTCAATGTGTTTACAATTCCCCTTTTCACATCTCTTTTCTCCTTCTGATTATTTTCTAGATGCAAAAACGTGCAATGAAGTTGACCTGGAAAACTCTGTAGATTGGGAAGTGAAGACAATTACTAGTGCTATGAAACAGTATCTGCGGTAAGCCTGTCTCTCCCTCATTTATTTGATTAGTTTTAGACTATGAATTCTGTATTCTAATTCTCCTATGCGATGTATTAAGTGGCATTACTTATTTTTACATTTTGGAATAGAGGTTCATTTTGTGCAAATACTGACTTTGTTAATTGTCTTGGGGGAGGTAAAATAATTTAGCAACACTTTTATGAGATAAGTCCCAAAATGTCTTAGATACATAAGCATTTTGTTAGTGTTAGATTGTGTTAGATATGTAAGCATTTCACTGATGGTTCAGAAACCTGAGTTATTAGTATACTTGCTGAGAGTTGTTACTGAAAGTCAACTAAGGTAGTTAAAAATTTTTGCCTTTTTGTGTTTTAATGTGGCAGAATGAAAAGGTTATGAAATTTTCAATATTTTCCTCTCTTCCTATTGACCTTCACTCTGATATTCTAGGTGCGATAGTATTTTAAGTGTTAAAAGTGAGAATTTTAGATGCATTCTGTGTTCAAATGGCTTGGCCAATTTCTGATCACGATATTTTACTAAATTACCTGAGAACATAGAATGTAGAGCTGTTGTGTATCTCTTGGAGTGTATCATACAGTATTCTAATCTACTCTTTTTATTAAATAAAGTATTACTGCAACCGCTATTCAACAATGCTGAAGAACTATTATCAAGATAAAAGTCTCTCCTACAGAGTGTAGGAAAGAATAATAAAAAGAAGTAGGAAAGAAAAATAAAAAGCGACGTAATGAAGTACTTCCTGCCTACAGCATTTCCCATCTGAGTGTTTACTCCGATATTTCTTAAGCATCAGTAAAGCCAACTTAATAAATGAAGGTTTTAACTCTGATTTCCATTATTCAGTACATTTTTAGTTGGTGACTATGGCTTTCAGTTTCAGTTTTTCCATTTGACATGCTTTAGACTTAAACTTAGTGGTTTTAGGACCTTACTTTCTTTCCAGTAAGTTATTGACTTTTAATTCTTTGTATTTTAAGAACACAAATGAAGAATTAATTGCATAGTATACATGTACAATCTCTATCTGAGAAACAGTCTTGGTGTTGTAATTTGGAAAGGTGCCTTATGGTAGACTGGAGACATCACTTAGAATAAATAAAGATGGAAAAGAATGCACCTAAATTTATTGTATGATCCTTGTTTTACAGAAGCCTTCCAGAGCCACTGATGACGTACGAGTTGCACGGAGAATTCATCATTCCCGCCAGTAATTATATGACTGTAGTTCAAATAGAAATCTCTTCTTATAGTACCGTTGTGGCCTTAGGAGTGCACTGCAAATGCAATTTCAGAAAAAGTCTCCTACCCAGTAAAAATATAGGAATAAGAAGTAATGTTTTTTAATAATGTAGGTTTTAACCACTGATCACTTCTAATATGTGTAACGTATGACGTATCTATTGACAGACAGGTTTGTGGCAGACTTAGCATAGTGCCGTTTTTACTTTTGGGGCAAAGCTTTGGGGTAGGCATTGTAAACATTCATTCTTATTATCTCAATTACATAATGATAAACATCTCCTTAAGTGATTTTTTTTTTTTTCCCCTTCCATTTGTAAAGAATATGAAGCTTAGTAAAAGAAAATACAGTTAATTCAGGCTCATTTGAATCCTTGCAGCACAGCTGCCTGACCCTTATTTTCAGTGCAGTGTTAGCTTTGTATCCAGGCTGGCTTGAAATGTTCCTCACAGATTAGTAGAAGAAAGGAAAGATTGTGCTACGGCAGTTCAAATACAGACTTGGAGAAGACACAACAGCATTTGTAGTTCAGCTGTATGGTATCTAATGTACATGGAATTTTTTTGGAAGAGGATGGAGGGAAACTGTGCAAGAAAAATCTTGGCGAAGTATCAAACAGATATTTAGCTGATTTTCTTTCCAGCCTGTAGCACTTCTGGCAAACTGTGGGAAGCAAAATTAAAATAAACTTTCAGACAATTGCTTTATCTTCTTCAGATTGCTGTAATGACTTTCCAGGACTGCAGAATGTGTTCTCTTGTAGTCCTTAATTCAAAATGAGAATTAGATCATGAAATTCATTGCAAAAGCACATCTTAGAGGCCAAGTGCTTCAACAAAACTCAACATACTTACCTAGATTGTGAGTCTGCCCGTTTGTATTGGAAAGCATTAAAATAATTTCTTGACCTATGAAGTTTTGCCAGCGATTTCTCGCTTTATTTTCCTCTCCCTATTTTATAGTCTCTTTCAAAAAAGAAATTCGGTCGAAGTTCCATGTTTTGAATAGTACAGTATTTGTAAGTAGTAAACAGGTCTGTAGAGGGGTTGATTCTGTGCAGTGACGGGGGGGAAATTTAATCAAAATTGCTGATCTGAGTTACAGTATACTTAAAAATAGATAGTGTTGTTTCCTATGTTGGCTATAAAAAAACCAACAACACCAGAAATAATGAGTATCCTTTGTTCTGGAACTCGTGGGAGGGGTGAAGCCAAGATTAAAAGGTTCTCCTTTCAATTTTCTTTTTTTTTTTTTAATACATATCAGTGTAGATTGAAACTATATAAGCCTTGAATGTACCTTGTGATTAAGTTACTTAGCCGTTCTTTAATTCGAGTTTGATGTTTCACATATATGTAAAATAGCTTTGCTTTAGAGAAGACTTATGGTTTTCTAGCTGTCTGAATTTTGATTAGCTCACTAGAAGCTAAGTGTTTTGCATTTGGGTAGCCGTTTTTTTTTTTGCAATCTGTGCAGGGGTGTTCACTGCAAAAGAATAAAAAACCAACTAAAATCTGTAACAATATGCAAAGAAAAATTTAATCTATAGCACTGTGCACCGAAGAAATATGCTCATATTTTATATGAAATACATTTAACAATCAAAGTTGACTTAGAGTAAAACAGGACATGATGAATGGTCTTGATGTCAAAACTTCTTGCATTCGAAGTAGGTTCTAAATTTTTCTCTTTATGCACATTGTACTAAGTATTACTGCATGAAAGAGAAATACTTCTACTGTCGTTGTAATCACTACTGAGATGTAATTTTGTGATTTAAAGCAACTTTGAGAAATAGGAAAAGGGATTATTTTTGTCATTTACGGATTCTTGTTTTCATCTGTGTACTAGTGAAACCTGTAGGGGCCAAAATTACTCTATTAATAAACACTCAACACGCAAAAATAAAAAGCTCCTTGCTTATTATTGCCTTAGTTCTGTACTGCAGGAGAGAGAGATGCCGCTGTTATTCAGGGCCCTTTGTCACAGTAATCTCACTTGGTAGGTTTTTTTTTTTGCCTGATTATTCTTCTGTGTCTTCAAAGGTCATAAGATTTTCTGAGTGTATGAATCTTCTGCATGCATTGTCTTACATGGTTTCCAATGCAAGTTGGCATAAGCGCAGTATCATTAGCTGCCTAGTACCAACAAAATGGAATTCTAATGATGAGGACAATCAGCTAATGATGCTAAAATGTAAAGTAGTACGGTTCCACTCTGTGGCGCCCAGTAATGTTGCTCCTCACCTTGCAGTACATTTATAGGCAGAGGAGTCCAATGCAGCAAAACAATAACTACATCTGTCAGTTTTTAAAAATAGATGAACAAAGACATCCTTGTGCAGGTGGATTGAAAGACGAGTTCAGAAAATAAGCAAATAAGTTGGTAATTCTAGAGCAAGATTACTTGTGAAAACAAAGCACATATGTTTGACATTGCTGTGTTTGGAGATACGTAAGTGGTGAGGCAAAGTATGCTTCTGTGCAGGGGTGGGAGAAGCTTTGTGTCTCTGTGGTTTTTGTTTTTTTGAGACATCTATTTCTGTATCCCATAGAAAGTGGGAGCCCTGAATCTCGAGTTAATGCTGTTCACTTCTTGGTCCATAAACTCCCGGAAAAGAACAAAGAGATGCTGGAAATTTTGGTGAAACATTTAGCTAAGTAAGTGTTATGACCTGCTTTTTTTACCATGTCAGAACTCTTTTTCTTACCTATGTTTAATGGGAAAGGGCTTTAGTTAAGTGTGGCTGGAGCTGAAGCCCATCTCAATGCTGTCATACACAATACCAAGAACCAAACGTGCAAAAGCAGACAAGACGCTTGACTCATGCTGTGTATGTTTTGGCGGGAAAGGCAGAAATCTAATCCCTTAATGAAGCCATATAAGTATTTACTTTAGCAGTCCTGCCAGAAGTTGAGGGTTTGATTGAAGTGAGAAGAGGAACGTTATACTTTCTTTTTGCAAATTCTGGCAAAATGAGTACTGGAGATCTGTTAGCAAATTTAGGTTGGTTTCACACTTGCCCCGGTCCAAGGCTAAGTGCATTTTATATATTTAAGTTCAGTAAGAGGCTGCTTTTGTTTTCAAATTGCCAGTGGCAGAATGGCTTTTCTGTTTTCTGGGATTCGGTAAGACTTTATTTGAAGCAACTTTGCACAAAACAAACTTCTAAACCATAGATTAAGGAAATGTAATGTTTTCATTTGTAGACCGCAGTTTCCAACAGTAATGGAAATTTTTCATAACCTATTTCCTGTTTTTTCCTTCAATTATTTTCAAAAAGTGTTTCAAAGCATGCCAAGAGGAATCTAATGACTGTGGCAAATCTAGGGGTAGTGTTTGGACCAACCTTAATGAGGCCACAGGAAGAAACTGTAGCAGCCATCATGGACCTGAAGTTCCAGAATATTGTTGTCGAAATCCTGATAGAAAATCATGAAAAGGTAAGATTTGATACATCTCTGTGTTTCTGAGCTTTGTCTAAAATGATCTGCTCAGCTTAATATGGTTAGTATGGAGTTAAGTATGATGTTAGAAATAGTTTAATTGCTAAGAATATCCTCTATACTCGGTACGCTTTTGGCTATTTATACTTGATAAGTCTTCCTGTTTGTAGGTAAACTGACATTTTAGAATGCATATTTTCTGGCAATAGCAGTGCTTCTATGTTTATAGTACACAAATAGATTTTCATGATGATATTTTCGTGTGTTTTTTTCCGAGCAAAAGTGATACAAGACTGGGAAAGAGAAAACCCATGCTCAGTTTTTACCTCTTCTATTAAGAGTTTTGACCAGAATCTAAATTAATTCATTCATTAATTAATTCATTTTTCTCAGAGTTCACAGAGTATAAACAAGACCTTACTATACTTTGAATTTTATAAGGTATTATGAGAGAGCCAGATATTAACATTTCCTTTGTTTTCAGCTGAATGTGCGTTATTTTAAGCCTTTGCGTTTGAGGTAATACTGAAAATAGAAGTTGTTGCTGCTGCCCTGGCGGTTGCCAGTTACTAACGTGCCTTACACATACATGGTGCTGTCCAAAATATCACCACATGTAATCTGGGATCTGAAGTTTAAAAGAAAAAAAGTGGAAAAAAATCCCTTACTGGTCTCTGGGCTCTCCTTAGGGAGGGCCTTGTGTCTAATCCAGCTTCTGGAAACGGATGTTTGAAGGTGCTTTGCTTGTAGTGGGAGGATGGGCAGCATCTCCCTTGCTTTTGTTGTCAAAAACGGTGCTTTGGAAAAATTCTAGGATGTACTTTGTCCTCTCTTCTTTCTTAAGCACTCTGAGCATTGAAGCAGTTATTTCTTTTAAAGGTTAACAGTGTTGAAATTGGCTATCTAAGTCAAGTCTTATGTACTTTAAGTAGTATCTGTCTGAAGTTTTTCTGACAATGTAATTACACCACCTCCCTGAGTGATACAGGCTGGGCAGATCTGTTGGCATAGCTCTATCCCCTTGGTGGGTTTTGTTGGCTTAGTTGAATTTAGGGTGTGATGCTGCCCTCACACACACGTTGAGCAGATACAGTATTGTTCTGTTGGAAAAATACTGGTCTGCAGGTGTGGCTCAAGTTCTAAGCAATAAATATTCCAAGAGTAAGCCATGGTATTCGTTTTGGATCTTGTAAATGAAAAGTAAACCTTGCAGTGAGCTCATGGTTTTGAAGCTATTGCAGTGACCACACAAATTTAAGTGGAGAAATAGTGAGCAGAGCCATGGTATTTTAGTAACATATGAGGCTGAGTTATGCTTATTCCAATTTCTAGATCACCACAGATTAGCACCATCTTATTCTTACGCCAGCTCAGTCATGTCTTTAAAAACTGCACATCAGTTTCACGTTTGAAATAGTAGTTGTAGTGGCCTTTTTTGTGCCTCTGAAAATGTAGGGACACAATTAATAGAAAGTTCATCACAATGGTACTGCATTGTTTTCTGTAATTCCTTGGTTTTATACTTTCTGTAGAAGGCTGTAATTTTTTTAAGGATTTCTGTCGTTTCCAACAGCGAACTTGCCATCAGTGGTCTGCCTGCAGCAACCTCTCCCACGCTAGAGCTGCTTCCGACGGGGAAGGAAGCCCCAAGTGGGACCTTGGTGTATTTGTAGCAAGTGCAATGGAGAGGTGTGTGTTAAGGCATTGCAAAAATTTTGTAATCAAATTGAATATGTTGCTTTTGCAAGTGAGCCTTTTCATTTAGGGCAGACCAAGAGCCTACTTTTAATGGCAAGCAGGCTTATTGTCATTCCAGTGTTCATTTCACATTGTAATTTTTAACTTCTACACGTTTCAGGCTTTCTAAGTGTCTTGTGTTAGGTATTTTTATTTATGGCCTTGGTGAAATCCCAGGAACAGTCATCATCTGTGGGTTAAAGTACTTTCAAATGCTTCATGCAGCCACTACTCTGCCTCTGCTAATTTTTAACAGCTTCTGCTACTAGAAATTTGGAATTGTGAAAGAGAAGTGGAGTCAAGACGGAGGTACACCGACACAAACAGTCTTGACGCAACGCTTCACGCATATGTAATTTATGGCTCTGACAGGCTGCAGAGAGGCATTTCTTTTTTGACTCTAGCAAATGAAAGGATTAACAAACTTCTGAACTGTAGAAGCAATAGCCATCACCTTTTCCGGTTTAAATACAGCAGCCTGATGGGCAAAATGGTAAAAAATTGTTATGATTCCTGAAATATTTTTAAAATCTGTCAGCCTTCATTATGTCTTGCATGGATAGCTTTATTGAGGGAGATCTATAATTCCTTTTTAAGAGGAGACATAATTAAGTGGGTTACTAGCTTTGAAATCTTGGTCCAGTCATTCCACTATCATCACTCTGCTGAGTCCCCATGAGAGAATTTCTGTGCAATTTATGTGTGGAAACCTGGATATGAGACTTGCCCTGAAATAATGTCATGCTTAGTGCATAAGCTGTGTTTTGTTGTTGTCTGTCGCATGAAAGGTATGTGGCTGTGAGAGGCACGTACCCCAGCTAAGCACTTGCTTGTTTCAGAGCCCTGTTAGGGACTTGCACTGAGTTTTCAGAGCCCCACTAAGGGCTTGCACTGAATTTTCAGAGCCCCGTTTAAGGACTTGCACTGAGACAATTTGCAAGGTAACTAACAATAGGTAATTTATTGAAGCGACAGATACAAGATTCGGAGTTGCCGTTGATAAATTCACTCTCTGCAATAACGCTAATATACGATACTAATGCCAGCAAAATACTATCCCGGGTATCACACACCAAAAGGTGGAAGCGCAATTCTTACCAAGAAGGCGTCCCTGTCTTGGGTGAAGGAGAAGGAGCACAGCCCGTCGACCACCTCTTCCTCTTCTGGGGTCTTCTCCTCCCAACGACACCTACCCTCTATGCACCTTATATACTATCTTTCACACTCCCTGCCCCCCACCCCCCCCGGGGTGGCATTCAGCATGATTTGAGTGAAGAGTGGGTGACTATAGTCATATAGGGATATTAGGGTAAAAATTTCCACTCTGGGTCCTGTGACCTTCAGGATTTTATTTTGCAACAACTTATCTATGTGCAGGATGGTTCACATTGTTAGTCTTTCGTGCGGCCTTGCTCCTTAGCCAAAACAGGGCCGTCCTGTCGTCACAAGACTCCCTCCTTCGGCTGGTTCTCACTGTGTAGGCCTTGTTTTCCTCCGTTCTCAGGGTCTACACGACAGATAAGCGAACACCTGCGTTCAGCAAGTCTGAAACCCTCAACCTAAAATATCACATTGTCTTTAAGAAAATGTTTGTTTATATATACATTTAATTCCTGTTGACTGGAAACCAGTCAGTGCTACTTTCACCTTGTTTATGGGCTGCATACATACTGCCAAACCATGGCTGTGAACCAGTTATAGTAGGTTGAGGAGGGGATGTTTGGCAAAATCTGACCAATGCTGAGGCTTGAATACTGGAACTAAACCAGGCAGCCTGATGTGTAACATGCATTAGAATTGCACAGTGATTAATACTGTAAGGGGGATAGAAGAGCATTAGGGAAATAATTTAGGGGAAATAATTACAGAGATACAATTGTTTAATTTTTGTTCTTGTCCCGTATCTTTCCCTTCTCTAAAAAAGCATCAAGAAATTAATGTCTGTGTCTCATCATTGTGTCCATTTTGATTTGAATCTATACTTTTCTGTGATGTTCCTTTTCTTGAGGTAATGAACTCAGGGGCTGACGGCAGCTGTGCTTGTACAGTGCCTGGAACAGTCTTTGCTTGGCCTTTGTGTAATCCTCTGATGAAAAGTGCTAGTCATCTTGGATTCCCCCCAGAAAGTTTTGATTTTCTTTCTTCTTCTCCTCCCTCAAATGAGTTTCAAGAGCAGAAGATGATTTTTCTCACCAAAGATTTCACAGACTGGAAATCTGGGGCATCTCAGCTGTTCTGCTCTTCCTTTCTGACTGCCGTGAGGACGGAGAGGAGTCCGCTCCACAGCAGCATGAGGAGCACATGCGTGTTCATCTTGCTGGTTGCTATACTGTTTTGGCATCTCGTGGTGTTGAATGCCACTGTTCAAAGGGCTTATTTATTTGCCATTTAGAGATACCTCAGTGGTAATGTGAGCCATTTTGGTTTCTTAATTCTTTGACCGTTATTTTAAAAGGGTAAAAGACAAACAAAAAAAAGTAATCCCGGGATGAAAAAAGTTAAGAAATGGGAGAAGGTTGGAAAAAAAAATCTCAGTGGGACTGGAATATATAAACCAGCGCATGGGGGAGGAAATAATAATGAGCACAAATAGCAAGATTGCAAAACCAGAAAGATGAGCATTACAGTGAAAGAAAATGAGAAGAGAAAAAGAGAGGGACTAGACAGAAGTCCCTTATGGAGCCTGGGAAACCAGAATCTGCTGGAAAGGAGGGGACATGGTAAAAGAGACGTTTTTCTTGAATTATGACACTCTATAGGCAAAATTAACTCAAAAGGCATTAATTCTGAAAGACTTAATAGTCCTATATATAAGGCAGATACTATTTTCACTCATTTTCTGTATTAATCTTTTTATAAAGGACAAAGATTTTACATACTTTAGACAAACTACATCTTTGTTCTAGCTTTGTCTTCTTCAAAACAGTTTTAAGTGTGTGTATAAATGTTTATGTATGTATATTATTACAAATGAAGGGGAGACCATGTTTACCTGTGGTGTATTTGGCCATGGTTGTTGCTTTGCTGGCTCCTGACTTAGGTTTATAAGTGCTGCCTTTTATCTTCTCAGGACTTCTCACACTCTGCAAGAGGAAACACATGCAAACATTCTCCTTCTGCATTATTTTCTATTTAGTAACTAGGAGCATGTTATGTTTTAGAAAGCTAGGTAATTAGATTGACTGCTTAATATTTTATTTTATTTTATTTTATTTTATTTTATTTTATTTTATTTTCTATTTACTATTTCCTGTAACTAACCAAGATACACAAAGCTATTGTGTTTAGCTGTAATAGGAAAGGACAACCTTTTTAAAATACTCTCCTTGGTGTGAATTTCAGTAGGTGAGCATAGAAGAGAAGGTGAATCTGCTGTTTCTGCTGGTGCAGTGGTGAAATGTGTCGGTATTTCAAGCCTGGTATATGGTTAACTCTCTCTTTTCCTTCAGTGACTAGAATGGATTGGTTGATAGCAGTGAGTGGGCTGCTCTCAGGAGTGCTCTTCTCACGAATTGTTAAAAGGTGGGGCGAGATGCGATACGGTGGAAGCTGCGGTCCTTGTATCAGGAGTGCTACTTTTAGAAAGGCTGAGTCAACAAACTCGTAATTTGCAAGCCATCAGAGGACACACATTTTTAACCTTGGCATTTTTTTTTCTTTCATCCTTTCACAGCTGTCCTCCAGACTGTAATGTCATGTTTTACAGGCTGTCTTTAGTTTCTTCATTAACGCTCAAACATGAAATAGCTGTTTCAATGTACTTAGACCAAATGAGTGGCTGTTAGGACCTACAGAGAGACATCAGGTTTGTCTGGAAATTCCCTTGGTTCTTTGCCACTCTTATAGCTTGCAATTTGTCTGGAGCTCTAGTTCCCTTTGCATTAAGAGGGGCACATAGCAGATATTCCAATTTTAGTGTGAGATTGAAACTCACAGTGTCCACAAATCCCTAAAAGCGGGATTTCGTTTGGTTACGTGTAGTCAAGCTGCTAGGCAGATGGTCTCAGCAAATTATATCTTTGCAGTGAAGAAAAGGCTGCGGATCTGTCTGTCTGTCTATCTAATCTATCCGTCTGTCTATCTTGTCTGTCTTTATCTATCTTTATCCATCTATGTATCCATCTATCTATGTATCTATATGTATCTATTTAGCTATCTAAGTACCTATATCTATCTAGCTATCCTTCTATCTATCTAATTTATCTATCTGTCTGTCTACAGAGCTTTGTGGTTTGGCCCACAGCCAAAGATGTTTTCTGTTCAGGCTGCATCCTCTGTTGCACTGTAACTAAGTAGAGTGTGCCAGGCAACATCAAGAGCATTTTTGATGCTTTCCTGTTGGTGGCCCTCTAGAGGTTTAGCTTCAGGTATCTTTCAAGCCTCCAACTGTCTTTTTTTTTTTTTTCTCCTTCCTTTTTTTTTCCCAAATATAATGATTGTGAATATTGCATAAAGGTGTTTGTGAGTTTTAGTGGAATTCAAGCCACAAAATCCAAAGCCTCAGAAAATCTGCATTCTGTGCAATCTCATTGAAGCCAGTGCACTGAAAATAAATGCTGAAAAAATAAATGCTGAAATGCAGAAGTCAGGATGCTTTGCGGCAGGCACACCTGTGTTGGAGTGGACATGGCAGTACCCTTAGCGAGGTAAATTACTTACTGATTCGTTTAAGTTGTTGATAAATTTTATTGAAGGTTTTGTAAACATTTTTTTCAAAAACAGTAATTTGTCTTACAGAAATAATAATTTTATAACATTTTGCATATGAACACAGATTCCATTTAGTTGTCAAGAATTTCTAGTGCATGTATTTTATATTTATTGAATTTATTGTATATTTATTATTTTAATATTTATTTATTCATGTGTTTGAGAACTTGAAGAAATGGATCCAGAAATGAAACAGGTTGATCTAATGTCATCCGTAGTAAAATGCAAAAAAGTAGAAAACTACAGTAACAAAGGATCATTTTTTTAAGATTTCCTTGCACTAGAAGTTTTATAAAATTTTTAGAATTGGTGCAGAAATCAGGTTTGAAATAAAACTTTTATCCTAGCTCTCCAGAAGTTCATCTTTTGTAATATCTGTTATGATTAAACTTCTAGTAGTTCTAATTTGCTTCTGCAATCCCTTCAGATAGGAAAAAATAAAACCTAGAACTTGAATGTGTTTTTTCAGTTCGTGAAATGCTTATATCTACAGTAAAATTATAAATTGACATAAAAGGCATTATTGCTTTATGTTTGCAGAAAATGCCAGAAAAAATGGCACTGCCACTGTCTTCATTATCTTAAGAGGAGAAAAAACTTAGAAAGTCTATTGGGGTAAGAGCACACTGTGAACTACTAACACAGTTGGTCTCTTTTTTTGAACCTTTTTGTCTCTAATATAAATATATGTATTTTGGTTTTGTACAGATTGCTGGCTCTAACCTGAATTGGGTTTGCATTACACTGAAAAGAAGCTAAATCAAGAAAAGACTGTGATGATGTTAAGTTTCTCTTGCGCTATTCCACTAGCTGCTAATTTACAAAATACTCTTTGATCGGCATTTGTTGTAGCCAATTGTCAGGGAAATGCAAGGTGTACCATACACGTAAAATGTATAAGGGCAGAGCAGTACATGTGGCCTAGTTGAATGGCATTTTATATTCAATAAACATTAGTTGAAGTGTCTCTGTGTTGTTTCTCTTATTTACCAACTTCCTATCACATATATATCAAAGGGAAATTACCCAAATAAAAGCTTGTATTAATGTTGTCTTGAGAAATACTGTCCTCTAAAAAATATTGTTGTGGTAGTAGAGCCTATACGACTAGCTGAATTTCAAAGAATTTGGAATGACCTTGCAGGTTCTAGCTTCCTTTGCATTACACAGTGACTTCTAGTAGTCTGATTCTTGTTCATGGATTCAAAAGAAATAGATGCATATTCTGTGTGGTAGGTGTTTTGAGAGTGAATGGGGGTTTTGGCTTGCAACAAAACCATGGCACAGCTTTAAGCTGTTAATGATTTTTTATAAGTTTATCCTCATTAGCTCTATTACTAAGCCTTCAGTTTTTTCTCCCTTCTTTTTCATCCCACTCTGTCCTTTCTGTTTGCCTCCCACTGATTTTTAGAGGAAATTTTAATTACCCCAGTGATACAAAGCAGACAGAGATGACCTGATGTCTGGGTCTTTTTCTAAAGTGATTCCTGGCAAACATACTGAAATTCGTTAATTAGTTCTGCTTGAGACCAGAAAGAACAGATCAGTATTCTCTTGTAGCAGCAGAATCTAATCTACATTTCCATGTACAACTATACATCTAGTCATAAACTCGTGGAATAGGCTCAGTTAAATCCTCCCAGCCATGTTTTTTTTTGAATTTCTAAAATCACCTCTGGTAAGAGCTCAGGATCTAGAGTCCAACACTGTTGTTGCAGATTAAAGGGAATCTGGCAAAATTCCTTGGGCTGCTGCCACGTGAATCAGCTGCTAGAATACAGTATGATAATATGTTGAATTTGGCTCATTACTCTCAAGAAGTGCTTCTATAGACTTTGTGGGGTACAGGTTTAGGAATTGGAATGGTTGTATGTACGGGTGGTCTTGGGCTCACTGCTCTAGACAGAGCTGCTGTTAGCGGCGTATATCCACAGTGGTTTGTGGTTTTTTTCAGCCTTGTAGAGTATCCAGTTTGTGCTATTGCCCAGCGAGAAATAGGTCAAACACACCAGTGTTTTAAATTGCTTGATAAGAGTCTCATCTTTTTTGTTGTAACTTTTATGCTGCAAGCTTGAAGATTGATCCGCCGTTTAAGTCAGTGCCTGCTTTAAGTTCTGCTTGTGTGTGAGATCAGACCTAAACAACCATTTGAAATACTGGACTAACTGGGATATGGCTGACTAACAGCTGAATTTGTTGCTTGATGAAATTATGAGTGCTGTATGTGTTACATTCTTCTGTATGCAAATTGTTTCACTTAGCTTCTTTCTTAACCGCCGAGTAGGTCAAAACCAGGATGCCAGTGCTTTTGAGAACTAAATTGTAGACAACTGATATAGATCTCTATATATGGCAGTTTGGTCCCAGTCTCAAAAACTGTGAAACTCTGGATGTGATTGTGAAGTCCTTAAACATTAAGGTTGGTTTAGTACATTTTTATTGCTTCTTGACTGAGGTACTTGAATGAGTGGACCTTATTCTTGTCTTTATGCAGGCATTAATCTAAGCTGTGTTAACTTCTGCAAGCCACATGAGTGATGGTGGTAGATCTGACTTTTACTTGAAGGAAGGTTTGGGTTTGGTTTTTTGGAGTAGCAAGATCTTCTGTTAAATAGCATGTTCCAGTCTTGTTCTTTCATGGGATTGTTTCCATCCTGTTGGTTATGTGTGGTTGCCTCTCTGTGTATCCAATAGCAATTGCTCACAGTGCAAAAAAGATGTTCTGAAACGTAGCCACGTGTGGCCCCGTGCTGTTGTGCAAGTCAGTCAAAACACAGCAATGTTAGTACCATTTCAGGTGTGCACGTTGTGTGTGCGTGCTTTTGGATTCTATCTTCTGTGCATGGGCAGTGAGCTTCTGAAAACAGGTGACTCACAGCAGGTATTTTTTATTAGCTGTGAAACATACTTCACTGGCATTTAAATAATCAAGCTAGAAGTAAATTTGAATTAAACCAAAGCCAAAAGAAAATTTCTCCCCGCAACTGAACTGAAGCATATCTCCATCCCCCCACTCTCGGGCAGACGTTACCATGTTGCTGTCAGTGCAGCAGACAAATATCCATTAAGGTGTGATGAAAAGTACTTGTCAATTTAAGTAAAAACCAAGAAAAATAGCTGAATGCTGTATGTGCCGCTCTTAGGGCAGTGGTTGACCTTCCAGTTGCTTTTCAAGTTCTCCCCTTTGCAAAACTGTGGTACGAGCTGTAGCTTTGGCCTGCAACAGAAAGAGGTTTCTGCTGCTGGAGGTCTAGTTATGGATGGACTGTACTGGATTTTATTTTCCTACTGAGAAGACAAAAAAAAAATGCCAAAGTACGGATGAACACAAATACTTCTTGAAAGAGCAAAAATTACTTCAAATATACTTTTTTTTTGTGCAACACGTGAGGGCAACGTGTTTCCTGTTTCTTTTATGTTAAAACCCCCAAACCCTAGTGATCTTTGTAGTGGTAGTTGCGTGGAGGTTTGAGGTTTTGGAGTTTTTTTGATTGTTTCTTTGTTCATTTCTGTGTATCTCAGAATCCTGCAGGGCAACTTGTGATACTTGGTGATTTCACTGCTGAGTATGACAATTAGTCTCAATTTGCTCTGCATGGGTAAATTTCCTCTGCAGATAGTCTGGAGGTTGCATTCGTTTTCAGGAATCCCTTTCTTCTCTGTGGAGACAGATGTTGAATGTGAACACAAGGACAAAATTACTACAGCTTGTAGCATGGCATTGGAGAAGTGTCGGAGAGGATGGAGTTTGTGTGGACACTTGCCCTGGTCCCAGTGAGTGTGGAGAAGAACAGGGGCCTTCGCGCTACTCGGGAGCTCTCAGGAGGTGATCTCTGCCCCTAGAAAGCAATGTACTACTTATGGACCTTGATGCAGAAATGAAACTTCTTTGCCTGTTATAACAAGAAGTCAAGAGCAGAGCAAGGTAAAATAGGAGATGGATGTGATGCCCACCCGAGTGGCTTGTCTGCAGAAGGGAACTTAGAGCCATCAGTCCGGTGCTGTCACTGGGCAGCGCTGGGTTGTGCTGAGCAGCAGTATTGGGAAACATGCAATGCTCTGCCACTGAAAAAATTTAAAGATAGGGGTGATATGCTTATCTTGACAGTGAGAGGACTCAGTGCCACTAACTTTTGTTTGATTAGGGGAGGGAACTATTCTTGGCAACTCGTAACTACCTGCCACTGGTACCACTATGAAATGAGCTAGCGTGCACTGGACTGCCACTGTTTGAAGCGTGACTTCACTGCTTCTTTGTTATTTCTCCTGTTTGTTGTATAGGGGTCTTCCGCCCATAAAACAGAACAAACCACCAACTGTTTTTTAACATCACATAGCTACCTGCAATTAGAAATCTACTTGGATTTATACCGGTCTTAAATTCATTATATTGTCTGTCTGGTGCTGACTATCACTGAGTAAGGATCGCCTCTATGGTTCTTTTGATTGTATTTTGGTTTTGTGACTCTCTTAGTTTCTCATGCTAATAGTTTTAGAAGAGTATATTGAAATATTTGTGAGAGATGAGTTAAAAAACACTTGAGAACTTTACTGCAATCCGTGCAAGTCACCTAAATGCATTCCAGAAAGCTCATCTCTTATGAAGTACTTCTGGAGAATATTTGTTCTTATTGCCATCATTGATTTCAGCGGAGATGTGTGGATAAGGCTGTACAAATAAACACAGCTGCAGAATGTGACATAGTAAACAACATGCTGAAACCTCTTGGAAGAGAGTTGTTTAGCAGAGAGCCCGAATGTAACACTTAGTCCATGGAAAAGATGGCATTTAAAGTTTTGGTACTTTTGAATTTTTCAGAAGGAAATATTTATCCCTAAAACTGCTCAATCTAGCCTTGTATTTACACATCAGGGGGCAGTGTGGTACTGTTAGCCAAGTGCCATGTAGGTGCACATTACATTTCATTATCATGTGTTGCATCGTGTTTTAAGCAGTGACTTTAGTGCTCTGAGCGCAATTAGAGCTTTGTCACTGTCTGAGAGTGCTGCTGTGTCTGTACTGGGGACAACCAGGTTGGACTGTTTCTTTTCTTCCTTACAAACTGTTTGTTTTTAGAGAGTTTCTTGCATGATTTTGGCACTGCCTTGTAATCCCATGTTCATAAGCGTGTGAAGGAGTGGGGGCCAATTTTCTTAGTGGTGCTATCGTGTAGTTCGAATTACTTCATTTTACCTTCCCCACAACGATATTGATTTACTGGGAAGAGGATGGTAATATTTCCACTGGAGCTTTCCTTTGCACACCACATATAAGCTTCCAGCCCACTGTCCCCCACTTTTGACAGTATGGTCATTCTTCCGTAGTTTTCATGGAAAATAGTGTTTGTGATTATTTTGTGTCAGCAGAGTCTGCAACGTGCCAGTATGAGAGTGATGATTAAGCAGCTATAAGCTAGTGTATACCTGTGTTATTGGGTCATCTTATTCCTACACATGTTAATATTCAGGGTTAACAGGCCAGGATATGATGTCACGTAGAGTTTCTTACACTTCTAATGTGATGCCTTGAGTGCCTTACCACGGGATAATAATGGCATTTTTCTTACCTGTAGAGTGTCCTGGCTGGTTTTTAGCTTTGTGCCGCACCTGACATGTGCTGTAATAATCCAAAAATGTGTGATCTGTTGCATCTCTGTACTTTTTGCATGAATTTCTACTTCATAAAAAGCTTCTCCTTCAATGATTCATTACAAGTCTTGTCTTTATAATATTTCCTGTATAGGTGCGTGGCAACGTAAAGTTGCAGAGTAATAGAACACCGTATACGGTTCTGTTATACCTTGTCATGTTACCGTATTGTGTTGCTGTAAGGGGCCGTACAAACACGGGGCTTTTCTTGTACAGCTGCTGGTGATGCTTTATCTGCTGGTTTGCCTTTGATGAAATACTCATTAAGCTAATTTACTCATGTGAATCTACCATGATCCCTTATAAAAGGGTGCTGTTCAGTTGTACGTTGGTGTCCTGATAATTTACTAGGAGTTAATCAGCATCATTTGACTGTACCTGGTATGTGACAGAGTAAAAATGCTGTCAGGTAGAGGAAATTTGTGTTGCTGGTTAATCCAGAGAGAAATGAGATGGTATTTTGTGTGAAGTGGTGATATACCAATGGTCATGATTCAAAAGATAAAATGTTGACAAGAAATGCAATCCTTTTTATATGTCTTTGCAAATGTTATTATTTAATGTAAATGTGACCCAATATGCAGTAGCTAACTGAAAAAAATTCTCATGTGGTATGTTACTATGGTATGTTTACGAAAAACCCTTTCCCTCAAAATTTTTCCCCTTCTCTTCAAAACTATAAGTATTTATTTTTCCTTTAATTAAAATGTCAGATATTATAATGATACCGTAAGTTGTGAAAATTGAAATTGATGTTCTTGCAAAATTATAGGTCCTAACTAAAGCTGTAAAGCTTTTTGGTTACTCATTCATAAAGTTAGTATCCCCCTTTTTCTCTTTCCCCTCCACCCTAGCTGGCAAAAGTGGCTGCAAATGTTTTGCCTTTGGATTAACTGATTTTCAGCTCAGTTAATGTGTAGACAGTGCTCGTGCTTATTTTCATATTATGTTGTATTTATTTATTTATTTATTTATTCATTTTTAAAGCGCTCATTAAAAACCCACGGCATACTCCCAAACTTTGAAGGAATGGATTTTTGGCTCCTGCCTGCTTTGAATGAAATCCAAAACAAATGTTGTTTGATAATGGTTTACAGTTGCATTACACAGGTTGCTCTTCGTGATAAACAGTTAACACCCTTTGTGTTCTTGATTGCAGATTTTCAAGACCCTGCCTGATGCCACTTTCCCTGAGCCAATCTCTATGTCACTAACTCCTCCAAATGCCCCACCAAGGCAATCAAGAAGGCAAGGACAACGTGTTAAGAGACCTCTGGCTGTTTACAATCTCTGTCTTGAGCTGGATGATGGTAAGATGTTAGCAACAATTTCAGTCTTTGCAACAGATGAGCTGTGTATCTGATCTTCAGTAGATGTTTTCATTTGATGTTTCATTTCTATATGTGTGTGCTTGTTTAGTTGCTTTGGAACCCGTAAAGAAGCAAGAGGAGTACAGAGAAATTAGAGCGTAGAAAATACTGTCCTGTGACATATGTTTAAAAGTAGGACGAACTGTCTTAAATATGCTTTTCCCCTCTAAAAAAGAAGCAGCTCCTGTTTCTTTGGGGAAATCTCTTTGACCTCTGCTGAAGATTACACAGCCATAAGATAAATGGAGAGAGAACTAAAATTAAAGCAAATCTTTTATGAGAAGAGCTAATGCACTCTACAGTTAAATTCATCTGGATTAAAGGCTCAGGTCACCACAGCGCTAGAGAATACCACTACTTCACTTGAATCTTTAATACCTTGATGTAACTAGCATCAGATACTTGTAAACTTGCCTTACTGTTGAGAGGCAAAGAGAAAATAAATCTTACTTTTGCATGAAGTTTGCAGTAGCAACATACAGTGAGGCAAAGGGTGTAGAACATCTTATATATTCTGACTCTTTGCCAGAAAGAGAATAATTTTCCTGAAATTTCATTGCTTTGGGGCATGTGCAGTACTGAGGAGGCAAGTCAGGGCTCATTTTGAGTTACAGATTTTCTCCACCCTATTCCCCTTCTCCCTGCTAATGTTGTTAGTCAATTGTCTTTTCACATGAAGAATCATGGAATCAGGGCACGAAGTCCAGTTATCAGCAAGTGAAAAAAAACAGGAAGATTTTAAACTCGTACGGTTATAGCAGATTCACTGATGAAGTGCCATTAAATCAGTGGTCAAGAGCAGTTGATTTCTTCAGGAAAGAACACGAATACCTACAACAGCTGTTAAGTGCATGTTTTAGAAATGAACTCAGGACTGTTTTTATTCTATCAAAGCCAGTTTTACAAAGAGTCTGCAAGAAATTCAGTATGCCTGCCATCAGAGTTAATTTACTAGAGAGATATGTAACCTCTGTGCTTCTCTTTTTTTGCATCAAATATGAAACTAAATGCCTTGGCTCAAAGGTGTTTAAGGTGCATCTACTTAAAAAGCTTAAGCTGTGTTAATTTGACTAATATGCTACCAAAAGCTAAGAAAGCTCTTGAGCTAAATCTGCAATAAAAAAAACATATCCTCATTTAGAAACAAAAACAAAATTGAAACCCCTCACAGAATTGTTTACATCAAATTTTGAATGTGAATCCCAGCAGGTCGCAAGAAGTACAACTTCTCCAATTCCATGCTGTAGGTGTGCACCGAGGACCTGGCTTTGACCCCAACACAGTAGACAGAAAGTATTTGATGGGTTATTTTTATTGTAAGATCCAAAAATACAGTGTTAATGTTGAAAACTTTTATAAGCATTCAGGTTCTCCTAAATAAAGTCCATATTTTTGTCTAATTGAACATCTCAACAAATAGAAGAACTGGGATTATTAAAGGCTGTTATTGTTCTATATCATGGTCTGGGAATTCTAGTGTGGTGAGTAACCTAATACGTCATTATGCACGGTAGAATTGTGATGAAGACTGAAATGCTGCAGGTAAAGTCACAGTTCCAGAATGGATGTCACTGAGTTTCAGCGGGAAATGAAAATGTTGTTTCCTTTTGTAATTTCTGAAAAAATACCCTCCGTAGTATCTCCGGCGGTACTGAAGGTAGCCAGAATGCTGTAGCTGTTGTTGCTAGAAACTGGCTGCTGGTAGGTTGCGACAACATGCTCATGCTTATTTTGTTTTCTTGTAGCCACAGAGTTGAGTCAGTAAAGTAGTCAGGAGTTGGTACGATGGTTGTTTGGCACGGTCTACATGGCAGTGCAGCACCTTGAGCCCATCTGTGTCATTGCATTGTCTGAGGAGCTACCCCAGGGGATAGAGGGTGTGTAAATCAGCCGGGCTGATTAATTATCTAGTCGCTGAGTAGAGCTCAGTGCCTCCAAATACGCGGCGTGGCCTTCGGTTACTTTGTTTTTTGGAGGAGGGGGGCGGGAAGGAATAAAAGTGAAGCCTGGGCTTCGTTCCATATTTACCTAGTTTCTTGGCTAACGAATACATGTTTTATAACTGCTCTTTGGAAGATTTTATCCTGTGTGTGTTTTTAACAGGAAATTAAACATTAAACCCCTTCCCTCCCCCCTCTTTATTCACAATGGCATGAGTTAAGCACCAGGCATAAGCCAGTGTTTTGTATTTCCTGGATATGGCAAAATTATCATAATCTTGTTTTAAACCAAGTAGCTGATACATATTTATATGTAAATATATTTGTAGACAAATATATCTCCAAAGTTATTGTAATTATATATAAATATTTTCTGTGCCTTGAAACTAGAAGTGTGTTGGAGACAAAATCTCTCAGTGCTGGAAAACTCCTTGAGTGTGTTTCTTTTAGGATTGTTATGCAAACCAGGAAATTGTTAGAAAAGCGGAAACAAGTCTTTAACGATCAGCTGCTCCAGGGAGTTAACAGGCTTCAGAATTCACTGCTTGAATTGGAAATGCAGGGTTCGGGCCAGCTTTTCTTTTTAAAAGCACGTTTGCAGTCAGGAAGCTTCTTGACTGCACACAAAATGTATGCAGCAACCACCCAGAAAGGGCTGTAAGTGACATAAATATTGATAGATATAATAGCTGAAGAACACACACTGTGTTTGATAAAAATCTTTATTTTGCCTTCTGGTAATTAGCTGTACTGAGTTCTGATAGTGCATAGATTTTCCTTGTACATGGCAATTAGATGATTAAACCTATTTGCAAACAATTGAAGTATTACATTTACTACCATAAGGATCTTCATTTCCTGAAAGACAAGACACAAATGATACTGTCTGGTTTTTTTTTCAACTTCTTTCCTCTGTGGTAAGCCAGTTGCTAAATTTTCATTCTGAAGTTTTTTGACATCTCAATGTCTCAAGCAGAACTAGACTTAATGGGGAATGCTGAGGCATACGTGGCCTAAACCCAAAGTTCTTGTTTCGACAAAATGCAGATTTGTCTGAGATTTACATTAGAACCATTTCCAGACATTTCTTGCCGTTTACAATGAAGACATGAAATTTGGTGGTGTATTTTTTTTTAATTTTCTTTTCCTGGAAAGAGTTGGGTTCTAGTTTGTGTTTTGGTTTTTGGTGATTGTTTTCATTTTTCTCTTCTGCTATCTGAATGCATTTTAGAATGAATTAAACAGCAATGCAGAGACTCCTGTGGCTTACAGTCTCAGCTATGTACAAACAACTTCACATTCTGTCTGTCTATGCAGAGAGAGGAAGACTTAGCTAGAACAGGGAGTTGCTTACCCTGTTCTTCTGAAAATATCATTGGGTCTTAATTTTCCATCTGGACAGTCAGTATATATCAGAAGAGAGCTCTATTTATGTTTCTTCTAGGGAGCAATGCAGAGTTACAGACTTCTTCTCACTCAATTTTATTTTAATTTTTGTATACTTGTCTTGTAAAAGAACAAAATGGTTTTTTGTTTATTCTTAGAGACTTAGAAATTTTTATACTATTTTGCAGGACCATTAGAGCAACATGGCCAGAAAAATCTTGTGTAAGGTAGGCAGTGCAATGCAGGCTGTCCAAGATGAACAGAGAGTCAGCATGAGTTGCATAAATCACGCCTGGAGTCAAGAAATGGGTATTGCGTGGCAGTTCGTCCAACTGCAGAACAACTTGTTTTCTAAACAACCCAAAATATACTCCTTAAGCCACAGTGCTTGCTGATGCCTTCTCCTATTTGAATACCTTCTAGGTGACAAAATTTCTCATTGGCACGTATCATGGATGTAGCACTCTAGTATCATATGGGACGGTACTTTGTTTGGGTTTTAAGGCTTTTGTCTTGTATCCTCCCACTCCGGAACTCAGGAGGCATATGGGGAGATTGCAATAGCTTGCTGCTGCTACTGTAAACTAAATATTATATTTATAGTGCTTTAGAAAACAGATTCTTATGTAGAGTTCTAAAAGAAGTAAAAATTAGAATTGTCACCTAACCCTTTAAAACTTTGTTCTAACTTGTATTATCCTCTGAAGTATTTAGGGAAGTCAAAGGATATGTGTTAGTGTGGAATAGAAGTGGCTCTTTTTGATTTTTTTTGTGGGAATTGGAGTGAGACAGTGTCTTAAATTGAGTGATAAATTAATTTGCATGAACCAATGTGACATTCAATTAAAATACTTTATCAAATTAAAATATGACACATGTAATGGTTACATAGCTTCCATGCAGCATTCCCTCTCCCTCGTCCTTCCATCCCTTCTTACCTCAAACCTATAAACTTCATTTGGAATTACTGAATATAAAACTGAATGCTAGAGGAAGCCTTGGATTTATAATAAGAGACTGGTCTTTGGGGCTGGAACAACCCAGAGCTGCAAGGTTGCAGGTGTGAAACCTGGCCTTGAACTCTTTCTATTTCTGAATCTGCTGCTTGGAAGTGTTTCTGTAACCTGGCACATAGTAGGGGAAATGGAAAGAAAAGCAGCTACATAGGCATATCAAAAAGCCATAAGGGCTTGCAACACTTGCTTACAAAGCTATTGTTAACAACTGTGCAGAACACGCAGCTCTGCTGTTAGAAAAATCAGTGCAGCAACGTTAGTTGTGAGGGAAAGATTGGGAGGATTGCTGTTTGCCATGTAGAATTTAAGACAGTTTGTATTTCATCTTGCTACAAGAGTAGCTCCTGCAATTCCCTGTGGTCTATCACAGCTTTTTCCACCTGATGGCTCTGAATAGTAGGATGAGTGCTATACAGAGTAAAACTCTTTTTGAGCTACTGCCAGGGAAGGTGAAGCTTTTTCTTAGGCAGTAGTGGGTATGTACAGGGTCCTGTTTTCCTATCGGATAATCAGCTTCTGCATGGGAAGTTTTGGGTCCAGAGAAGGGACTTGTTTTCTTGGTGGCATGGAATAATTTTTCTCTGTGCTTTATACAGACAATATACATTGTCTGACCATTGTTACACCTGTGAGTAATCTACTTGCTGCAGCCTACTTGCAGCACAGTTATCTGAAATAAAATTTAACTGTCATAATGTAGTAAACATCTCTGAACTTTTACTTATTTTCAAACGACGTGTGTCAAATCTTCATGGTTGTTGTGAGAATTGCCTTATTACCAACTCCGGTGCATGTCCACTCTCAGCATACGAAATCTAGAAGCTGTCGAAATGTTCAAAGTATGTGCATGTGCTCACAAAACAGGAGTCAGACGTGTAGGGAAGGGAGGCGTGAATAGACCTAAAACTAAAATCTGAATTTAAGGAAAGAGTGCAGAGTTCGGGAGAAAGGGTCAGTCTTTCCTTAAGGCCAGACATTATTAAAAACCTCTGATCTCCTGTAATAATCCTTGATCTCTTTAATTCTCTACCTTCTGCACGCAGACATGCAAGGACACATAATACTGTAAGAAGGCCAGTTTGGCATGCTAAAAGCCATTAATCCCAGGCATTGAAGTCACTGACGTATCTTTGCTACGTGCCAGCTGTGCCCTGGCCAACCTCGGTTGGTTGAAAGTAAACGCTCTCACTCGGCACACAAGAGTAGAACGAAGACTTGAAGCTGTTCAGCTCTTCAGTTTTCTATGGATGAGAGAAAGTGTGCGTTTCACTGCATAAGGTGCTTTCCCACGTGAGGTGCTCTTGCTTCTCTGGTGACAGGGAGACGAGAGAACATCCTGGAGGAGGAGGTGGCAAACTTTCTGAAAGGCTGATATGCGAGTTATAAAATGTGATCCCTCTTCCTGTTTAGCTCCCTCTGTCAGCATTTTGCATTCGGTCAGAAAAAAAAATATTCTTCCATTGGCTTGTGGAAGTCTTTGTCTTTGTCTTTTATTTTCTGTAGCCGGATTGCCAACACAACAGAAAATGAAACACGAAGAATATTTTCATGGGCTTTGGGGTTTTGGATACTATTTAAGAAGTTTGGGAGCTTTTAGTCCTAACTGTAGCATCATACCCCTTTTTGATCCGCTTTGGTTTTTCACAATTCACATTGATTAGACTAGGGCTGTTCGGTTGGTAGGCCTCAATACAGGTCTGGACCGTAGGTAAATGTTGCCTGGACTTAGGCAGACCCAAAACAGGGCTACCAGAAAACTGAAAGCTGTGGGACAATCCATTTACCTTACTAGTTTTTAGAGTTTTCAGGAAGTAGCTGCAGTTCATCATTGCGTTTTTCAGCCATGAAATTAGTGTGTGGCATTTGGCCAGTCTGGTAAGGCTGGAGGCCATGTGTGGTTTCCTGCCAAGTAAACTGTGGTAAAAAAATGAGTAATGTTTGAGTTTAGATACTGCTCTTGGTATCGTAGTATACACCAATCAAAAGAGGAACCCCTCTGCATACTCGTATCTGATTTCTGTTGTGTTTCAGAATTTAATTATGTCATATAAATTAACACCCCAGCCTTGTACCCATGATGCTGTCTTGAACTGTTTTTCCACAGCTTGAGGAATAGTTTGAAATTCTTTACTGATTTTAGTTTTATCTTGCTCAGCAAAAGGCTTACCTACAATTCTACGTGTCTTTGGGATTTTATTGATGTAAAGAAGTAATCCAAGCAATACTTCTCCTGAATTTTGAGAGAGGACCTGCAGTGAGGGAGATATTTATTGAAAAAATTGTTTGCCACTACAGGTTAAGCGTGTGTCTAAAAAGATGCTTCTTTAAAATTGAACTTGGCATTTTAGAAATAAACAAAAAAGGATGAAAAAGGAGGAGGGCGCAGGCATAGTTGTAAAACCCCACTTGCCCTTAAGTAACTTGCAGATAAGTATGTTTTCTTCCCTTTCCTAGCCCCAACTCAGACACCCACCTTTCTGGCTACAATTCTTGAGTTGCATCAGCCAGTCTTGAGGCTAATTCTGTCTAGTGCCGCTTCCTCCGTTTTCTGACATATCTGAATCACTATGAAGTTGGGAAAAACAATCTTTTAACAGGAAAGCTGCTTTGTGCCTAAGGTGCACATGCTCGTACATGCACATATTTGGAATGTATATCAAAGTTGGTCTTTATCTAGGAAAAAAACCCTGTAGTTAGCTCTAATAGTTGGGTTAATTATTTTGTCTGAGAGAAGAAAAAAGCTGGCATAGAGATCTAATTTTTGCTGTGTGTGTTTTGAAAGGTGGCATGAAACTGATGGATTTGTGGGCTGTCTACTGTCCCTTTGCCCCATGAAAGCTCTGCTGGGTTTAGGTTGTATGAGCCTATGATGTCTAAATTCACGTACGAAATAACTGCATGCTAAGGCAGTACTGTGGTGTATAGCATTTGCTACGTAATGAGAATAATGGATACATTTGATAATGAAATGATGTAATATAAAACTATTTTTCTGAGAGTTTGCAAGAATCTGACCTCCAAAGTACCCATGATTGGGGAACAGTGAACTCACTCTTTTGTTTAGTTTCAGCATTCTCTATGTTTATTTTTAATCAAATAATAGATCATTATTAGCTGGCTTTCATGTGATTTCACCTTAGTTTGGAAACTTCTGTGTTGAAATAGCACAATTTCTGTGGTCTGGAGGTAAGTAATAAACAATTCTGTTGACCAGTTTCAGTGGCGTGATAAAGTACACGGCTTCTTAATTTACTCAGAAACAGATGCCTTGACTTTGTTAATTCAGAGAACTTCAACAATTTGAAGTAGAATGTCTGAGCTCACCCGGTGCTTGACATGATTACCACAGGGTGATTTGTACTGCAAATAGTGAACAAAGGATGGAGCCCTGCATCTAGAACAGGCTGTTCTAGACTGCAGAGTCCTCTGATCACTCTGGCTATCGCAGAAAGCTTTCTCCACTAGAATTACTTCTAGCTTTCCAGGAATGGCTGAGTCCTTTCTGGAGGTTGGTGCTTTGTATCATGGGATCACTTCAGGTTTTATTAGCTGAGACAGCTTGCCTTCGGTTATTTTTTCCATGGCTGTTCTCTCTGTGGATGCTGAAGCCCTAGCATGTGAAACTAAGTTCTCTCTTGGCAGAGGATATTTATGATACTCATATTTCTTTTCTGTCCCTGATCTAGGAGATCTCTGTTAACATGAAAACGTAGCACATACCCACAAATTAGCATAAGGGCAAAGCCACTTTCTGCTTGGTTAAACTTGTGTATTATTGAGGGAAGTTAGCTATTTACGGTGAATGAATGTTTGTTATCTCGGAGCTGGATGCAGCTGTGATGCTGATGGGGGAGCATGAGTGGCTGCACAGCGGTGCAGCTGCTGCTTCCCCATTTCGTGATGCAGAAATGTCAGACTTGAACGTGGTAACAGGAATTTTGCGGCATCTTTAATTTATTCTCCTCAGTAACTCTCCTCATCACCCCTTGTCTACAACTAGACCTACGTCAATGTGTCAAAGTGGAATAAGACATCTTTTATTCTCTTACTTTGCCGACTTGTGTATCCGATGAGCACTTAACACATATGCGACAGTTCTGTTCTGCCCATTCTGTGTATCTCAATAGAAGCTGTCATGTATTCCTCATTTACTCCAGAAACATTCACTTTCATAAACTGTTTTCATCCTCTGGCTACCCTTAAACTGTAGACAGTTTTAATGTTGAAGATTAGAATCATAGAATGTGCTAAGTTGGAAGGGACCTTTAAAGGTCATCTAGTCCAACCCCCCTGCAGTGAGCAGGGACATCTTTGACTAGATCAGGTTACTCAGAGCCCCATCAAACCTGATCTTGAATGTCTTCACAGATGAGGCCTCCATTAGTTTTTGTTTTAATAGTAAAGTGTGTAGTTCTTTAGTTTACTTAAGCTGAAGCTGGAAGAAAACTGTCACTCAAGCAAATAACTGATAGTGTTAGGTCTCTGGTTTTCATAGTTTTTATTACAAATGTTTTTTCTTATTTAGAATTCTTGGAGTAAAGTAAGGATACGATTATTGACACTGCCAAAGTATTTCAGTTTTTTTCACCTTTGGATGCCAACAAAAAATATTCTTAGACTAACCAGATGGAAAAAGGAGGAAAAAAAAAAGTAACTGGGAGGCGTGTCATGCTCAGTTAGGTAGAAGCTGAGTTCGGATTTCTGGTATGGAAGGTCTGAGAGCTTTTACTATCTGAGGCTCACCCAGACCAAAGGGAAAAGAAATTGAGGGTTACATATTTGCTAGAGAGAAACTAGATGAGGTAAATCTTAGTCTATACAGGTACTTTCTCACCTTGTGGGGATTTTTCATTGTGAGAGAGGGTGACATAAGACAGGAAGGGTGGAAAGAGGAAGGATATTTGAGTGTGAAACCCAATGGTAAGTAGTATCATCTGAACACCACCAGTAAATGATCAGGATCAACCCAAGCTGTGTTATTTTCTAGATAGTGCTGATCTGAACTATTAACACCCATGAAGGCAAAGCATTGGTATCTGTTGCAGAGGCACAGTGAAAGTTCTGAGGCTTTGGATGAGTGTTGTGATTAGAACAGTAAAACAAGAAGATAATTTAGATGACAGTTTAAAAGGATCTAAACAGTCAAAAAATTTAAATAGTATTCAAAAGGTGATGAGAATGTGAAACTAGTTTTAACTCTGCTCGGAGTAAAATTGGATTTTACACCTATTTGCGTAGGATGAGGAGATGAATTGTAATTGGAGGCAACTCTAGAAAGATGGCCAAGCTGAAGGCCAAAAGCACCCACAAGCTCCTCACAAATATAAAGAAGAAAAGGTGAAGAGTTAGTCTGGAATATTGACAAAAATTTATGAGATGTCATGCAGACTTACTACTTTTATACTGAGAACCCTAATGTCCTTCATCTGTTCTGGCACTCTTTGGCACCCAAAGATAAGAGTGTGATGGGAGAGAAAAGGGAGGAAGGTTGATGTTTTTAGTGAGAGAAAATGAGGGCACCAAACTGTATCCTCAAAGAATGATATAAGTGAGCTTTAAAAGAAATCACATCATTCCTATTTCATAGTGTAAGATTTCATTAGAATTCAGATGGTAGAAAAGAAGAACAGGAAGTTTCTGGAGCTCATCTTTGAAAGGACCTGTCAGTCCAATGTGGCAGTCAGCCTTTTCATAGAAGTGGGAAACCTGACAATGCTGCTCACTGGAGAACAATGCTGGAGGTAAAGTAAAAATATTAGACTATCAATATTAGGGATTCCCTGAATTCGGAGGTAAAATGGAAATAGTGAAGCTGATTCAATTTTAGCAATGCTCTCAACACACTCTTTAACAAACAAACCATGTCAAAGCATTAAAGGCTTTTTAATCTCCAGCAATTTAGGATCTTTACTGGCTCCATGAAACAAAATACAGGAAAAAGGCAGGAGGAGGAAATAAAAAGAGGAAATAGCTAGCAGTCTATTGACTGTGTTATGGTCTATTGACTATGTTACAAGTTTTCAAGAATTGTCGAGAAGAACTGAGCTGTGAAAATTGTTGTGGGATTTATAATCAGCAGGATCAAGCACAAATTTTCACAGGTAGGCCTGTTGTAAGGTGAAGATTTTGAATAATGTGAAGCCCTCTAACTTGTCCTAAGAAGTTCTCTGGTCACAGTGTTGTATGGCTTGGCAGTGTTAATTTTTAAAATATCTTGTGGCATGCTGAAGACGTTTGAAGAAACTGGAGGAACGCTAATGCAATAACAGTAGTTAGGAAGGTAAATACAAATCCTTGATGATACAAGCTGCAGCCATTCCAACGAAATAAGCTTGTTTGTACTGAGAAATAGATGTGCAGATTTTAGAGGAAAAATGTGGCCCGTAGCTACAGGATGGAGGACTATAACCTTAAAAACGGTGACTCTGCTAAGTCTGTTAGTCACAGTGGGCAGCCAGCTCATCATAAACTGTTTAATTTAAAGAAGTGGCAAAAAAGTATCAGCCTTGAGCATACAAACAGGGGATTGATAAGTAGTAGTAAGTGGTAGAATTAACGCTCAACATGGCACTTGTGGGACTGCAACAAAAAATCGTATATTACAATCTGAGGTATGTTCTTCAGAAAGAACTCTGGGAAATTGGAACAGGTTTGTAAAATGTGATTTCAGAGCCACAAAATCCTTTACAATAAGATATTTAGTATTAAACTTATAAAGGAGATCATTGAAATACCTGCACACAGCACAAAAAGCAGATATGTGAGGTCCTGTAATTATTAGCAATGAATATTACATGGGCTGTGCCTGAAAATAAAGCCGAACAAAGGGAAGGTCCATGCATTAATTGGTGAGTACGTTAATTAGCAAGCAATTGTTTCTCCATTACCTTTATCATCTGCTAATGTCTTCAGACAAAGACTCTTTGGAAGATACAATTTGGCCCAACATGGGATGGGCATTAATCAAAAGCAGGTTATTAAGCTTAATAGAGAGATAACTAGATACAGTTCTATGGCTTCTGCCATGTCCAGCAGTTACTGTAATTTCTGAAGTTAGCAGAACTATACGTCACCGACATACAGGGTGTAATCTTTGTACTCTTGAAATTAGAGCAATGGCACTATATTCCGAATATTTAGGTTTTGAGCACGTATGGATTTTAATCATGAAAATGTGCTAGGTGATGATCAGTCATTTGTTTTTGCAGCTACACAGAATTGCCTTTTCCAAAATAAAGGTATTGGTTTACTTCTCAAAAACAGAGAATTGAAAACATAAAAAATGTAAAGTATCTGTGTTTTTTAGAGGATGTTCTCTAAATCCCTCAGAATTTGGCAGGGGTTTTCCAGATTTGTTTTTAGTGTTCAAGACCCGATCTTATTCTCGAAAGTGCAATGCAGTACTGACCGTGAGAAAACACTGGCGAAGGAAGGAAGGGAAGGAAGTAGTAAAATTTGAGGAAAGATTTAACACACAGTTTCGTTTATGATAATGTCAAATGCAATTGCGTGTGAACGGCAGTCTCCAATGTAGTCTCTACTGTGTGTGACTGAAAAGTTTAGTGGGTTTTTGTTCTTATTTTTCATGTGCTGGGAAATAATTCAACAGAAAACCCTCTGTTTTCTGTAGGGAGGTGTGCTGAGTTGGCCATATTCATAATATTAAAGATGAGATTAGTATTCCTTTCTACTAATATTGCAGTAGTGTTAAGTGAATGGTTGAAGTAAATGTGACCATTTAATACTGTGTATGTTTGATAATCTGAGTTGCATTAACACTACTACTTTGAAAAGAAATTGTGGCGAATTACAAGGACTTAAATCTATTTAGTTTTAAGGAATTCGGCTTCTTTATAAAGTCAAATTGCAGTATTACTGTCTAACCCCTCAGGTTGTGACAAATATGTCTGCAAATGAGGTGTAATTAATTAGTTTTTACCTGACACTCCTACGGTTCTCACGTCACGTCGTGTAAACGTGAGCGGCAGCGTCGTGGCCTGGGTACAACGAGGAGGCACGAGGTGAGCAGGATTGGGCTGGAGCAGCGGTGACTCACTTTCCCAGGTTCATGTTCTCCTCCTCAGAGCTTATCATACTTTGTTACTCTGGGTAATTTAGATCCTTAAATTAGATGCTGCTTTAGGGAGAAATTTCCAGAGGATCACTTTTATCTTTTCGGTGATTTTAGTTGTATGTCATTTTGCTCTCTAGGGAAGTTGTTCTCGGAGAGTTGCTGGGTGGGGGTGAGGACGAGGTGGCTGGGGAAGCGGGTGAGTGCTTTGTTAGCTTTCTGCTTCTGAAGCAGAAGGAATTAAACTGGTTGAAGCTGTAATAAAGTCGTGAGAAGGATTTCTTCCCAGTGAAGGTGGATTTTAATTGTCCACAATTTGTTATTGTTGCATTTTTAATTAATTAAGAAAAAAAATTAGTAGATGAAAGAAATCATTGCAACAGTACTGCGTAGAATGATGGGGTAGAATTAAGCTCAGTTGTTTGCTGTGCAGATGCTAATTCATTTAGAATTAAAAAGCAATTTTGTACAGGACTTGGTCTTGTATAGTACTGTGTGCAGGAGATACAGCTTGTCAAGCAAGCACATTATTTTTAACAGCTTTTGATTGTATTGTTGTGATGCTGTGTTCATTTTTTTCCCTAAAGCTTTTGGCCCTGAAGGAGCAGAACTATTTTACCAAGACTATCGGGTCAGCGGTATCTAATCCACTCTAGAGGGACTTTTGTGATACTGCTTTTTAGTAAGACTGTGGACCATGTTCACCAGTGCTAGTGGGAGCAGGATGGACAGAGGAGGAAAGGAAAGGCTGCAGGGAGCCTTGTAAGGGTATCTGGAAATCTCCGTTATTACTGTTAAATATTAATATTTTGAAAAGAGCCACAGGCCCCATTTGAGACTGCAGGTTTAGCTGTGCTGGACACTTCAATATTTGATTTTCAATTGTCCTCATTCCATACAGTCCTTTAGAATTTAAAAAATATACAACTGATGTAAAAATTTAAAAGGGAAAAGCTATGTGGGTGAAGATTAGCTTTTCAGTGAAGAACATGCTGTTTGGCTAGATGTGTCTGCGCGGTTTGCAGTGAGTGCTGTGACACATTGGTAAATTTTTCTTACTGTCCATGGGCTGGGCTTGGTGTTCCTTTTAATATTTCCTTAAGCAATCATATCTGAATGTGTTTCCTCCTGAGTGATATCTAAGAGTAACCTATGAAAACAAATTGTAGACCAGAATATAGGGAGTTTTCTTAAAAGTAACACTGTTAAGAAGGAGGAATAAAAGCAACATTCTTGAATATCATGTGTTTGTTAGACATCTCCTGCTTATTTCTGACCTTTCTAAATGTCATTGTTTCACATCTGATAGGATTGTGCTTATGGTACTTGAGAGCTATTATTGCCTCAAAAGTGCATTAAATTACGTTTAGAGAATGTGTTTTTAGAAAGATGCGCAAATGTGCATGGCCTAGGCTATTTTGTTATCTGAAGTTTTGCATTTAACAAAAAATAACCCCTCCCCAAATCCATCATTTCGTACACGTAAAACACGTATTCCAAAGGGGACTGGGAATGTGTTGTGAAGATGGCCTGGTGATAATGATGGGGGAAATTGTGCAGTGGTACCTTTTGGGGAAATGCTGGTGAATTGCTTGTTGTCCAGAATATCTAGTGAAGATGGGACAGCACGGTTTCTTCTTGAATATATTTAGGATATTGTTACCAAAACAGCTTCTTTGGCTCATGAGCAGATTCTTTTGATACCTTTCTGACTTGTGCTCTCTTTTTCTAGCTGACAGTCGCAGCTCTCCCAAAGAAGACACCCCAACTGGGAGCTTGGATTCTCTTTCTTCCCAGTCTCCAACACCTGCCTTCTCTAGTAGCCCTCCGGGGCTCCTGGATGGAGATCACCTTATTATGGACAGTGGAGATCTTGCAGGCTTATCAACAAATCTGTAAGTAACCTGAATATTGAGCAACAATTTTTTCATTAGTGTGATTGTGTACGACAAACATTTCCCTTTTCAGTTTGGTGGCGAGTGATTTTTAGAAGTTGCGTATAATTGTGTTTGCTTATTTCCACTATAGAAAGGTACGTGTTTGTGTGTTGTGGTGGAACTTGGAGGCTACTTGAATGTTTGCAGGAGAGGAATGTTCTTTTTCTACAGAAACCTAGTGCGTTTTACTGTAACCTGTTAAAAAAATTTAAATGTTTTTTATTTAGGTTATGAATAGCTGAGTTATTCTCTGTATGATGTATTACCCCGGTTTTATTTCAAGACAGTGTTAAGCTACACTTAGATGCAGTGCTATTAAGATTTAGGGTTAAATTTGGGATTTGGATAAATACACTGTAATAAACGTGTGCTCGGATGCTGTTGTCTAAGAACGTTATTGTTAATCTCTTCCTAAGAAATTAGATGCCCGTTTTCCAGTGAAAATGCAGTCTGTCACTTTCACTAGACTCAGTTTTTGAGCATTACTTCAGTTTAGCAAAAACTGACATTCAACTGTTAGTCCTAACTCTGTAATACATATTCAGGTCTGCTACACAAAAAAACTGAACACAACTTGTTTTTCAAATCAGAAGTTGTACTTGAATTGAATTCTCTGGTTTGCTGTTCATGCAAACTCTAATATATCAAGACAAAGTTTTCCAGCCTTCTGTGCCAAGAAGATGGAAGAAACAGGTCTGGATAAAAGATTTGTTACAAATATTTTCCGTAATGGCATTCCGAGTAGCTTGTTCTGTTGATGAAGCAAGTGTGTAAAATACATGTGTAGGTGTGTGTAACACAAGAGAATATTATATAGATAGCCATACGGTGAGTTTTTATGTCTATAATTAACTGCTAATTACAGAAATTATTAGCTAGAACAATATTTTCTCTTATCTATTGAAAGAATTCCAGATTTACAGGTGTTTTACATAAATATTATTTCTTCAGTAGAGGACTGAATTTACTCTTTCCTTACCCTCTTGCGCTGTCCACTAGTAGTTGGTAGGATTAATAAGTTGTTGTATTTGATGAAATGAGGTGCACGTGTGGAAAACATGCTGCAAATGTTGTAAAAACGGAATGTCTGTGAAAGCAAACATAGCTAATTAAGCAACATAGGGTTAGCAGAACATTGATAATGTCACTTCAGAAAATAAAAGAAGAAATTACTGGTTTTATCAAGAAGGTTCAGGAACTTCAGGTGTTTGAAGGTACACTGCATTTTTTGCATTTGTTAATTTTCATTGAAAATTTTACTTTACTGCTGCTTTGGGAACTTTTTTTGATGGCTTGAAGTTTTGTGCTCAGTTGGAAACAGTACTTAAACCGTTCTGCCTGGAAGGAAAAAAGAGTATATGGTATGTGCATCTAGATTATTTGTCAAAAGCAGTTTCTTTCTTCCACTCACCTGTCTGTGAAGTTTGCTTAAGAGCTACCCCTGTAACAAGCCTGGACAGTGATAGAGTAGTCTGTGAACGGTACATTCTTTCATTCCTCTACTTTCTCACCCCTTGTTGGCTTCTCTTCCCCTTCTACTTCTGATGACTCAGAGGGCCTTGCCTTAGCAAAAAAAACATACCAAACCCAAAACAAAACCCAAAACAACCCAACTGTGCTAATGGCAGAGGTAGGTGCCAGCAAGAGAGAATGTCTGTGGTGGACTTAAGCAGCAGTTGTGCATCACAGGGCCCCGTGGGCAGGGAGAGGTGAGGGTTGAATTTGCCATTGTGTAGCTGTGGTAGCTCTCACAGCTCCAGGAAATGTAACATTGGCTGTTGAACTCTGCTTTGGTCGTAGACTATTCTCATAATTTGGACTATCCCAGAATTAGGTGGAGAACAATCCTTTCTGTTCGTGCAGGATTTCAAAATGTTTTGCGTTTTGTGCCAAACTGGAACAAAACCAGCTCTTAAAGTTTCGGTATCCTCTCTAAAATGGTATTGCAGGTCTTCGCTGAGCTACAGTAAATACCATGCTGAGTCTAGGGGAGATGAAAATACAAGAGGATCCAGTTTCTCAGGTTTTTGCTGATGTTTATAACACATGGGTGTTACTTGTAAGAGATCGATCACTGTGGAGTTATGTAGTCAACAAGGTGATGGTGATTCCTTTGTGGTAAAAGAGTTGCTCGCATTCTTTCCTGGGGGAGGGATGTTGCATTATGGGTCAAGATATGTCAGATATTCCAAGGTTGTTTTGTATCAGTAGTTTGCTTTAAGCAAGAACATGTGATGGATGGCAAGAATACTTTTTGTGGTATTTGTCTTCCAAGAAGAGAAAAGCTTGGTTTTTTTTTTCCCAGAATGATAGTTGTTGTCACCATGATGTTTCCTGGCAGAGCTTTTCATGATGCGTGCCCTTCCCTTCTACCACCTTTAAAAACAAAAGGAGCTACAACTTCCAGCATGATGAGAAGATCACTAAATGAAGGCAAATACACCCTCACCTCCTGACTGGCACTGGGGGGAGACTGCATGGCCAGAGGAGTGAAAGAAGCTGAAAGAGCACGGGCTATGCCACCAATCTGAAATATCTCTACAAAGCCCTGACTGCTCAATTGTCACGTCAGTTTTTAAAGACGTGCTATGCATACGGTGTAACCGGAAGGTGATATTTCACATATGTGTCGTTTTGAAGCCCGGCTAAGCTGTTGGTTTTCATGTCTGTAAGTGTGTGTCTGTCTGATGCTAGATTTTCATCGAAAGCTCTGTGTGCATCAGACATATGCCCTGTGTTGTCATCCACGGCTCTAGGGGTGAGTAGAGAGTTAGGTGATGGTTGGCTTTTACTGCCCACGGCAAGAGTGGTTCTTCGTGGAGACCAAAGTTTGCTGTTATCACAGAATCACAGAATGTCAGGGATTGGAAGGGACCTTGAAAGATCATCAAGTCCAATCCCCCTGCCGGAGCAGGAATGCCTAGATTATGCTACACAGGAACGTGTCCAGGCAGGTCTTGAATGTCTCCAGAGAAGGAGACTCCACAACCTCCCTGGGCAGCCCGTTCCAGTGTTCCGTCACCCTCACTGAGAAGAAGTTTCTTCTCGAGTTTAAGCGGAACCTCTTATGTTCCAGTTTCAGCCCATTACCCCTTGTCCTATCAGTGGTTGTCACCGAGAAGAGCCTGGCTCCATCCTCGTGACACTCACCCTTTATATATTTCTAAACATTAATAAGGTCTCCACTCAGTCTCCTCCAAACTGAAGAGCCCCAGCTCCCTCAGCCTTTCCTCGTAAGGGAGATGCTCCACTCCCTTAATCATCCTAGTTGCCCTGTGCTGGACTCTCTCCAGCAGTTCCCTGTCTTTCTTGAACTGAGGGGCCCAGAACTGGACACAGTATTCCAGATGGGGTCTCACCAGGGCAGAGTAGAGGGGAAGGAGAACCTCTCTTGACCTACTAACCACCCCCCTTCTAATACACCCCAGGATGCCATTGGCCTTCCTGGCCACAAGGGCACAGTGCTGGCTCATGGTCACCCTGCTGTCCACCAAGACTCCCAGGTCCCTTTCCCCTATGCTGCTCTCTAATATGAGACTATCTTGCACCCTAAACTTTTTTCAGCCTTTTTCCTGAAGATATTTTTAGCTTCACACTTCCATCTAGAGCCAAATACTAAAAATAAATACATTTTATTTTGACGTACACTCTATGGTAGAACATAGAGAGCTCTTTTCCCCTGTCAATCACGAAGTTACAGATTAGTTTATGTAGACACAAGATTCAAACTCCAAATAGCCCAGGATGGGCAAATTACCTTTTCTACTTGATGGAGAACATAAAACATGTATTGCTTGAAAACTCCTTCTATCCAAAGGTGTTTAGCACAAACTAATCTCAGATACAGACTGACAATTATGGTAGTGAGCTGGATAGGGTATTTCTCTCTTGTAAGTGCTCTCCACTGGTATGGACATTTTTCCCCTTTAAGGCAGGCCAGCAACGACAGTTTCAGTTTAATGTTAACCAAAGCATTTGCATTCTTTCTTTTTTTCTTTCTGATTGAAGTGTCTGTACACACTTGCCCTCAAGCTACCGAATTAACATTGTACAGCCATCTGTTTTCCTCAGGTCCACTGGAACCACTATCAGAGTCCACTTTGCTGTAACAGAGTGCCATGTGGTTACTGTCTCTGTAAGGAGAGCATGTTTTGGACTATTTTGGGACTGATGTTGGTATAGTTTTGCTAGCAGTACATTCTCAAAATGCTCATTATTTCCCTAAAAGCCATGGTTGGTTCTGGGGGAAAAAATGCACTCATTCCTTGCACATTCCCTCTAATTCAGATTGCCTGGCTTTCTGAAAGTCAGCAGTGTCTTCTAGATGAAAAGAGGTTCTTTAACAGCTGTCTTCTACTGTTTGAGACATTGGAAAATAGACAATATTCCCTGTTTCAGGAATTTGCAAATATTAAAAATTTGTGAAGTAGAATGTGCGAATACAGTGATATTTGCCCTATTGTGCCTTTAATAAGTAGGTCATGTATTGTAATGTTTTACTCCCTCTATACAGAACAGATACATTTTGTGAGTTGCCCGTAACATTACTCTGACCTGGAGTTAAAAACCCCAACCCTAACCAAACAAACTTCCAAACATTTTTTTATCTTGTATCCTTTATAGTCATTAGTTTTCCTCAAACTGGTGTCTACCCTACAACTGCAAATTATCTGGGGAGTTTAGACCCCGCAGAGTTCCTTCAAACCCTGGTTGATCTGAGGAAGGGTTTTTGCTGATCTCTCCTAACAAACGAATTTATGTTTCTTCCTCTGTCTTTCTTTTCTAGTAATATTTCTGCTATTTCTTCTGTTCTGGGAGGTGCTGCAGGTTGCTGCTCCCTGCATGTTCTGTGACAACAGGCAGTCAGTTGGCAGTGTTGGTGAGAAGTGTTCATGTAAAGGTGTCACCAGGAGTTCCAGGGATCTAGCGATGATAGATGAGGGGAAGACATAGAGTGGAAAGGGGATGGATGAGTAAAGAAAAGCATCATTCTGGAAATTCAGGAAATGAAGTGATTTGACAAACAGGAACAAAAAGTTGGGAATTACGTAGGATTTGCCTGTAAAGGAGAGTGGGTTATAGTTATAATGTGAGTTTATAGCAGGCAAGATGCAGTAGGCTCCTCGTGTGAATGCTTAGTGCTCTCTTTAAAAGTGGAGAAAGCCTTAACTTCTGTGTAAGCATGCATTTAATGCAGTGTGAGCTTTATAGTGGTGTCTGGCAATTTTTGCTTAAGGTATTGATATTGCTACTTTATCCCCTTCCTCACATCCCCAGTTAGCGCATGTGGATCTGATTTGCAGGGTGGTGTTTTTTGTTTCTAATGCCTGTTTTGGTGAAGACTGTAAACCAGCTTAATTAGTTCCCTTTAACCAGCTCAGAGTTGAGCCACACAGTTATGCCAGTGTTCCTATGAAATACCTTGCAGCATCATGGCACAGAAGAGTCCACACATAACGTTAGTGTGAAGCGCATGATGTAGTGAAATTCATTCTCTGGTGTAGTTTCTCTGTCCTATGCAGGTCCTAGGTTTCCTATTGCATTTGCCTAAAATGTAAATACATCTGCCAGATCTATTTTGCAAGAGACTTGGTAGCTGGAGGATACAACCCTGACATTACTTTCTGCCTTCCTGATTGGCACTGAAAAATGTGCGCCCTTAAATCACTCAGATTTTTATTCCTATGGTGTCTGAAACTCCGATTTTCAATAATTCAAAATATGTAGTTTCCAAAGAGGAGTTCAGGATTTTGGCAACTAAGAAGTTGACTAGCTTTTCTGAGCTAGTCCCCAAGCTGTTTTGATAACAGCGATGATCTTGATTTTGGAAACATGTATTAGAAGGTGTCATGGATAGCTCTTAAAGTTAACTAGACTATGGAACAATAGTTGATCTTCCTTTTTACATGCATTTGAAAGTCAGTTTGACCATACGTGGTTTGACTTTTGCTCTATCTTATTATGGCTTTACACATGCAAACAATATATAGGTGCAGTGATGGCTAAACCAGATATATGAATCTGTGTCTAATAAATATATCTAAACAAGTAAAGGTACAGTGTAAGTTAGAGTCTGTGAACGACAACAATTTTTTTCATTAATGTCCTCTTGCAGTGAAGTAGGTGATAGTGCAAAAGATGCAGTGTCAGACATGAAGTGGTATAATTCAATAAAAAAAGAGCAAGGGGAACATTTTTTGCAGCTGTTGTGGTTTGATTACAGAATTTACTTACATGGCTTTGGTTGCCACTATCAGAATTGCCTTCAATCTTCAGCCTGTTTTATATTGTTTAGGTACTATTAAATACTTGTTTTCCAATTCTGTTTTATTATGCATTAGAAGTTACTACTTTTGAGCATAGTTTTGTACTTTTGAGCACAGTTTTGTGCTTTTGAGCATTTATGACTAACCTACTCTATGCCAGAAAAGGTAACTGTGGTAACTGATGTCTCCTCCTTGAGAAACAGAAACATACTGTGTCTTAAACCACAGGACCTTGTATTTGAATCCATTTGAAGTTCCAGGTCCTGCAAGAGATTTTCTTCAGAGAAGGTATTATTTATTCTGTTCTGGTTATATGACCTGTGCACACTTGGTTCCCAATGCATTTTGATTCTCTGAATCTATGTAAGGCTTGGGCATGCCGTGCTTCCATCTCCTCCTTCCAATTTCTGCGCCTCCTGACTCTTATGACTGAGGTGTTACCTTTTAATGTCTGTGTTAGGTATCGGACTCTTCTCCCGTGTCTGGCGTTGTACGTGTCTGAGTTCTCTCATCTCTAACAGCTTTCTTTCTGAGGTGCTGCTTTCACAAGAGGTCCTTCCCTGCAGCTGTAGAGCCTACTTCCTCCAATCGTATCATAAGGGGTCATAAGACAGCTACTTCCTTTTATCTTAGTGGGAAAGGACATCGTGCCCAATATTGGTCTTAAGAACATTGAATTGTTGGAATCACAAACTCGGGCTACCTGCAGCAATTCCAGAATTTCAGAGTTAAAGACTGGTTTTGCTTGTCTTGACCTTGAGTAATTGGAACGATGGAGTTCAGCAAGTTCTTTGGTGACTTCTCAGTGGGTCAGAACCATTTATTGCTACAAGGTCTGTCTTACCCAGCCTTTCCCAGAGTGCTGGCTGTAGTGGCAGCTCACCTCCGATGGCTCAGGGTAGTAGGTTTCCCTTATCATGATGACTGATTTCTTGAAAGGTGGATTACAAGTCATGTCCTAAAGCACTGTGGACTGTCTTATGTCTGTTTTCACTTGACCTTGAAACGAACTGAAAAAGCTGAACACTTGGTATTCCCTGGACTAGGTATGTGTTGTAATTAATCTTTCTAAGGATCTTTTTCTGGTAAGAAAAGTTGTGTTACTGTAACTGGCCTGTTGTCATGAGATCTGTTCATGCTTTTACAGTACAATGCCCTAGGCCAGGGCTTATCTGCAGAGCTCACAGACTTTGCCCCTCGCAGTGCTGACTTGTCGGGATTGGGCCTTTTTGCTGGGAAGTCCTCTACGTTATCTGCATGATCTCTTCTTCCTTCAGATCACGAAAACTGGTATCTTGCTCCTCAGTTGGAGAGTTCGGTTTTGGGATGTGAGACTGCTGGCTCCCTGGGTTTCCTGGGGAGCGAGAACACGGTGACTTCTGATGGTTGTTCTGGATGGAGTCGTCATGCAGGACGTGGGGTAGCCTTCCTCAAGATCAGGAGGGTTGGAATTTGATGATCTATAAGGTCCCTTCCAACCCAAACCATTCTGTGACCATGAAATGGCTTTTCAGGAATATGAAGAGACCAGCGGCTGAGGAAATAATCCAGTCTTTCCGCCATTTCTTTTGAAGTTTGTTATCAGTTCCCCTGACACTAAAATATTCTGTTACCCAGCTCAGTGGTGTCTATTTGCTACACTGTGGGCATTGGTTTTGGGGTGACAGGGCTGGGAAGAAGTTACCCATTCTTTCTGAAATCTCAGGCTTTTCGGTGAGCAAACTGATGTTAGAAGAGTGATCAGATGGCAAGGGAGGGCAGAAATAGCGGCGTTTCGCACATAACGGAAGCCTTGGAGGCAGTTATTAATTTTGTTTGACTGCCGAATGAATTCCCATCGGCCTTTTTAGATCTACATCAGCAGACTGCATCTATAGTCTCCTTAAAATTGCAATAAGTTTCTTCTTGTACTTTCTGGCAGTGGTATGATTTTGCAATTTTATATAAATGATAAGTAACTTCAGTTTCAGTGTCTTGAAACCTTTTTATAGTATCTAATGTCATCATTTTATTTTATTAGAAGAAGATGCTTTCACAGCTGCAGAAGGCACAGCCCAGGTATGTAGCAGTGCTCTCTGCTCATTGTGCTTATTTTGCGGTTTGTTTTTGTTTCAGCTGCCGCTTCTTCAGTGACTCAGCACTTTGAAAGCGGGTTTAGCGGAGCAGGCACTTCTTTTTGTACCCTTTTCTTATGCAAGCAGAGCAATAGCCCTCATTTTGCAGCTCCTTTGAAACAGGCAGATTATAACTTAGTCGTGTGGTTCATACAAAATAGATTTTACCATCTCCTTGGCTTGCAGTGGGCAGCTGGGTTTGGGAGCAGCACCACTGCCTGAGCACAGGGTAAGCGTGCTCAGAGCGGAGAGAGACGTGGATGCAACCTCTGTGATGAGCTGAAGTTTCTTTTTTCTTCTTCTTCTTCTTCTCCTCCTTTTCTTTTCTTTGCCTGATTTCAGGCAACACAGCCCCCTCATTTTTTATTTTTTATTTTTCCTAAAAAGAGCAGCGGTATGCTATAATCATACAGATGTACATACGTTTTTGCTTTGTCTGAATTATCATTTAAAAATACTTTGACTTAAGACAGTTCTACTGTAGACACTAGCTTTGGATTTACCAGACTGGTGTGAAAGATCATTTCACTGATGTGGTAGTTGCTTCACTGAGACTTCACAGTCCAAATTTAACAAAACCTCTATTTCAATGCTGGCTGATGTGTTCTGTACAAACGAAGGTTCAGGAATGCTGCGTGCACGTTACATACTTTAAATTTTGGGAGGGTGGAGTTCCTTTTCAGAGGGAACTGCTCTGGCAGGGGGGCTGGACTAGATGATCTTTTGAGGTCCCTTCCAACCCCCGACATTCTGTGATTCTGCGAACACGGGCGAGGAAGTTCTGTCCTGTTTCATGCCCAGCTTTTGCTGCAGCTGTGACAATTTCTAGACTGTTTTCCGTGTGTTTTTCTGCTCTGCAGCCTCACGGAGGTGAAAGGGTTTTAACATGCAGGAGGTTCATTGTCTGGTGGTGGAGAGCGTTGGATTGCATATCGAATCAGAAGTAGCCGACACCTTTTGATATACTGTGCTGTCTTATAATGAAACCTTTTAAGAATACTTTCATTGAGTTTGTCAGCCAGACACGGTGATACGACAGCCATGGGGCTGCCAAACTCGTCTATGAAACAACCGTTTTTTTTCCTCCAGAGTTGTAGTGTAGATTCAGAGTCTCTTCCTCGCTCTCAAGATAAGAGGCTGCTCTTTAGCTGTGTTACCTTAGGAACGAGCCAGATAAACATCCAATAAAATCTTGTTTTCAGGAGTTTGTTTCGGAATATCAGTACAAAATCTCTAGCTTATTTTCAGTAAGGCTATTTCTCCCTCCTCCCTTCTCCCAGTATTCACTATGCCAGACAATAGCATTTTTCTTGAAGAGAGAACCTTATGTCAGGCTTTTTCTTTTCTTTTGCTGCCTTTTTTTTTTTTTTCCTCCCCCCAGGAATTGCATCGCCTTTGTTTCAGCCCTTAGGGGAAAGCATTTCTTCAACATACCTGCTTAAAGTTCAGATGCTATATAAGATATGCAGTACTTTCTAATATATCATCATCTTGATAAACAAGGCATGCAAAGCTTTATAGCAAAGTAACTTTGCTATTACAAGAATCTTTTCAAGAAAAACAAAATAGTCCAGCAGTTTGCAAAAGAAAATTAAAAAAAATAAAAAATACAATCCACACCACAACATTGGAACTGATTTTCCCTATTGAGTAAAACCTGTTTTAATAATAAAATTGAGATAGCCAAGTACAGTAAATAACACCCCCCAGCCGCCTCCCTGAACTTCTAGAGCATGCTTAATATTTAAAGCTATAACTTTTTTTTTTTTTTTTCCTTCTTCTTAACATGGTGCAACTATTGCTATTGAAAAATGGCTTTTCCTTCCTGCTGGATCCTAGAGCGTGATCTCTTGCTCGGTAACCAGGAGCTGACAGTGACAGGCGAGTTCAGGAGCTGCAGTGCTTTCGCTATAGCTGAAATGTATTAAGGGAATTCATCAAAATAAGTCGGGGAGGGAACTGCCCAGCTCTCCAGGTATCTGTACTTCTGGAGTGTTTTTCCACTAGAACTGTTGGAGTGGCTCAGAATTTGTAGAAAACCAACCATTTTTTACATGCTTGTATGTAATGCTGCTTGGTAAAGGACAGAGTAGTCTTACTAGTTGATAGATTGCCCTTCTTGTTCAGCCTCTGTAACTTGAGAAATAAACATGCTGTGACATGGATTGGAACATTTTTTATTTCATTTTATGTTTCTTTATTTGCACACCTTTCTTTTTTTTTTTTCTTTTTCTCTCTGAGTCTCAGCGATAAATTCTGGTGTTTCTACCAGATATTCTTGTGAGTGACCATTGCTTTCCTGGGTCGGAGGGTATCTTCCGTGCCTTCTCTGTTCTTGTTTTGAATTTGCTAATCCTATGTCTTACACACAGGCCATGTGTGTTGTTCTAGAGCTGATCAAATAAGTTGCATAGATCAATATAATGCACGTTTCAATGAAATATTTAATAAATGGAAGTTGTTGTTATTCACTCGTGGAAAACCAAACAACACACATCTGAGGCATGCAGGAGAGAAGACCACTCAGTAGAGTATTCTTGAATCATGATTAGTTTGCATTGGAGACATTTTAATACTCTTCTGACAATATACTTGGAATATTAATTTTCTGTTTCCTGTAGTTTTATGGGTTTCAGAAATGAGCCTGAGACCAATCTTAATGTTGGATTTGATTTGAATTGGATAAATAAGAGAACAAGGAAAACTTTTTTCTTTAAATGTCAGCATTGTTTTAACCATAGCAGTTTAGTCTGTGCATGTAGGATACTTTTTTAAATTAGTATTTGTAAAGATTTTGTCTTAGGCTTACCTTCTGTGTTACTGAGTTAAAATTAATTCTGCACATATACATTATATGGAGAATGAGGGAAGAATAACCTGCTTACTAGCAAACTTCATAAACTTTACAGTACCATTGAGAAATTTTTGATTCACCGTATTTAGAGAGGATAATACAAATGCTGATGTTCACTTTTTGTTCTTCTTCTCTGAAGAAAGCCTTTTGCTGAGGGTTTTTGTTTTACCTGAGGAAGATTTTTCCATGATTAAATAAAATTCCTTGATTAAATAAAATGGGAGGAAGAGGGTAAGTTTAAGTAAAAGTAAAGCCCAGAATTATGAAAGATGTAAATAATTGTGTGGTAGTCAGAAGCTGTGAGGCAAACTAGATGTCCTCTTCCTAAAGTTAAGCTTGAAATGTTTCTAGTCAGCACAATCCAGCTGTTCATTGTTTGCTACATATGATTGCTTCCTTTATTTGGTAAATCTGATACTGTTAAAAGCACAGAATGTTTTGATAAACCCTTTGGGTTATGTTTCCAGCACATTTAAATTTCATTTTTGTTAATGGAATTAACTGTAGAATGCTGTTTTCATCCACTGTAAATTCCAGTTTTCATCCAAAAGCTGAATGACAGAGATCCAAAGGAAAAACTATTGTCTTCTTAATAAGGAATGTGCCATACACCATGTTGTAATGTACTAAATTTAAAAATTAATAATCATTTTAAATGTCTACTTAACTATGTAATTGCTACAATAACTGTGAGACATATTGACTAGGAAAATCAGTTTGTAAAAGTTGAAATTGGTAGTAAACCATGTTAGGCAAACAAACAATAGCGATCCTTTCTTCTAGAAATTAAACTTCACAGTGCAGAAGCAGGTTAAAATCAGCTATGTAAGTTAGGTTTCCTACTTTCTGTTATTAATTTGTAGTTTTAAGTGAGGTGATTGTTTATCCATTTTTGCTTTCAGTAAATCCACCTTCATTAGACACCCCCCTCATTAGACATCCACCTTCATTTGACACCCCCACAAAAATCTTGATTGGATTTCTATATTTTAGTGGTACTTAGCAGATTTATGCTATGTAAGAGGCTAATCTTGGAATCAGATGAATTTATAAGTGCTGTGCAGTGAAGTCTGTACTTCTGAGTGATGATTCCTGTGTGAAAGCTGCGTGCAAATTATTTTAATTCTGCTTCTGCTTAGAAACTGCTTGAAGTCCAGCTCTTTGTTCCAAAGGTACGCTGACATTAAATATTTGGACCGTTTGATGTTTTGTCCATGCAGTGAAAGCAAGCCTTCCAGTGCTGGAATGCTTTTTAAGGTGCAAAATTAGGGACACCCTTTATGTTGTGGAGGACTTCATGTTCTGCAAAGTTTTAGCTTTGGCTGCTTTTTGTGGCAACTCTGGGTTCAGCGATTAATTTAATACGGATTTGAATGGTGTGTTTGTGAGGGGAGCCGCCGAGGCGGCATCTGCACGGTTCTGGGAATGAGATCTCAATCCAGAGCCAGCATCACCGTCCCAGCGCTGTAATAGCTCTGCAGCCTCCTCTGAAAGCTTCCCAGTCGTACATGCCTTATAGCGCAGCGCTGCGAAGGTTTTTAAATAGATTCATCAAAACTTGTAAAGGCAAAGTGGCAGCTCAAATAATAGCCTGCTATATGCAGTTTCATTGTATCTGTCTTTATTAGATAAGGAATGTGGAATTTTGTCGTTTTATTGGTTATGTCATCCGTCTTGGGTAATTTGTCTTAGCTTAGGATGGGTAGGGCATGGAGGAGAAATACTTTCAAGGAGGAAATGCAGAATCATACAACGGCCATGTCTGCAAAATCAGCTCGACATTATCAGTGGGTTTGAATTTGAGGCTCTAACTAGTTATCCAATTCTAAAATTCAAACATACTAGCATGAAAAGAAATTTTATTCACCTTGTTAATTCTGCCTTGGCTATATTTCCTCTTAGTCCTGGTCAAAGCCGCCCGTCAATGGTCTCGTGGATGAATCCTCCATCTGCTAACCCAGGCGCCACAAATGCTGCGCCGACCACCTTCTTCTTCCCTAACCCTGCCACTGGGAGTGACAGAGCAGTGGAAAGGTACGATGTACATTTCAACTTTCACTGGATATTTATTTGCCTCCTTTTTTCTGTATCTTTTAAAAAATAACTAATTCATGTCTTCCGCAGTATGTGAAGGATGATCTCAAATCAAAAAATGCAACCATAGCGATTTTGACAGAATAGAATAACCATCTATTTTGTCTTATTTTTCCTTTGAACACCTTCCTTGTAGAAGGCACAACACAAATAGGCTTTGATTTGGGTTGTCAATTCATAATGTCTCTCTGCTGCAGTGATACTCTTAGAGTGTCTTTTAAAATACAGATTCTTTGTTTTCCATAGCCACCCATGTCACATTTCAGTTTCTCAGCCTAGCCTTTTGGCCTCTGAAAGACTTTCCCACATCTTTACCCTGTCTCTGTGCTTCTATTCTTTTCTTTCGCTCTTTTGGCCTGCTTTCCTTCCATCCTGTTTCTGCTTCCTTCCATGTTGTTGCCCACCTTTTGAAGTATTTTCGCTTTTTCCTTTGAGGGCCTTCACCGTCTTAGCCTTTTCCTTCAAGTTTTATAATATTTGCGTTGCTAATGGAAGTAGTTGGGTATATTAATAAATTCTGTCCAGAGCTTGGTAACAAAATCCCGTTTCTCATTACTGGTCACCTTTTGCACCAGAACTGCATCGTCGGTTTGACTGCAAGTTCCTTGGGGCAGGGAGAATCTTTCCCAATGTTTCATGTGTAGTTATTGTTGCCTGGGCTCCACCAAAGATGGTTTAATGGTGTGGGTGCTGTGTCTAAACGAAGAGTCGTTGGGCAGCAGCAAACTGTCAGTTTGCAAGGGCTTAATTAAATAAGATGTGCCAAAAATAATTATATATTCCAAGATCTTTGCTTTACAGTGCTTGGAGAAATGAGTACTTTGGCCAAAATCATATAGGTGGCTTTATTTACTGAGCATCCTGAGAACACCTCTAGAAGACTGCCTGAAACATTAGAAATCTTACTGCATTTAGGACAAAACAGCATCTTCAGTAGTCCAGTAATGTTGTATTGCAAACAAATATAAAAAGTCAATTCTGTACAGTGATAGTGAACAGCTGAATCGCAAGATTCATGAAGAAACGTTTTGGGAGATATAATGATGATTAGTCTATAAATTAAGGATGGTATGCTTTGCCTACTGTTGATTACGTTGCTGATTAGCACTTGGCAAAATTTTAACTGTAGTTGGAAGTTGAGTTTAACTATTACAAAAATAAGTGTACATAAAGTTGGGAGTATGATATTCAGACATGCCAACAGTAAGCCGTGAAGCTTCAGCTTTGGCATTTGTGCATATAAATTATAAGCCTGTAGTGATGCATGTGAAATTGTGTTTAAAGTTTTAGTCATCTCCAAATGAGAATGGAGAGAGAATGGTTGAGAAAGGAGAGTGTCTTCATAATGGTAAAAAATTGCTGTAATTCATAATTTCATTTTTCAGTGTTGCCCACCGAAAAGCGAGAGCAGTTTATCCATGCGAAGCAGAACATAGCTCTGAATTATCGTTTCAGATAGGAGCAATTTTTGAAGATGGTAAGTACTGCTTGAGTAAATACAAAGCAATGAAAAACAAATTCACAAAACTGCTAAAACCATTTTGGATAAAAATATAAGCATAAGTGCTATTCTGCCAACATTGCCGATGGCACACAGTTGGTGACGTAGAAGATTTGTGGTAGGCAGAAGCTAATTAGCATATACTTAGCACTGTGAGGTAATGACTCTGATTTCTGGTGGAGGAGACACAATTTGTCTTAATTTTTCAGCAGCATTTATATGTGTTGTAGTACCAAAAAAGGTTATTCAGCGATAGACAAAACCATATTGGCCTATGTAACTGTATTTTTTAAAATGTGCGCTATCGTGGTAAAATAACATATGGGCTTTCATTTAAAGAAAAAAAAATAAATCTGTTGAAGCATTTTTTGAGGCAAGCAGAGCTCCAGGTAAGTCAGGTGATCACTGAAGAGAAAAGGAAGTGACTCTTAAGCGTGGCCAACTCTTCATCCAAGTTTTGTGCAGACTGGGGGATTCAAAGCCATCTGAGAATTACATCTGTAAGAACCTTGTGGGTACCGAGACCAGTATTTCAGTCTTTCAGTCTGTGTGGAGGCAAGGGGGTAGTAAGAGGCATACTGCGCTCTCAGAAATCTGCAAATTCTGTGGTGACGCCTGTTTTCTCTTCTCATCCATTGTCAACTTCTAGCTTGCTACCAGGTCAGAACTCTATTAGGTGCTTTTGAGAAGGAAAGTGGTATTTAATGACCAGACGTGCTGCCCTGCCGTTCAAGTACCACATATGAGAATCTTTGGTTGGGTGTCCAATAAAGGAGGACTATTCCAGATTCCCAGTTTACATCCAGCAGGAAAAAGAGAAAAGTGCACAGTCTGAAACAGCTGGAAAACATCAACCTGCAGACATTAAAAAACTGACTAAGTCTTGCATTGCCCCAAATGCACCATTAACTCTCTTAACACTGGCTCAAAAGTGTGTGGGGGAAGGTTTTTCTCATAAATCAAAATCTTCTCGTCCTGTCTTCCCCAACCCCAGTAGATGTTCATAATTCATTTAACAAGTAGAAACAAATGGGAAGCTCTGCAGAAGCTCTATTATTTTTTTTTAGCATATATAACAACGACAAAATTTCCACAGACATAGAAATCTCCTTCCCCTTCTTTCTGATACTTATTTTAAAGTAGCCAGAGCATTGACCGTTCCTGTCCTCTGTCTACTCCAAGTAAACAGTCAGCCTTGTTCAGATTTCAGTTCTGCTTTTTTTTTTTTTTTTTTTGTAAGGTGGTCTGGGGGTCCTCACTAGGTTCTTCCCCACTAGCAGCCACTTTAGAAAATCATACCTGATGTTTCCTATTAGAGCTGTCTTGCAGGCAAATCACGTCTGAATCAGGTTAGGTGGGAAACCTTTTAAAGATGAATTAGCTAAATGATTGCTCTTTTTAAAGTCTCTAACATCAGTTATTTTAATTTAAGTTTTTTAAAACATGACTGATAGTGATCTTCAGCAGACATAAAACTGTGTACTGGGGAGAAAAATAAATCTAGTGCATGGGGGGAAAAGATGTGATAGAGAATAGACATTTCTAATGCAGAACAGTGAGGGTTGCACACCTCTTGTGTTGGCTTGGGGAAGTCTTTCAGGAAGCAGTTGCTTCTGTGTCGTGCATTTGTGTGACAGCAACGTTAAGGTTCTCTTCTCGTGCGAAGAGATCGCTAGAAGTCACGCCAAAGCTAGCGTGGTTTCTCTACATTACAGTGTCAGTTCAGTTGTTCAGCTGGAGAGTCGGATTGTCCAAGAAAAAGTATGGATTTTTGACTCTTTGGCAGCTGTGGAGAAATGTTTCAACTGTAAGACTCTTTTTGTATGATTGTACAAGTAAGGTGGGAAGCTTGGAAAAAAGGTTACATAGACTGCATTTTGAAAACCTAATTGCAGATTTCCAATGGGAAGAATCATATCTTCCTAAATATGTTTGATTTGCTTTATTCCATTGTATCCTGGGTATTCTACAGGCATTGTTTTTGCCCTGCAGGGCTTTCAGCCTAAGGTAGGCTGTGGGTCGGCAGAAAAAAAGGAGGAGTGCGTGCAAATAATAAGATGGTAACTGGACGTATGTAATAACGGTCATTCCATAATGGTTCCCAGTAGGTTATGTCATGGAAGGCTCTGGCAGTACAGAAACGTGTTCTCATTAAATGAGAATATTTGAAACCTCTGTATTTGAAACCGCTGACATGCCTTCCCGTAGGCCTCTTCCTCCTGCGCTAGGCACCCTGGTGTCTATGCTGGGATCACATTCCGGCAAATCAATTCAGGTTCTTTAGTTACTCAATTTAAATTCCCATATGCCCTAATAAAGCCCCCAAATGAAGAATTAAAGTAATAATACATCAATTCTGCAGCTCTACCAATAACCTTAACTATCAAAGTGACAACGCATCAATCAAGTTGACATACAGCTAGTATCAGCCATTAAAGTAACTGTTAAATTAATGTCTACTAAAAAGTGCTGCTTCCATTAGTGAAGGTTTTATCCGTCTCCTTTCTCCATCCTGCCTGTCTCACTTTTCTAATCCTGTCTCTCACTGTTTGCACTTTGTTGACTTTTTTCCTTTCTCTTCCCTTTTTTCTCTTTCCTTCTCTCTCTCTTTTTGTTTTTTTTTCTTTCCCTTCTCTTTTGTTTCCCTTCCCTCTTCTTCTGTTTCATCTCTTTCTGTCCATAGGTGTTGACTGCAGCAGTTCTCTCTTACCTGTTCTTATCCTGGACAAATCTTCCCAGCTGCTCTAACCTGAGACAGGATAATGGCATTTAGTGAAGTACAGTCTTGCACCTGTCATAGCTGCTAAATGTAGTATTGGTGCAAGGAGATAAAAGTTTAACCTTTACTCCTGTCTCCATTTCCTGTTTCTAAATGAGGAAAAAAATATCTGTTTGTGTCTTGGACTGACAAGGTTAGATTTACTAATATTTTAAATTGAGCTTTACATCACCTGATAGGAATCTGTACAGAATCTGAATATTTGCATATTCAGGTGTTTTCAGTATTGCATGTATGTTGTGGCACTGAATCCCACAGTTTTTCCATTGAAGTGTCACACAATGCAAACGCTAAGGTGCCATCTGGTAAGTTAAAAATAAAAGGCAAAGTTTTCTGTTTAATTGAATCATGCAAGAAAACGAATAATGTAACTTAAACAATATCCACTTGATTTTTTTGTTAAATCTTCAATTCAGTTTACCTTAGACTGTGCCAAGATTTTTATTTCCAGTTGCTACAGGCTGTATTACTGACAGCACATAACAATATAATTCAAGTGGTTGGAGGCAAAGCTTGAGGAGTTTGCAGCTGGATAAGGGCACATATGGGACGAAGCTGCATATGATCTGAGATTGAGAGAGACATATGCTGGCTGTATGTTTTTGTGGTGGTGGTTGTTGAAGCAGATATTCCCAATAATCATGGAAAGAATAGTCGGACTGCCTGGCACTGAAACCTTGCCAGCCTTGGAACTAAGTGTTATTAAATCTCTGGTTATTGAAAGAGACTGCTTAGAAGTCAGTAAATGGGAATTTGACTAGGGAGAAGTATTTTAGATAGGGTAAATGATGTTTATACAACAAAATTCCTTGGCAGTATTGCTGCCAGGGAGACTTCCCAGAAACTTGTCAAGATAGCTCTCATCAAATCTTTTTAGAATATTTAAAATCAGGTTAAAAGGGAGAGAAAATACGGGTAAAAGTGAGAAAGTGCTTTGTTAAAATAATTTTCCTCAGGAAAGCCTGAGCCTTTATAGGCAGATTTCCATTTGTGTTCACACAGTGTTTTATTTGTGGTCACACAGTAAATCTTTAGCAGAGTCAGGAAGAAGACCTCCTTGTCCTGTGACCTGTCCACAAGATAATTCTGCTTCTCACAACATACTTAAGGGAAACAGCAAGTTTTTTGAATTTCAAATTCCTTGCTAAACCCTAAACACGCTAAACCATTTTCGTATTTCTGCGGTCAACTTTACCCATAGGGATTGTTACAAAACCCCACAGGGATTTCTAAACACAAAGGGCTTGCAAGCACACTTTGTTGCTTTAATTTCTTGCTGAAAAATTGGCCCGTGCGGGTTCTGTGGAAGCGTGTTCTGGTGTTGTCATGGTTTTAGCAGGGAGATTTCTGTTGCCCACAAAACGCGGTCCTCATTTACGTAGCTTGTTGGGGTCATTACTTTGGTAAAGCTGTCCATTAGAAAGGGAGGCCCTCTCATACTACTTCCTGTGGAGAATACAGAAAAGTAAGAAGAAACACAGCAAATGCCCAGTTGACCTACTGGGTTTTCTTGACTGGATGAAGTCAACAGAGCTTTTATTTAGAGATCTTGTTGCAAGTTGAAAGTCTGTTGATTTTGTTTGTCCATTTGAGTTGATGTGATTCTTCTGTAGCGCTTGCTGTTGTTTCTGATGGTCAGACATTCTCCTTCTCTACGCTTTGCCTCTGCTTGAGCGCGACTCTGAAGTGGCCTCGCAGCGGATCCCACTCTGGGCTCTTAACTTTGCTGCTATTTCCGCTGTCCTAAAAGGCGGCGGCTCTCGGTAGAAGTTCTTTGACTGGTCTTGTTATGCAGTCTTGCTTGTGCTTGTTAAACCTTGCTGGAAATATTTAGTTTTTAGTTCTCTGCTCCGTATGTTTTACACTACGAGTATTTTCTCATCCCGTCCCTAGACAGCGTAAGGCTTAGTCCTGTGGGATGCTTGGTCCAATAATGGGTTGTAGTTTTAAGGCCAAATGTGTGGTTTCTGCAGCAAGGTATTTTTAAATGAGGCAGGCCTGAGAAAGTGCTAAGAACTGTAACCGTTGTTGACAGAGAAGAAATGACAGAAAGGGGACACTACGGAACACCTTCTCTCGAGCAGGGTATTTTTTTTTTCAGAAATAGCCTGTGCCCAGGGTTTAAGAAGAGCTGTATATGATAACACACAAAAGATGTTTTATGAACTTTTTTATTTCTCATGAAGGCTGTTGTACACTAAGCTTTGGAAATGTATTAGCAAAGAAAACAGGATTGTCAGAGCTTCAAGCAGCTTCACATTTGGACGGCTTCCCCATTAATGTCGTTTGCCTACAGAATAAGTCAGTGACGTACGTCAGTAGCTTAACCCTTCTTGCGTAAGGTGATTCGAGAGGGGTTACCTGAGCGTTACCTGACATGAGAGTTGCCACCACTTCCAAATAATAATTTCTTGGTGCGTGTTTTTTAAGCAAAGGATGATCTCTAGAATTGGTGATCTTGCGTGTTACCTGCATGCTAATTCTTTCTTCAGTGTTAATCATTGAGTCTCCAAGAAACTTCTGCTAACAAGCGACGAGGCCCTGAGCTATGTGACATGTATGTACAGTACTTAATTCCCCAAGCACAGAGCTCAGCTGTACCATCCATGTTGAGTCTTCTAGGGTGAAGGTGGTATTTGTCACTCAAGTGCAATTGCTCGGCTGGTGTGAGTTATCTCTGAATGTGCTGCCATGTGTTATTACAGGTCAGTATTACAGTTCAGTATTACATTATCAAACTTGTTTATAAAATATTTCGTTTGAAATATGCTGTTGTTATTGACCCAAAAGACTCAGCATAGTTTGAGCATGTCCTACCCTGGAAAAATTTTAGGTAAATTGGTAAAAATTAACTTTATATACGCCAGTAATATCTATCCTCTTTCTAATGTAAATTGAGGTTGACCTCCAGAGGACAAGCAGAAATTTGCTACTTCCAGGTTTTCTAGTTGTTCTTCTTCCTAGTCTGTCCTTTTTTGGAGTTTGTTTCCTGCAGTATGGATGTGCTCCGTAGGCACGGGAGACTCCAGGGGGGAGTTTTGGCTGCCCACTAGAGCCGTTGGCGTATTGTCTGGAAAGGCTGGAATTACAGCTGCTGGGGTGGAGCTTCTGGAGGGAGGTTTGTGGTGGTGTCAGCGATGCAGTTTCAAATACGTGTGTACTCTGTAATTGTGGAATAGAAATGACAAAAGGAGAGGAGGGCCTGTAATAACTAATAGTAATGTAAGTTACTGTGTGCGCAGAGATCCTGCAAGGTAATTTTTTTGGTATTTTTTTCCCCTTTGGGATCTTCCTGTCAAACATATTTGTTTTATCTTTTTGTAGTGTAGGGTTAATGGTTGGACTTGATAATCCCAAGGGTCTTTTCCAACCTGAACTGTTCTATGATTCTATAACCCCAGATTTTTGATCTGAATCTGAACCATCAGTATCGTTTGAAAGCAAATTTTGTTTTCTGGATTCCTAGCTGTTGTTTAATAATCTGTGGCTTCTGAGCACAGCTGCTAGCTTTTCTGCCTGACAATAATAGGACACGAGGAAAAAAACTAGAGGAAAGTATCTTTTAAGTGCTCAAATTTAGAGCCTTACCATGCTTTTGGAAGTGAGACTTCACATGTTGCTCTCTCTTAACTGTTATTTCCCTGATTTGTAGAAGGCTACAAATATCACATTCCTCAATGTGTTAATGTGTTTTAAATAAAGCAGTGACATGGCTGGCAGCCTGTTTCAGCGTTTGTCTGATCTCCTCCCTAAATAATGTCTGTCTCGGAAGCACTGCGAGGATAAATTAATATGGAAGAGAATATCGTAGGTCGCTAGGAGTGTGGGAGTTTACAGTTACATAGGTAAGTCAGTACCTGTATCATATTCTTACAAAAAATTTGATGGGGAAATCTGAGGACTTTTAGTCTGCTTTCCAGAGAAATGAGGCTTATACTTCTCGTCTAACTTCCCGGCAAATGTGGCCAAAATATATATAGGAAGGCACATTTCATTAGTTCTACTGCTCATAGAGTATCTTTATTTATTTAAGAGCCCAAGCTGGAATTTTTCTAAATTCAGATTCACGGATGTTCTTGCATAAATTTTGGGATCAGCATTTAGGGTGGCAATAAGAAACAAGGCGTATGATTCAAGCCTTTCCTTTGTGTTTTGTGACTAGCGTTTGTGTATTTGCATTTCAGAGGGAGAATTTAATCAGAGCAATGATTCAGACTTTGTCCATTGGTCTTTTCCAATAGCAGCTCTACTCTGTGAAGAGATGATACTTGGACTGAGATCTGGCTCATTTCTGTTTCCCCTTTAGTCCTTTACACGCTCACTTTTCATTCAGAGTAAGGTCTTGTGCTGTTTTTTGGTGACTCTGAGCTTTCAGATTTATCACCTGCTCAAGAGGTTCTGGTCTCGCTTTGCCCCCAGATGCTGAAATGATTCCTCACTGATATGATTCTTACTTCTCCCCAAAGGTGTCTGGATTTTACAAACCCTATTTTATAAACCCTTATTTTACAGATTTTTATACAGTTCCATTAACTGTTTCCTTAATGAAGTCTGCTGCACCTAAAAGCTATTTCACCACGCAAACTTTGCAGAAGATAGTTCAAGCACCTATATTATGGAAGTATTTAAGTTCAGTATCCTATTCATCTTTCCTAGCCAGATTCTTCAACTGGCCATTGCAGAAGACTGGATGTTTTTATGGATGCTTTACCTGCTGTCATGGAGCTGAAGCTCAAAGTACTAATGCAGTACTTTATGCATTAATTTATGCAGTAATTTATTTTTTTTTCCCTTTTCTTTTGCAGTACAATTTTCCAGAGAACCAGGATGGCTAGAAGGCACACTAAATGGCAAGAGAGGACTTATTCCACAAAATTATGTTCAGTTTTTATAGCTTTGTGCATTGAACGCCAAGAAGGTGTACATGGTATCCATGGATTTTTTTGTTATAGTCACTTCTCTCTACTTTTGTGACTGCTTTTAATCAACGAAGAGCCTGACTAAGGGTTGAAGATCTGATTCTGTACAAAGACATTGTGTTGCCAAAAATGAATTGCAAAAAAAAAAGATTCTTTGAGGGTTGCAAAGGGCAGGGGGGACGAGAAAGGGGGGATGGAGGGATAAGCGTTAATTTTTTTTTAATAGGGTGCTTTTTTCAATTGTGAAGAGCGGTAGTGGTACATTTATTTGCAAGATAAGTAACATTTTAAGTCAAATATTTGGTTGATCTGTAACTCAACTATCAGTTGAAGAGTTTTATAAACTTAGGAGATTATGCATCAATAACCAGCACTTTTAACAGAGTATTATTTGGGTTTGGAAAATACTGTTAGATGAAAAAACCCTATGATGCTGACAATTAAATTATATTTCAAAGTGGAATAGACAGTACGGAACAGACACCACAGTAAGTAAAATAATAGGTATCAAGACATGACATTTTTTCAAATGTCTTCAAAGAACACATTGGTTTATATTGTGTGTATGATTTCATTTATTTTATAAAGATAAGACACATGAACTTTTATTACAGGCTCCTATATGTCATGGTTCTTTCACTACTCAAAAATATCACTGTAAATGAAATAAAATGTTATTTGCCATTTGACCTAAGTCATTCCTATGCTGGAGAATATTTTGTTCTGGTTCTGTAAATTATGACATGAAATAATTACTGGCAGTCATATGTGGTCAGCATGGAGCAGGCTCCGGGATGGATGGGGAACTTTCCTCACTTAAAATGGGCAACTCTCCACCTCAAGCCAAAACGAAAAGCGAATCCCTGGCTGTGATGCTTGTGCATCCCGGAGGTATCTTGTATTTTATCTATTGTCTGTCTGTCTGACTCCTCCTTGAGCTTCCTTTTTTTTTTTTTTCCCCTCTCCTGTAATTGTCAATTGTCAGGTCTTATTGATACTTCACAGTATCAGAATCCTCAAGTAGCTGCCTCAGAATTTGTTAGAACTATTTGAGTAGTAAGAGTTTTCTGTGGTCATTGAAAGAGCTTCCAGGTATCTCGTCTTGTGATTAAAAAAAAAGTTAAGTCACATGCAGTTCATCATTCATCTTTGTATTTTTCTCTCCATCAACCAAGACCCTCTGGGAGGCAGTGGACCTCGATGCAGGAAAATATGACTGGATAACTTGCTAATACAGGCTCACTTACTTTTTAAATTGGGCTCTGTGGATTTTGAGTCATCTGCTGCATATATACTTAGCTTGCAGGTTTTTCTAACTAATGTGATTAGTAAACCAGTTAATGGTTAATGCTGCTGTAAAGTTGGGATGGCTTTTTTCCTCCCCTTAAGATTTAACTCCATACCATTGTTTTGTTCGTTTGCCCAGACTGCACAGACCATTGGAGTATGCGCAAATCATTTCCAGATGCAGCAGTGGTGGGCCAAGCCAGTACAGCTCTCCAGCATTAAACCTCATCACTTGGAGGAGTTTCATGTGGTGTATTTTCATGGTATTTGAGCAGTGCGAGTCTCTGCCATACAGCCTTTAGGTAATTCTTGTCTTGGCATAGTGGCTACGTGACCCAAGCACTGAAGATGACTCTTGGCCTGCTGTGATGGAGATCAAGTTCTTTAATTTGCTTCTTGACTTGGTATTAAGGAAATCGTTGCACCGGTACATGCAGCAACAGATTGCAGGTTTCCTTACTCGGGCTTGTTCACATGGCAAAGCACGGCTCTGGCTGCGTATTGTGTTGCCTGGGCTCTGTCAATTCATTTCTGGCCTTAATGAGGACGGTTCTGGAGGCCGGATGGTGTTTCTGTGGCCAGACTCAGTTTTGTGGCTACCGGTTGGTAGGAAACATTGAAAGAAGAGGGAGAGTGTAAATCTTGGTTACTAGCATAGTAGGTGTGGCAGCTGGGTTACACTGGCTTCTCAGGTGGCTAAGCAGTGATGAAGCCTACAAGGTTTTAAGTCACTTCCATTTGTTGTAGTTTGAAACATGCAGCGAGTGTTTGATCTTGTTCTGACTGCTTTCTTCCAAAATTCTCAGTGTGTTTCTTAGCTCTAGCTCTGTGGTTTGGCTTGTTTTTTGAGGGCTTTTTCCTTTTAATTGAGATGGTTTAAAAAGGCAGATATATAAAGAAGGAATATAAAGATTTAGTGTCTCTTCCATCCAGTCCTGTGACCCCCACTTGCCTTTAGGTGAGATGTTTTGAGACTCCTGTTACTTCTGGAGCCACGCAGAACCCGAACGAGAAGAAAATAACACGTGGAGCAGAGGTAAACTAAATCTAAACTTCCTCACATCCCCAATGTTGTCTAAAAGCAGCAGTGTGAGCCGAGCCAGATCAGATCTGGCTCTCGGGCTAACCACACTGCCTCGTAGCAATTTAGTTGTGGTAGCTGCTACCCAGCGTGTGGGTTTCCACATCAGCTTGGTCGTACCAAGTCCGAGTACAGACTTGTACAGCCAAGTAGCCAGGGCACATCTCATTCCGTATCCTCATTGCTGAACAGCTGTGTATGATGCCGTTTGGAAGTGGGAGATGAAAAGATGGTAAAAATTAAAAATCGCACAAAGTCAGTCAGGCTCCTTTCCCATCCTTTGAGATTGTTTTCTTTCAGCAAGCCGGGCCTTAGGGTGTGCCTGTTGTCACGGCGTGGCACGCTTTGGCAGAGCAATGCACTGTGAACTCGAGGCAGGAAGGGAGAACAGGGAATCCGTTGTGGAGAAACCCCGTCAAGGGACTCTTCTCTTCTGGCCTGGCAGCAGGAGCCAACATGCTCCATGGGTCCAGCCTGACTCCATCCTCTCACGGGGGGGACTGTTCTCGTGTCACAGCTGTGGGGGTAGTTTCAGCTTAATCTTCAGGGTGGGTTTCCCCTCCCTTGCTGCACGTGGAAGCACAGACGTGTCAGTTTGCAAAAGCTGAGGCTGATGCATGACATGGGATGAAAATTAGAGACACTTGCCTTTCTCAGTTCTCCGTGCCTTGTTCTCTTCCTCTTTTAGCCCACTGCACGACTCTTACCTGGTTTGCAATTTAAAGAGAAAAGCTGCTGACAGAGGATTTTTATGTAGGGTGTAAATGTGCCAGCCCTGAATGCAGTGTTTAACTGGAAAGCTTTGCTGGAGTTTCACCTTTTAAGCTGAGTGTGCCTTGGACATAGTTTTCTACATCAGTGTTCAACCATGTGCCCTCCTCTGTGCTGGTGGTAACCACAGGTAAGCGCCAAACAAACTTCATCCTATCAACGTCTACAACTGAAGTGTTTTAAGACCCTAATGGCATGACATGCTTTACCTAGCAACATCTTGCAAATGAAAGGGCCTTTTTTTTCCACCCTTTTCTGTCTTTAGTAATAACTGTACTCATCATAAACTCCCAGTGCCTGTAGATACCTGCAAGGAAAGTGTCCCAGCTTGAAGTCAGATTACAAGTTTTGTTATGTTTTTAAGCAGTGATAGCGCTTTCTTATTTCTAGAACAGTATATGACAGATGCATCTGCTGGTAAACATATGGGAAATTTTTCTTAACACTGCTGAGCCTCTACTATTCTTTCCTTCTGACAATTCAGCAAACAGAAGGGCGGTACAAGGATTTTTGGCAATGAAAAGTTTGTGTAACTCGTTATGTGTGTAGAACAGCAAACCCCTGTTTCCATGAGAGGAATTTGTGACTTTGGTCAACAGACAGCGCAGCTACAGGGTAACAGAAACTGGAAGCCAGATGCCTCTGGCTGCTGGAGGTTGTGGGGTTTATTCCTTTGGGTGGGATGGAGCGTGTGTCTGTGTGTGTCCATGGCTGTATATCTGTGTCTGTGTGTGTGTCCGTGTGTGTCCATGTCTGTGAGTCTGTCCCTGTCTCTGTCTGTGTGCATGACAGTGCCAAGCCCAGTTAGATCCAGCTTAAGTGACCCAAATTCCTTATTAGCGCAAGTGGCTGCTCTGTGGCCAAAGCCACCATATGTGCTGCATCAGCCAAACTAGGAGAGCTTGATGAAACCAAATTTCTACATGTGAAAAGAATGATGTTGTTATATCTGTAGATACCTTGTGTTACTTACTAGTTTCTAGATGAGCAGAAGCTTGTCTCTAAGGACATCACTGCACCAGCACCTATCTGAGATTAAAATGCAAGAAATACTTGCAATCAAACCAGTTTAATTCATGTATATTTGTACAATTTGTATAAAAAAAAGAAAAAAAAATAATAGGTACTTGCAGACATTAACATAAAGACCAAACAATATTTTCTATTTATTTAAAAAGCTTTAAACATACAGAAGCAAACCCCTAATTATAAATGCATCATTATGCATAGATTTTACTGTTTACACCATACTGCTGGCTGCCTTTATTTGTCATCCAGGAATCTATTTAAACTCCAAGAATTCTTAAACATTCCTCTGAGCTTCCTGGCCTCAGAACTGCTGTCTATCTTATCAAGTCATTGACCTCCAGCTGAAAACATTGCTCTAAAAAAAGAAAAAGTCAAATTTTTAATAAACAATTAAAAGTGCATTAACTGTAGAATTGTTTAATTTCATAAATGTTTAAACAAGTCAGTGAAAAACACCACCCTGTGAATTAGCTTTTTGCATTATTGATTGTAAAGTATCTTTTTAATAAGATTTTGATATTGCAAACTTTAGTCTCTTCTATTTATTCTGCGCAACTGTTCGGTCGCACGATGTGTAGTATTCCTGAAATACCCGCTGCAGTACATTAACACTATTTTACATTTTTAACCGTGTATACAATGCTCTTGCTGTGTATCTCTGCTCCGTCTTACAACAAAATGATTTAGCTCAATGAACAGAAGCCCACTTCCAAAAGGTCTTTTAGTTTGTCTTGTATTTTGCAGGAGACAAATGCCTATTTCACTCTAAACAAATTCAAAAGAACACAACCTCCCGGTAGCTAAAAACTAGCATCGTTGGGTTTTGTTTGCTGTCTTTCCTTTTTTTTTTTTTTCTTTTTTTGCTGTACACAGGTTTAGATAAAAAAAGTGATGGCTATTCTGCGTAAGTGTCCTTGATAAGAGAATACTGCCTCTTACAACATCTATATCCAATTGCATCTATTATTTCAATGATCTCTAGCAAAAAATAATAATCAATGAATGGTTTCATAAACAACAGGTGATTAAAGTAAAGGATTTATTATAATCTGCTTACAGTTGTTTGCAAAGACAGACATACGTTTTTGCATAAAGATATAAATTGCTTTTTAAAACTAATTTAGTGTGTTTAATTATATGAAGTTTCTGTGAATTATGAATTGTACCAAACCAAGATTAAAAGTAATAAGGTACAAAAATAGGAGCAAACAGACAACAATTTGGACTGGGACAGGCATTTAACAGTGAAGTGTAGAATATGGCTTTGCTATTTTAATCAAGCAAAGTTACTCTCAGACAGAAAAGGAGGCAGTAACTTTGTTAATATAAAAAGCTGCTGCAGACTGTATTCACCCAGAACCTGGCTTTGAAATTTTCTATTTTAGACTTTTTTTTTTTTTTAAGAAAAAAAAAAAAGAAAAAAAAACCCAAGTAAATGAGAAAATGGATGTATGACTGTGTCTTTACTGTAAACAACCAGTCTGCATGCTGTGTAGCTCACGTTGGAAGTTTGGCTTTCATATTGCTGTGCAGGTCAGTATTGAAAGATCTGCCTATGAATTAGACTTTCAAAATGCAAATAATATATGTATGTATATATTTATATATAAAAAAAACCTCTCTGAATACAGTCTTTACAGATAACCCATTGCATAAGGCAGGCATCATTTAAAAAGACAAGTAGCACTGACTGTCTTCAGTGCACCAAAGTGCACCTCGAAATTGGGACTCGGAAAGGGTGCGGAAGTCTTCATTCGACCACAAGTTAAAAGAAATGCTACATTCTGACCGGCCAAGGGACAAACTAGAGCTCAAAAGTAACAGTGGCACCCAGAGCGAACGCTATAGATAAGGACTCTGAAAAACTATTCTATTTAAACGTGAGTATATGGTAGCAACAGTTGAGCCTCAGAAAAGTTCACCTGTCCTCTATTCTACTCCAAAATCTTGTATTTTTGCTTACAAATTGTGAAATAGTGAAAATCACCTCAAAAAGTTTTTCTTTGCAGTCTTATTCTACAGAAAACAATTTTTTGAGACAAATCAGACCAACTGAGTTGAACTTGCAGCGTAGTGAACATTTGTCTTCTCAGATGCGTTCTGATTATTACAAAAATGCTTACAAAATTACATACGGTTTTAGCTTATCACTAAAAATTCTATCCGGTTAATCTGCCCTTATCCGTACCTTACCATCCCTCTTGCCAGTCCGAATCTGCTCGATGTACTTACTGTAATGATCTGCATGTTCCCTTCATCAGAACCAGAACTCGCTCTCCCCCCATCTGAAATAATAATAATCTGACCTTTTAAGATGTTTAATGTCTCCAGTACTCAAAGGAAAAACAAACAATCTGGGAAACCTTAATACAAAAAAAAAAAAAAAAAATCACTCCACATCTTATTCACCCCTGCTCCCCTGAGAGAGAAAGGGAACAGAGGGCACGAACTCACTATATCATTAAGCTGGCAAAAGCTTTGGAGAGACCGTAATTTGTCTTGTTAAATGAAACCTTCGTGAAGTGGCAAACACAACGTCGTGTAGTTTCCTGCAGAAATAGGAAGCAGGGTCTCTAAGATGCGCTCAAATCACGGACGCTTGCAAGCAAGACGAAAGGGCAGAAAAACAGAGAGGGGAAACAGAAAGGCTTAAATACAACCAAAAAGGTTAAGTGTGGTTATTTACAACAGATACCGTAGGATGGTAAATTAGATATGATGCTAAAAAAGGCACAGCTTTCCCTTTCTTAAATACACTGTAAACGGTTCATTATGCATGCAGAACATTTCACTTTACAAAAAAATTACCTTGTTTGTTTAGACAAAGATAGTACTTAAATAGTCTCCAGCAAAATAGAGTTCTTTCAAAAATACTTTCCCATTCATCCTATTAACCATTAAAGATTTTTTTTTGTCTCATTTACAAAAGTTCCTTACACCTTATTTCAGGTCCTTCACAATTTATACATACAGCAATGTACAGTACAGCAAAAGACTGCAAAAAATTATTTGTAAAGCCAGCACAATAGGTACTATAAATTGATACCAGGGCATTTGTTTTCGCATCTTATCCTTTTTAATTAAATAGTAAATGGACACTTAACACAGTGTATCTCAGCTATGGTGGGATAACATGGGATAACAAATGCCACAGGTGGGGATAACAGAGTATTCCACACCAAATGTTCTGTTATTACTTTACACGTTAGGGTTTGTGTGTGTGTGTGTATATATGCGTGTGTATATATATATATAGTTTTTGTTTGTTTTTTTTTTTTTTACAAGAAAAGAATATTAATGCCCCATATTGACTTTACGTTTTATGTGCAAACCAAGGGTAAGCTTTAAAAAGTTCTCATTAGTTCTTGAACCCTTTTAAAACAAGCAAACAATACCAGAAACTACATGGCATATTTAAAACTCCATCTGTTAAAATATCAAAATCAAAGAGTTATTGACTAGATATGGCTTTTCATCCAGAGGAACAGGAACATTTTCTAAGTGTTTTAGGGTTATGGGGTACATTTCCAAACATCTAGGTCTTGCCAAATCGGAGTCAACTGCTTTCCGTGCCCCAAACCCTTCGGATGATTTTAGACTATTCAGAGACTGCTGAACAAGTGTAAATAGCATGTTTAGAATATGGTTTCTTGGGTCCTTCATGGGTGTGGAATAACACAGGGAAACTTAAGGCAAAGTTCTTCCATTTAAGACATTTTCTATTACTTCCTGTGAAAGTACAGGGGCTTGGCATTCCCAGATTCCACCTTTGGTAGCTGGTCACTGATGATTTCCACCAGCATGGCTGGAAACTCTACTTTCAGTGCCTGAGACTCTCGGAAGGTGTAGAAACAGAATTCCAATAAGTCACTAACAAGCTGAAATACAGAAAGAAACAATTTTTAGGAAAAACACAGAGAATTCTGCATGCAAACAACAGCTTATCGATAATGGGTTGTTACTGAGAAATGGCACCTTACTCTGACTTGGCAGTCCCTTTGCAGGGGTTAAAAAGCAAACAAAAGAACTCAAGCAACACAGTGCTACTCTTGACTCATTAAAAAACATAGAATCATAGAATGTTCAGGGTTGAAAGGGACCTCTAGAGATCATCTTGTCCAACTCCCCTGCCAGAGCAGGATCACTTAGAGTAGGTCACACAGGAACGTGTCCAGGAGGGTTTTGAAAGTGTCCAGAGAAGGAGACTCCACAACCTCTCTGGGCAGCCTGTGCCCATCACCCTCACAGTAAAGAAGTTTCTCCTCATGTTGAGGTGGAACTTCCTATGTTCTAATTTAAACCCATTATTTCTTGTTGTATTGCTGGGCACCACTGAGAAGAGATTGTCCCCTTCCTCTTGACACCCACCCCTCAGATATCTATATACGTTAATAAGGTCCCCTCTCAGCCTTCTCCTTTCGAGGCTGAACAGCCCCAGTTCTCTCAGTCTCTCAGCTAACTGGGAAAAACTGAGACACCAGATTTGTTTTGTTTCAGTGTACCTGCACTTTTCATTTCACTAACAGACAACTGGCCACCATGAAAACTACAGGTACTCCATGTCTATGAGAATAAAGTCTCCTACCCAGGGGGAAAAGATCACCCATAAACTATGGTATCTCCAACTTTCAGCTTTCACATTTGTTAAAAACCAGATGATCTGGTTAACTTCAGTACATGCTCCAGGGGCCGTGACCTACAGCCGCCAGAGCGGCTGATGCTTTTAGCTCAACAACATGAATGCTGTGTCACACCGTAGCTCCTCAGGTTTTATAGCAGTTTCTATTAACTCATAAAGCATTTCTATTTATATTAAATGCATTTTCTTGATAAACACACTCCAAGCTTTTTTTTTTTTCTTTTCCTGCTTACTACTCATTAAACTGGAGAGGCAGTATTTAGAGAAGTAATTCTTTTTTTTTAAAAAAAAACCCCAAAACAAACCACCAAAACCAACCAAAAAACAACCAAACCACACCAAGTTCTCTATTTTTGTAGGGGTGGCTAACAGCACACTTTTGCTCTCGGTGGATTAAGCACAATGCTGAGAATTTTATAAAGATGAAAAGGATCTCATTAGCTCTTCAGTGACAGAGAAGGAAGCTTCATTCCAAAACCCTCAAGTACTGAGTTATCCGACCACCTCCATGCAGCAGAACAGAACCACCCCGCAGCCCTGCCCCGGCTGCCTTTCCGTGGCAATTGTGAAACCGTATCCCCCTTGTCCCACCTGGTGGCTATTTCATAATCCTAATAAAGGTGTCCCCAGCTGCAACAGGAAGGTGAGCTGAAATGCTGAATGATATACAGGTACCGTGAGCTTTTCGGTGCATGGGAAAAAAAATACCCTGTGTCTTCAAAGCAGCAATAACTGTAGCCTCTCTTCTACCTTGTCTCAAGTTGTTCCTATTTGTCAGTTCAAGAGCTTTGTTTTGGTCTATGTGTTACGAGACACCTAATCACATTACAAGAATAAACATTAATTTTGGCTTTTGAGAATTTTAATTCGTTTTGTCTCTTGTTTTGTGCTATTTTCCCCACGCAAAATTGCCAACGGCAGATTACCTTTGCTGTAAGACGACACGCCCTTAGAACGAGAGAACTGTGAAGACCTCTTCCAGCATCACTACTCAGGGAGCTACTTCTATTTTAATGGTTAAAAACATGGCAAAGCAATCTCACAGCTCAGCCTGCATTCATGGGTTTCACACAGTACTTGGATACAACTGAAGAATACTTGTTCATGACCTTTAGTAGTACGAGAATGCTATTTCAAAACTAGTTTGGGTTTTTTTTTCACAGCTGCTGTGATCTAAATCTTAGAGCCTTGCAATATGTAGGACCCTTTGCAATCTTTTAAGTAAAACACAACGCAAGTCAGTCGAGGCAGAGGCAAGGCAGCTCCCCAGGCACCCGCGAATGAAATGCCTCTTAATTTCCATTGCAGTTCACCCAATTACCACGTTGTACAACTGAATTAAAACTAGAGCCTCTGCGGTTTAAAAATTCAAGCAGCTTAATTTTGGTGCCTTATGTCCTAACGAAGGACTTGAAAACCACTTCTGCTTGTGTAGTTTAGCAAATGCAAGTTTGTAATTTCAATACATTGCACTCTGCAGTAAAGTCCCCATTAAAGACAGAGTAAATAAGAAGTAGACTTCTGGAAGGCAGAAAAGGAGATAAAAACACAGGCAGCAACAGACTACCATCCTGCAGCACCATACCTTATTACTTCTTTTCAGGACTTTCATAGCTGTTCTTGCAAACATATAAGCAATTTGTGAACACGAGAAAAAGCAACTGAGATCACTTGGACACATGACTTTCTGCTACTGAGCACTACACGAGCCTGATGTTGCTGAAATCATTCCCAATGATCCGAGATGTCATGAAGCCACGCTAATTAATTAAACAGATGCACGCTAAATAAGTAGCATAGGCATCGTGTGGTTTTCAAAGGAAAGAAACGATGTCCAAAGGTTTACTTTACTCATATACCACGTGCCAAAAAATACTCCAAACACAAAGCCAAAGTGAAGAAAACTCTTGCTTGGTACAATCGCCGCCACCTCCTCACTGCCTGTGTCACCAAACACCAGCACCTCAGCAAACGGAGCCTTGCACCCCAGCACAACCTTGACACAGACCTGATGAACGTACCACCTTTCCTAAACTTGAACACGAGCAGTTCCACATCACTGATGTCAGGGAGGGGGTTTGGGGTCACCTCTGTCACGCTGCCAACTGTCCTCGTCTGCACAATTCAAGCTAACTCAGGCCTCATCACGCTCTTGTGAGGCCTCTGAATGCAGCGAGATACAAAAGCCTACATGGAAACTATTAATTCTGCTGCCTTAGCAAACTTTTAGTAATATCAAGTACATATCTGTGTCTGGTGAATATGTGGACCAAAGGGGAAATGAAAAATAACATTCACAAAGAGAGCATAATCTACTCTGCATGAGGAATGAGTTACCAGTCTGGGGCGGGGGGAGAAGCTGGATGTCATAGCACAGCAGGAGTCTCATCACCAAGCAGAAAGGTTAAGTTTACACAGCAATTTAAAAGTAAATACTTTGGAACCCCCTATTATATAATACACGGGTTTGCAGCCTTAAGGATAATACATATATTCTATGCATATTTAGTCTGCTAAAACTTGTGTTCCTCTCCTTCTTCAGCAAAGTTACCAACAATATCAGGAAGCACAGCACGTGTGTCAAAGGAACACAGGGCTGCAGTCAGGGTATTTTACCTGCAACGTTAAAAGCCGAGTGGATTTGGGGGTGGGAGAGTATTTCTGTCATGAATTTAAAAAAAAAAAAAAGGATGAATATGGCAGAATCTAAAGATGGACTCAGCAGTACTAAAATACAAATTGGATGAGGAGGTCAGCTAGAGAAGGCTGCGAGACCAAAATCTGAGCTCTCTTCTGCAGGTGTGTTGTCATACATTTTCAAAGGTGCCTTCCCCTCTCCCTTGCCAGCCCGGCAGCCTTGGCATGAAGATGTGCTGAAGGGATGAAACATTCCTCATTTTGAAATTTGAGTACCTGCCTCTGTATTGCAAGCAACATTTATCTGACACAGTCTTGATTTAGAACAAGTAAATAACTGAGGTAGTCTTTTGCTTTAACAGAGAAGTTCCCTCTTCAGTAAGGAAACGGAAAAGTTTGCTTTCTCCTCTTACACACAAGCTCTGCAACTGCAGTGACACTGACCAATATGCGCCACAGGTTAACAAATGAGGTAACACAAGACACTCAGAACCTCTAAATGTGGCTTACGGATTTTCTAGATTGAATATACGTCTGATTGCTCCTCAAAGGCTTGCAAAGCCCCTGTGTTCTAAGAACTCCTGACTACATTTTACCTGTCCACTTTCACCATCTGCTTCTGGTAGTTTATACTGGAAATGCTGACACCTCCTCTAGTACAGCAGCATGAAAGGCAGCTCTGATTAAGCAGCATGAATTAAAGCATCACTGTTTTCACAAGCAGTGCAACAGTGACTAGAAACGTATTTATTTCTACAATCTCCAATTATTTCAGCTGCTGAAGCACACTTCTGGAAAGTTACAGCTTAGCAGAGCACAGGCAGCGCTGTTAAGGCCACAACTACAGTAATTCCCATTTCCTCGGGATGCAACCAGGACGTTGTTCTTACTGCTTTAGTAGGTAGTTGTTCAGCTCGCTGTGGATCTGGCAATAAAATGTGGCTCAGTACCTTTGCCGGCGTTGCAAGCTTCCCTCTGTGCACACAGGAACTTGGCCAGCGCCAAGGGCCGGGAGCTCGGGCACCGCCTGCTCCTGGGATGGAGACTGCGCCTCTCAGTTGGGTTGCGGGGATGCAGACACACAGGTCAGAATTATCACGTCCATGTCACCAAGACTGCTGTAAGACATGACAGCTCCTCTGCTGGCAACTGGATCAGCTGTTGGCTATAAACCCTTCACCGCTTCAGTCATTAATTATGAAGCTTTCTCTCATCACTACCCTACAGAGAGTGCAGTGCGTTTAAACATTTTCAAGGCTGTGGCAGACTTGGTGATTCTGAGATCTTCACTTAATCAATTTTTGCATTTGTATGCTGTATTGAGCACCTCTGAGAAACAGGACTGTTAATCAAACATCATTTTCTGTTCTTAGGGTGGAGTTTCCATGAAATGGACTTTTTCACCCATACTGTTCTTCATAATTAAAAAAATGAATCCTTTAATGAAATCCCTCAAGTTAATACAGTTACAGTGACCTCCGAGCACTCACAGAATTTTTATGGCAAAAAGAATTGATTTTAGTTTGGCAGTCTCAGCATGCCCTTGTACTTCCAGAAATGGCAAGAACTGCACGATTTGCGAGGGTGCACATTTCTGTGCTGAGTTAGTTTTCCGACTTCAAGAATCTCTCACAATCTCTGAGTGTGGTACAAAAGCCCACAGTCACTTCTCCATCGGGAGCATCTTTGCGATTAAGCCTACTGATACAGCAATTTAAGACACCAGTAGGGTAACAACACAATGCTGAGTAATTCCCTCCTATTATTAGCTACAGCTATTGCTGTCAGAAACCTCGGTGTTCTCATACAAAAAATGACTCTCCAAACACTTTGGCCCCTTCAGGAGCGGGTCTCTGCCTGGTTCCTACAGAGCACCAAGCAGGTGCGTGCTGGGAGGAGGCGACCTCGCAGCTCTGAACAAAGCAACTGGGCAGACTTGGTGACTTACCTGCACAGAGCCAGGCACTCTGAAGGGATGAGCCGCTGCCCTTCAGTGAGCAGCTGTATTTTGCCTCTTGCTTTCAAAACCTGTGGTTGTTTTGAACCGTGCAGGAGTTGGGAGCCTGCTGCCCTGCGGAGGTACAAAGCGGCAGCCGAGCACCCCGGTTGTGTTTGGGACTATAGCAACCTCCTGCTTTTTCCTCTTCACGCAGTGGATACAAAGCTTCTGCTTCACAACTGATGAGGTTAAGCAAAACTGTTGACAGCCAGGTCTTTCCATTACTGCTCTATTCACTTTTGCTCCCAGACCTATGAAAATCGCGTAATATAAATTATCGAGGCTCAGAAGGTAAATTATTCCCACCTGAGATAGCTCACAGGCTGATTCTCAGAGGTACAGGTGCCCTTTAGTGCCACAGTTGATCACTTCTAGCTGCTTACAAAATCTTGAATTCTAACCCAGAGACTCAAACCTCCCACATACATGGGGAAAACAAGGTTAAACCAGGGGATTAAGCCTCTGATTACACCTCTGCAGCACACCTCAGGCTAGCACAGATTAAAAGGTGGATAAAATGCGTATGGGTTAGGCACTACCAGCATCTCACCAGAGCAAATACGGAACCCGGTGGACAGGTGGTCATTTGGGTACTGCACTTGCTGCTTTGGGTTTTCTTCACATACCTGTGCGCACTGCGACCACTGCACTTGACAACTGGACATGACATGGAGGAACCCGGGTTCAACTCGTTTTGTATGTCTGGAGGATGCAAACCTGCAGTATCACGCACCAGTGACATATCCTCAGCCCTTGGCCAGGGTAAGTTTTTGAACCAGGCCTCCCTTGCTAGTCTGTCAACAGAACACCCATTAACATGAAGAAGAGGAGTTCAAACCATCACAAACTGAGCAAGTTAACCCTCAGAGCAGCCCCTGCCTACATTAGGGTGCTGGGAATCAATTTCTCACTTGACAGATGCACGTCAGCTGCTGCAACACACACCCGGGCACATTTACATCGGTGCTGCTTTTGTAGCGGCCACAGCGGGAGCGGGGACTGGACCCAGCCTCTCAGTAGAGGAAACACCTACTCTGAGAATTCAGGCGCTGGGACTAAAACACGGCTCCAAACAGCTCATCAGCTGTGGGACACAACTTTGGCAGAGCGGTAGCAGCAGTACGTGCACCCAAAGGTGTTGGCAACAGCCAAGGGGCTCATCGGTGGCTTCGTGTTTGCAGGACTGAGCACCCACAGAGCCACCGCAGCACCCGCGGCAGGGCGCCTCACAAACCTGCCCCTCGAGGATCTGCGCCGTTCTTCCCCACTGACAGCTTTTTCAGTGAGTGTAATCCTGGCGCTCTCAGCCATAAAGTATTTCTTTCAGGAACCATAAAAAATTAATTATTCAGCAGCGCGAACCTTAAAGAATTTATTTGTGTTTGGCAGAAAATATCAACAAGCAAATGACGGTGCAGCGCTCTGCTCTGCTCTGCCAAGACAAGGAGAAGGTTCACATTAGGGTTTAATGTCATGGCATTGAAACAAAAGCTCTACTTAAAGCCTGCTTAGGATCAGCCAGATTGAAATCAAATTCGGCTTTTGTTCTGCAAACCGCCTAACCATACGCTACGCTCGCTACATGAAGCGAGGCTTGCCATGCAAGACACAACCCTTCCTGCCAAAGCCAACAGGAGACATTGAGGAGGATCCAAATGAAGTTTTTGATACCATGTGCAGTACATCTGTTTCCAATGTTCCTGCGCGCAGTTTGTCTGATCACATAGCACAGTCCACCTACATCCAAACGCTGTACATCCGTCTCTCCCTGAAGTGCCTGTGGCCATTCACGGGCACGAAACCGACACCTTCACGTCCTAAGTAGAGAGGTCGGTTGCCCTCACTATGCTATGGTTCTCAACACGTAATGCTGCTTCATGAAATGAAGCCACAACAAGACAAATACCAGAAGGAAGTAACACTGATTGCACCGCCGCCCTCAACGCTCCCAGAAGACACATGCGCGCCGGGGCGCGTCCACACAAGCTGTAGCACAACGGCGAGGGAACGTCAGCACGACCTGCTCCTCCTCGCCGTGGTTTCTCGTGCCGAGGGAGAGGACCAGCTGTCAGCCAGTGCCTGCTGTGTCAGCGACCGCTGCTCCCACAGCGGGATCACTCGCAGAAACGCGCGTTTTGGTGCAGGGCAGCGGTGACGCAGACTGCCGGGCAGCCCGCAGGCACGCTCCTGCGGCCGAGAGCAGGTGTGTGTGGAGCCGCGTTTACCTCTCTCGGCTCGCGATGGATTTCGAACTCTTTATCTTTCAGTTGCACTTTTGGTGCTTTGAGGCTTTATGGATCATTAAATAAAGTTGCTGATTTTTCCAAATACTTAAGTGCCTACCTGGCCTTCTTGAAAATTTCCTCTTTTTCCTCACCTCGGCACTTTTCTACCTGCGCATATGTTCGCTGTGCGGATGAATGATTTAGTATACTGAGCAGGGTAAAAACCATCTTGTTTGGGGTTTTTTTTTCTCCCTCGCATTACATAAGCCAAGCAGACTGCAATTTCATATTCTCATGCACTGTATTTCACATAGCCCTCAGAAAGACTATTTAAAAATGAGGTCGATTAAAGCAAACGTGAAGGTGCGAAGGAGCATATTTTTTTTATTGTTTATGGCCACGCTCAGGTAAAGCGAACTCCACAAATGATGAGCTGCTGCTTTGCTCTGATGGAAAAGCTGGAGGCAAGAGGAGGGCTGAATAAGCATAAATTCTGCACCAGCCCCTTCGGGCTTGCACTGCAAATGCCAGCGCTGTGGCTACAGCAGCACGTAAACATGGGGCTTCAGCTCCAGTTAGACCGCTCAGCACCGAATATATTCTCATCTGCTAAAATTACAATGAAGTAAGTTTACACAGGTGACAGCTGAAAAAGTGTTCACCCTATGCTACAGAATCAAGCAGAAAATTTCCATTTATGTTGATAGAACGGAGAAATTCTGCACTAAGAGGCAGGGTGTGGTGGGGGAGAAGAGCAATTCTCACCTCTCATAAATATTATCACCACTCTGAATTGATCCTGATGAATTTCAAAAACCAAAAAATCGGTCTCGAAGAGAAAAAATAAATAAGTGCCTTTGTTGAGCAAGTCTCCAATATCAGCTCTGAAAGGAAGCACTGTTGTGCAGACAACTGGCCTTTTTAACCGAGAATGCTGACAATGGGACTTTCTTTCAGAAGTCTTTTGTAAGAAAGTGCTCTATTAAAACAAAAGTAATGTAAAAATAGCTTAATTAAAAATTAAATAAAATGCAAGAGCAGTCTGCTTCCTAGGGTATAGTTCAGCTCTCAATGGCTAATGCTGTGTTTTGGAAAATGTCTGTAGGACACAGCAGCATTCTCAGTAAGCACGAGTCTGTCACCCAGTCACTTTAACCACACACAACACACCCGTTTAAATAACAAATCATAGACGCTGCCTATTCTGAAGAGGATTTGAAAACTCCATAAATGCAGGGGTTTGTTATGCTGCCCTGAGGTTCAGATGTGAGTATCTTGCAAATGATTTTATCACCCATCCCCTTTCTTTCCACTAAAACGCTACAACTTCCTTTGCTGGCACAGAGCAAGTGAAATCTGATCTCTGAAGAACGAGCTATTACTGCAGTACTAATAATACTCTCCCTGCCTCCCACTAAGATTTGCAATGTTTTAATGAACAACAGAACAGTATTTGAAAAATAATTCCATATGTACATCCTGTAAACAGACCTCAGGCTCTTATACAGATTTGACCTGAAGTGCATTGTACTGCACTGTCTCCACAGAAACGAAATTTAAGTCGAGGACAGAGCAGTAGATTTGTGTGCAGGCTCTGAAAGCAAGTGCTGTAGGTTCTTCATGCAGCAAAGTTACTTCCCAGCTCACCCAGAATGGAGTAGGACAGTTTTCCTCTTCGCTGCAGTTCACCACTTTCTACTGGGAGGCGATCGGCACGTGCTGCTGGGCTTTGGCCGCTGCTCCCTGGACCCCTCCTCTCTTGGACCCAAACACGACCGACTGGAACGGGGTTACCCTCAACGCAATGTTACGGATGCCCCTTCTGAGTCTGAGAGCTGGTCCTGTGCGCTGGGCACCTACCGCAACCCTTCAGAGTCGCTCGAGGCTGAGGCACCAACCACCTGGGTGTTTTGAGGCTGAACTTCTAGTTGCCCGTGTCATTCATCACACCTGACACACGTAAAACACCTCGTGCTGGAATGGGACAGGGCGGTAGAAATAACCAAACGATACAGCAGATCTGATAATCAGAAAAGCTCAAATAAAGCTTCCAACACCCAAGATGGTTCCAAGGTCTCGATACATCTTTTAGAGTCATCATTATTACAATCGCAGCTGTAAAAGATCACCAAATCAATTCAACATTGAATAGCACATCGAGCACGTGAGATGCACGATACACTCATCTGGTGCCTGTCACTGAGAAGCGGCTCGCGGGGTACTCTGTGGGGCACGCCCACACCACGTCTAATTTAGGGTCACAGCCAAGGGTCCTTCTCCTGCTGAAGAGCCTCTGACCCCGCTGAGCAGCTCTCCTGACCCGAAGCACATCACTGGAGGAACACACTGCCATTTAACAGAGGAGAAGGCAACGGGACCCAGCCCTTAATGACTTATATTTTCTTACTGCACTTGGCAATTGTCCTTAAATTCATCTAACAACTTCTCTCAGATGTTCCTTTAAAAAGAGGTTGGTTGTTTGGTTTTTTCTCCCCGTTAGTTAACACAATTACAGACTACTGGTTTACCTTAATGGAGAGATTTTTGCTTAACTCATCTGCGCTCCCTGAGGAGTTATACTTACATCATGCATGGAGTCAAGAAGTTTAGTCAGTTGGTAGAATCTCTGCCAGCTTTGCCCAGAGTTACTTGGACATTTAGTTACCATCTTCTTTAGTTCTTTAATGTAATTTGCCCTCATTTCTTCAAATGCAGCTTGGCTTTTGAGACCATCCTTGGGAACTGTCATTGAAAAGACAGTCTTATATTAATATTAACTGCATTGCTTATTCTTTTGATGTGCATACTTAAAAAGTTACACTACTTAATGGATGAAAGAATTAAACCTTTAAGCAAAGTCTATAATTTTACAGACATGGCATTGGTAAGGAATCAACATCATACAGATTTTCAAGTGATTCAAGCATCCTCTCCAGATCTGTGATTGCAGAAGCTGTGGCAGGAGGACACAGTAACATCCCAGAAATACAACACATGCTAATCTCATGCTGAAACTGTTTTTAATACGACCCATACACACACACACACAAAAAAAAAGAAGGCAGATGGATCAAGGACATGTTTTTAGGAGTTGGCGACATGATTTATCATTCTTGAATGATTCCCAACACTTGGCAAAGGAGGGGAAGGTGCAGAATTACAGCTGTTCTGTGCAGAAACGCTAAGCCAAGTGACATGTTTTTATGCCATCAGGTAACATCTTTGAATGTTAGTGAGCACCTGCTTAACACCTAGAACAAACAGAGCCAGTATTCTGCAAGAAACAGAAGACTGTTTTCCCAGCAGACACCCTGACCCAGTGTCTGACCACGACGTACCGTTGGCAAGCACTTCTAGCATCCTATCAAACCTCCCATCTGCCAGAAGGATCGTATCACAAATGGGCTAAAAGTAGAGTTTTCTGATACTTTTTTACTGCGACTGGTATCTGCAAGGCTAATTACAAAGGCAACTACACTCTTTTTTTTACAGACTGCTAATACCCTTGTACTCCAGAAGGTTCTGCCCCAAACAGGAATGGTTTAAAGGATCAGATCGCTAGGAAAGTCCCAAAGATGTCATTAACAATGTTAGACAAAATGTCACTGTGTTTTAATACTGTAATGGTTGAATATTGCTTATCCATCAAACATTTTTCTTCTCTGTGTCTCTTGATCATAGTCCACAGATGGAAAATAAAATACCACACTGAGTTTATTTTCTAAACAAGCCAGAAAGCCATGTCAGAGTAAGCTAAATGGGAAGTTACTCATTAAAAAACGAAAGGAAAGAATAAGGTTATCTTCCAATTTAGCTTACCCTGACTTAACATCTTGACAGAAATTGTCTTGTTTGCCCACTCCCTTCTCTGAAACCCTGTGGACTGCAACCACATCAGAAGCATGTAATAACCACCCAAATGGCTCCAGACTAGAAGCTTTAAGAAAAAGCACCAGTGTCTTCTATCACAAGTACCCACTGGAGCAATTTAGCAATGGAAAACAAGGAGGAGCTCTACACCACCACATGAACAGCAAGGACTTGGACCCATCAAGTGCTGAAAGGGGGCACAAGGAGGAATCTTTAGAAAAAGACTTGGAGGTATCACACCGATCTGCCTGCCATTCAGTAAACATTATATATTTATATTATATGAACATAATATTTAAGTTTTGAATGCGAGGTGTCAAACCTCTCGCCTCACAGAAGAAGCCATCTGGAAGAGATGTACAAATTCAGTTCAAGCTGAATGAATGCAGAGATATCAATCAAGATGCTGTGGTCCTTGAACAAAATGCATGGGCTTTACAGTTCTTCTAGTATTTACAGGCTTGTATTAAAGACTGTTAGAGCCACTCTTTCTTTGTCTACTATTGTGTATTTTACTGTTCTGTCTGAGAATTATTATACCATCACCCCATCCAGATGATTAAGAAAGAAAAAAAAATAAAGACCACAAGTAAAGAGAACTCAAGCAAAACATGAAATTCTGGAGTTTTGCCCAGTGTTTCTGATTTTACTTATTAAATGCAGCAATGCTTTTGGCAAGCTCCCAAAACCTATGGTCTGTGGAAAGCAAGAAAACAATTGAGTTGTAATGTGTGGTTTCTTCCACATGTAAATGGAGTGAAACTTCCTTGATGTGGTCATCACGAAAGTTTCAGAATAACTTGTGCGCTGCTCATCACGCAATGCAAAAAAAAAAATTTCAAAGCCTGGTTTGAAAGGTTGCACCAAGGTGCAATCATTCGAAACCAGGTTTGCTGCCCTCTGCATGGCGCTTTCTGGGGTTTATCACTGTTGTAATTTCTACTTTGCTCTCTTTCTCTCTCTCTCTAATGTAAATATCCTGATTCTCCCAAACCAAACCGTTTTTAGTAGGTTTTCTAGTGACCATGCCGTATGTTCCAAAGGGACCCAGCTAGCTGAAGCTGATCTTACATACAGATTCTTGCAATGACTCAACATTAGTTAACACTCTCAAGAGCAGAGAATAATAAATCCCTAGCTTAAAGAAGTGTGTTTAGAATGCCTTTAGGCTCTTTTTCTAAAGATTCTCCCCCTTTAGCACTGATTAAGAAGTAGCAGAGCCACATCTCCAATCCAGACCCTCTCTCAAGATCATTTTGGGAGCCAGGCCCCCCCCATGCACATCCTTGTTAAGCATTGCTAGTTGCTTCTGGAAAGACCGCAAATGATGACGTTCAAAAAGGTCCATTTACCCGCTGGGGCTACTCCAGAGCATACGAGTGCCCCCCAGTCCCAGTTTCACCAGCAGACCATCTCCTCGAACCCTCTGTGAAGCAGAACCTGGGGGTCAGACCCCGTGGGCCAGGACATAAAGGACACCCCAACCAGCGTTGCCTCTCCCGATCACAGGTAGCTGGAACAGCTTTGATGGGAGGTAGCCCCAAAAACTTACAGCCCCAGGAGGTTTCTATTAGAGGATCCAAACCCCCTCCAGCTGGGATGGGAGCTGCAGCTTCACATCCTCCTTCAAAGGCAAGTAACTTTAACCACGGAGCTACATCTGGGTGGGACGGGCGAGGTCTGAACAAAAGGCACTGCAGACAGGGAGAAAGCGCTCGTCCCACCCCGTCTCGCCAGAAGGCACTGCCGTGCCGCTTGGCTCCTCAAATCCCTTCGTAGGCACCTAACTCTGTCGGCAGCCAACGTGCCCACCCCGCGGCTGGAGACCTGCGAGGCTGCACAACTAACGCCTGTCACTTGCCGTTCATTTCTGCCTTCAGCTTGTTTGGCAAAAGATGAGATGATGGGAGAAGACACAAGATCTCAAAGGGCACGCTGGGCTCTGCTCGCCACCCAACGAGGCGTGCCCCAGGCACGCGTCCTGCTGCCACCGGCAGCTTGCAAGTGAAAGCCAGAATAAGCAGAGCTGCCTCTTTGATCTCCTGCTACTGCTCCTCTCCCCACACAATGCCCCCACATCCAGCCTCCTCCTGCCAGGGGAATTCTTGCCTGGTGAGTTCACTGAGGTGACCTCACCGATGCCCACCAATTGAGCTGGTGTACTACCTCATCGTGATGTCACTGACTGGATACCAGGAAGAGGAGCATGATTACACAGACAAAAGTTTGGTTGCAAGTAGTTGGCTTTTGCATCAAGACTGATGGAAAAATAATGTATAAACTGTGTATTTATACTATCCTACTGGGATGGGAGTTTTCAATATTTTCAGTAAGGTAAGATCAAGAGATCTGCTAATTGCTACACGGTGCTGCAACAAACACCAGGATGTAAATCTGTATCTTAAGAAAACTCAGAGCACGACACTCCAGAGAAAAATAAAGCATGCACTGTCATTTACTAAACTGTCAGAGCCCTGTAAAAGGCCTCATCACTCTCAATTCACACAGCATCGGAAACTACCCATTTTTGCAGTACAGGCAATGTACATCTTTTCACCTTGAAGGTGACATTAAGTCACCCAGACCAGTAGCTTTGACTGGGAATTTCTCCCCAGTGCCCACAGCTGTTGCACAAGATATTCCCATACAGAGAGGGGTTCCCGTATAAAGAGGGGAGCCAAAACCCCTTCCCGGCCATTCTCCCACGAAGAGCGAGACCTGAAGACAAACTCTAAGACATAAAAAGAGGCTTATTGCTGTGACCCTGCTGGAAACAGTTTTGCTCTTTCATCACATTAGTTAAAATCACTGCAACTCTTTGGGAACTGGGCGTATTTTCAAGTATTCCCATATAGTCACGAATCTAACTTACCTGTGCTCAACAGCAGCAAAACTTTCATTATAGTGTACTCCTCAAAACTAAGCTGCAAGCGAACGAACTGCAGACTGATCTGGTGCATCCCCTGGCACAGTTCAAACATAGCGGACTGGCGCATCCGTTCCCTGCAAAGAGAAAGAAACAAAACCCGGAGGGTAAATACGGGACAGCACAAGGTGCACAGGGCAGCCCGCACACGAGCAAAGCCAGGTGGCACCTGGAAACCGAGCACGGATTGTGCGGGGATCAGTAAGACACACCCCAGATGCAATGCTCAGGTTAGGTGAGGGAGCTGGGGACTACGGCGACGAAGCTGGAGCCCTGCCAGCCCTGAAGGGCTGCCTGGTCCCCATGCTGGCAGAAAATCCAACCCTCCGTGAGTTTTGGGGGATGCAGGCATCACCCTGCTCAACTCCTACACCGTCCGCAGTGGGGGACTGAGTTCACTTGGCTACCTGCAGGCTGCAGGCAGCATTAATAACTACCCCCCTCAAAAGGAAGGAACAAATGTAATCTAACATTGTCAGCGTGTAAAACTCAATGAACAGGCAAAATTGTCTTAAAAAGCATTTGAATTGCCAGTGTTTGTTCAGCTCTGCCCCGGCTGATGGCAACGAGACTGCTGAAGGGGTCAGAACTGGGGCAACAGGGGAACCTACACACCCACTTCATGCACATTTTAAAGGGTACATTCCCCACTGGTTGACGTACGGGTGGAAACGGGTTTCAAAAGTGTCTGGTGCAGAGATGAGCAGAGGGGAAGGATGGCTGGGGAAGACCACGCAGCCCTGGCCCCAGCCCAGCAGCCTCCATGGCTGCCCGCAGGCACGGACAACAGGAAAACCCACGGCAAAGAGCTCCGCTGCCCACCCAGCACGCTTGGGGCTGCAAGGCAACGGGGCCCCAGGATCAGGGATTTCCACCGTGCCAGCACACTTCTCATCCTGAATAACACAGCCCCAGCAAAATACAGCCGGCAGGTCTAGAAAGTGGGGGAGTGGCTTAATAAAACTAAAATCTATGTCTTGGTACCTTTACATCTACTGAGGAGTCTGAAGTTCAGAAGCAGCACTTACACATCCTTCCCAAGTAACCTCCATTTCAAAACTTTTCCTGAAAATGCAAGAGGTCTAGCTCCAAGGATCAAAGTGTAGAAGGACTGAGCTCTGAGCCACTTACTTTATTGTTAGTACACTACACTGGACCTCCTATGGGGAATTCTTACTCAAATTTTTGCAATGGTTTCTTACTCAAATGCTGAAATACTCAAAAATTCTGTTTTTTTTTTTCCCCCAAACAATCTATCATAGTCTGGAATAACGGAGTACATAAGACCACCTTGTTAATTCATACAGATTTTTGCCTGTTAAATTGTAAAACAGTAAGGATACATACCTTGTATCCAGTTTGCTCTTTAAACATACTTTGATACATTTTGCTTCAGACGCTACCTCTCTTTGAGGCAACTCCAGGCTAACCTGTCCTGCACAAGCTTCAGGCAGAACTAGTCAGGATTTTGCTGTACTTCTAAAGCCGCTAGCCCGAACCACAACAGCTGCAGCAAAGAGTCACTGAGAACTGCCCGTCTCATTTTGAAACTACAACATACACACGGGTATTTAGACAAGGCACCATAAGAGTTCAGCGACGGCTATTTTTTTTTTTTAATTGCTCAACAGCAATTGTCTATATTTCTTCAAACATTTTTTCGCATAATTGGGGAACTGGATGAAGTTCAGCTAATTATTTTAACCAAGCAACTGCCTTTTCAAATATCCAAATTGGCTGGTGAAAGAGAAGAATCATACTGTGTGCAAACAAAGACTGACGTAATCTTCCTGGTGTTTTATTTCACTACTGCCAGAGCAGATTTTATTTTCCTCCTTAATACTAATAAAGCGGACTCCCCATTGTTATATGGGCTCTGCACTTTTCCCCTGCTCCACCCTCTTCTTGAGACTAAGAACTTCCAAGTTTCTTTTTTTTTTTTTAACTTAATAGTAGTAGTAATGCCATGTTTATTTTTATTACGCATCATGGACTGCAGGGAAGAGAACTAATAGAAGAAAATAGTCTTTGGACGGTGACTGGAACACCGCCTGGCCCCTTGTTTGAGAAGAGCAGCCTCTGTTGTTGGACACACACGAGCCCGGTGTGGCGTCGTGGAGGAGTTAAGAGACGCCTGGTCACGTGCAGGAGGAAGGCACCCAGTGCAACCCCGAGTAACAGGGATTGGGCAAAACAGAGAAGGATTTGCAGAATTAAGACGTCAGATGGACGCAAACGGGCATTTCTGAAGCTGCAGTCCCCGGTGTGCCTGAGGCCGGCAGCCGCCGTCCAGGGCTTGTGGCCAACCCAGCAGCGCAGCACCTCAGTCTCTCCCGGTGGTTGGGCGTGCCCTGAGCAGGGAGGGACCGAGTGTGCCAGGGATGGGGGTCCTTCACGTTTGGCCACTGCATGTCCCTCCTGGGGGGACATCGCCCAGAACCACACTAAGGTTCTCCTACCTGATGGGTTGTTGTTGCCCAGAGACCAGAGGGCTGCAGGCACCTCTGAGCTGACCCAGAGACATCTGCGGAAAAACACTCCAGAAGAGCCCAGCGTGACCTCCCTCTTGCTGCCCCTGCTCCCCCCCTCTTTCTTCCCAAAATTAACCAAACCCAAGTCTAGGACACAGATAATGGTGGCTCAGAGGGATATGTGCTGAAGCTGAAAAGCAAATGATTATTAAGGTGCAGCTGTATCTTTAAAAGTACATTTTAAGGTGTATCTGAGCCTGCAGGATTCAAAACAGAGAAGGATTTGCTATTATAGGCATTACTTTTGCAGGACACCTAAGCTAATTTCTCCAGGCTCAGAACTTGAAGCAGCTGCCACCACCCCTGCCTGCGTTTGACCTCCATGGACAGGAGAAGCACCAGACCTTTTATTCAATACCACAAGCCACAGAGCATATAAAATGAAACATTTTGAGGTTTTGTCTCAGAGTCGTTACGCTTTCACTAAACAAGACTGTGGCAAAACACTCCATGTGACAGCTAACCTAAAAGTATCCTGACTTCAAAACTTTTTTTTTTTTTTGTACATTGCTTTGCACTTTCTGTGGTATTTTTTCTCTCTTGTTTTGCTTTTCTTTTCTATGATTGCCTAAGTGGAAGAACTTAAGTGAAAGTCAGGGCTTTGTGGGTTTTTTTTTTTGTTTGGTTTGTCCATTTTTATCTACTTACGAATACTAATCTCTAGTTTACCCTCAAGGAAAACCTGATGGCATTGTTTGTATTGAGATAAAATTATACACAGAACTAGTTACCTAAGTAGTTTGTTTAACATACAGCAAACCTGTAATTTCAAATCAGTTTTCCTCCTGGAAAAAAAACCATGCAGTTGCTTATTATTAAATTAAAAATTATTACTAACTACAAATCATGTTAGTTAATTCATGACTCTACTTAATGCAAGACAGGCATTTTGTGGGAGTTTACAGTATTCAACATTCTCTTTGATTTTTAACCCACAGAGTGTAAAAGAAAAGGTAGAGCTTTTGGAACATTCGGATGCTGCCATCGCAGATATCCCAATACCCTGACAGTAACGACAAAATAAAAGCAAGAGAAATGGTTCATATAGTAAAAGAGATGGGGGCATGCAGAAACTAGGGCACGTCAACATAACATGAACAAAATTATTTCTTCCTTACCAAATGCCTTATCTAAGAAAAAATACTAACAAAATCATCACAAATGCTATTGCCACCATGGGGAAAAATTAAAACAAATTTCTACGTTGCCTTCCACCCCACTTTTTTTTTTTTTAAATACAGAAAAGAATAGTAATAATAAGAAAAAAGCAAAACCCAACCAAACAAAACTTCCAACACAGCATATAAGCGCCTCAACATGGAAAATGGAGAACGTGAAATCTGATATATAAGGACATGTATCTTTATGGGGACATTTAAGAAGGTAAGTACATTTAAGTAATAAAAGGCGTGGAGCCAAAGCTCTGAATCCACTGCGTGGATACACATTCAAAAGTGGTGTCATTAGCTCAGTTTTGCTTAATCCTCCTTCATAATAATACGCTTTAAACTTTACACCTTAAGTTAATCCATCTTAAGTTCCCCGAGTGTCTCCTTACAGGCTTAATTTAATGCTGGGCTCGCATTCTGCCTGACCTTTCCGGCCGCCGCAGCTCTGTGGGCAGGCAGAGTGGCCACAACCAGCCCAATTCCCTCCAGCTGCTCCTCTGCTCCTGCAGAGCCTCTTTGGCCACGGGTACCTTGTTTTAACTGGTTACCCAGTCGCTCGCCAAATCCCCACTGGGACCAAATCGCTGCTGCTTTTCTCCCCCAGGAGGAAGATGAGGTGGCTACACCTCCGGTTGGAGAAGCCCTCCAAGGTGCCTCCACCGCTATGGTGGGAAGAGAGGTTTTGTTCCTGCTCGTTGAGTCTCTCTCAATGAACCACAGCCAACATGTTCCCAGTTGAGAGACTCCCTGGTGCTTTCCCTGAGCTCTTCTTTCTCCTGACTTGTTCTGGTTTCTCCCTCTAATCCCATGCAATCTCTGTGTCCTTGCATCTCTCATCTCTGCAACCTTTATTCTCCAGCTGACTCTAGATCTCCTATCTTCCTGCCAAGGGGCAGGCCACATGGAGACCAGTTCTGCCGTATCGGCTCAACACCTCAGCCTGTTTCATCCTCAACATCTACCCACGGAGAGCTGAATACACGGATGAGAAAGTGGCAAACCAGCCCAGCTACTGCTGCTCCATGGGAGCAGCAGCCCTTTTACACAGGGGCAATCTATGAGGCAAAATGGCTTGCTTAAGTCCAAAATGGGACCGATGCCCGAAATCACCAAAGGATGAGCCACCCAACTACAATGGAGGTGCAGGATTTGATCAATCACACGCCACTGGGGGGAAGGACGGTGTAAGGGAACTGTGTAAGACAAAGCATCCTTAATACCAAACCAGCAATGCCCTCCTGTCACTTCCACAGAAACCAGTCACATCAAAAATTGTGAAACTACAGGCATGCTGTACAGAAACAACCTGTTATGAATAAGTTACTTATAATTTATGAAGTCATCATAAAGTCTACTATTGTAAATCTCCTTGTTGAGGATGGAAACTGCAACTCAACTGACCGTAACCAAAAAGAGGAACCCACGCATCAAGGAATATTCACTTACAGGCGAAACTCGCCCCAAACCAAACCCGATACCAGACTTTATTTACTTTCTCATAGATGCTATTCAGAGCCGCAGCACAAGGCATCTTCCCAAATTAGACAGGGAAGTGAAGAAAGGGAAAGCTGTGGTGGGTGTTTGAAAGTTTCATCAGTACTCAAGTGGCTTGTTGATAATCCCAAGAAAAACTGGGCAAAGGCAGCTTTTTCTTTTTTTTTCTCAGAGCAACAAACATGCAACTGACTTAGTCCCTTGGCCTTCACAGGTCAGAAAAGACCAAGCAACGCTTGTACCGAAAGTCTGATGTCAAAAATATTCTTTGTGTTTCCTGGTTTTACATTTTTTTCCCCATAGAAACCATTTCCAATTTTACAATCAAGAGCTGTTGCCTTGCTAGACTAAAATCTGTATCTATTTGAAGCCTGTCCATCATTTAATAATATTTCAGGGAAATTGAGAAAGCACATTACACTGTAACGAAACCAAAGCAAATAAACGAACAAACAAATGCAACCCAACAAAAAACCTGCCAAAGGCCTGAAGGTCAAATCAAGTTTGGAAACCTCAAAAAGCAAGGTACACTTTCTACTGTGCCAGAGGGGGTCGGTTTGAACCTGCCAGAGAGAGGAGTGAAACATCATCACCAGACACCTTTAGGGCAAGGCAGGCAAGCCTTGCAGGGGAGAAAGACCAGGGGTATGGGATCACAGAGTCCCTCGTTCAGCTGCTCAGACCATATCATCAGAAAAGCCCTTGGCCTGAATTATTTTTACCCCTCGTGGGAGGAGTTCACTTGCCTGTAAAAAGTTTTGAGGTTCTTGGGGAAAGAAAGGAACAAATATATTATTTAACAACAATTAACCCTCTCTTGAGGGAGTGCTCTACTCCAAGAGCTCCATCAGGGAGAACGATGGGAACAGAACAAGCGCACAACTAAACCTGTTCTTCCATGCAAAGGGGTCATCGCCGCACCACGTCACGTACGGCGGCATCGGGGAAGATCATTCCGCTCAGGCACCTGTTTCCCATATTGAATCATAGAATGATGAATCATAGAATGTTAGGGATTGGAAGGGACCTCGAAAGATCATCAAGTCCAATCCCCCTGCCAGAGCAGGAATGCCTAGACTATGCCACACAGGAACGTGTCCAGGCAGGTCTTGAATGTCTCCAGAGAAGGAGACTCCACAACCTCTCTGGGCAGCCTGTTCCAGGGCTCCGTCACCCTCACTGAGAAGAAGTTTCTTCTCAAGTTTAAGCGGAACCTCTTATGTTCCAGTTTCAGCCCATTACCCCTTGTCCTATCAGTGGTTGTCACCGAGAAGAGCCTGGCTCCATCCTCGTGACACTCACCCTTGATATATTTGTAAACATTAATGAGGTCACCCCTCAGCCTCCTCTTCTCCAAACTAAAGAGCCCCAGCTCCTTCAGTCTTTTCTCATAAGGGAGATGCTCCACTCCCTTAATCATCCTAGTTGCCCTGTGCTGGACTCTCTCCAGCAGTTCCCTGTCTTTCTTGAACTGAGGGGCCCAGAACTGGACACAGTATTCCAGATGGGGTCTCACCAGGGCAGAGTAGAGGGGAAGGAGAACCTCTCTCGACCTACTAACCACCCCCCTTCTAATACACCCCAGGATGCCATTGGCCTTCCTGGCCACAACGGCACAGTGCTGGCTCATGGTCATCCTGCTGTCCACCAAGACTCCCAGGTCCCTTTCCCCTACACTACTCTCTAATAAGTCATTCCCCAACTTATACTGGAACCTGGGGTTGTTCCTACCCAGATGCAAGACCCTACATTTACCCTTGTTATATTTCATTAAATTTTTCCCCTCCCAACGCTCCAGCCTGTCCAGGTCTCGCTGGATGGCAGCACAGCCTTCTGGAGTGTCAGCCACTCCTCCCAGCTTGGTGTCATCAGCAAATTTGCTGATAGTACTCTCTAGTCCCTCATCCAAGTCATCGATGAATATATTGAATAATACTGGTCCCAGTACCAACCCTTGAGGCACTCCACTGGATACAGGTCTCCAACCAGACTCTGCCCCATTGACCACAACTCTTTGGCTTCTTCCCCTCAGCCAGTTCACAGTCCACCTCACTACCCGAGAGTCTAGACCACACTTCTGCAGTTTAGCAGCAAGGATGCTGTGGGAGACTGTGTCAAATGCTTTACTGAAGTCAAGGCAGACCACATCCACCGCTCGGCCATCATCTATCCACCTTGTTATATCCTCATAAAAGGCTATGAGGTTAGTCAAGCACGACTTCCCTTTGGTGAAGCCATGTTGACTGTCTCTAATGACCCTCTTATCCCTGATATGCCTTGAGATGGCACCAAGGATAAGTCGTTCCATCACTTTCCCAGGGATGGAGGTGAGGCTGACCGGTCTATAGTTACCCGGGTCCTCCTTCTTGCCCTTTTTGAAGACTGGAGTGACATTTGCTTCCCTCCAGTCCTCAGGCACCTCTCCCGTCTCCCAAGACTTGGCAAAGATGATGGAGAGTGGTCTAGCAATGACATCAGCCAGCTCCCTCAGCACCCGTGGATGCATCCCGTCTGGACCCATGGATTTATGGATGTCCAGATTGCTTAATTGGTCCCTAACCCTGTCCTCATCGACTAAAGCAAACTCTTCCACTGCCCTGACTTCCTCTGGGGCCTCAGGGGAACGGGGCTCCTCAGGACAGCCTCCGGCAGAGTAGACAGAGGTAAAGAAGGCATTCAGTAACTCTGCCTTCTCTGTATCATGTGTCACCAAGGCACCCACCTCATTCATCAGTGGGCCTACATTGCCTCTGGTGTTAGTTTTATCTGCCACGTATTTGAAAAAGCTCTTCCTGTTGTCCTTGACCCCTCTCGCCAGGTTCAATTCTAGGGAGGCCTTTGCTTTCCTAGTTGCCTCCCTACACCCTCGGACAACAGCCTTATATTCTTCCCAAGTGGCCAGCCCTGCCTTCCAAGATCTGTAAATTCTCCTCTTGCCCTTGAGCTTACCCAGCAGATCCCTGTTTAGCCACGCAGGTCTCCTGGCTCCCTTCCTTGACTTCCTACGTGTCGGGATGCTCTGATCTTGAGCACGGTAGAAGCAGTCCCTGAACGCTAACCAACTGTCTTGGGCCCCTTTACCTTCAAACAGCCTTGCATTATCAACGCAACCAAAAGCAGCAGGACCAGAGTAGGATCGTTAACTTATCGCACTTGTCAAAATCTAAGCCAAAATACATACAGAATTCAGGCAAAATTCAATTATGACTTCTCATTCAGCACTTATATTTCTTTTTCAGCGCTTTCTAATCTCTGCAAGCCACAGTAGAAAGAGACAAAAACATACTCCCTCCAACACACTGCCTTCAGCTCTTAAAGCTTTAGGGCCATCTCCTTCCAGGAAGGAAAAAATAACTGTTACTTTGCATCAATGGCAAATGTGGGCACTCAGTCCTGTTGAAAATAATGGCAGTTTTGTCATCAGTTTCTACCGGAGAGAAATCTGGGTCATGCCCGTTTTTCCTTTTAACTTGTCACAAGGCCAGCAGAAATAAACACCCCATCTTTGGCACCACTAGTGACCTTCTCCTCCTGATAAGGCAGCGGATGCCCTTCCTAAGCACTAAGGGACAGAGAATTCAACTACCACCCTGAAGTTGGTTAAACTGCCATGGATGAACACAGGCTGGGAATTAGGAACATGTTAGCCCAGAGGAAGCATAAAGGTGAGAGCTTCAGACGACCCCCCTGCCGCAGAGAACAAGCCACGGCGGATCTCAGTCAGGTTACAATATTGCAGCCCCTGGCTGACTGCTCTATGGTGTTGCTGGAAAGCCTAGGGGAAAAAAAAGCCACAAAACCAAAGTGCCATTGCCAGTTTGGGTTTTCAGCCTACCCCTACATCCCCAGGTCATTTTGGGTAGTACTGCTGAACTGACCGATGCAGCTATTGCTCCTTCACACAGAGGCAGGCAGGTGGTGCCAGCAGTCACATCTTAAAGTAAAGCTGCAAGACCTGCCACCAAATGTCACCTCAGCCCCTCCTGCTGCCCCCAGATCCCTCCGCCCTGTCCTACCTGACTTCAGCCATTACTGACAGTAAGCATTTTCTTGACCTGCAAGGTGGGGAGAAAAAAACCAAACCTCTGCCCTATTAATCTGACACAGCAGCAAGGCCTCGGCACTACCTTCTATTTTGAAAATGAAGAGGTTTACGGCAAGATCATCCTGCGGCAGCAGGGAATCGGTTCGAGGGTCCTCGAGATGCCCCATGCTGCCGTGTTCCTGCAGGAACCTGACATGCAACAGAAGAAAGCTGCTCCCTGCAAGGAAGCTCAGTATGCAAAGGAAAGGCAGATTTCCAGCTCTAAAAGTTGCTGAAAGAGAAGCACTTGAGTAACAATGTCCCCCCACCAACCCTGCCACAAGAACGTGTCACCACAGTGAAACCTTGAACCCCACAAGCTTCTCTCCAGGAGGCTGGGATGCTGCACACTAAGGGCTGTGTAGCTGGGAGCACCAGCACTACAGCAACGACCTCGGCAGAAAAAGCTGCCGAACCCATGACAAAACAGGGATTAGACCAAGGACCATCAATGCTGAACACGGAAGGTTATTTCACATTAAAACAGATCTACAGGCATAGCCGGTATTTTGTGGGCTTTACCCAGGCAGGCATACAAACTTGGCAATTTTTACGCTGAAGTTAGAGGTGTCCATTCTGAAAATTAGTTTTTCTCCCAAGAAAATCCTCCTGGCGATCCCGGAGGATACAATCCCAGGTAACTGACACTAAGAAATTTAGAGATGCTTTAAAGTTTCAGCTAAGTATCCTCCTGCTATATGCCTATCAACACAGGAACTGGCAACAGCTCATGGATAATAATTGCCAAAGGAGAGTTTCAGCTCCCAATCAGTAACAGAGAACTTGTGCTAAAAGCCAACTTAATAATCACCCAGTTATGTAACTCTAAAATCCGCAGCACATCAATAGTAAAACCCCCAAATATCTGCTGGAATTAACAGTTAATTACGCAGTTAGCAGAATGCTGATACCAAATACTCTCTTTTGGTTTGCATTTGCATTCCAAAAGAGACAAATCACAGTTTAAATGAGAAAATACATAATTACGCCTTTACCAAAATGCTTTTTCAATACCATATTCAATAATAAGAGATGAAAATGTACACATGACAATAACCACTTTTTTAAAGCTCATCAGATAAAGGTATCACCAGCCAGAAAAAGGTGCCCATTAGGTATCATTTTATACATCCATTATGCCAGGGCTCACTGTCGCTCACAGTGGTTCTTCAGCAAAATTACTGTTCTGTTCCACATGCAGCAGCAATTCTCCTCTTGTGCTGACAATGCCTCCAAAATCAAGACTTTGCTTCATGCTGTCAGGCAAAGCCTGGCATTTTCTGAAAGTCAACAGAGGCATGCCGTCCTCTCATACCTGTCATACCACTTTAGAGAACCTACTTCCTGATTTTCCTTGTAATCCAGAAGATTAATATTTAACTCTTTAGGGGAAGTAGCAAAAGGAAGCACTTTGCATGTGAAATGCATCCCCTGTGCATTTGGGGATGCCACCAAACAGCTCCTCGATGTGCAGAAAGATGAAAGCAGCACCACGTTCGGACAGATGCTTGAAAGGAACAAACCTCTCCTCTATTTTAGCCCTTCCCACCAAGGACCTCGAAAGAAGTCAGAAGACACCCTCCCCAAAGGCTTGTGGATGTCCCAAAGTCATGCTGAGACAATACAAAGGGAGCATAATTATGTCAAGTTAAGTGTAAAATCATTGGGTAACTCTTCATGCTGAGGTCATAAAAACTAACAGTCAGAGCCTTTCAAACACATGACAAGCTGGACACCTGCTGCAACATCCACTGGGCCAGTAGACAATCGAGATGAGAAGCAAGTGTTTGAGGGATGAGGCCACAGCAAAAAAAGTTAAATAAAATCTTTGCATCCGTGCTCTCCACAAAGGAGTCCAAGAAAGTTCCCTCTTTCAGTAAGTGAATGTGAGAACGAGTTTCAGACTGAAGTGTGAGTAGAAGAGAGTTTAGAAAGACAAAAAAAAAAACCCCACAGCTAAATGAATAGTAATAAATCACCAAGACCAGATGGCATCCATCCATGAGCTGTAAAGTAACTTAAATATGGAACTGCTGAACTACTAACCGTGCTGTGCAGCTTATTGCTTAAATTGCCCTTATAAAAGCCGTGGAAGGTGACAAATGCGTCTGATTTCTTAAAATGCGTCTGGGAGCGAGGAAGGAGCGTGCAGGAGACCAGAGGCTAGTAAGTTGTGTTTCTGTATGTAGCAAAATGGCTGAGAGAGGGGCATCAACAGACAAATAAATATGGTATTATGGAAGAAAGCACAGCTTTGGCAAAGAGAGGTCACATCTCACGAATCTGTAAGGGCACCCTGACGATAGCACGAGGATGTTCTGGCTGATACGGGCGATGTCTGTATGATGGGAATGCTCTGCACATGCCAGGTCTAGCTGCATCCCACGGCCATATGGGGCGAGATCTAAGCAAACACCAGCCCTCTCTCCTCCTCCTCTTCCTCCTCTCCCTTGCCCTGGTTTCCACACAAAGGAAATTGGGGCACGCAGTTTGGGTACGGGCTGCAATACCGTCTGTCGGCGTGCCAGCGCGGGTAATTACTGGTCTAGGACCTCCCGCACGCTGCGCTTCCCATCACGAGGTACGCGGGGATGCAATCGTGGCAAAGTTAGGTTTTTAAAGCTATTAAAAGGATCTCCTGAAGGCTCTTAAAGAGAGCTCAGGGATAAGGAGGAGGGCCCTTCACGGATTATTAGCAGCTTAAAAATAGGAGACCAAGGGTTATAATAAATGGACGTCTCTCACAAGTAATGGAGGTTACCAGGGAAGTCTCACAGAGCTCTGCGCTGGGGCTTGGGCTGAGCACTGTACTCATACATCATCTGAAAAAAACATCAGACCTATGGAAGTGACAGAGCTTGCTGATGACTCCAGACGATGAAATCGAGAGCTGCCTGTGAGAAGCTGCTGAAAAACCTTGCAAAACTGTGCTGACAAAATGGAAGGTGAAAATCACTGATTGCGTGACAATGCAGAAAGAATAATCACCTTCCACCGTATGCACAAAATAACTGTTTCTAAACTAACAAACAACACACAATAAGGAGATCTAAGCGTAACGTGAAACAGGTTTTGGGTTGTTCTGTGCTTTTGAGAATGTTTGCTCAGTGTTTACTAATGGTAAAAAAAGAAAAAAGCAAAGGATGAAAGAAGAAGAATTGAGATCAAGACAGAAATTGTAATTTTACTATCGCATAAATCTACTGTGTTCTGAACACGTCAGGCACCTCCCAAAATTAATACAATGGGTTAGCAAGGGTAGGAAACAACTGGAACACAAGTGAAAACTAAATTAACTAGCTGATTCTTCAGCTCATAGAAGAAACGGTGGGATTTGATGGAGGTCTGTAAGCAACAAACAGCACACGTAGGACGGAAAGGAATACATCCACTATTGCTACAAACACAAGAATGAAGTGGCACTCCACTAAATTATCAGCAATCTCCTTTAGAAACATCTCCAACAAATGTGCATAATTAAATTGCAGAAGCGACCGCCACAGAACGTTTTAGATGTCAAGACTATAAATGTATTCCAAAAGGTATTAGGCAGATTCACAGATGAAAGATACTGAAGGGTTATTAAGCACAATTGTCCAAACGCAATCTCCTGTTCAGAAAGTACCTAAATCACTGTCGGCTGGAACGGGCAAACGAAGGATCATTTTACCCTTGTCCTGATCTTACACATTCTTTGCAACTGGCCAGTTTAAAGAGATGAGAAACTGTGGGATGAGAAAGGTCCTAGGACCTTTATTCTGAGAATTTTCACACTCTTATTGATCTTCTTAAAACTACTTTAACTTCTGATTTCCTTTACAGTTTCACAGTTTTTAACCAAAAGACCCTAGAAATTTAGGAAGAGTTTAGAGACACAGGCATTAAAAGGCAGAGATCTTAGAAATTTACTGAACCTACTGCTTTCTCCAACCATTGACCAACGTGTTTACAAAGAAAAAGCAAAATAAGACTTGGAAAATTTATCGGAAGCATATTACATCTTTCATGCACAGGTACAACAGCAGTGATTCAAAATTTCCTTCTGTGTCTGCACTACTCTGAGGCGGGTATGTAAGAAAATCCTTTCATATATTTCTCTAGATGGGAACTGAGCTGCACTTTATGAAAAAGTAAATAAGAGTAACAACATATATTAAAAAAGGTACTGATAAAGATACTTCTCACCACACCAACAGCTTAGACTGTATGAATGCAATACACCTCTTAAAAATAATATATGCAAGCAAAAAACTTGAGGGAGGAATAGCAAGAAGTACTTGCTGACCTTTTAATAAAATCAGTGATCACACGCAACAATTTATGAGCAAAGAATACACGTTGTCAACTCTTATCAACAATCACTGTGGCAATGCTAGTTAAAAATGAAGGATTTGGAGACTGGCAGATGAAAAAGTTACAAAAATGTACCTAAATTTAGAGAGTACGGGATTAACAGACTGCAAACGAAACCGAAAGGGTTAACAGCAATCATCCTGTAAAACGTAAATGGGGGAAAAAGTAATCTGTCTAAACAATAAAAAAGTTACTTATTGGCTTTATCACCCCTCACAGATGATCTAGGTAATCACCCCCCCCTCCACCCTGAGGGATGTAAGATTAAAAAAAATCTGCTGTTCTTAAATATTCAGCTTATTTTATTACGTTTATCTTCCTGCTGTTACCATAGAAATCAGAATACCAGGAAGACTTACAGGCTTCAGCACCAAAAGGGCACAGAGAGGCAGCTGCACCCTTGCACTGCCTTACGCAACACCAAATCCTACTGGTCCCAGCTTCCACAAGTCTATTATGAGAGGATATGAGGAACATAATAAAAAGACAATAAACACGCTATTTACTAATAAAATACACATAATTAATAAATGTAGGTTTAAAATAAATTCTTATGTATTCAGCCAAGCTACATCTTAATTCTTAATTTTATTTTATGACTTTTCTCAACGTTACAAAGTCCCCTGCCCATTCACATCCCATGACATCACTAGCACAGAAACTTCACAGAAATCCTCACGTACTGAAGCTACTTTTCTGTCTCTACCTCATTTGCTCTACATCAGCTTTCTCATTTGAAAAATGTATTTTCTATTTTTCCTCTACTGTTAATATCAAACTCTATCTGCTTGTAAATTTTTAAACTTCACACTTGGGGCAATTACCAAAGGCACATCATGAAATATCCTTGCAACACTACATTTTTTTTTTACTGAAAGTTAAATCTTGCACTTTAAAGGAAGGATTTATATTAATTTGTATTAATCTGTTAGGTGGTTAAACTACATTATGTACCTACTATTATTGGGTTATTAAAAATATCTGCAGTAGATGACTGGATTTTATAATGAAAAGCCAGGAACACTCCATTGCAAACTAGAAAAGAGACCAGTAGTGCCACAATTACCTGAAATGGCAATACCGAAAGGACAGTCATATCTTACTTAGTTCAAACCCATAGCCTGAAGCTTTTGCCTTATCAGTCAAAAAAAGCTCCAACCAATATGTCAATTGGTGTATTCTATTCTTAATGTTTTGTACATAACATTCAATAAACTGCAGCATCTAACGAGACCTTTGTACTGCAAGGATTGACCTGCACATGATGTAATACAGTAATTTCTGAGGTAGAAGAAATACATTGCTGATGCAAATGCTTGTGAAAACTGGCCCCGTTTTTTAGACTTGGTTTTTCAAGTTCACAGTTCTGGGCACCCTGAACAATGTCTAGTGCTGTTTTAATCAGGCAAACCCTGAAGCCCCTGACTAGGCTCAAAATCTCTAAGAATCTGAAGACAGTTAAAAGAAACTACAACGGCCAGGAAATTCAGAACCTGCTCACTTAAAAACCTATGATTTATTCTTTATGCTGCAGATGACAAAGCAAGAAAAAAATCAAAGGAGCAAGAGAATACAGAGCACACTAGTCATTCAGTGCATTTGCAAAATATTGATGCTGCACTTTAATGTACTAAAGTGTCTCAATGCAGTGTCTCAGCATTACTGAACTCTTTTGGTATCCCACATCATTGCTATTTTATAGCTAGATAAGGATGGAGTGGTAGATAAGGAAATCTGTGTAAATTTCCTAGAAATAGTAAATGATTTTGGAATTTGAGTCTCTTCTTCAGAAGTCCCCAGGGATTTAGAACTTTACAAAGAGACCTAGTCAAACTGAAATCAAAAGAAAAAACGAGACCTGCAGGGAACACGAGCATCAGGCTGGCACCCTGGTTTCTTTAGGCCAGCAGAAACCAACGCGTGGCAACGAGGATGGGCAGTGTGACTTTTAGTATTTGTCAGCAGCGCCACCAGCTTGGTTAGCCCTACGGAGAGATGAAAAGCCACCGTGCCCCTTCCTTAGTGGAAGGGATGGATAAGGGGGGCAGCTCGCCATGAAGGATGCAGTTTCTGGTCTCCAGCTGGGAGTGGGATACGTGCTGTGAGCATGAGCCATGGCCACGCAGGCAGCTCATCTCCCACCGCTCCCACTGGTTTCCCACGTTGGGGGAGCAAGGATCTCCGCCACACCACGTCTTGGCTCCTGCTGAGTTTCTGTTGGCAGTGCTGCACTCGTAAATGCTTTTTATCCTTTCCTGAGTCTCTGAAAGGTTGCCAGCCAGTGCCCTGACTTAATATATGGGTGGAAGCAGATACCTGGGAAGGCGCCACCGCTAGCCAACGGAACATCAACTGCCCCAGCTCGTCACAGAAACACGAGCGAGAAGGACAATCCCTTGCATTCTTCTGCGATTTAGGCACCTGACTTTTGCACTGCAAACACATAAACTCCTGCTATCAAAAGACTCAGTTTATCAGACTTTTTCTAGGGCCAGAACTGCCACATCGCCTCTTTTCAAAAACATTGGAGATTTCTCCTTCTAAAGGACACAGCCAGAGAAAAAATTGTTTTCACATAATCACAGAATGTTTGGGGTTGGAAGGGACCTTGAAAGATCATCTAGTCCAACCCCCTCTGCCACAGCAGGATCATTCAATGAGTAATTCATCCAGTAAGGGAGAGACCAAGAGAATCTGAACCTAAGTTCTCTACCTTCCAGGACCACATCTGAAAAAACACATTTTATGCCGTTCCCTGTAGGAAACAGATCATTTTGCATAGTTTCAGACAGAATCCCTGAAAGTAAGCTAGTGCTGATAAACATTGTTTTTTGCTACATCTCTTGCTTTGTTCTCGCACCCATTCCCAGCAGCACTACTCAGTTTCCTGCTTTCAATTGCGTTTAATTCTACCAATTTAATGCTCTGGACTTAAACTCCCCATGCATGTGTTTGCCTCAGGTTGAATTAAATTAGAAAATTTGAGCACAAGTCTTTGGTTAAGTCTTAAGAGAAATCTTCACCCTCTTCCGAGTTAAATAAACAACAGTAATTTTTTTCTGTGGGATTTGTATTACTTTGCAGTAGGAACCTGAAATGTCTCAGAGCTTAGGTCTTGAATCAGGGATAGTCTTTTGCCATGTCTTAAGAAAATCTTCCCCGTTAATGTTTCTCTGTTCTCCCAAATCCCTAGATCCATTCAAGGTAAGGCTTCCTTGCTGGCTACAAATGAAGCAAAAAATCCAACAGTCACTTGCTACATAATCCTGTAGCACCTCTACAACTCACCCAACCTGATCAATACAAAAACGAAGGAGACACGTGGGAAAAATATTACAGGGTAACATAATTTAAAGGTTTGGTTATGGATACAAGTCTTCAGAGCACATACCAAAGGGCTCAAACTATGATTTCAGGGCACATACCGAACTACGATTTCACAGAACACCTTAATTTTGGAATTTTGCAACTTCTGTGATTGCAGTTTGTAGCCTCAGAAATGTCACTGCAACCTCTTTTGAGTGTCATTACATATGCCACAGTCATCCTTTACGAATGTTTACCTGCGACAGGAACTATGTGGTGTCACCTATATGATGGTCTTTTAAAGATTCAATGTGGGTTAAAAATAAATATATATATGAGAGATATATAAATATCAGTTTTGATTACTACTATGCCACAAAATAAATGGATTAACCCCCCCACACACACTGTAACTAACGCAGCACATAAAATACACTGCTCTATTTTACGCCTCTTTTCAGGTATTGCTGTAATGGGTTGAGTGGCCATTTTCTTATCCCTCAGTTCACACCTTTGAGTTTACTTAAGCCCAATCAATGCAATGGACTATACGCATGATCCATAAAGACACACAGTACGCTTAATTAGATACGTAACATGACTAAACGAAGGCAGACAAGTATTTCCAGACATCCACAGGCCAAACAGGAAAACAAACCATGTACGAGTACGGAGGCATTTTGCACTGTATTTATACAATCAAAAGTACGTTTAACAGCTATTAACAACAGAGATCCTCGTTTGTTATTTGCCTTGTTTGCAGGCTTTCAGAAAAAGAAAGAAAACAAGATCATGTATCATGGTCTTCCAGAAACATTACAACTTCCCTTTATTCACAGTAGCTAAGTGTGAACGGAAAATTCATTTAACGTAAAACAAAGCAACATAATTCTGCTAATGCCAGTCTCTACTTTCACTCTCTTTTAACTGTTCATTGAAGAAAATGCTGAACCCTCTGGGGCACCGAATGCATGCTACTGGCCAGGGACCTTCCTAATTACTTCTTGCATAGAGAGACAGAAATGACCTCTCCAGACACGGTATGAAGAAATACTAAGAAAATCTTGGCCATGTCATAACAGATGCATTTCCCTTTCCAGCCAGCAAAAGCAAAAGTAATTTAAAAGCATCTCCCTTTCATTCTGTAGCAACTAATCTATGTCCAAAAACGCCACGGGCAGCACAACACTCAAGGTTGCACCAAGTGAACCTTAGGGAGGTCAGACACACCTCGCGGCACAAAAACGAGGGCCTGTGTTTATAACTACGCACCACATTTCCTAGTTAGTGGTACTCAAGAAAGTAAAGGTAAGACCAGCCTTCAGCAATTCCAGAGCAAAGCTCCACAAACAGGACCATATATTACATTTTTGTGCCTACCCCAGTGCCTTCTGTGCTGAACTGTACTGGCCAAGCTGTACAATTCTAGCAATTCCTCTCTAACACTATGTTAAAATCAGGTAAAGCACTGCACCTCTTAACCTAGAATCACAAAAACAGTTTAGCTTGGGAGGGATCTCTGGAGGTCTCAAGTCCAACTCCCCACTCACAACAGGGCTAATGTCAAAGCTGGAGCAGGTTCCTTGGGGCTTTGCCCAGTCAAGGTTTGGAAATCTTCAAAGACAGAGACTCCAGAGTCTGGGCACCTGCTCTGCTATTTGACCACCTCATTATGAAATTCCTTCTCCCGCTGCCTAGGAGGCAGTATGCCGCCCCAGGCCTGTGATCACAGCCTCTCATCCTCCCGCTGGGCATCTCCAGGAAGAGTCTGACTCCATCTTTTCTACAACAACTCATCAGGAAGCTGAAAGCTGCAATTAAATCTTCACTGCACCTGGCACGGTCTTCTCCCCGCTGCGAGAGCCCAGCTCTCTCACTATCCTCAGCCAGCCCTCGACCACCTCAGCCAACCTCCACAGAGATCTCTGCAGCTTCTCTGCAACTTTCCCGTGCCTGTGAGCCGAAAACTCAAGACTCCACATGCGGTCCCACAACCACCACATTGAGCAACAACAGAGAAAATTGGAATTAGTATCTCCCATGATTCCCACTGAGTATGAAACATGAGCAAAGTGAGAAGAATTCTCTCATTCCAGAGACGTGCCTATTTACCATTCTGGACTAAGTGCCAAACTTCTACCTACAAGGAAATTTCTCGCCCTGACTAGATGCTTCAAAAGCCCCTGTCCCACGTCTCGCACATTAGCACAGCTCCCGGAAATTTATTTTTCTTCTCTTTAAAAACACTTGCTTTCTGCTACCCTTGGTAGCTCTGCAACGAGTACACTGTGAATTATGTAGAAGATGAGACCACTACCTTAAAAACATCCAAATCCAGTCATGTATGCATTTTGCACTCCATGATACTACACTCCTTTTACTGACTGGATCCCAATCTCAACCTCAGTATAATTCTGCAGGCACCCACCTTCAAGGCTTGCCGCATGAAACTCACAATTGATCTCAATTTCTGGAAGCTGCTCCTAGCTGCAGTATCAAGAATGCCAGAAACACACATACGCTTTTATTTGCAGGAGGGATTGATTTCCCTGTCCAATAAATTTTGACTCCCCGACGGACTTGCTTCAGATGTGGGAAAGCTGATTCTGTGTTTGAACTTTCAGTCTACGTTTCCCCAGGAGAACTAAACTCTTCAAAGTTCGCATTTTCACTTAGCTTTAGCTACGGACACTTTTTCTCTGATAATTCTCTAACGTCCTACTCACAGTGGAGGTGCTTGAGGAAAATGGCTGACGCTACCATTTTTGACCATGTAGTAAATCACCAGTTACTCCTCTTCAAGAAAAAACAACCAACAGCCCAATCCAAATGATCCTCCTTTGATATTGCTCACTGCTTTGGGACTAATTTTATACGCATTAATTATTTAGGAATTTCTAAATCAAATAAAGACTATTAAGATGGACAGCGACAAAGCATCTTCTCCAAGAAAAACATTTCAGAACTATTCAGGAGATTGAATGGTAAGTTACTTTTTTGTTCATTCTTCTCCTGTTTGTGTTTTGTTTGGGTTCCCCCCCAACAAGAGTGCCCATACCCTATTGATTATGTCTAATTTTTACCTCTAGAAAAAAACCCAAAAAAACCTTCTGGGATAAGCATATGACGTGACCCCAGTTTCACTGCCTGAGTATTCGCTTAGATTGACGTGACTCCAGTTTGACTGCCTGAGTATTCGCTCAGATTTTTATTTTACTGTCTTGGAATAAACACCAGGCGAATGGAACACAAATTAAATTATACTCATCAAAAGTAAAGCACTAACATACAAACTTAAAATATGAAGGAACACACATACTCAAGAAGGAATGGTTCCTTGGTTGATCCTTCTTTTTGTCTGAATGCATCATAAAAGAAGTTGTGTTTCATTACTGAAAAAACATTTTGGGTTCTTTCATGGTTGCAAAGAAGGGTAATTAAGACTGTCAAGAAAACACACTGAACAGCTGTATGTTGTTAACAAAAGCACCATTATGACTGCTCTGAAAACAAAAAAAGTAATTTTAACATTCGCATTTCCTAGAAGTTAGATGTTTTTTTCCAAGCTCCAGTAGATACCAAAAAATGGCTTTTTTTCCTATAAATTTTGGTTGTGCATCAGTCATATTTCAAGCCAGCCTGATGGTCCTAGTTTGAGAGCACATATACATTAACATACGGAGAAGTGGATGCCAGTGTCAAAGCTTCACCAATTGAAAACTCAGCCACTGAAAAAGCCCTAACCTACTTCTTGACCAGGAATTAGCTGAAATTTTCTTAGACTGCAGGCACGCCTGAAAATCAAATAAAGACAAAGTAATTCTTCCAGCCTGCACTGAAAAGAGTCATTAAGGAATACTTACTCATCGAAGATCAGGTCTGGAGCAAAATAGAGGAACTGGCTGTTTGTATGTTTGTATGATCTCCAACTCAAGGCAAACGATGACAGACACATCCATGAATACTGAATTAAAGTAATTTGGTCCTCGAGAGGCAAGTTTCTAAATCCTAGAGATCAAACCAGAAAATACCCGTGAACTACATTGCACTCTACAAGGCTTGGCCAAACCCGTTAATACTTTTCTAGTATTAACGAACAAGAGCAACACTCCCACAAAGTATACTTCTGAAAAAACAAAATAATTTTTCATTCCAGTGACAAAACATGTTTTCTTCTTAAGAAGTTATTATTCAAAATGAAAGCTTTTAAAATATTGATCATAGATATAAGAAACAAACATCACATAAATAAAAAAACCCAACGATCTCCTCTGAGATATTCATGTCACACCTCTCTGTGAGAACTTTTAACCCAGCCCACAGATTAAAGATGCAATTCGTCAGGCAAATGGTTCATTAAGCTAAAAGAAGCAGCGAAGAGAAATTCCACCAAATGTCTTGTGGTCCTACCTGGAAGTATCTTTGCCCATTTCACCACCTGAATCATCTGCTTGCCGGCCAGGCGGTTTAAGGTGGAAAGCAGGTACTCCGCTGTGTCTGGCTTCGAACTGTCGTATCCTGCATACACGATCTCCGGTTCAATGCTTTCAAGGATCTTAACGGGAGAGGGAGTAAGTGCTGGTGAGATAGCAGACATGTGAGGGACAAGTGCTGTGTTTACAGAGGGCTCGGTCACGGGCGCGATGTACGTCGTCCCTTCCTCGGGGCTCTGGGGCGGTGGCTGCTGCCGCTGCTGTGGCTGCTCCTCGTGCATCCCTTTCAATTTCCCCAACTTTTTGGACTTCCGGGCTGTGAAGACGAGCAGCACAAGAACCAGATCAGTACAGAAAGCTGGCGTAACGCTGGCTTTATGGAAAATGGAAGCGGAAGTATTGTCTCAAAGCTGTCAAGTAAAACAAGTGCAGGGCCTTAAGAAATACCTCACTGCTTGCAGCATCATTACACTGGAAAAAGGACCAAAAGACACATATAAGCTCATTTTCATTTCTTTACTGAATGCTTTTATAAGTGACAGAATGTCCAGTATCTGTCTCGATACAAACATGCATAAAACATACTAGTTACTATGGTCGGTGCTGATTAAACATTTCAAAAGTTTGTTTTGTAGCTTAAATGAATCGCATATTGCCTGCAAGTCTCCAATTCCTGTTCCCCATTGCACTCGGTCATCAAAAGAAATCTCCTTGGCAATGCCTAAAATTAGCAGCCCGGGAGCCCTCTTAAGCTTTTGAGTCCTAGTGCCCACCCTGGCTGTGCTTCAGCTTGAAATGAAGTCAATCCATTTGGAACTGCCTAAGCCAGTCAAATCCCTTTGCTTTTGCTGCTTCGATACTTCCCTAAGAGCTTCGTCCCCTTCCCCTGAGTGTAGTTCTGAAACGCTAAAAATACTTACCCAGTTAAGGAAAAAGCACTAAGCCTCATGTAACACCTTTCTCACTGCTATAAACATTTCTCTAATGATTTGCCCTTCCTGTTTCCCCCCCTCCCCCCATTCTTTTTCTTTAATGCCACCCTCTCTATTTATCTTGACTAAGTATTCTTAGAAGACAGCAACACCAGCGTGCTTCCACTCTTCGCAGAGATGCCAACCATTCTCTGTGGGTTGCCTTCCCAACTTTGCTATGTGAAGCACAGACCTGTAGTAAGCAGGCAGAAAGCCCTGCTCCTGACCCAGCAATATGATCTTACAGCATGAGGAAAGAATGGGAAAGAAAAAGCAAGACAATTAAGTTCAAGAAGCACACACAAAAAAACCCTGAAAGTCTATCACTCTGCTTTTCACAACAGGCAAACGTAACCAAAATAAACTTAAAAAATGAACAAAATTTATATGTTCGCAGCTTTTTCAGAGTAAATTCTGATGAATATAGTCTTTCTTATCCATCTGTACACAGCTAAAAACCTTGTCTATATGTTTATCTTCCTGTCTCTTGATTATTACAACATCTCTTTTACTGGTAGCAGTAAATACAAGTCTATCTCACTCCTACTTAAGACTACTACTGCAAACACCCTTTTCAGTCTGTGCCCTGCCCCAAATCTGTCTATCTCCATTTTTTTCCCTGTCATCAATTCCCCTCCCTATCTTTCCTTAAACACAGCACCTTTTCTCCAGCTTCAGGACTCTTTTGGGCTAACCTCTACCTCATCCCTCCTCTCTTCCCCATTATTGAAAAGTTCACTTCCAATCCAGCTCATCGTGCCATGCCACAGCCTTCTGGGAAGTTTCCAAAGCTTCCTACTCCTCCTATCACGGTGCACAAAACTCCCTCGCAACGATGCACAGAACCATCTCATGACTCCTCTACAAACTCCTCAAAACCCAATTTTAAGAAAATCCTCCTAAACAGCAGACCCACTGCTGCCCCAAGACTGTTGCTGGCGACATCAGTGTTTTATGGTTTCCTTGGACTTGGGGCTGCCTGCCCAGAGCCAGCAGCTGCGGCCGAGCTCGTAGCGCCTGCGAGGCAGGATACAGACGCCCGGGATCCAGGACGATGCACGCCCAAGTGCAACAATAGCTTGTTGTTTTCAACACTTCCTTGCCGGGACGGTACCTTGAACTCTAAGGAGTTGGCTCATCCCAAGATCCAAAAGAAAAAAACTTATTTGTTAAGGAAAACATGGGGCGTTGCAATAGTAAAGAGCTGTGTTACCACTCATACGCAAAAACTCCAGTCAAAGAGATCCAGGGCCATGTGTCATGGGTTAGGGCTGGGCTGGTCACATCGTTTTCAAACCTTAACGCAATTCATCACGACTGCAGCACATATCACACCGAGCAGTAAGTACAAAATCTGAACACCAGTGTTGTTTCCATCATACAACGAAATAGCTGATTTCAGCACCAACGGTGCTCAGGAGATCTACAGAGAGAGATGTTTGTGTAACTTTCACCGGTTTTCCTTCAGAAAGTTGGATACCATTTCATTAACTCCCCTACAGCATGTACGTAAGTTTTCAACAATTTCTTAATTTCTCTACGTCTGCAAATATCCAGACCAAGTGAGGCAGTTTCAGTTTTTCAATAAAAGGATTAGATATGCAAATAAAAGTGAGCCAGTCCTAATAATGCTTAGTCTAAAATTCCGTGGTTCATTTATCCAAGTAATACCAAACAAAAATTTCCTAATTACCTGATGCATTAGCACAAATTACACAGGGAAACACGGCAATCACTGTTATTTGAGGTTGGAAGGAAGAGGAAGAAGTATCTATCAGCAAAGATTTCACTGCAGTTGATTCTCTCATGAGACAGGACAGATGAGAAGACCCTTCTAAAACTCCCTTCCAATCCTTTTTCTTACTTTTCTATTAAAAACTCTTTAAAAAGCTCATTCAAAGAAGCACAACTGAAGGATCTTTTCATCCTCTGGTGCATCAAGTTACACGGATGCTGACATTTATTCTTCATGCAATTTCCATTCCTAGTATCCAAAAAAACATTTTACAAAACAGCAGCTGAACAGCCACTTTGTTAAACAAGCTTCTTCCTCATTCTGCAAAACAAAACAGAGGGAGTTACAGGCCAAGCAGACAGCTCTGATAAATTTAATTCTGAAAAGTGAAAATGCTGTTGTTTCCCATTTGGTGCAGTCACACCTGTAAGACGATGTCCTGGTGAAACCACTGCGAGCACTACATATAGTCTGTGTTTATCTTAGAAGGGCAAAGCTAAACTTGCACATTCTTCAACAAAATAATTCCCAAAAGCAAAGTAAGGATGGTCAAGTTCAGCAGAATACCTGAAGATGAGTTAACAGAGCTATTGGCCGCTGAAAAGAGCTTTTAAAAATAAGTCTGAAGGAGTGGACAGGGATTAGTGGTTTGCTGTTATCATTCATTAAGTTTTATCATGCACTACTTTTTTTTTCTGTTATCAAAACAGGACTAAAAATAAAGAACTTTGCATATCTTCCATGTTTGCAGAGGCAACAAAGAAAAGAAAAAAATCAAAACATTCTCACCATGACTACACCGGAATAAGAAATGTATGGGTTTACCAACTCCATCAAGTATCCAGCAACACAGATAACTGATTACATATTTAAGACATAATTTGGTATGTCCTATTCTCTACGAGTTTTTCAATAAAAGCAAAAAGAAGTAACATTCTTCCATGTATAATACTGGCATAAAAATGTGTTTGAGTTTCATTTTCTTGCATTATAATGCCTTTAAAATGAAGCTGAGAAAAACATTACTGCTTGACAGTCATGTTTACAGTGAAGAAAACTGTATTTTTCCTTTGGCTTTGTGCCAGTGCTGTAGCTCAACTGGTTTGGTAACTCCCACAGAAACCAACAACTAAAGATTAAATATAAACTCTGAGCAGTATTGCACTCCGAGTCGGTCTTTTGAAGCTGTTTTTCACATTTGCTCTCTAACTGCAATACCGACCATAAAACTGATAGAGCCACCTCAGAATGAGGAGGTGAAAGCCACGCTCATCAGGACCGCCACGTGGAAACGTGCAAGAAGTCACAGGTTCTCCACACAGGCCAGGGGACGGGGCGTGCATGGGGCATCTCACACGGCAAAGCTCAAGTCTGAAGTCTGTTTTGGGTCAGGTGAAGACTTTCATCCAAACAGCTGCACAGCCAGTAACTGTATATTATCGCTAACTGCAGGGCTTCTTACTGCTCCGGTTCAGTGTTGTTGCACCCAGGATATCCTATTCTAATCCTTGCATTTTTAAATTACTTGTTGTAGAGTAATACTTGAAGAGAAGCAAACAATAGTGAATGACACTGCAGATACACCTGAGGTTAACACCTCAAATAACTGACATGACTTTTGTTGAGTATTTCAGAATTTCTGTATGTTGCAATAAAAAAAATGAAAAATAACATGAAGCATCTGAAGAATCACATAAAGTTGGGCTTTAAAAAGGCATTACCAACAGACCATCTCTGTAGCTCTAGCAAAAAATTATACTATAACAGAGGAATAAATAAGCTACAAGCCTGACCACAAATAGCAGTCCCTGCTCCTCTGGAAGCAAAAGGCTAAATTTCACTTTGACTGAATACAAGCAGGCCTGCATCCAGCATGTTCAAAGAAAAGCCTGCAAATTCTGCAAGACCACGTGTTGTTCCACGTGCTTGGAAGACCTCAATGACAGCAACCAGCAAATGTTTGTTTGTCACCCTCAACGCCAGTCCCACCTGCTTAGAAGGGGACGACAGCATTGCTGCAGAGGCCCTGAGCAAGGCTGAGATGCTGTATTCAAACCAGCTCAGCACAGCCTTAAGCGCTGTTAAAGACTTTAAGGCAAACTAACATCTTGCAGCCTTACGATCTAGCAAAAAGACTGGACTTAACCATTTGAGAACAGCTACTGGCAGCAGACTGGAATGAACTGAGATTCGGACAACCACTTCCTTAGTAGTGACCCTTTATCTGTAAAGCTCCTGTCACAAAGCCAAAACAGGGAGGCCTGCGGTTTCAGGATCAGGAGTTTTCGTGGCATCTGTAAAACACTGCATAGGCTTCTGGTTATCTGCAATAGTGAATGCTACTCCAGGTCAAATAACAGGACATTAACTGAATGTGACCCCGTTGTAAATTGTTTTCTGACCACAAATTAACGTGAACATTGGCTAGAAATCTATGCCACTCCTGATTTTTGAAGGTTAAGCTTGTGGTTTTAGAGTAGTTACGAGACTGGTAAACTACTATATCCTCTTTTAAAAACCACCATTGTAAACTTACAAATGCTAAACAAGCTGGGTCTAGAGGAAGCTAATCAATACTCCCTTTGTCCCCAGGGAATAAACACAAAGTAAGTTACGGACTCCACATAGCCACATCTGATAACTATTTCTCACAGGCTCAAAATTAATAATTTTAATCAGCATTACTGTTAAAAAAAATGGGATCCAAAAATGACAAAGAACAAAATGCTATCAACAGCAGATAAGAGAATCCATAAATATTATGATTTAACTCAGCAGTTTTGTAACAGAGTAATATCTGTTTGCAGAATTGTATCGGTGCTCAGATTTAGCAAATGAACTATGTGAAATGCTCTGCAAATTCACTCTGGCATTCAGTGCTTTAAAGCAAAATCTGAAGTTTAGAAAATTATCCGTAGTTCTGCATAGAGTGAATTACAAAACTTGCAATGATAATACCCTGGAAGCTTGTCTTGCTGCCTATCAAAAAACAGTTACTATTTGCATGATATAGATGCGTAAGGGCTTTACTGATCACATATGTAAAGCTCTGCCAAAGCCAGGCCCAGACTGATGCTGACTCAACACATCTCTATTCTATCCATGTTGCAGATCATATTTGAATCATTAAGTGGTACCAAAAGCACATGATAAGAACATACGCTACACCCAGTGTAAAGCAGAGAACAGTAGAATTAAAGGGGAAATCCAAATGGACACAGCACAGAAAACAGAAAGCGATGGGAATCTAAACCGAGGGCTGACAACCTGCTGCAAAACAAACACCAGCCACCTTCAACCGTGGTGGGTCTGCACGCCGCGCTGGCGCACACCTGCTTTCCAAATACTGGAGCTCCTCCATCCAGGTCCTTGCCTCGCCGCTCGAGCTCTGCACCTGAGCTACAACCACCACCCCAAATGCTCGAGGGCTGTCCCACACGCCCCTCCACAGCCGCTTGCCTCTCCTCTCCAAAAGCGACCCCCAGCACCCTGCTGCACCAGGCACCGAAGGACCAAGCTGCCAATTCTCCCCTTGAGGCAGCCGTAACAGCCTTTGGGCAGACTCATGTCTGAGCCTTCCCCAAGCACACGCGCTTTGCCGCTCGCTTCCACCTTTGCACAGACGAATGTTCCATCAAAATGCCACTTTTTCCTCCTCTGAATCTTTTCATCATGTTTGCCTGATGCCTTTGCCTCACTTACTTCAGTGAGCTGACATCTGTTCTCATTAGCTATTTTACTGCTACCACAAATAGTGTTTCCCTTCCCCCAAATCTGTTGTATCTTGACATATATGAAAATTTTGAGCTATCTTGGTACAGACATTTTTTCACTTAAGTGTCTAGCACAATGGGTATGAGATTTTGCTGAGAAATTTCTAGATAATAATACAGACATTTTATATAGATACACACACACACACACATGCGCGTAAATGCACGGAATAAAGCGGAAAGCAGTAAAGCTAACAAGATCTTACAAGCCTTGTCCCAGTCGCTTTGCAAAGTGCCTTCAGGCGTGCACTCTTTATTCCTCAGGAAACAAAGATGGGAATAACCAAGACAGGACTCTAAAGCTTCCATAAACCAACCACCCACCTTGGGAAGCAAAGTTTTTCAGGCAGAGCTGCAATATACGAAGAACCTCTAACCACGACACCGAGCGTTATTCTGTGCGTAAGAGGAAGGGTCAGGTACAAATCTGGGAGACACGCTGAGAAGTGGATGAGTCACTGGTTTGGTCGGATAGACCAAGGGGAGGAAGCAAATTAAAAGCAACTACTGAAGTTGTAAAGGGACTTGGAAGGAGACCACAGGATTACTTTATCCTGCAAGGCACGCTACCAAAAGGACTTTATTCTTGCAAAGCAGTGGCCCTTCGAAAGTAATTTCTGCAGCGACATTTGGGTTATGCTGAAGAGATCAAACAGTTTGTCTAAACATACAAGGAAAGGAAGACCACAGCTGGTGAGGAAAAAAATAAAGGTCCTGCCTTCACAAAGCAAAATACATTTTAAAATCTGTTTCTGACAGCTGTGACCCAGAGGAGATAGAAAGTGATAGAAAATGATATCACTTGCCATGAGTGTTTAATTAACAAAGCAAAGAAAACTTCCTAATTTCTTATCCTCCATGAGCAGAAGCAAGCTTTTGCAGGAGAACAAGCTTAAAGCCAACAACTGAATTCAGTAGAATGCAATGGTAAGCATAACTGAAATAATGACATAGTTTGGCATTGCCAACATTATCTGCAACCGCTCACTAATTAATAAATAACACTTTAATCTGACAGGATTGGACAGCTTAAAGACAGGGAATAAACGTGCATGAAGGCTGATCTATGGGTATGTCACGTCTTATTTGCCTTCAGTCAGACCCTGCAAAGATCCAGGCACATCCATAAATGTAATGCTTGTTCCTGGTTCACATTCAGTATACGAAAAAGGGAGGTACAGCACACACAAAAGAAAGAACTTCAAGACACATTTTCATCTAGGTAACGGAACACTATTTTCATTGTGTTCATTTACACATATTTTGGTTCTTTTATTGTAGCTGGATTTAAAATATTAATAAAACCGATTGTAACTAGGTAAATATTTCCTGCTTATTACTTTGCTTACTTATAAGACAATTACAGAAGTGTTTGCATTTTGTTTGGAACAGATTCTAACATACAGTGTGTGCAACGTTGCTCCAGTACAGCATTGTAAAGCACAGAAACAATACACGTGAAGCAGTTTATCCTCTTGCTTTGAGCAGAATCAACTACACTTTATCCAACTCAGTATGTTATTAATCTCCAATATAGGGAATCTTGCAATATCCCCCATCTTCCTCCAACATCTAACCACTCAGTCTTCCTCCAACATCTCCAATGTTGCATCATTTTTTTCTGCAGTAAAGTTGATTTCTATTCATCATTCCCCTAGTGGCCATAAAGAACAACTTAAAATTCCTGTTCCTGCTTTTACGTCGCTTTTTGTGTCATGGCCTCCTTAATGCATTTCTCTCTTCCACACTAAAACAAATTGAGTTTCTTAAATTCTTCGGTACAGATTTATGTTTTTTTCTAAGCTTATTTTCCTTGCTCTTCCTTGGGTGGTCTCTAATCAGTACATCACTTTCTTCAGGCACATGATATGAAATTTCAGGAAGAAAGATTCAGTTCAGATGTTCAAAAAACTTTTTTAAATGTAAAAGTCTGTAAAAAAACTGCAACAGGTTATCAAGGCACTCAGCAGAGACTTCCACACTGGAGATCTTCAAGAAGAGATGACGTGTCCATCAGGAATTACACAGGTACCACCAATCCTCCTCACCAGCACAGGAACGTAGGTGACGATTTCATAAGGTTGCCCCATCCCCACCACCCTCACTGGCGGTGCTGAAAACCAGACACAAGCATCAGGCCCACACTCGCCAGTTCCGACAAGAACAGAATAATGTCTTAGTATCAAACGAGACTTGCCTATTTTTGCAACTATTTTACATTGCCGACTCCAAATTTAACATACAATCATCATGCAACCGTGCTGCTTCCTTCACTCAGGTCTCTAAACAGCTGCTCTTGACCTTGTACACCTCAGCTTGCACCTCTCAAGGAACCCTCGGCACTCTGCTGAAAATGCCACCGCTTCAGTTTCAGACGCTAAGACTGGAGACACTTCTGAATTCTGATTTTGGCCAGAGAGAAGAATTTTCAAATCTGTAGATTTGTGTATTTAACTCTCTAGTTTGTTACACAAGTCGTTAGTAAAACTGTAGACCCAGAATTGACTCTCAACAGGACCGTACTTCAGATGCTCTTCCAGTGTGACAGCAAACCACTCGCAGCTACTTTTGGAGAAAACCATTTCAAGTAATTATGTGCCCACTTAATGAGAAACCATAATACTTTAATGAGAATTCTGCATTTCCTTCTGATTGTACTTGTGGCTAGAGATACCGAGCAGCGAAATACAAACACCTACAGGGAGGTGGCACCTCCTGACAGCGCTTACATCTCATGGAACAGGCACAGCTCCTCTGCAGTGCGCTGGCTTTTGCGCGTGGGATTCGGGACTGTGGATCCATGGCCACGGGGATGGCCTTTGTAGCACGGATAAAAGAAGCAGCCTTGCAAAGACGGCCCAAAATCCGTCACAGTCGCCTCAGAAAAAACTATGGTGAGAGCCCAGATCAAATCTTGTGTATTTTGAGGTCTGGCTCAGTGATGAAGCTTGGGTTACCTACTTGTCTGATGAGTGGGTCAGCGATGTCCACAGCAATCAAGAAGGGAAGGCACTGGGGAGGGTTTAGGTAAGAGACGGAGGGAATTAATTCCTTTTTTAGCTGTGCCAAGCTTCAGGCTACGCATTTGTGAAGAGATAGCGGACAAAAAGTGACAAAAGAAAGCTGAGTTCCAAAGTGCATTTTACAGGAATATTTAGGTTGTCAGGGAAAATGTCTAACACATTTGCTTGTTTCTCAGCAATCCTCAAAGTGATAATTAATTGAAAAATAACAGTTTCATAGGGGTACTCCTCCCCGTGTGGGAACAACTTTTACCAAATGCCAATTAGTGGTTTCCTGTTAAAATCAAATCAAGCTGGTTTTGATAAAGCTTTTTAATGAGAAATGGCTAAAGTATGAAAATTTCTCCCACATATATTTCATATAAAATCCCAAACTGACATAATGCAGTCTCACAGCTAACGTTTTTTGGTATATAAAACTCCCTCTTGTACTTCTTCATTAATTTCAAAAGAAATGTATTTACTAAATATTTAAATCATGCAATAAACAAAGCCTTAAAAAAAGCTTACAAAAGAAAATTACAATGTTGATGAAAGCCAATCTTAATCAGTCCTTTTCAGATGCTCCCAAAACTCATATTTTACTGATTATTTATTCATTCTTCAAATGTAAGGCAAATTCAATGATTTTTGAGCTAAGTGTTGTCTTCTAAATGCATCAGTAGCTTTGACTATTCATCGAACAGATCTGAAGACTAGCAGTAAAATACCAACAGTGAATGCAAAGAGTAGGTCACCTATAATGCCAGCATTTGTTGCCTACAGCTCCAAGACACCTGCAGCAATGAAACACCAGCAGCTTGAACTGATAGCATTGGCAGTAATTTGGTTAAAAACAAAGTTAGGGAAACTTTGGAGACAGACTTCGAAATCTTCCACTGTACCAGACTGAACGCTCTTGGCTATGCTCACCGGTTTCTGCCTCGTGCCAAGCGACAACCTTTCTCCCAAGACACCCATTCCCGTCCAACCTTCTGCAGGCACTCCTCGTCCAAGTCTTCTCGCTTGCTTTTATTTGGGTTGATACCCAATGCTGAGTCTGCTCCATGCTTTATGTGCCCTTCATCCCAATCAGAACACTAAGCCATCTCCATTGCCCCAACACAATCATGTAGACATTTACTATGTGCAAAATTACCCCTTGGTCCTTTGTATTTACACTGGGGATACAGGTACTCAACAAGATTTTTACAGGTTTTCAAAAGTGTTGATGAGCAAACTTGGCTGCTGCACCTCTCATCCCATATCTTGAGTGCTCACACTTCTACTCCATGCTAAAGACTGTGCTGTGCTTTAAATGCTTCATTTTTCTTCCTGCACTATTATTACTAGAACTAAGTGTAGTTAAGTTCCACACTTCCCTCTGTGGTCTTTCTGGTTACATTGTAATGCACCACATCCTCACTTGTATTTTTCCCAAGTAACAAAGATTTTTGTTTCTTCACCTATACGATTTCCATATTCTCAGTTTTTATCAACACAGGTTTCTCTCAAATGACCTTATTTCTGATACATTCAATGCTGCTGGTCTGTCCCTCATCTTCTAGACATCATCTACCCTGCTTCCCAGAACAGCAACTCTATCTGTGAAATACAAGCTGGCTGTTTATCTTCTGCAGTCGCCTCAGCTGTATTTTTCACCATTTAGTTCATTATTAATCATTAAAAAAAAAAAGAAAAAAAAAAGAATATAACCATGTTAATGTCCGGCTTTCATAAATCACCTTGAACATTAGCAAAACACCCTGCAAGTGATATTAACCACCTTCCCAAGGAAAACACAGCTCTGCACTTTTTACCCATACGTATGATCCAAATGATGAAACCGAGTATCTTTTCACGACTGACAGCGTGGCACATTACAAACTTCTCCTAAAGCTGAAGTAGTTAGGTATGAAATCTCAGTAATAACTAAAACTGACACATGCCTCTCTAAAAGCATATCTAAATGACATGTCTGAATGTGCTCAGTCCACGTGCAGACAGATTCAGAAGCCACGTGGGAGTTTCCTCTGCTAGTCCTTTCCAGTGTGACAGCCGCACAGTTCCGAGGGCAGGGGAGCTGCCCACATCGGTATCTTCTCTACTCTCTACTGACAAATCTCCTTATGAATCCATTCAGGGTGGACTGGTCTTGTGAGCTGAGGTTCCAGTCTTCCTCCTCTTCTACCTTCCGCCAAGATATTATGCAGGGAAGATGATTTCCATTATTAGGATGTTACAGCATTGGAAGAACTGGGAAAACTGATGGCAGAGAACCACAAAAGCACACAAATGGCAGGCACCAATTTGCAGGAAGATGTGTAGTACTGAGCAGCTCAAGAATGCTCCAACTGGAGGTGCCTTTACCTGGGCCTCCTCTTTGTTAAGCACAACCTTCTCGCCCGTTCTGTACTTCTAAAGCGTAAATGTGCTCAACATTTCCTTCATAACCTGCTGCAGATTGTTCTTTCTACTAACAATGAACTCCAAAGCCTGCTTGTTGAGCCAGGATCCTTGCCACTTCTCACACTTATTTTAATTTTAGCAAGACACAGATGCTAAAAATGGAAAGGCATGCACTTAGAGATTGGTGGAGAAAAAAAAGCAGGAAACAATTCAAAACAAAATACAAGTTACTAAGGTAATTCTGAAGCAAAGTACATATAAGACGAAAAAGGGAGAGAACAACAGATTCACATACTAAGGCACAAACTGTGATCGAATAAATTTTCCTTGTGACATTACTAGAGTAAACCACAACTCTAGAGTCAATTTAAAACTTGTGAAGTGCCAAAGTAGCAGACAATCAAAAAAGCAACACAATGTCAGAAGAAAGAACACATGACTTGCACAGTCTTAGCATCATTGCCTCTTCAAAACATCCTGTCATGCAGAGGACAGAGGTACAGAATAGCTCATTCAATGAAGATCAGTGATGTCAAAAATCTACGGCTTTTTGTACACAGAAAGAACGTTTTCACATTTTTTGATTTGCATACAAATTATCTAGCTTAACTCCACTTGTCTAATACATATCTCATAGTCTAGAAGAGACCTAAGTCAGCTGCACGATCCACCCTCTTGCTCAGACCAGAGCCAAATGCACCCTCATCACTTTAAGACACCCAATGACAGACTCCACATCTTCCCAAGGGCATCTACTCGAGTGCTTCCTTGGCCTTATGGTAACAGGTATTTTTCCATTTCCTCACTTGCATCTTCCTTGCTGCTCATTACTTCTTGCCCTACTTTTCACAGATAAGGAGAACACATCATCTCTTTCTCTTTACCAACACCTGTTGCTGCCCCTCCAGTCTTCTTTTAGACCAAACAATACTGAGTAAGTCAATATGTCCCCACTAGTGAAGTTTTAAAAACTGTTGATCACTCTCACTGCTCTACTCCAGGCTCTTCCAAATCGGTCCATAGCACGCTTGCAGGCAACCAATGAGAGCTTTAACAAAAGCCACTGCACAGCACACTGAGTCCACCACACTTTGACCAAGGTTGTATCAGGCATGGCAAGTTTACACCCTCTTAGTCAGGTGAAAACTCTGAAGCAATCGCTTGGCAGAAGCTTTAAAGGCAAGTTCCTCCTGCTCCCACAGCTTCTTGCAGCGATGGGAAAATGAGTAATGGAAACACACTGCCACAGACCGCAGTGGGATGTTTCGGAAGGGCTCTGGTGATAACCAGCAGCTCTGGAAAGAAGAACGGGAGACACAGGCATGCTTTCATAGCAGGGACTACACTTTCATTGTTGGGAAGAGTAAAAAGGATATGGACTTAGAGCAATGTGGAAGGAAGCATGGTAATTTAGTGATTCATGGAAAAAAAACAAAACCAAAACACCACCAAGAACTGCATCATAATGAATTTTGGAAGTGCTGGAGCACTCTGGTCAGCTCCAGCACAATGAGACAAAGCAATGAACAGAGGTGTTACAGGCTTGCTTGCTTTTATGCACCTGTATGAGCAACAAAGATGAACAGCAATCAATTTCAGGAACTTCAGGAAAATAAGCTGTTAAACATAAACGCCCTACGAGATGGACAAGTGGTGTACAGGGGCACAGGGGAGAAGCGGGGTCAACCTTGGTCCTGGAGAGTCAAGAGGCCACAAACATCATCTACACTGGGAGCAGCCTGGAGGTGAGAAAGCTAGAGCCCTGACAGCAGACAGAAAAGTTCAAAAGCTCATGGACACTGCACAAGGGATCCACACAAGGCAGCCAGGCAAACACCTGGTAGAAGGTATCCAAGAAAGGGCCGCTGCTGTGCTTCAGGCCTAACAACAGCACAATGGTGGGAGATGTTTTTTGCACCTCTTCTGGGAGTTACCTAAACCTTCCTCTCAGAAGGCTGTGATCGCCCTTCTCCATTCTGTGCTTTAATCTAAAGCAAGACGCAAAGTATAGAATACAAACTGCTCAGGAAAGAGCAACCTCCGAGCCTGTACAGCGAGTGCTGGATACTGCCGGAATCAGACAAAACCCCGCCGAGCCTGCGTGCACAGTGCTGCCACGTGACACGAAGCAGGCCGGGACACTTAATTCCAGCAGGAGCCCAAAAAAGTTGTGAGGCTGGCAACCAAAGGTGTTATGCCACGAACAGTACGATGGAGGGTCCAGCAGATGAAACAGGGAAGTCTGGAGTTCAGCAGACCTGTGCCAAACGGCTGAAAGGTTGTTCCTGAAGGGAAGACAACCACTGCTGGCAGGTGGGTGCTCATCAGAAGGCAAAGCTGAAACCAGTAAAATTTGAAAAAACAAAGGAGGGCTGAGAACATGAACCCGATTAGGAGACTGATCAAGGATGTTGAACGCGAGCTGTGTGCCTTCGGACTACTGCAGTGCGTCTTCTAGAGCTGTCTGCACATACGGAATAAAACCATCAGCAAAATGCAAAGTACAAGGACACGCTTTTTTAATCGATGCCTGAGAGATCCCTCTGACATTACCAGCCCTCTTCAAAATTCTGCATTTTTAATTATCGTTCCAAAATAGTTTCTTAATAGTCATGGCAAGTGACTGTTTGACAGTCACCTACAGTATTCTTGAGGATGGTTCAAGCTGAAAGGTTAGAGGGTCACATTGAGAGCAGGGCAAGAGCAGTATCTTGTAACACGGAGAAAGACGGACACAGAAGTTAATTGCTGAACAAACCGGTTCCTGCAAGATCTGCAACAGCACTATAGATTACTTTTTCTTTTTTTTTTTTTAATAAAAAATATATTCAGAAGGTGCAGGGCGGTGCCACGGCAACAGCAGTGCCTTAAGAACAACTGACCTTTCCTGAGGCAGAAGGTTGTCCTCTTCCAAAGAGTCACCCAACACAGACTCCATACAGCAACACCAATTTCCCTGCTGGTTCCTCTTACAAGTACATTCACAAGAAAAGTTGGGAGACTTAAAGTCATGGCACAAGGTAGCATGGTTGCAGGCTAAGTCTTTTACAAGTCTTTGTAAAGCTATGAGTTACATTACTCGCTTGGGGTCAATACACCACACATGCAAAAAAAAAGTAGGTAAATCAGTGGTCACCTCCCTGGTAAGAAAAAGCACAGATTTTAGCACAATACCATCAATTACACAAATGTTTTCTGAAATCATCACACCTAGAAAAATACAAATGTCTTTTGAAACAATGCTAATGATAACCTAGATATTGGTAGGTATCACAATTAAGCTGTCCAGCTAAAATGCGAGAAAAACTGACGCGGGGTTTTCCTTTACAAAACCCATAATTAACTTTAATATACTGCTGTATATTATTAAAAGTCTCTTCAAAGAACTATCACAAATCCAGCTAAGTGTTCAAGTTGAAAAAAATTGACTAGATTCCCTCAGAAGAAAATGTTACATAAACACAAATAAAAATGCAGTTAAAATTAATGGGCATTTCAAAATAATCAGCAGTTACAGTTTAAAAGAAAAATAAAAGTTAACCACATATGTACTCCACACATCAGTTTCTTTCTTTCAAATTTATGAAACCTTAGATAGCAGAAAGTTGGTAGAAATTTTTAAAGAAAATCAAGAGGATACATTTTTGCTGTATTTAAGTTTTGTTTTGTTTTCAGTTTTCTAATACTTGAGGTTTTGTCTCTTCCTTTTTTCCCTCTTGCTTTCTTTTTCTCAAAAAGATAGGAAAATGATAATACAAACCACATAAGCTGCAGTAACTGAAAATAACCCCACAGTTTTAAATCCCTACTAGTATGAGTTATTAAACAAAAAAATGGAAAGCTGGGCAAAAAGGTGAAGTACTGTATCTTATTACTGATTCTCTCATCTAATCTATTTTTCAGATTATTGAAACATTTTAATGTATAAAAAATAAGGATATCTGCAAGTAAAGACGACAAATCACACCGAGCATCTTGTGCATGAAGTGTCTTACACATGTAAATGTATGCAAGCCCAAGACTCAAATTTCACAGGCAGTCTCTGCAGACCGAGCGATGAACTGTGCAATTTGCAAGGTGAAATCTATTTTATTTCCCTTCCATATCCAAAGGGTACTTTAGCAAGCTGCTTCTCAGCATTGTGGGAGACTGGCACCGCTAAGTTTCAGGAGTGTTTTAGACAGAAGGATTGCCGTCCGACACGGTACACGTCTCTCAGCATTTTTTTGTCCCCTAAGCACGTAAGGCACATCACGAAGCAGAATAAGGGTCTGCTCTGATCACACAGCCTGGTCACAGCAGAAGGACAAGGACTAGCTTATCAAAGACAAGGAGTGTGTGTGGGGTCCCCTTCAAGTCGCACCACATAAAACATTTCCCTTCTCCAGGCTGCAGCAGACAGAGGGCACACAGTAGGAGTGAAACCAGGAGGGACTCTGCCACCTCGGTCACAACGCAGCAGCCACCGGCTGCCTTGCTGGGTGCAGCTGGGGGCTCAACGAGGTTTCTTTGGGCACCACCAGCTGCACCCCGATGGCCTAAGAAATCAAACCGAGCACCAGCGCGGGTCTGGGGGTCTCACCGTCACAGCCCCTCCTTGGTGCTGCCGTGGGGACAGACGCATCTAAGGAACAGCAGCACGAGGTGGGAGCCAAACGAAAACGTCTCGTGCGGAAGCGAGAGACTCGACAAATCTGATCACAGCGTCTGCTGGAAGAAACTTCACAATTCATGAAGTCATTCTGGTCCATAATTAACTGAAAATTAATTACAGAATCTTGAAAAGAGCATGAGGCAAAAATGGGCCAGCATACCTTCATAGTGCAGTTGCTCACTCTGAATCTCTTCCAATAATTAACTCTAGCATATGGCACTGGAGTTAAAAAAACCAAACCACAAACCAACAAACAAACTATGGTTCCCAAAAAAAAGTTTGGAGTCCCGCTTGCCGAAAGGATGTGCCTGTCTGCAGTGCACACACATACTTTCTAGAAGCGAGGAGGATGAATTAACATGATATTTGGCAACTTCAGCTTTGCAGAAATCACAGGTTGCAGATGCTTCTTATAAAATCAAAACAAAAACTGAGAAAAGAATATAATTAGGTAAATTATTTGCTGACTTGATGAATAATTTTCTAAAGATTATTAGAGGATATAAGAGCTCGGAAAACGCTCCCATTTTTCAACAAACAAAAGGAGGAGGTAAACAATAAAACTGCCAAATTAATTTGGCTGTGTATTTGTGAAAAGGTGTATTTTGTATCAGTGAACTACACATATTTTCAAAAAGGTGTTGAAAGCATGGCATGCTGCCACACATAAAAATATTATTTTTTAGAAAAAAAAAATGTTAGCATGCTGGGAAGTAGAAGATATGCCATCAAAACAAACCTGTAACACTTTGACACAAAAAAAACAAGGAAAGAACATTTTAAAATTCCTGAGAAAGAATATAACGAAAGAAAAAAAGGAAAAGAGCACCAAAGAAAACAAGATCGGTATATTAATTGGAGATTGGGTAAAAACGTGCTGCAGGAAACATGGAAACTCTTTTTCTTATTTCCAGTTTTTCAATATAGGGATTAAAATCTTCAGTAACAGTAGGAATACAATCACAATCTTCCAAACTACAAAATTTCCTTTATAAACCTCCACCTGCAGCAGCAACCGAGAGAGCTGGGTGGCAGCCTGAGGTCTCTCACTCCCCTCTGTAGATGGGGAGAGCTGCAAAGGACAGTCAAGTTCTTTTCCAGCCCATGGGAGACAAGAACTTGTTCCCCAAGGCAACATTTCTTCTAGATCAACATGGGGGTTGTGGTGGTTTTTTGTTTTGTTTTGTTTGGTTGGTTTTGTTTTTTAATGAGGGGATAAAACATAATTGTGCACAGGTGGAAAAGACATGTCTATGGCTTCAGTAACTTGTGCCCATTTCAGCCCTGAGCCATGCTTACGACTCTTTTGCGTATCAACTTATTCCCTTTCTCAGGCACCAAACATACAGGCACCTCTGATACAGTTTGGTTTATCTGTTTACCTTTGCTTCCATTTGGAGGGTGAGAGCCTAAATTAGACCGACCGCACAAAGAGCACAGCACTGTGCAGTGTGACTCAGCTATAGAGAGTACTACGCTGCATATAGGACTTACACTAAATTGCATTTATAAATTCATTTTCCTCTAGCTCCTTACCGATCACAGTGCTTAATGAAATACTTGCACATTTTCCCTACAAGTCTAAATTAGAAACAGGTAAAAATCCATTTTTATTGGAGTAATATATATTCTTGGCAAAACTAGGCTGAGCACATAAAAATAAAAGCTCTGATGTGTCTTCATAATAATACGAACTGTTCATATTCAAGCTAATTATGAAAAAACGTTACTTAATACCAAACCTTGGAGATTTCTATGATTTATAGTGGTTTCAAATACGCACTAATATCTCTTCTTGCCATTTCCACCTCCTTTTTTGTAATGATTTCCACCGTCTCAGAAACCAGAAGTTCCCAAAATTAAGTCTGAGGGACCATATAGCACTGACACCCAGTCTCGTTCCCTCATTCACAGCAGTGATGGAAGCACCTTTTTATGTCATTTTAGCTCCCTTATGTGGCATAAAGGGATCAAATGAGGAATGAGAATTTCACCTTAGTTTCTTCACGTGAAGAAAATCACCAAAACTGCTAAGCTGAACCACACGCCAGCTGTACACTGCAGAGGCAAACCTGGCCTTCTAGGTCATTAGATGCAGGTCACTAATTATGATTTCTAGCACACTACCAAGCTCTAACACAAGGGAACCTATCTTTTCAAGAAATTCCACATTTAAAGCATTCCAGCTGATACTAAAATACAGAAAAAAAAAAAAGCAACCCCCTCCAAAAAACTTTACCCCCTCCCTTATTTTTCAGATAGTGTGTGAACATGTCCTTTGAAACACACCAGGAAATCCCAGGGATGAACTCATGACACTGCAGACAAAGTGTCCCGGGTTGCTTTTCCGAAAGGTTATCAAGTCGGATGGCAGCCCTGTATTTGCCAGAGTGCTCAGCACACAGGCCTGTCCACGCAGGTGAGTTTGCAAGAGCTCTGCTGGCACATCCAACGCTGGGGAAGGGGTTGAAAGAGGTCTTAACAGGGCTACTCTTCTCAAAATTAAGGAGCAGCTTGCTTCAGTATTTCTGCCAGGAGACAAGACAGAAAAAGAAGTCTGGGAGGTAGAAGAAGGTAACAGGCAGCAAGTAGGAACCAGGATTTTGCACATAACCTAGAGACAAGCAGCTAAATCTGTCTGTAGAACTAAACTAAGCTACTAGGAGAATAGGTCCAGAAGGATAAAAAGCAAATTGTGAGATAGGAAATGATTTAGAGGAATTAAGGAGACTTGTGTTATAGTTCTCTCAAACAGTGAAAACACTCCTAAGGGAAGGGTCGCCCTGTGCACCAGGGAAAGGACCCACAGCAGTATCAAAACCACTGTTCACAAACACAATAAACCTCAGAGTGGTGGGAAAAACTGATTTGTCACACAATTTGCTCAGGTGACAACTTGAAACAAGATGCTCTCCAAAGCACTGTTAGACTTCTGTAGAAAACGCAACTGAAGAACTAAAACCACGGAAAAAAACCTATTATAAGTTCTGCTATTATATTGTTTTCAAAGTACTTCTGATAATTACTAAGAAAAGTTTTTGCCTTTTTGTTGTTGGCATATGAATGAGGAAGTAATATATCCAAACACCCACTGAAATAAACCAATATAAATATTGAATAAGCAACAAAAAAAAGTTGAGACATTTCATTATGTGTGCATTTGCTTTCACGATGCTGTAAAATATTTTTCGGTATTCAAGAGAATGCTCATCACAAAAAAAAAAAGCACGCAATACTTGAAACCTTAACACTTTTAGCTATACGAGATTCTGCTAAAATTACTGTCATCATAAAACACCCACTTTTCTTTTTTCTGAGCCATAAAATACATATCTCCAAAACCTAATTTAGAATGACAATAGAGTTTATTAGCTATTAAGCACTTCTTCAAGATAATTCCACCTTAAACTTTCGAGATTACGCAGCTGCCAAAACTATAAAAAGGCTGCACACTTCCAATGGTTTTGCCTAATCAAATTAAGAGACCAAACTAGTAACATTCTGCTTACCTCCTAAATTCATTCCAGCTTGCAGACATTTCTGTAATCGACAGGCTGGGCAGTTCTTCCTCCGAATCTTATCAATTATGCAGTCATTCCTCCCCGCACACAGGTAATTGTGTTGGCCTGAATGAACCAAAACCAAAATGTGTTATTAGTGGATGTACTTACATAAGCCCCATTTTTCTTTGTTGTTTGGCGGGCATTCCCAATCCCATTCTTTAGCCTTCCCAATAATCTTGGTGACTTGTCCTGGGCATCTCTTCTCTTCAATCTAGGAAAGAGATTCGGTGTGCCAGTCCCAAGAGAGATCTCATTACATTTTTCTAAGCAGGACTGGAATTTTTCTTTTCAAAAAATCAAATGATTGGTTTGAGTTTTTTCTTATCTTCTTACATGCGCTGTATCGCAGCAGCCTGAAAACTCTCAGGCATGGTACAAAACCAGGGGTATAAAACTTATTCTAAAAAAGTTCACAATCTAAAGAGGGAATCCCAAGTAGAGGTTAACTTTCCCAATATGCTTCACTCCCCAACCAGCTCACTCCATTTCTGATTTAATTGGGCACCTTCTACACAGCAGAAGGTTTCCAAAGGGTTTATCAAAACAGGCTCCAATCACAACCGTATTATTTCAGTTCTGTAAAGCCCCACAGAAGCTCTCCTGAAGAGACAGCAGGTATTTAACACACAACATTTAGCAGAAGGGAAATAGATGGCAACCAGGGAAATAGGCTGGCAGTTAACAACTTGGAGACTCTAAAGGATTTTTTGCTTTGTAGGAGGAACAGAGGTAGAGCAAATGGATGCAGTATATAAGACAAAGGCACTATCACGTGGACTTTTCAAAGGTGCTTGAATTTGATGTGGGAGAATAAAGGAAGCCGCGAGGGGTTGGAGCAGCGTGACAGGAGAAGCGAAAGGAGAAGACTATTTTAGCTGCCTCGATCCAGAGGTGGCACACAGGGATCTGGGGCGGCCAGAACAAACAGTTTGCGGGAGATGCGACAAAAAGCCACACAGAGGAAGGATAAAAAGAGAGAACACGGCGCACAAAAGTACACCAGACCGTAAGGCAAGCTCCAGGATTTGCCAGCACGCGAAGTTCAAGAAAACAGTCCTGTATCAAATACAACAGTTTGTTGCAGGCTTATGTAGCAGGCACTGTAAGAATTATTGAGTCTCACGGACGGGCATTTTAGACATGAGCTAAAAAACTCATGACTCTGTAAACTAAAAACGTATTTGTATCAAAGACATCTGAAACATGGAAAAAAAAAAAATCAGATTGCAGATGGCAGCAACACCGACCAGAAACCAAGCAGAGAGACTCCTAAGCAGGTCAAAAATGAAACAGGAGAGATGTGGAGAAACCCAAGAGCTGTACAAATAACACTGAAGTTGACACCCATGGCCAAAGTGAGTCCCAGCCGTGGGTGAGGAGGGGAAGCCCAGGCAGGGCTCAGGAGCTGCACTGAAACACCTGGGAGGCCAACGTGAGCAGAAGTTAAAATGCAGGCTTGGTAAGGGGCCAGAAGTGCTGTAGGACAAGAGCTTTAAAATACTTTTGTCAAGATGTTTTCCACAATACACACCGGCTTCCTCTGGGAAAGACTAACACAACACTCATGGGACACAGAAGACCTGGCTTCTGGTTTGGGCTCTTTCAGAAATTTGCCTTAAAACTTCAGAGAAGTCATTTTCTATCGCTGACTTGCCTTCTCCCTCATCCAACGCTATTCAGACAGTGAAGTTTGGGCCATTTCTTCAGTTTCTTCACTGAGCATCTCCCACAAAGAGAACTGATCTTATTTGAGTAAGCAAGGTGTTACTGTAACATCACAAAGGTATCATCATTTAGATAACACTTTAGAAGTCTGAACAGGAAGTAGGTAGGCAAATAAGGGTTTTTAGTAAGGGACCTTACCTAGCACTGTGACACAGATGAAAAACAATAAAACTTAGGCAAAACAATTCATGACTATGAGTTCATGAAGTTACGTCAGGCATAAAATCAAGTTGTACAACATAGTGACGGCACCAGTATCTATCAGCTGGTCTTTAAGTAGGCCTGCTAAACAACAAAAAGATACAATTCTCAGCTAATCACAAAATGAAAACCTGCTTATCGCACAATGTTTATTTTATGACGTGCCGCATACAAAAATCAGATACACAAGAGAAAAGACCATTTAATTCCTCTTTGCATTTTTGCTCTGTACTGTTTGGAGCACATCTCCTAAAGAAATACCACGTGGACAGCATGAAAGCAAAATGAAAGTAGAATACCAAAGGGTTTAAAAGAATGACCTACAGTATAAGGATAGTTCATATGCCCTTACAAAATACTGGCATGCTACGCTTTTGTGTGAGGAGAGTGGAAAAAATGGTTGTTTTCTGCGAGGAATGCAAGTACGACTGCTCAGTGCTCATACAATGTCCTTTGTACATCACCGAGTACTGCAATACCATTTTTAGGCTTCCACAGGCGGGTGCAGGCTATTAATATGACAAGTCAGCTCTAATGCTGCAAAATGAACCCCATCGCAGAATTACCCCGAAGGCAGTCTGCTCCACAAAATTGTACACCTGTTAAGTCAACATTTTTCACTACTGCTTTCAAAAGCTAATGAGTTTAATAAAAAGAGGCTAACATTTAAGTACTCCAGGATAATTACTTGGGTCACATTCTTAAATACTGTGGAAACGTTTATTTGATTCAATCACCGTCACACTCTGACTTCATCAGAAATATTCCCACAACAGCAGAATGCTGTCACCCTTCAAATGGTTTAGGCAGTCTGCAATTATTGCTTTCTGGCCTACCCACTCCAAATCAAATAATTTCAGAAAACTTGGAATTTCAGATAACTTAGTAAAGGTTGGTCAATTTTCGAATCATGCATCACTGAATACTAGTGTATGGTACAAAATCTGAAAGTACTTTTTCTAGTAAGCAAGGCAAAACTTGTGACAAAATAAAATGTCTTTTCATTTTTTTTTTGATTTCTACAAAAAACCCCCAAAATTAAATAACCACAGTGATCGTAAAGCTTACATTAATAGAAGTAACTTGAAAATCCTTAAAAACCAGAATGGATCATCATCCAGACAAACCCTCTCTATAAAGAGCAGCTATGAAATAATAACAAACCATTTTTCAGTCAAAAAGTTTACCAACTAGCATGAAAAAAACGGTTTCAGTTTTCCACACAATCAAATACGGTACATTTCAAATAAAACTGATTTTCTAAAGTAAGTTAATAATGCAAAGACACTCATAATGAATCCATATCTTCCATCTGTGTAGCATGACCCTCACTCACGCCCCTCAACCTCAGAATCAACCCAAAAACTTCCAAAACTGATGCAGCTCTCTCAAGACCGCCAGGGCATTTTGGGATCTCAACGAGGTGACGGAGACCATCCTGCAAAGAGGTTGATGTTTCTGTGGTGCCAGATCCCCAACTTTTTCTGGGCACATATCGATCTGCTTGTGTAGCCTGTGTTTATCTTAATCCAGTTGTTCTTTTTGTCCAGCTTAATCACCCACAAGTGGGCTGGAAAGTGACGGAGCAGATATCGAATTCCCATCTCCTACGTGCTATATGTGTTAAGATGAAAGCAATTTTTACATATGCCACCATTAAATGTACTTATATGAGCTAATTCCTGTTCTATCTAAAATACAGGATTACAAAAGATGCCAGGAAAATTTCCTGTTCAAAATAAATAATTAATACGTACTACACGGTTACACACTAAGAAGAAAGAGAGATGTGTCCTATTCACAGCAGAGCTAGAGGAACATTTGAGTTTGCACTTTCCAGGTTATTGTGTCACCACATACCACAGAATGACACATCCAAACGCACGCACGAAAATACTTTAATGTTTCCAACTCTCTCACCTGCAAAGACTCTTTAATTCCCTGCTTTTGTAGGCTTACAAAAGAAAACAAAAGGATGTATTCATGAAATTCAGTCTTCCCTCTTACTACATTTTTCCTAATAAGCAAAATTCAGCAGTAAAAGGAGGGGAGGGAAAAAAAGCTCTTCTTGTTTGGCCAATGAATTACTGCCAAAATGAGGCTGTGGCATCAGCTGTGCCTTTTCCCATTTTAAAACTCCAGCACAATGACTGGTCCTAAAACCAAAGATAAGCTCACGTATGTGTGCAGAGCGCGGCTGCACTCTTCAAGGGGCCGTGGTACTTCCAGACATGTAGGTGTGCAACAGTAACGGACTACAGATACTTCTTGTCAGTAAAATTTCTGTTATTGTCTCAGGCAAGATTAGAAAATTACAGAAATTTCTGCAATATTCCATGTTTCATCTTCCTCCTAAAAAATATTTATCCCCCCAGTTTTTTGAAAGTCCAAGTCAGGAACTGCAAATCATTAATGAGTCTTCTACATTTCTGTTCGCTCGTTAAAATAGCAACTACTATGATCAAATGTTAAATTCTGTAAGGAAAAAAAAAAAAGTTTAGTGCTGGAAGAGGATCCAGAGACTGTTTAATTCAAGCCTACTCATGGAAGCACGATAAGACGACCTTAAGAGTTCGTTTGCGGTACTTTTTTTCCCTTTCTCTCAATTTGTCTTTAAACGTGCTGAGGAAAGGTATTCTGCAACTTCCCAACAAGTCATGCGATTAGGCTAGTGATGAGCTAGTCTTGAAGCTGTAATTCTTCACTTTGCATTTAACCCAAATGGGAATATTCTGCAGGAGACATCAGCGCTCCCCCTAAGACATATAGAGTACCAGACTGACACCTTCTTACAACAATCTCATACCTATCAAAAGATTTATGTTTCCCATCTCCTTGCTCGACTAAACAAATCTAGTTCTCTCAATCTTTCCTCATAGGTGACATACCCTGAATCTGTTGTCATTCCTCTTCTTCTCCTCCATAAAACCGAGTGCCCAAAACCGGATGCATTTTTCACGCTGCGTTTCACCATCCCTAAGCCCAATGAAATGGTTACTTCCTGCATCTCGCACACCGCGGCCCTGCTAACGCAATCCTGGGTCACATCTGGCTTTTGGCAACAGCATTATTAGGCTGTTGACTCACGCTTGCTTGTGTGTCACTAACGCCCATCTCCTCTCCTGCAGCACTGCTGCCTTCCACGCACTCCTTCTCGCTTTTTACCTGGGCAGCCAACTCTCTTTTTCCCTCTGCTAAAGCTACACACCCAATGCAATATCCCCGGGGAAAAGTAAGGGAGAAGTCCAGAAGTTGCTCTGGGTATGATGTTTAAAACTGGAGAGCACTTTGGGTCTCAAGACAAAGATGTGATTGAGGAAGCCTCGCAAAAGGACAGGCAAGTGAGAAAACAGAAGTGTCAGCTAAGGACCAAACAAAGCAGAAGTAGTTTAAAAAAACTCTCAACTTTTAAAATAGCATCTTGCTGAAGCACATCAAAACACTTGTAAAAAGCCCAAACTTTCCTTCTTCCTCCACAGTAAGAATTAATACTTTGACTCACAGAATTGTGGGCAAAGTTGTCTTACCCTGGCAGGCAGCCAGAGCAGCCAAATCGTCTTCTAGGGTTTGAGGAAGCTTTTGCAGCTTCTGGGTTGAAATAAAGGCTTAGATTTCTCTATATTTCCCAAGTGGGAAGATTATTTTCAAGATAACAATGATATGTGTACAAGCCTTATGGCTTGGAGTACCTATTGACCTGCTCGAGCAGATGTGTATAGGTGTTAAACACTATTAGTGCAGGGAACTCCTCTAAAGCTCCTCCTGCTGCTCCTATCAGTATTTGCCAGTATAACCACTCCTCTTGCTGTAATTCTACACTAAGTTCCCCCCCAACTCCATAAATGTTATTTACTGCTCAACTCCATCCCTTCCCTTTACCCACCAGCCTGTCAGACAGCCCAAGTCCAGCCCCTGCAACACTTCTGGCCTGGGCTACAGACTTTCCCCACTGAAGGAAAGACAAGGAAAATAGGCTGCAGAAAATCATCAGGATTTTCTAAGGGAGGCCTCTCCCCTCAAGAATATCTGACCAGCAAACAGAACACCAGGTTTTTCTGATCTCTGGTATAGCCCTAATGAAGGGCTTTGCCTCCTACAGCAAGAAACCACATAATCTGCACATCCTAACCTCGCGTTTGTGCTCACTGAGCTATGTGATGTGTTCCTTTCAGCCAGCTCTGAAACCTTCATAGATTTTATGAAACGGATGTTAGCTCTGTAATCCATATGAGCTCTTTTAATTAATAAAAATAAACTATTTCCACCTTTTAATGGCCAGCTTATAAACAAAATTACCGCTAAGACTTGTCACAATGATTTTCTCCATACAGGAAAGGATTTTCTGTTTGACAGGAGCTGTATCACACCGTCAAGAAACAAGCTGCATATACCCGAGGTTTTTATTTCACCATTTGCAGCAGGTAGGTGCTCTCAAATAAATCAGCACAGTAAGTACGATGAATCTCCTTCCTAATTTGACTTTTTTCACAGAGCCTCTATTTGTTGCAATTAGAAAAAAAAGGAAAATGCCTCCCATTCAATGGAAATCAGAACTGCGTTTTCATTTAAAAGGTCCATTTGTTACACAGCGGAGGGCTTTTTTTTTTTTTTTTTTTTTAGCAGTTGACAACTGCCCAGCAACAGCAGCCTATGTTTGCAGTCACTATTTTAGGCTACATCACATGTCAATTACATAACCTTGTTTTACTGCTCTTGAACTGGTTCGAACAACCTGGGAAACAGATTAGGGCAGTCCCTCCCTCGCATGCAACGGCAGGACCCGTCCCCTCGCCACAGCTCCAAAGGCTGCAGCCCTCTCTCCGTAACTAGTTACTTATTGCTAGACCCACCTGAGACATTTGATAACTAACTTCCTCAGCTCTGTTTAAACCAGTCTGGCCTGACCACTGGTAAACTAATAAACTTGACTCCTCACGCTACGATTTATGTGTAATGCAGGATAAGCTTACAAATACCACGTGCAAGGTACAGAACTCAGATAGGAATATTGCCCCTTCATTTCACATGGCGGATGTTCGGGGTTTGTATTTTAGACATCGAATCTCAGGGTCTTCCCAAATTCAGTCTGACTTCAGGGTCTACCTCCCTCATCACTCCACATCTTTTCTGACTGTATCATTCCCAGACAACATGCTTTCTGGCTGCAGACAAAGGCTGTATCTGCCAATCGCTCAAGATGACAATATCAATCTATTATTAACATTTTTACAGAATGTGCTTATAGCATAGGTATAGTCTAAATTCTTCTCTAAAGCAAGAATTTAGAGCTTTAGCTCCCTTATGATAGAGACTTAATTAAAGCTTGCTTTGATTTTGGCAAAATATTCACCACATCTGGGATATTTCCTGCCTGCCTCTCATTCTCAATTACCTTCTGCTACTTCTAGATCCCAAGACATCTTTCAGTTTCTTTACCCTTCTATATTACTGGATTAATTTTTCTACCATTTTAATGGTATTTTTCTAAGTCTCCTTACTTTTCACTCCCCTCTCCTTTTTCTTTCCTTCAATTAAATTTATTTCCTAACCTTCTCCTTTACCTACTTATTATTTTCAGTCTTTCACCCCTCTTCTGTTTCACATCTCTTTTTTCATTCTTCTCATTTGCCTTCTAAATACATTATTTCCTCCATTCAGCCAGTAACCGGTGATTTCATAGGGCACAGTAACACTGTAAAGGAATAGCTACAGCTCATTTCATACACCTAAGCCAAATATATCAAAACTATCTGAGACGTAGGTAAAAACATAGTCTCAACAGCACAATTTTCTGCGGGGTCTACAAAACCCATCTAGTGCTCTTTGAAAAGCGCAGGTGTGCCAGTTAGTGCTCGAAAAGTGAGGATAGTCTATGAACATCTGCAACAGTATTTTTCTAAATTTTCTATGTGCTTTAAACCTTGTGTTTAACTTCTACTTAATTATAACGTAACTGAACAGTGTTGACAAAAACCATTGTCAAATCCAGAGTGTTGGCCCGACCTTCTTCCTCTGCCTCATTTCAAATATGCTACCGATCCTTACTTGGCATCCCAAAGAGAGCCCTGAAGGTTGTCCTTAGGCGGTCATTACGTCATGGACAATGACTTAATGCTCTGCACATTAACTACCACACTTTTTTTCCTCCAGAAAGACAAAGTTTGAAAGCACAGATGAACTACCAGTGCTTCCACCAATGGTGACTGCAGACATAAAGGTGATTCCTCTTTTTTTCTGGAAGCAGAGCAGGGAGAGCTGTGTCCCCTGATGTTTTATACGTGAACGTGTTCAAACTAACAGACTGTTATGCAGTCCCTACACATACCTAGTAGTGCAGGCTCCAATGCTCTGCCAGCTTTGACACAGACACTGTCTCCTGCTCCTTGACCTTCCCAGGAGACTCGCTTTCACACTGAGCTGAGACCAGGTCAACAAAAACAATTGGTATGGTCTGGTGATCCTGGCAAAGGAGACGAGAAGTTATAAAAATGGTTCTCGCTCACTATTTTAAGCAGACTGAAAGGGCACCGATGAGAGGGATCAAGGAGAGAGAGGAAATTTGGCAAGGCAGCATGGGATGTAGCCCAGAAGAGGCTACTATTTTCTGCAGGAGAAACCATCCAGCAGGGATGAAATCCGGTAACAACGAGACAAGCGAGCACGAAAATACACATATAACATCTCATATCTGGGGCACACTGGGCACATTTTCTTCTGTCATGCTTAAAACACACTGCAGAATTTTGAAACGCTCTCTAAGCCCACACACTTAGCTCCAGCCATGTCGGTATCCAGAGGGACTGAGCCACCAACACAAGACAGGTTCCAAACTGGTACCGGAACCATCCCCAGGGCTCCCACCGTCATTTCCACAAAAGACGGAGAGTTCGTACCAACCGGCCACATGAACAATCAGTTGCAAAGGACAGCTGGGGCTTCCTGAAATCCAGAGGAGCTAAGAAAGCTCTGGGTTCCGTGTGTTGGAAGTAGAAACATGGCCACATGGACTGACTGGAAGGTAACTCCCTTTTCACTCAATCAAAGAAATGCTGAATGACACTAGATAGCCCAGAAAAGGAACAGGAAAAGTATCTGACCTTTGCAAAGCATTTTTGATTCAGTGAAGACACACAGCATTGGAAATCTGATTAGGAGGAAAACCAGGGAAAAATATCTACAAACACCAAAATAATCCTGTTACTGAGGTAAATAATTTTGTTTCTGTTTTGAAATGAGTTTTCAGTTCAATTGCTTTTGATTTTAGATTAGAACGGATACAGTAATACAAAGAGTGAGAATTTGAGCTTTAGAGGATGCTGTTTTGGCGAAATCACGCATCTAATATTGTACAGCGTTTTCTTTCCAAATTTTCATTTTGGTTTAAATTTGAATTGAAACTTAATTTTGAAGTCTCTAGATGCTGCTATCTGCAGTGGTACATATGACAGATCAGTAAGAGATCATGTTGCATGCATGAATCCTACTTCTGTTTTCCCATGCTAAAAATCCGATAAGGCATTCTTGACATACTACAAATTTCAATGCACTTTGGTGGAAAATTTCAATGTACAAGAAATGATCTAGAAGGGCTGGAAAGACTTTTTTAAACAAGCATCATGCAAAGATCTTAAACCGCAACTGAAATTCCCTGCTGTGTTTTGCTGACAAAAGTGATCAACCGCCCCGCTATGTTTCTGCATGCGCTGTAGTACCCTACTCCACGATCAGCTCACTGTTACAACTGGATTTCAGGAAGTACACAGCGCAGAGTAAGATTTGTGTGAAATACCAAGTTCATTCAAGGGAACGTTTGAGGGGGTGTATGGCGGGGTGTATTCTGAAATATGGAGCACTAATTGGTGATGTGAGGATTTCTGGCTCCCTAAGCCATGCTCCTCCAGTGAATGCTCTACTGAAAATACTCACTTCCATAAAAATACTCATATTTGTAAGGGGATGAAGCCTGTTACACTCTATTCACTATTTCAAACTGCTTACTCTGCCCCCATATCCTACTGATACATTCAAGCATGTATCTAACTGTCTTTCTAGTAATCATACAGAGCAGGCAAACCAGGAAAGAACTTCTATTCTCGTAAGACAGAGAAAAAACAAATCAAAGTATACCGCATTAATTCTGTATTCTGCAATTCCAATCTATAATTTGAAATTCTGGGCTGACTCCCTCAATGAGATGCATGGTATTTACAGAAGACACCACTAGAAAAATAGGCAGTTTGTTTCACAAAGTAAAACTTTTCCCAACTCTTGATCTCAGTGAAAATGTTCTGTTAACTTTTTTTTTTTTTTAAAGCAGTTACCCTTTGGTTTTTGCAAACATTTTGAAGTTCAAGTCTGCTATGTTCTTGCATTTAGCATGCTCAGCAGATCATAAATTTTATTCTGTGTGAATGACACATTATCTTCAAAGCATATTTTTCTCTTGCATTTTTCATGTACAGTTTACTACAGCTCAGACTGGAAATATGTTAAATTCATAATAATGAATATTACAATGAATAATAGTGACAATTTAAAATACTGTCAGCACATACGTTGACAAATCTTTTCCTCTGGAACCTTGGTCAGTAATAATTTTCTTCTGAAGGCAGCAAGCAATACCATCACAACAGAGCCTTTTAGCAGAATCTCTTGAGATCCCAAACACAGAAATATTGACCAAAGTAACGTCAGATGCTCGCCAAAGCAAACTTAAAATTTTGTTTCCTGCATTTGTTTGCTGACTTTTTAAAAAGGAGTCTCTTCAAAATATGTACATTTGCCTAAATTTTTTCATTTTTCTCTCCATTTATTTTTATCGGGAACCTCAGCTCTCTGTTATTCCAGGTAAACCTGAAGAAACAGTCAGAAGAAAGAGGATGAGGGGACAGCAGAAGATTTGACACTTATAACGGAATTTCACAGTACATTTACTGCTAAAATACTGCAACCACCTAAACCAGAAAGTATAAATTAAGCAGCCAAGAGCATATTACACCAATTACTATTTTCACCTTTAAAGGGATGAGCGGGTCATTCCAAACACCCCTTCAAAGCAGGTACAGAATTTTCAGGCTGCAGAGCCATGGGTCCCACCCCTTTCCACCCACGAAATTCAGGTCAGACTTGCCAGGGAGCTGTCCCTACAGTCCTTATGACAGTACCCTGAGCAGGACAGGGCAACCCTCCCACATCCCTGGAAACAGCCACTTCACCCTTTGCTTGCCTGTCTGAACCTCAAGAGGCAGCAAAACAACCAACGGATCAAAGCTATGTCCAACTATCCCAAATTTTACTAGAGATCATCTCACAACTGACACCCCCGGGCTCCCCTTCATCCAGATGTGCTGTTGCTGACAATTCCAGCCACGGTATCAGCACAAGGATGACCTCAAAGCGAGGGTGACGCTCACCTTTCGGTGACAACTGCCACGCCAAGTGCTGGACCCACACCTTCATTACTGCACCTTTTCACTAGGAATTGCAATTTTTTTTTGCCACAGAAATAAATCAAGTCACGACTTTTCACACTGGAATCATCCCAGGTCTTGAACAACTAAAGCCAGAGATGAGTTGAACTGCATCCAGCATTTTCAACCCCAATAAAAAAAAAAGAAAATGTAAAGTAATCTTTTAAAGCACATCACTTTTTTTCAGAGAGATAATTTCTGCGTGACCAGTAGGTGATCCTGCTTTGGCAGGGGGTTTGGACTAGATGATTTTTGGAGGTCCCTTCCAACCCCTGACACTCTGTGACTCTGTGATCTGCGAGAGTGAGATCTTGAACAGATCAGGCCTTCCCTTCATTATAAGGGAATGGATATTTAGGTAAACCAGCTATGTCAAATTTCAGCCCAGATGACGGTGGGCACGAAAAACTAAAATGAAAAAGTGACAACAGAAGAAGAGTGATCTCAGGGCATAAATACAACGTCAAGGCATAAGCCAAATTATTCCATTCTACGTTTAAAGATCATTTGGCCTAACTGACGTAATTACTGTTTCAAATTCTGTTCTACTCAGTGAAAATAACACCAATTCCTACGTAAATTGTATCTGGACTTCACCCCTGGATTAGGGTAGCTGTTCCCTCGTAGTATCCTCACTCCTTGCATTCAATACATTTAAGAAAAATAGAATCAATCACTTCTCAGTAGATTCACGTTTAACTTCACAAGAAGCACATATGAACATAGAATTTCTACCGTTCAACTTTCATAATTAAAATTCTAGTAATACCAAACAGATTGAATTAATTTTAGTTTCCTGCAAGTGCCTATTTAATACAAACTCAAGTGAACTGCAATGTCATTGCTTTCAAGAAGCGTACGAATGACAGGAAAATCCTTTGAGTTAACCTTCACAAACCCCAACAATTTTCTCACTAAAGTCACAAAGGTTAGCCATTGCCAAAGCCCAGTCTCTTCAGGATCAGGTATCAGGATCTAAAGCTGGCAAGAGAGGTCAGTGAAGCAAATGGATGAATTGAGGGTGGTGGTCATTTCGCGCAAAGCCATCGTACAAGCTTAACCTCAGTTTCACGTGGTTGACAATGGATTTTTGTATTCACCACTGGCATCAAAAGCACTTGTTTTATGTTTGAAAAATGACAGTGACTAAAGGAAAAATGCCACTTGTCCAAAACATGTTTTGTAAGTAAGAGTGGCAAAATCAGAATTAAGAAAATAGAATTTTTAAAAAGGCCACTAACATCAAAACCCGGATCTGCTTTGTACTTAGGCCAAGTTTCAGTGTGATGTAGAGCACCAATTCAGAATTCCGAGATGATAATCCACTCCTGTGCTTTTCCTAATACATCTCAAATTTTCTAGCTCTGTTTTGCCATCTTCAGAAGTAACTTTGAAACTGCCAGGCACCAGCACCAGAAGCCTGCCTGAAAAGGTACACCCGTGTCTGAAACCACACAAAGAAAAGATCAAAATGAAAATTAAAAGCAGATGCACTTTGTGTACTAAAAGGTTTTTTCACTTTGTTAAGTGGATTATTATGAAGTGTGGCACCATGTTTCATACCATTTATTAATCCAATCCCGCTTATTTACACTCTGAAGCAGCATAATGATTTCAAAGTTGGAGCACTGCCAAAACTCACATGCAGAAATAATTAAGAAGTTATGTGGAAAGACTGGTCGTTGTTGGGTTTCAGGTGGTTTCCAAAGAGCCAGACTGACTTTCAGTTAACCGGAAGACCAAAGTTAAAGCCGTTGTAATACAAGATAAAGTGCACAAGTGAACTAACTTTTGAATGGGAATAGCTGCTACAAAAAGACAACCGGAGCCTGAGTTTCAGTGCCATTACAGCCCCTCTAGGCCTGGAGAAACTGGTAGAGAAGACCTCTCTCCTCACTAGTGCTGATGCAACCAGGGAAAATTCATTTCTTCCACACACTATCTATGCCCTGGTCTTAAGTTTATCCATTAGCTATGTAACTCATTAAAAAAATGGTAAGAGAATAAAACTCAAAATATTGTAGAAGGACGGAAGGCACAAGTTTTCAGGAGGCCAAAGAAAACAGAGCAAGTAGGTCCCAGTGAGGAGAGTATGACCAGATGATGCCTCCACAAAGCTTCTCCAGCCTCCAAAAGAGGGACACCATCACCTGCCATGGGCTTTCTTATACTCCTCAAAGGTCCACACTGTCTCCTGCAGTAGGGTTTTTGGCAAGGCAAAGCTAAAACTAGTTCAAGAGTACAAAGCCATTTTTACTCATACAAAGCAAGCAGAAGACTCTGCAGAATAGGAATGACAGTGCTTTACCTGTATTTTACTCAAGTTTAGAAGTCTACACCAAGTAAGAGGGGAAATCAGGCTGTAAGTGTGAAAAAATGCACTATTTGCAGACCACCCTCCCCAACAGTGCCAGTCAGCAGTTCCCTCCTGCACACAGCACACTCCTGCCTCTAGGAGCATCCTTACCCCTTGCATTTTGAAGGTAACGGTCTCTGAAGATGTTGAGCTACCCAGCAGATCAGGCATACTTACTTTAAAGGGTGAGGTACGCAGATACAGAAACACAGTTGGAGATGCACTTATGCAGGAAATGTAGTTTATTTATTCACTGATGCACAATGCCCAGTTCATTTTATCCACTACATTTCTCATCTACTGCATTTCTCATCCACTAAACCCTCCTCCTATTCCTCACTCGAAAAAACTTTACACAGTAAGCATGAAATCTAGAATCCAGTTCATTGTTATTATTTAGCAAGATTTACTTGATGAGAAGACCCTATACCAATTCTGCCATGAAGGATTTCTATGGCAAATTCCTACTGAGGATATGCCACTGCGAAATAGAGACATTTTATCACACTAGAAAGACATCCTGTGGAGTACCAGAGGGACTACTGCTTATTTCAACCTCTTCATTGAAAGTAGGAAGAAAGTAGGAGGAGTTATCAGCATGTGGGCAAAAAAAAACCCCAATACTAAAGGGTGTAGAGAAATTAGAAGCAAAGACAGGAAACAAGCAATAAAACTGCAGTTGGAAAAATGCTACTGCATGTACCAAGGGAGCAATAGAAAATAAAGAGTTAACAACAAAACAAAGTAAGAAAGCAAAATTTGGAAAGCATCAAGATCGAAAGACACCTAGGAATAAGAAGCAACGCACCAGAGGAGAACTAAGCGCCAATAACACCTCTGGCTCTTTCTGTAGGAGCATTACACAGCGGAGCAGGCTGGCACGGCAGGGCTCTCTCTATGCACTTCTTTTGCAGCCACACCTGGAATATTGTATGCAGTTCAGGCACTTCATTACTGGAAGATATAAACAAACTGGAGGAAGGCCAGAGAAGTGGAACGGAAATGATTAGAAGCCGGAGGGAGTGATTTACCAAGAAAATTTAAAGTAGCCCTTTACCCGCCTGTAACTTCTCTGATAATTAGAGACGGGAAATGATAACAGCCCGGTTCAAGTCTCCAGTCACGTGCTTTCAGCCCTTTTGCCTCAGGCACTTAAGCATGTGCCTAGTTTTAAGAATAAAGCGTACACAAAGATTTTGACCTTATGAAGAGAGTAAAATTAAGTAAGGGAAAAAAATTTAGGCTACATACCAGTGAAATCCTCCCAGGAATGAATTGTGACTGAGCTACCATAAAAGATGGGAGATTGTATTACTTCAAATTTTATGTTTTATTGCTGATAATGAAAAGAATTATTCACATCTAAACTTTATTTTCTGCGAGACAATAGGACTAGTCAAAATAAACAGTGCTGCCCACACACACAAGTCTTTGCCACAAACACACAGCACCAAGTTATCCAGCCCAGGTAAAGAGATCTTGACTAAGGAAATGGTTTTTACCCTGGACTGTATAAGCTCAGTGGAATGGTTCAGAAAGATGAGAAATTATATCCCAGCAGGAAAGTAACTGGACTCTCCGAACTCCTCAAACACTGACATTGCTGGGAAGGGATTTTTAGGAAGGCAGCATTTTATATAACTGTTGAGCTGTCAGTAGGGCTCTACTAAAAGACATTTTAAAAGTCATGTAGACACTGTCAAGAGTCTGATCGAGGGAACAGATGATTACCATTCACACAGGTTTTGCATGAAATGTGGAGAAAAAAACTACACACACACACACAAAAAAAAAAAAAGCCCAGCTGCAGGCAGCCTGCAAACAAGACTGCTGGGATGCAACTTGCTATATAATCCCCAAACAACATTCCAGGCCAACAGCCATGTTCAGGTACGTATGATTCCTGAGGCCCTCTACAGACCCGTGAGGCCTCCCAGAAATGTTATCTTAAAGGTAACCATATCCTCCCCCCACTCATCACGCCAAGTCCCCTCACCTAGCTAGCATGAAAAATCAATTCTCCATGTTCCAAATAAGCAAAATTCACAGTTCTGCTCGGGAGAAATAGCCTGGAGAGATTTTTTGCTCATATATGAGGGGGAAAAAAAAACAACCCACAACCAAAAAAAAACTACTAAAGTGGGAACAAGACAGAAGTGTGCATTGTTTACTAAACTTGTGTTGGACTTAGGTCTCAACAGCATGCTAGCCTAGACTTTTGTTTATGCAAGTAATGCAAGCTTTACATTACAATTTCTGCAGTATTTTTATAATTCAACATTTACCCGCAACCTACACTTAGACTTATGAGAATGAGATAAGAACTGGCACAAAGTCAACAGGTCTCAGGCTCAGTGCATCCGTGCCTCGATTTTATGTTACTCTTCTGTTATGGACTTTCTGCAGTACAGTTTTAAGGGTTTGGCAGAAGGTAAAATGACTGCATGGTTGATCGTTGCTTTCACTACTTACAAGGTGGTAACTATAAGTGTGCGAGTCTACTCTAGGGACCTTTTTCCCCTTTCTTTGTATAGTATATGCCAAAACGGATCTGCAAAATGGATGAAATCTGTCAAAAACTAGATTATCATCAGTGGATCTTGTAGGACTACATATAGTTAAGGTTGCCTGACACTTCTCATTTTAAGACCTCATTTTCTATTGCTTGTAATTTTACCACACATTAGCAGTTAGGGCTGAAATTTTCCATGCTGGATGTCTGCCTCAGGCTGAATTTTATTTTGCGAGTGTAAGAATGTATTAGCTAGGAAGTACTAAGCTTAGTGCAAAGTAAGTTTGTGAATAAGGGTAGGGAGAAACATGTTGGTTTTCCCCTGTGTTACATTTTTCACAGACATATTTGAGAAGCTCAAGAGCCTTCACACTTTGAGACAGACCCCTTGAAGCATCACTGCTCTGATACCACAGATGTGCCTTTTGCCATCTCATACATTATCACTTAAAATTATAACGGATCACAGTATAAAACACTGAAAAGTTGCAGTTTGTACGTGATATGATTTGCAAAGGTTTTGGTGGAGGTTGGCTGCCAACCTCCAAAGTTCCCTTCTGCAAAGAGCACGGACCAGGGCAGAGGGTCTGAGCTAAGCCTGTGCTCCAGCCATCTCTTCTATGTGCTGGGCAATGCGTTGGCACGGGGACTCCCTGCTCTCAGGACCTGGCAAGGAAAGAGCTTGGAAGGAAGGGGAACAAGGTGCAGGTTGTGAGAACAAAAGGGAACTACAGGGGCTTAATGACAAGAGAGGACAGGTGTTTGGGGAGGTAGCAAAGTTAGAAGGGGAAAGGGTGCCATAAAAGCAGTGGAAGAAGGAAGGACATGTAGGCAATGAGATATTGGAGAAGCTGGGGAAGAGGGGAAATAGTCAGGAGAGTCTGAGAGTGCAAAAGCTGATGACTAAAGCAGAAAAGAAAAGGTCCAGACGTGAGTGCTGTCCAGAAGCAAAGGGGCAGGGGATGGAAATGGGTCGTAACTGGATAAGCAGAAGCAGCTGAGAAGAAAATCAATCGGGGCAGAAAGTCAAGAGAGTATCTTTCTCTAAACCATTAGGGCTGAATGCAGGAAACCCAAGACTCAATTGCCCTAGAAGATGATGCAGCCATCTTTACAAATTGAAAACTGAAGCCAAACGACAGTAAGGCCAAAAACATTTAAAGCGTCTACTAATGCACTGAACCTGACCTGTCACTCTCACAACTTGGTTTTTCTGAATGTTTAGCATTTTTGCGAGAGATTCCTTTCCAAAGAGACTGACAACCCCCTGGTTGGGGTTGTCTCCACATGAGCCAGTGGCTGCAAGTGCTCCCAGCTCTGCTGCATGCAGCTCCAGCTCTGCCCACAAGAGTTCACAGCCCCTGGGACCACACTTGCTGAGCCCATCTCAAGCGGTGAGGCCAAAACAGGCCTGGTGCCACCCCTGCTGTTCTCCCGGCATGCGGAAAACAGCTGGTGGCACCCAAAGAAAACAGGGATGAAAGACCTCAAGAAACACTGACCTCCAGGCTACTTTCACCAGACAGCTACATGGCCTGGTCCACATGCTCCTAAAAAAAGCAGAAGATGTTACAGGAGCTCCACAGCATCTGATACACCATGCCGGTATCAGAGACTGCAAAACCTCCTTCAGAACCTGGAGTTCAGCTTCAGGAGTTCAAATAAGTATTTAGCTTAGAAAATGATGGCAACAGTTGGCTTTTAATTTATGTTCTCTGCTTTTCTAAAACTTTGTAGGAAGAGGAAATGGAGCTTTAGTGTCTTAACCTGCACACAGAGCAGCTCTACGCTCCCACCCTCCCTCTGTGCAGCCCTGTTTCCCCCCACATCGCTGGCTGGTGGGCAGAGGCAAGCACACCCCACAGCTGATAGAGGCAGGCAAATACTGCTGGCTCCAGCTCAGTGCATGCCACCTGCCCAGCCCTTCAGAGAGGGAGGTGACTTCTGGCCCCTCGACATGGGTGCCCACCGGCCAGCAAGGCCACCCATCATGGCAGCTAGCACCATGTCTCAGGGACACGAAGCTCGCACAAACCAACTGTCGGTAGTAGAACTACAAACTTAAAAGAAAAAAATTCATACTGAACGATACTTTCAGTTGTATTTGTGAACCAGTATCATCAAAACCTGCAAGTAAGGCAAACTATTTCTACATCCACGTGCAGAATCTGAACTACAGCACTTGGAAGTGACTGAACCATCCTAAAAACGCTTGGTCAGGAGCTCCAGTGCATTATGGCTGTAACTACACACTCCTAAACCAGACTTTGCTAAATCGAACAATGTTTTCCTGCACATACAGTTACATCAACTTTAATTAGGTAACTGGCTGAGTGGTTTTGATTGGGTAAACACGTGACATGGATTGATCTATAATTAAGATGGACTTTAAAGATAAGTGTTCATGTTTAAGTGGTGGAGTGGACACGTTTGCTGCTGCCTGAGGATGAAGGAGTAAAAGCACAAGTCAGAAGAGATCCTCTCTTTGCTCAGTCAGTGATTGCTGACCTCTGTTTTTCATTATTACTAGGAAGTGGTCAGTTAACCCTCATCATTAAGCAATAAAGCGTGACAGAGAGTGCTGATTAATGTGCTCCTCACAAATACAGTCAGGCAGGAGGAGAAACTCACGGCGGGCTTCTGGCAGTTTTAAATGGCCATTAGTTATCGTTGTGCAAAATGAAATTAACCCAGCTAATCAAGCACTGAGAAGTCATGGTTCTGACAAGGGTCAAGGGTTTCCAGGAAACAAAAGGTACAGTATCTTCACCCACCATGGAGGGGAAAAAAGGAGAAGAAAAATAAAAAAAGGAAAATAACCTGAAAGGGTGATTAATGAAAATGAATATGTACAATAAATTTGACTAAATGGTGAACAAACATAATACCTGCGCTGAACATACTGAGAAAAAGTCTTTATCTTGAACAAAGGGAAGCAACAGATTAATTTAAGCCATCACCAAGTTCATAAGCAGTCTACTAAAACATGCCACAGAATAAATATTGCATGAAGTTTTCTGCGCAGGTTACTAAAACACATTATTATGATGTGGTTAATTTACAGTCTTTTCTGAATATGCTGCAGTTGTTTTGCAGTGTAATTTTTCATTTTGCAAGCTACACTCTTCTTCCTGCTCTTCTGTCTCAAGCTTCCCTGTGTAAAACTTCTTCTAATAGTAGGCATAACATTTCTTTGATACAGAAGACATGCCTTATTGTGCCTTTAGGAACATCAAAGGCTGTGCCAACGTGCACAGGTTTATGAGAAGATCACCATTTTGTGTGAATTAACTCTGTCCAGATGAAAGAGCATTATCATACAATCACAGAATTGCTGAGGTTGGAAGAGACCTCTGGAAACTATCTAGTCCAACCACTGTGTCCAGGTGGGTTTTGAGTGTATTGGAGGCATATTCAGAGGGCAAAGACCCCACAGGCCCTCAGGGTAAGCTGTCTGACCATCCTCACAATAAAAATAAAATCACTCTTGCTCTTTCTGAGGACAAAAGTGACACTCACATCCTTCCAGTCCTTGGAAACCTCACTCGATTGCCATGATCTTGCAAAGACAATCAAGGGCAACCCCTCAGCGATGTGAGTCAGCTCCCTCAGTCCTGTGGCTGCAGCCCATGATGTCCCATTTTTTAGCATGCTCCTCCCTAGGCTGATCCTCCTCCTCCCAGGGTAAGTCTTCCGTGCACTGGACTTACCCTCCGCTGTTGCTTTTCGAAGCAAAAGGATCTGCTTTGGATTTAGTCAATTCTCATCTAGAAAGCGTCCCTGACATTTTTTGCCCTATCACATTGCTTTGTTTCGCATTGATGGGTGCTGTAATCTATTAGTTGAAAAGTAAATAGCTCAAGACCAAAGAAAGTGAGTGCAGGGATACAGTCACCTTCTCAGAACCTGGTTAACAGCTGGAGGGGCTCAGGCTTCTGCCTGGACCTCATGAAGATCTCTCACTGACTCACACTATTTATTACGTGGTTGCAAATGGGAACAACAGACTTAAAAATTCCATCAAGGCTGAACGATATTCTGCCTTTCAAGACTGACTGCCATGCTTCCCAACAGGTTTTTTTTTTCTAATTTATTAGGGGGCTGGTTAGCTCACTCGGTTCGAGCGTGGTGCTGATAACACTAAGGTCGCAGGTTCGATCCCCATTGGGTCCCCATGTGTTGCCTGATCTAGTTGAGAGGCGTCCCTGCCCATGACAGGGAGGTTGGATTAAATGACCTCTAAGGTCCCTTCCAGCCTAGGCCATTCTATGATTCTATAAGAAATAATTTAAAAAAAAAAGGTCCGTCTACAGATTTTCTTCAATGGTACACCAGATGACCAGCAATAAGAGCAAAAAGCTAAAATGGAACTCCTGTTTCAGGCAGTAAGTTTTTATGTTTATTGAAACTACTCAAATACTCTCGTGTGGAAAAGAATATGCGAAAAAATTCAAAAGGCCTAAATAAATGCCTCAGAAAATAAACGTGAAAAGCTCATATTTTAAAAATTTATTCTAGGTATTTAGAATGTAGGCTGACTTTCAAGTTACAGACTGAGGAAAAATACTAAAATGGAAATTGCCTCTGGAATAGAAAGATAGATACATTATTTTAAAACACAATGTGATGTCCATAAACCAGAAAAACAGTGTAACATTGGTTGCGAAGAAAACTGCATTTCTTTGAAACTTTTGGTACTGTTCCTGCAAGACGTCAACAAAAGGTAATGCCATTTGTGAGTTACTGACCATTTATGGGAGATAAACAGAAAATTTTGAATTCTTGTAAAATAATGTTTCACACCATTTCCAGAAAAGGTGTCATTACTGTCAACATTAATGCAGTCGTATGAGATTTCTACATCTTTCCTCATTTGCCTTTAATTCTTCTTGCTTAATGCTGAAAACCATATCCAGAGCAGTGGAATTTTCTCTGCTCATTCCCTGCTCATGGCATATTTGTATTAATTCGGGCTACTACCAGGTATAAGAACTAGCTCACAGTTTTCTTGCTTGTACCTACCTATTTATTCTACTTCATGTGGAAAGTGGCTTGTGTTGCACTCTAATACATAAAGGACTGGGTCTGATGTCCTCTCCCTCAATTCTTTAGGTGTAACAACTACTTCAAGGTGGGTATTGGAAGCAGACATACAGAAAACACTTTTGCCACGTCAGAACAGCGATACTTGTTGCAGAGCAGTGTCACGGATAATACTAAAAAAAGTAATGTTGCTTTCTTAGGGAAAGACTCTATTACGCTGTGTGTGGGAACAGATCAGAACAGCCAAGCTGTAACTACTTCTACCAGGAATAATTTAAGTGGAGGTCTGAAGGTTTACAAACCTTTTGCATGCTCTTCACAAGTACTCTGCAAGCCTTTTGTTCATTAGGCTAGGACAGTTTTTTTTAATTTAAAGCTAATGGCCATGGGGAAGTCCTGAACTTTCAAAACTTGGACAGTTATGTAAGTTTTCTATAAACATTTTAGGAATCTAACTATATTATTTCATTTCTGAAAGGGCACTTTTTGTCTAGGGTGTTTAGCTGTAGATGCATATTATTACATGTATTTTCACAGACTTGTACTCTATTTTTTTTTCTACGAATAATTATATATTTGGAGCTAAGCATTCAATTATTTATTCACTCATTTTACCACGTGGACTTAGCAAATGGACTTGTGTTAGCCTATAGACCATATCATGCATGCAAATTGCACTCAACAATACTGCTTGAAATTATGTAAGTGATAGGTGCTAATTTTCTCTGATACAACAGAATGATAATGACAAACTACTGGGGAAAAATAATAAGTACTTCTTAGGTTGTGTGCACTGGCATACTAACTATTCCTAAAATTAAAAAAAAAAGGGAACGAGAAGACATTAACCTATTTAAAAATCATGTCTTTTACTTGCAGTCTTTTCAGTAATAACATGAAGACAGTATACCTGCAGGGATGGCAATGTATTCGTGAATCAGGCTGTACATTCATTTGATTGAGGTGAAGGGTGGCTGTTCATGACTTCATATGCAAGATGCACACAGCCAGGCAGTTGAATTCTAGCTAGATACTCAAGTGTTTCATGGAGCCCTGAGAACTACCAGCGATATTTCATATTCTCGTACTTCCCCAGCGTCATCACGCAGGCACCCTGTGCTGAAAGCAGGGCAGCAGGCAGTCTGTCAGGTACGTGTAATTTTAATACAGCAGCATTGCATACAGCTTCATAAAATAAACTGAGGCGTTGGAAAACAGTGCATGCACTGGGTTACAGTGGCCACATCGAGCTGCATCTTCTTTATTCTTTCACTTCTATTTGCAAAGACATCTACTTCCATGTAAAAAGCTTAGAAAGAATACCTACCACTTAATCCACGTTAATTATTCATTTAGAAGTAGGAAGAGGAAATATGACAAGGATGAGACCTTTCACTGACTGTTTAATAATGAAAGATCATTCATGGAAATCTTATGAAAAAGTGAAGGACACAAAAGCACAGGCGAAATATATGTATCAGTACAGATTCAAAGAGTTCTGCGATAGAACAGGGTAGGAACAGCAGAAGTATTTTGAACAGCATTTGGGTAAATTTGCTTACTTGAGCACCGCTTTTTCCATAGAGCTAGAAAAAGTTCCAGAAATAGAGAACTGAAGGACAGTATCATCTTTCTGACTTTCATTTCAGCCCTTCCTATTGCCCTTCTCACACTTACTGTATTTTCTATTACTGTTTCACTACAAACGGAAGAAAGTCCTTGCTTCTGTCACCGTTCTTTGTCCTTGAAGTCTTCAATAACAAGCTCATGGTGCAAGAACAATACGCCATGAAATAAAAAAAAGTGAGAAACACTATGTGTGTTTCTACAAGCAAAGGTGCCCACTTAGAGTGAGCAGGAAAAGACAGATCTAAAGTAATGTCATATAATGCAGGTGAGGGTAATCAAAAACCCATCCGCATGTGCACTGTGTGGATTATGCAATCCATAATCGAAAATCAGTATCCATGTGAATTTCTTGGAGGCTTCATTTAAAATGAGGATTGTCAACAGAAGTAGTGAGGGAAATACTTAGAATTAAACTATTTCCATCCAGGTGTGGGGAAAAATTAATATTTTGGATGTAATCAGAAACAAAGGTTTAGAAAGAGATGGGAAGAGGACCTCTGGCATCTAGAAAGGTGCACAGAACAGGCCACAGTAAAAGCATTTTTCCCATTCCAGACAACAAGGCAACATCTTAAAGCGGGACTTTCTAAGACTAATAAAGGAAGTTAATTTTAAAGTGAGAGAAGGATATTTGTCGAGAAAAAAAAACCTCCTGGTACCCTGGCTCCTCCTGTCTCTGGCACAGAACAAGCTGGCATGTGCTCGTGCGCACGTTTAGCTTGTGTATTACTCCTGAGATTTTACCATTTGTTCTGCGTGCTTCCTCAGCTCTCAGGGCATGATAGGAGAAGGGTTTATAATCAGCAAACATGTCTGAGGGACATGAGGAATATGTGTGATAATCCAGGCACTGCCAAAACTCAGCCCAAGGGACAAAGGGGGCCATGTGGCTGAGGCTGTCAAGACATAAAATGGCAAACCTGTTTGCAAAGCAGAACAGTCAAAAAGATTTTGGGGTTGAGGTTCTAAACAGGGTAAAAGTTCAAGCTGAAACATCCAATGTGCTGGGATGTACTCTGAAAACAAAGGTAAAGAAGGATGAATTCGAGGAATGAGAACCAGTTCCCTCTAATGCAAGCGTCACTGTGTCCTAGAGAACCTGGATTACTGTCTTCCCAAATTTGCTTCATTCAGATGCTTCAGGTACAGCTCCTCCTAAGACCTCGAGGCACCTTGTCACTGTTCAGCTGCAAGTAGCTTTCCTCAGAAGCACCATCATCAATGTTCCCTGCACACAACCACCAACTAAGAACCTTGCTCCGGTTGCTTCTGGTGAAGAGGTGAGAAGTCTCAGGCTTCCCAACACCTCAAAACCTGACTCCTGATCTTTGCAACAGATTAACAGAAGTCTCCAACTACATTAGGTCTCACTTCAACATTCTTGGCCCCACCTTGCCAGACTTGTAGCTTATCCTGGGGACAATGTGGATGATGATAATCAGGACACAGAGTCAAAAGGACTCTTGCCCTGAGTCCATGTTGGCATCCTATCGAAAACAAAATACATAAAGGATTACAGAGTTTAAAGAAGACAGAAAGAAATTCAACACTCGAGGCAGTTAAACGGTGCCCTAGAGAACTGGACTGCATCTCCTTTGCCATGGACTTACTTTATAACAATGAGCAAGAAAAATATCACTAATCATCCTCCTTGTTTCCTGAATATCCAACTTGAGAGTCTGATTTGCAGTGGTTTAAGCGATCACAGCTGCAAGTAAAATCAATGGGAACTGCACTTCGGACACAGTAAATGCTATAAAGTGCCAAGTACTTCTGCTCCTTGGGGTCCTAAATATTACAAATCATAAACCCCAAATCAGGGGGTATGTCTGAGCCTTATCTGTGTCTTAACTCCTCAACTGTAAAACAGGGGTAATAATCACTCATCTTGCATCGTGAGGATAAATTAAACAATATATTTGTGAAGCACTTTGATATTACAGTGCTGAGCACCACTGAAAAGCTCTGTAGAAAATGAGTAATTACTCTGAGCAAGAGATGAATAGCAATCAGCAATGAAGGCACAGGACTGTATATTGAGGAATGAGAACACGAGATATTGAATAGCTGACCATTAATTGAATGTTATCCAATATGTTCAATGAACAAGACAGAGGTCTAATAGAAAAAGTTGTACACGACTGTGTAATTAAGACTGAGTTAGAAATAATCATGAGGTGCAGAGCAACAAAGACCACACAGACCACTAGCACTCATTATTTTTATATTTAGTTATGATTTTGCAAACTTGATTTTTTTTTCTCCAATATATTTTTAGAACAGCAAACTGAAAAAAAGCCCAAGCAGCTCAAAACACCTGAAACCCACCACTGCACTTAACAGAGGAACCCACACAGAGAAGCAGAAAGGGGTGGGAGGGGACACAACCACCTCAGGAGGCCCTGCCACTCCAAATTCTGAAATGGAAGAAGAAAGGGTCTGCAGCAAGTATGGAGCTCCCCGTCGCAGTGTCAGCACCTCCTGGCAGCCCTGCACCTGAGGAGACTCAACAGAAGTCTGCTTGTTTCTGCTTGCTTTTAACATGCACAAGCTACAGACAAAAGCCCCACGTAGCCATCACTCTTCAAATATGTGGGAATAGACCGACCGGTCCACATGCCCTTTCTTAGGGCCCTGCACTGGGCAACTCAGCCATGAGAAATGGCACCAAACAATTTTAGAGGTTAAAACCTGGTAATAATTCTGTCTTACAGAATTTCCTCTCCTTAAACCATAAAGAGCTGTGGGCTTCAAAGCTGACCACAGGTCTTTACTGTTTCTAAAAACCCTGACAAAACTGCCTCAGACACAGTCTACACTTCAAACCTAACAGAGGCAGACTCCCAACCTTCAACAACCTAGAATTGTGCTGCAAAAAAAGGCTAGAATCCTGGCTTCTTTTAAGGCAACGGGAGATTTGCCATTACCTTTTCCCACTCTATTTATATCCAATATGCTAGCAGATGCCTTGTTCCCTCTTGTCTATAACAGATCTGTATGTACATTTTATTTCATTTTTCCCCTCTGGAGACTGTTTTTCCACCCTCTTATTTAAAATGGGATTAGGAGGTACAAAAAGTGTTTTGTTTCTGGCTTTCTGTATTTATTTATTTATTTATTTCGAGGTTTTATCTATTTAGGATTTCTCTCAGCCACGACACTGCAAAATTCCTTATCTCCACATTGTTTTGCTGAAGGCACCTTGCAGGATTATCCCCCTTTTGGCTCTTAACTACTTAACCTGAGATTGGAAGAGCCTTTTCAGGTTGTAAAAATGTTCTGAACCTTGAGGGTTATAGAAGAGAAGTGATATTTGCTACCAGAAGTGAAAGTTATAACATTGCTTCGACAGGCTGCCAAGGCATGTAGATAGCAGCATTTGATAAAGTGGTATCTCTTAAAAAGCTGTAAGGAGCTAAAGCATCTAAGGACATTTGATGATAATTGATATCCTTCATGCTGTTTATGTCCATATATTTATGCGAGACTGTAAACTCCAATCTGAATGTTCATTCATGCTTTAGTTGTCCACTTACAATTGTACTGTGCTAGGCATTACAAAAAAATAAAAAACCAAAACAGCAGCACAATGTCCAAGAAGCCAAGACAACTATATTTGAATGACAGAGGTTCTCTTGGTAGCCAGGCTCTCTCTTGAGGGGATTATCAGCAAATGTGACCAAGCATGAGGTCACCTGATAGGGTCTGGGGGTACCTGCAAAAGCTCACCTGGAGAGGATGGAGTCACGTCAAAAGGACTTCACTCCCCTGTACTTCTATTCTGAATTCAAAATAAGAAAAGTCATCACAGGAGACAAGACATTCATCTCCTAGGATAAATACAAGCCAATTCTGCCTTATGCAAGATTTAGGCACTTTACATCTATTTTTGAAAATTCAGAGTCCTGTATGCCCTCAAGAACTGGTCATCCACCATCTTTATAAGTGGAATATCTTAAAAATGTATTAGCTGGTTCATTCTCTCTTTTACTACTCCTACTGTCTTCATTTCTGGAGTTAGACGACCTCCTCAGCCTTACCACGACACAGTATTAACCAAAAGAGACCTCTTTGGCTTATCCTTTACTATCATAGGTAACAAAATCATATTATACCCCAGCTACTTTTCTTACACTCCATTTCAAAGTAGGTATTTAAATGCTTCCGACTCCTTTCAGCAAAGTCCCTCTTTTTGGTGGTTTTCAGCCTTCTCAAAATATCAAACTAATGTAATTTTTACCCATTTGCTCTTATTTCAGTACAGTTCTAAGTTCAAAATAAATTCTCCTCCCTCTCAGTTGTCTATTCCTCCACTGTGAAATATTTATAGACAGCAATCATGTCCCAACTCAGACTCTTTTTGGGTAAGCTAAAAAAAGCTAAAAGTATTTAGTCACCTGACATAAGATAAATTTTTATTCCCCCGATCACTTCAGAAGCTCTCCTAACGTGTTTCCTTGACTCCGAACCAAACTGCCTTTAACAGCTGATGATAAGTATACACAATACTCCACATAAGCACTCCCAGCAGCATTTGTATCGCGATGGTGTGAATATTTCCCTGTTTGCTTGAAACAGTTGTTGCATCTGAACACATGGATTTTGTGCAACTACGTTACACAAGTGGCTCAGCCATCTTGGAACTATTACCTAGAAGACAAATTTCCCAGGAAACGCCCTGTCTACCTTCCCTATGTGGCACACAGCCAAAAAAAAATCCATTTCTTTCTAAAGAGACAGCTGAAGAACACACTCAACTCGTGGCTGTGACAATTTAACTTTTGCTAGCCGAAGCATCTGTGGCTACCTTACAATCAGCATGCATTCAGAGGGCCATCACACCTGTATGAAGACTCTGATCTGCTGGAATGTTACCCTGTGATGTGTTAAAACAGAACACAACAACAAATATTGCAAGTCACTTCCTCATCGCATTGTAAGAACAATGAAATTTCCCCTCATAAGGACGTAGAAGGTAGGCACACGAAAGCCTCTGTGATGCTTGAATTTGTGGCCATTACCCAAGATAAACCAACCTTACCACTGCGTATACGTTGTGTTTGCTGCATATTGTGCTTGTGCAGGCCGACTACCACCTACCGAATGTATTATTTCTATAGATGAAGCAGTCTAGAAATTAGTATTCATAAAACAAAGAACAAAAGACAAACAAAGGAGTGCAGGAGAAGAACAGTTGTGTACAGACTTCCTAGCATCATACAAGTATTTTTCGAGGCTAGACAGCAGCCCAGATTTAAATTTTTATCCTTGTACTTCTCTTTTCCTCTCTGCAACACCACCCACTTACACTGTAAATAAGTTACAATCAAAAAATTGCAAATGTTGGGAAGTCTTGGGAGAGGGAAGAAATTATTAATGCTTTTGGAAAGGAATGGATGCGGAATTTTATCTTCGTTGATATAAAATATTTTTTTAAAATACTTTCCTGACCATTAACCAACTTGTGGTTCCTCGTGGCGCTGCAGCTGCCAAACTCATCCATTCTTTGCTTGTTTTAAAACCAAGACAGTTCCCAAAGCTCCCTGCTCCCGTCCAAAACGCTACCCCAATACGCTTGCTCTTTCAGCGTTGCACTCTACATTTAACACATCCAGCATTTACTCCTGAGCAGCAGAGTTTCTCAAGTAGGCCACATACTTCAGGAGCCACAAGAAAAGCTCTTCCTCACATTGCACCTTTCCCCAGCTTAAAAATACTCCGTTTATAACACATGCTCCATCCTTTATTAACCATCCCTTTTTTTTGTGTCGCACTTCTTACTGCTCAGGGTTTTTTTCTCCCCTTTCTGGAGTCCCAGTGCAAACCTTTCTAGCTCTTTCCCCCCACCAGCCTCCTGACCTCTGAAGCCCTCGTATCTAAAGCCAACCAAGAGCAGGAACAAAGACTTCATTTCACTGAGCAACACTGCCCACCAGAGCGAGAACCAAGAAAAGTCCTTTTTCTATCTATGAAAGCATGGAAGGCTGGTGGCGGCTTCAAACCTATGATGACTTAATTATTTAAATTTTATTTTACACCTATTAACCATAGCATATCAAGTAAGAGTAGCAGCTGCTACATGAATTTGACCAGCTCACTTGCCCTCAGCAGATCACCCATCTGCTTGCTCTTCACCTAATATTTTTGTTTGATAGGTTGTAAAACAGATTCTTAAAACAGGTCAAGAACACAACTTCAAATCCCTCATAAAAATTTCTATGAAAACATATGGACATTTATACTGAGTGACGTCGAATTTAGAGAGGCCACTGACCTTATGAAAGGAGATAAAAGGAAAATTGCAGCCTGTGATGGAAAAACACTGACTCCATTCCAGTGAATGAACAGAAGAGTGGAGAGTGAAGAACTGTATGTATAATTAATTCTAGTAATACAGACCTACAAAATTCATGGGTGCACAAACTGCAGAATGGTGTGGAAAATGCCCTTCTATACTGTATCAGTCCCAGTTTCTACAGCATAAATAATATTGCTGCTTTAAATGATAAGGTAAACGTTCCTGCTCACCAGTAGCATTTTATAAAAATTTAAGTGGTGCTAATTAAGCTAATTATTCAAGAGCTATGTATTCCAGCATTTAAATTTTCATACCTCGATATTTTTTGCACCTCAAGTCAAATGAAAAAATTCAGAAGGCATACACAGCGGCTTTAGCTTCTCTTTGTTTTCTACTGGGTGGTGTAGAGCCTTGGGAGAATCTTTCACTTACAGTGCATGGGCAAACCACAGGAAGGTAACCTCTTTCTGAAAAAAACAGGTTATTCATAACATACTGCCTCCCCTCTTTGTGTGGCCTTCTGGAAGCAGAAAATACAGAGTACTTCCAAAAAAAAAAAAAACCAGGAAAAAAAATAGTATCTCTGGGATATTATGCATTTGGCCCATTGCTAAACAGTTGCACAGTGCCTTTGCTTGCCAAAGAACTGAATTTATCTACAACTGAATTTTCAGGCTGGCAATGGCTTGCAATCCTTCACGCAAAGACGCGTCCCCAGAAGGCTGCTGGATCCCTTCGGATATGGCAAAAGGATCGGTCTTGGTGCCTGGCAGGGCTGAGTGGGAGCTACTCCAGGTGACTGGTGGGTCGGACCCTTGATCTTGCAGCCCGCTCGGTTGTTTCGTGTCTTTTTTTTTTTTTTTTTAAAGCAGCCTTGTGCAAAGGGAGATGCCAGAGAATGGTACTTCTCTCCCGTAACCCTACCTTTGAGCCAGCCTCGGTTCCCACAGCCGTGCCGAGTCCCCGCGGATTGCCGCACAAGAAATTTCACCCTTTCCACTAGCGAAGTGAAGTCTTGGATAACGCGCTGTTCCAACGTGCAGCAGAGGTAGGATTTCTTCGTTACTAGGCTGCTCACTGAGGTGTACAGCACATTCACTATATCCAGGATGCCATTTAAACAAGATGGCATCAGATGAGACTTGGAAAAATTTCCTTCAGCCAGTCTCCCCCTACTTCCGATAGGCAAACAGCAAATGTGCAGGTGAAAAAAATGCAACCCGAGGAATTTCTGTTGCTGTGACTGTGTTTCTACTTCAGAAGTGAAGACAGATCTATGTTTCTGACTTAAAATAGCAGAACTAGCTTTCAAGTGAACCTCCTGGAGCAGAAATCAACAGCAAAGTCTGAAATTTATTGATCATCACATCTTGGTGTTTAAAAAAAAAAAAAAGGACAAACTTCCTTATAACCAATGCAATATAATTTATTTTTTTTTCCATTTTAAGTAGCCAAAAATCTGCCAGCAAATATGCAAAATAACTGGAAGTTGGTCATTTTTGCTCTAGTCTTTAGTACCACTTGGACAGAAAAAAATGCCTTTTTTTCTTACATTCAAGCCAAAGGAAGAATGAAAAATTAACTTTAGCAACTTAAGAAGTGATATAAATTTTGATTTAGGACAGATTACCTCATACTTGTCTGGAACTTGAACAAATGAAGACTAAAAATGCAAAGCACAGGCAAGAACAGCTGTGATTTCTGACTTCAAGCCTGTTACTCTCCTTAGAGAAAGACGGTTCAGTGGAAAAAGAGAAGACAAAACTGGCCAGGTGCTTTAGCTTCCCTCACAGAACAGTGTATTTTCAAAATATGACTCTTAACAATCACACTAAATGACTTTATGATTGGACATATCTGTAATTTAGAAAATCAAACAATACAGTTATCCTAGGTAAAAATGTATTATAAATACAAATGTCCTAATTTTTGTGGTGAAACCATTTATCAACACTTCTACGGTTAAAGGATTTTAGTGTTTGCAAGGTAGATCAAATTTGTATTAATGACACAATCACATTTCTTCATACCAGACTCTTGTTCATCAAGTCAGTCAGCAGAAAAGTTCATGCTTACTTGACAGGAAAATTTTGCACTTTGATAACTGACATCCTTGATATGAATTCCATTTGAAATTACTTTCGAAATTTCACCAATAAACCCATTTTAATACTTTTTTGGTGTACAGCTCTCCCACTCATAAATTCATTAGACGTTTCCTGCAAGTCTCCAAAATAAGATTCACTGGGAATACAATTACTAGATTTATAATAGGAAACGCAAGCTTTAGTCTCCTTGCTGTTGCATACTTTGTTGTTTTTAAATTTCAGTGCAGTTGTTTTCTGTCATAATCTCTCTGTTCTGTAATATTTCAGAGGAGCACAAAAGCACTGGCACTCCAAAGCTGTTCAAGGCAGGCTGACAACATTAGTGATTCTAGCCGAGACCCAGCCCCTTGTCTCCAAATCCCCCTTCTCTCAGTTTCCATGTGTCTTTTTACCACAATTTGTCTCTCCCCTTCATAGAATCATAGAATGGTTTGAGATGGAAGAGACCTTTAAAGGTCATCAAGTCTAACCACCTGCCATTGGCAGAGGCCTCTTCAACCAGATCACTTGTTCTTGTCCTTCTACCTGAACACCAGCTGCTCACTCCCACAATTTCCATCCCACTGGATCTTCTGGAGGACTACCAGTATGTAACTTGTTCAAATTAAACAAAACTATCATTTAACCAGTAGAAGCTAATGACCAAAAAGTCTCTTCCCGTTCAAGCGGAAGAGTTGCTCTGTTCAAAGGGGGCACAAACCGAAACACGGGAGGGTCTGTCTGAACGCCAGGAAGCACGTTTTTACTGTGACGACGACCACTCGTTGGCAGAGGTTGCCCAGACAGGCTGTGGAGTCCCCACCTCTCGAGATATTCAAAAGCCATCGGGACACGGTCCTGCACAACTAAGTGGCTCTGCTTAAGCAGGGAAGGTTGGACCAGATGATCTCCAGAGGTTCCTTCCAACTTCAGTCACTTCTGTGGTTCTATCAAACTGCCACTAGCTGTAGCCACCGTACTTAGCAGCAATCGGAAGAGAAAACTACTTTTGAAAGAATATAATCTCTTGTGCCACGTCCTACTGAAGAAAGTTTAGCGGATCAAGAAAGAACCATGGGTTTGTGCGCACACATATACAAAATGTGTAAAATATAACTAGAAAAAAATCATAAACATTTTAGAAGTCCATACACATGATTTCAAGGAAATGGTGAACGAAACTGGAGGAGTATCTTCCATTCTTTTACCATAATCTGTCAGATTTGTAACTTTACTCAAGTAAGTTAGCCTCTCTACTTAAAAATTCCCTCAGAAGTTGCTTCTGTTAACAAAGGAAGCTGCGCTGTTTTCTTCATAACAAAGACAAGAATGCAAGCACTTAAGTGAAGAACACAGCTTTAGCTCCCCACTGAGACATGTATGCCCAAGTATCTACATTTAAGGTAGTTCTTCCACTTTGATTTGGTTTTTTTTAGGCCATGCACTGAACTATCATACTTTTAAAGCCATCCTCATGAACATATGATACTGAGTAATTACTACAAGTATTTCATTTAAATAGGAAACATCAGGATGGGTTGTTTTATTGGTCAGGTACCTTACTGAAAAATTTATGACTCCTACAAAAAGTTCTTTTGCTACAGAACTACCTACCCAGATTTTTATCCACATTGACAGTTTTGGGATGTTTGGAGGCAAGATGCATATATGTTTTTGCTATGCCCTTTTCTGGTTAATTCCCTACAATGTACTTTTATGTGTGTGTATATATACAGACACACACAAATATACACATAAAAACACAAGCCAGATTTTGAGTGTTTGCATAACAACAATACTGCTGATAGCATCAAGAGCTCAGTCATGTGAATACCAAGCAGAAGGCCAGACAGTGTTCACGTATCACTGGCAGGAACATGTACATTATTATCATAATTCAAAAAAATCATATTGTAAGCTAATTTAAAATTAATATCTTCAATTTTTAGGGATGACAGGGATTTGTCTTTCACTTTTTTGAGTTTTTTTGCTTAATCCAAACTTTCAGTAATTACAGATATATTACTAAAAACTAGTTAAAAGTTATTTCTATGCCTGTTTACAGAGCAGTTCTTCCCTAACCATTTTGGCTTCTGAGGCTTAGAAATGTAGTCTTGCTACTTTATTAACTCCTAAATGGAATCTTTGTTAATTTTTTGTTAATTCCTATAAAGTTGGAGATGGATATCTATCTGATCATGTCAGAAAGGATATCAAAAGAGAGGGACGTAGCAAATGAAGCTACACAGTACCTTGAAACTACAGTGATCCAAGACTGAAGAGGAAGCTGTCCTGGAAGGCAGGAAAGGAAGGAGGAAGGTAACAAAAGGTGCCATCACTTTGCACGCATCCTGGTTTTAGCAGGGGTATGACAAACTTCACCACCGCAACAAAAAAAGAAACCAACATCCTCTTGATCCAGAGGCCAGTTTAGACACAGATGTCTGAAGACCCATCCATGAAGTGGCACAGAAGCACATGGAATGAACATAATCAAACAGTGAAAACAGGCACGGTTTTCCAGTTCATGTGCTACATTAAGTGACTAAAAATTCAAGGAAGAAGTTAGGGAACGAAGATATCAAGGTCAGCTACTGCACAACAGTAAGAGACAATGCTTTCAGAAGGGGAAAACCTTTTCCATGTCCGTGTAGCTTTGAGAAGTTCATTTCAATTAGATTGACACTTTTGATGATTGATTGACAGATAAATAGACTGATAGAGAGATATTACATGAGGTCTTGACTTCAATGACGCAAATGCCCTCCAGGTCTATTTAACAGAGAGCTAAATCCTTATTGCCATCAGCAGGGGATTTAATGATCACAGAAGAAATTAATCACATTGCACACTGCCTTATTCTTCCCAGTGCACAAGAGTGCACCATATTAAAAGCCTATTTTTTTCCTTCATGACAATAAATCAGTAAGCAGATATCACCTACCTCATCTGTGGTTGTAAGAACTTCTACTTCACAGCAAAGACTTAAAAAAAACTATACAGTATTTCTGTGTTTTGCATGTCATAAACTCTTACTCTTTATTAGGTATTAAAAACTTAATTTTTATTCCTTGAAGAAGTTGCTTTAAAAGTCTGTCAAGTTCAAATATTTTCTTTTTCCCTAACAACCCAAGACAGAGACAGAACACCTACCAGAGATCCTGTAACACTCTGAGTGATCCCACCTTCTTTCTACTGTGGTGCTCAGTCCTTACTGAAGAAAACTATCTCTAAGAAAAGCACCATGATCAATTCCTGCTTCCTCACCAATCTACCACAGTACTGTAAAGCCACTTTTGCTGAAAGATGAAACAGATGCATCAGGCAGTTGAAAGCCCTGGAGGAACCCACAGGGAGATAACTGACCTGAGTGAACTGCGCTGCCATATAAGGCTGCCAAAGCATGATGAGACAACTGTATTCATCCTCCAGTACAGGAGAAGTAGGGCTAGGTTTGTATCAACTGTATCCCTGTCATAGAATCACAGAATGGCCTAGGCTGGAAGGGACCTTAGAGATCATTTAATCCAACCTCCCTGTCATGAGCAGGGACAGCTCTCAACTAGATCAGGCAACACATGGGGACTGAACGGGAAACATGAGGACATTAGAAATCACAAAAAAAGACATTTGGAGGGGTGGACAAGAAGCCTGACTCAGCAGTGGCATGAAGTAAAACAATGTATCCTTTAGAAGGTGTACACTGCAAAACACCCTGGCATAGTCTACATAAATCATGCCCCACGCAATTGGAGTTCATTCAACTTTTTTTTTTTCTTTTCTCTAACCCGTAAGTCTCTCTGCCTCATTCCCTTTTCTCTTCCTGTTTGGGGGGGGGGAAGAGGGGGTTGGAGAGCGTCTGTCCGTGTTGGTAGCCGGCCCAGCCCTAACCCACGACAACAACACAATTTTATCAACAGCAAAACACACATAGGAAAACATATATGTGCGTGTATTTCTCTTGAAAAATCCAAACTTGCATGCATTTTGTCTTATCTTTTTTCTTGATGTTTTGTGTTTTCTTACCTTCTACTGCTCTCTTGAAGAAGACTTTACAGCTGCCACAGGTGACCACCCCATAATGACATCCAGATGCCTCATCTCCACACACCAAACACACTTTGGAAGGTCTTGAAGATCCAGTTGATACACTTCTCAATGAAGAGCTGGAGCAAACAAAACAAAACAACAAAGTAAACCAGCTATGAATATTTCAAATCACACTGGTCATAATGCAAAGTTCAATTAAGAATTTATAACAGGTATATAGCTCAAGGCACCTAACAATTAGAAAACCACAAGTCTTTCTGGCAGTGCCTGGTTGAATACACGAATTGCTTTAATTAGTAAGTGCAATATTTTTATTGTCTGTTTTAGAACACCCATAATATATCAATGTTAATGTGAGAAGTTACCACAAGGGCAGTGGAATTTATTGGTAGCAGATGATTAAAACTGAAAATAAACAAGCAAACCAACCACTCTGGCAGCAACCCGATAGCTATAAATTTTCTTTCTGCTTGTTTGAAGCCTCTAGAGCTAAGGAACACCCATAATAAAACTGTTAAAACCATTTTACGAAGTAGCACAGCAAAGTGCTATGCACTCTCCTGTCCACATTCCTGCTTACCACTACAGTGGTCCTTGAGCTTGCACCTAATATTTCCGTAATTTAACAGCTTGCTTCCAAAGTAGTTTTGAAGCCTTTTTACATTCTGCAAGTGCAGAAGACCCTTCCATACGACTGTAGGTGCCAGAAAAGCAGCACCAGAGGTTCAGAAACAATCCTCAAGTTTTGCAAACTGATGCACCTTGCAAGCCCAGCTTCAACCATCTACCCTCTCTTAAAAGACAGAGTACTTCTGTTATTTTTTAAACGATGACTCTCTGAAGACATCTTTAGGAAGCATTTTCTGCTGGCAAGTCTAAAAGACGGCGCTCTTCAAAAACAAGTCACATTTCATGATGCAGTGAGCCTCCTCCCTCCCTTCTTCCCCATGAACTGGAAATGCCACCCTAATGTAATCGGCACGTTCGGAGAAACGTGCCAGATACTGAAGGAGATGAAAGCTCTGGATCCCTCCCACGCCTCCGGAGGGCTGGGGAGAGCCTTTCCTTCCACACAGCCTCTCTTCTCCAGGTAAACATGACCTCTTACATTTCTTCACATGTTATCTCTCTGAATGTTGCCAAACAAGTACAAAAACAGCCCTAAAAGGCTTTACACCACTGGTGAAATAATCTGATAGTTCAAACTGCACGTCACAGGCTATTTGTCGGTCAGCTGCTAAGAAACAAAGTTCACAGGTAGTCTTAATTCAAACACAAGATAACCAGCTTGCTTAAGAAATTTCAAGTATGCACCCTTTGCCTTTTTCCAATTTTCTGTCTTCCTTTTAAGAGGTATACAGAGGCCAAGTGATTTATCCAGGGGCACAACATGAATGTCACTCCAGATCAAGGACCGCAGCTCTCCTGGCCTGCAGCTTTACTGTAGCATCAAATCTAAATGTCTTTTTAAATGACAGCATTCAGATGCTAATCAAAATGTTCCAAATAGTATTCCTGCTCTTGTCTGCTCGCTAGTCTGTTAGATTTACTAGTTTTAGTCCTCGTGCTATTTATACTTTCATTACATAACATCACACTACTTGATAATTGCTAGGTGATGGCATTAGCTCATCTGTTAGAGAGACAAAGGAAAGCCTCACCAAATCTATGTTAAAATAAGTTCTGTGTGCTCAAGTCACAGTCATACCTGTGCAGGCTGCATTCATCTGCCCCTGAGGAAAGGTACCTTCTTTAGGATTTTCCAAGACTGTGCTGGTATTTCAGCTCTGCAGATGGATTTCTTTAAGCAACAAACAGGACTTTCTCCCTCTAGCACATTTCATATTGCAGGAAAGCCTCTCATTAAACAAAATTCTTCAAAAGGTGTCTGCTTTCTGGAGAAAATGTGTATAACCTGGAAAACTTAACTCCTTGCCTTCTCCCTCATCGTCTCCTTTTTCATCACAAGTAGTAGCATTTTGTCAGGGAAGGGAAATGTTTCAATTCTGATACACAGCCAAAATGTCTCAGGGCATTTGTAATTTGAAGTTGGGGGGAGTGGTTGACACACCAGAAGGCTGTGCGGCCATTCAGAGAGACCTGGACAGGCTGGAGGGCTGGGCGGGGAGAAATCTGATGAAGTTTAATAAGGGCAAGTGTAGAGTTTTGCACTTGGGAAAAAATAACCCCATGTGCCAATATAGGTTGGGGACTGCCCTGCTGGAGAGCAGTGCAGGGGAAAGGGACCTGGGGGTTCTAGTGGACAGCAGGATGACCATGAGCCAACAGTGTGCCCTCGTGGCCAAGAAGGCCAATGGCATCCTGGGGTGTATTAGAAGGGGAGTAGCAAGTAGGTCAAGAGAGGTCCTCCTGCCCCTCTACTCTGCCCTGGTGAGGCCGCATCTGGAATATTGTGTCCAGTTCTGGGCCCCTCAGTTCAAGAAGGACAGGGAGCTGCTTGAGAGAGTCCAGCGTAGAGCCACAAAGATGGTGAAGGGAGTGGAGCATCTCCCTTATGAAGAAAGGCTGAAGGAGCTGGATCTCTTTAGCTTGGAGAAGAGGAGGCTGAGGGGTGACCTCATCAATGTTTATAAATATGTCAAGGGGGAATGTCAGGAGGATGGAGCCAGGCTCTTTTCAGCGGCGTCCACTGACAGGACAAGGGGCAATGGGTGGAAGCTGGAACACAGGAGGTTCCAGAAAAATATGAGGAAAAACTTTTTCACTGTGAGGGTGACTGAGCACTGGAACAGGCTGCCTAGGGAGGTTGTGGAATCTCCATCTCTTGAGACATTCAAAACCCGCCTGGACGCGTTCCTGTGCGCTCTAGTGTAGGTGATCCTGCTCTGGCAGGGGGGGTTGGACTAGATGATCTTTGAGGTCCCTTCCAACCTTTAACATTCTGTGATTCTGTGATTCTGTAATTTTGTTGCTGCATGTTCCTGTTTCTTCGTAAGACTAGCAAATTTTTTTCTAGTCTTTCTATCCTCAAAAAAGTCACTTACTTTTTTTTTAAATATCTAAAAAAAAGAGGTAATTCTGTTAGAGGGGTCTTCCTGTGGAGAAATGGAGATTTCCAGAGTATCACAGCAGTGTGTGTGTGTTTTTATTTATACATATACGCACACACACTCTCTATATATACATACTGTGTATATATATAACTATGTATTATTTTTAGTCAAAAATAAATTGTCATGTAGGATTTGCAGAAGGTGGGAGAGCCTTTTTTTAGATACAAGCTACCCTTTAAAAAATTTCTTATTATTACCCTTTAAAAAATACTTATTCAGAATTATTAGGTAAAAAAAGCCAGGAAAGTTACATTGAGATACCAGTCAATCCACAACTATCATTAAATGCCTACCTAAGACAACCTATAACATATTTCCTATAGTGCTTCTTTAAACGAAGGGTTTGAATATTGCTGAAAGATACAGTACGAATACAAAGCAGGTTTCAACTATGCAGCCACAGCATCACAGATGGAAACCCAACATTCTGGAATAAAATTCAGTTAACTCCTTTTAATCAGTTTAAAAGTGGAATAGGTTAAAACACAAATGAGGTATTTTCACTCTTAATAGGAGTGTCCAACATGGAGCAATTCTAAAATACTCTGTTGCAAAGAAACATAGATATCTGCTGCTGGTTCTTAAATCTCCTACAACTTGTGTCAGCTCTAGCTAGGATTGTCTTCTAATACAAAAAATGTTTGACTTGTTTTTAAAAATCTCTTATGTTCTCTTTCACTCATGCTACATCAAAATATTTGCCAGTGCAGAATGCCTTTATATTACCTCATACAAAGGTAAAGTAGTGTTTGTACTTACCCAAAAATAATAAAAGGCTGAGCCCCCAAAAAAATACTTAAATCATAGTGCTAAACCTCAGCTTACGTGATTCTCTCAGTGGAAGATTTTCTTTCTCCACAAGGCACGCACAGACGGTTATAGCTTCTCCTCCTGAAACTCTCTCATGTTGAGGCAGTCAGACCTTTCTCAGCAACTTGACCATGGCGAACAAGATCTGCATCAAGATCTGCCTGGTGAGCAAACTCCCTCTCTGCTCTCACTTCAAAGCCAGATGTCTTTATCCCTAATGCAAACTGGTATGTGGGAAAAGTTACAGACAGGTAACACTTGATATGTATAACTAAGCGTCAAATTTGGTTGATTGCAAACAGGTATACGCATTAATTTTTTTTTTTTTTCTTGGAGCTCAGTTTGATCTTTTTGCTCTAGTGAGAAGTCTAGTTACAGTAATCCAGATTATTTAGGTAACGCATCATTCTCTCTTTTGAAAAACACAAGAGTTGGTCTAAAGAAGAACACATACCATAGAAAAAGCTCAGAAACTTTACAATTTACTCCCTGAAGAGTAATTAGCCTACTGCAAAACATCTATTTGAATGACACACTAAATCTAATTACATCTGTGGGCAATGGCAGGATTGACTCAAACTTTAGAACGAGTGAAAATACTGTGTTTACATATTTATCCAAATTAGAGTCTAACTACTATTGCTCTGGTATTTATCAGGCTTTTTAAGCTTTCACACAACGGACTGTTGTTCACCCAGAAAATTTCTTGTGGGCAGCAACCTACTTTCAATACAAACTTGTAAATGAAAACACAAGAAACATGAGTTGCCAGCTCTCTGGCTGGCTACTCATATTTCATCACTGCTTGCAGAAGCCAGAGGCTTCCATAGTTTGATTAGGTGTTATTACTTTCACGCCTCTCATTATTTCCACTGCAAAGAAAAAAAGAAAAAAAAAGCATAGACACCTTCCCCCCTCACAAACACACACACTCTGCAGGATTCAAACACAGGAGATCTAACAGAGCATACATATTTTATCACAACACTTTTACAGCCAAGGGCAGCATGGAGCAGTTTAACAATGCCAAATGTATCTTCTAAATGATTTGTAAAATGGTTGCTTAGAAGGCTCCGCTAACATTTGTCACGTTGTAGGGTATGTGATTAGGAATAAGCCTGATTTATTATCCTCAACAGTGCAAATGCTGGCAGTTAAAAGCTGACCTTGACTAGCCATTGCCATCAAGCTCATTTGTGTGTCTGCAAGTTGGCTTTAGTAATAGTTATATGGAGAATTAATTAGAAATAACAGATTTTGTAAAGAAGAGTCAATAAACCCACAGATAATCCAGCGTTTTAAAAGCTGATTATATAGGTTATTATGCTTTTCAAACCAGATGTCATACAGGAGCACGGTTTAAACAAATGATGCCTCTCTGATGATAAAACGAAGCACTCCAAAGCAGCATAAGCCACAATATGAATCCCAAACTCATTTGTTCCAAGCACTTTTATTATGATGAGATCTAGATGAGTCCTTTTTAATTCCACGTCATTGACTTTTCCCTGTCAATATAGAAATTTTCTGGTAGTAAAACAAACAGAAGGAACCTGGGTACACTTCAATAAATAAAGTTACGTGAAAACGAAGGTAAGGAGAAGTTGAGATCAGTATCTGTTTTCACCAACAGAAAAAAGACACAAACTTTAAGAGGAAGAATAATCAAGAGATCCAAGAGAATGGCAGAGACTGCCAGCACCTCTCTTCTACCCTCTCACCTTGTTTCTGAAGGAGTAGAACCTCCATCTGGTGGAGTCACCTTCTGCTTGGGACTAGTGCATGCAAACATGAGAGTTAACTTTGCACACTGGAACTAACCTTCCCCTGTCCCAACCCAAGAACTGTGTGTTTCGGTGGTGTTGCAGAACCATGACATGGACGGTCTGGCTAAGCATGGAGACCAGAGCTTGGCCCACCGTTCATACCCCAGGAAGCTCAGACAGTCAGGAGGAGCCCCCAGCACCACTGAGCCAATCTTGCTGCTGCAGCAGAACACCTACACACTTGGCTCCCATCAACCTCAACGCAGCTGGCCAGCTGATGCCACCCAAGGTAGACAAGGAACTCCCACAGTGAAGGGCAAAACAAGTCCTCATAGCCTGGTGCTAGAATCGTGAGACTGATTATCAGGTTTACAATGTCCTGGAAATAAACTCCTCTCCCCCTCCAAAGAGTCCCCTGAATTCTTTCTGGTTTCCACAGCTAACCTTACGTCCTTAAGCACTTTCTCTGACTGGTCACTTCTCTAGCAGCTCTCCTAGCACCCTCCTTTAACTCATCGCTCACTCAGCCATCACAGCAGACAGTATAACCATCTCCTCTTTGTATGACCTCTGCCGTTTTGTGCATGTTCACATAAAAGCAATTATTTTACTGCCCATGATAACTCCACCAACCATTTAGATAATGTTACACTGGTCAAAAGTTGTTTGATAGATTTCACCACTGCACGTTGGTCATGACCTCCACCAGTGGCACATATCATATCTCAGATTTTGCTCTATGCTGCTTGTTTTAATTGTCAATACTGAAGTTAGACAAGAATCATTGTAGCCCCAAATTTTTTAAAAAGCTTCACTGCAAGAAGGCACCCTGGCTCTCCTATAACTGCTTGCATAAAGCAGATTAGCAGACTGGAAAATGGTATTTCTTAAATGTCAGACTACATATACCAATCTTCTTGTCAGCAGACCAAGAAAGCCTAGACAAGTGAAAAGGTGCAGAGGTGAGACGATCACATTTTTGGAGGAGAAGGCAGTCAGTCACACGGGACCTCCAGAACACTGAGCTAAGGAAGGACAGCTGAAACCAAACCCACCCCTGAATCTCAACCGCAAAACACTTCTGCAGGCAGGTAGAGCAACACTTACCCTCTGACTTCTGGCAGGGAGGCACACAAATTGCTAAATAACCTAGCTGCAAATGCTGCTGGCTGAGCTTCTCAGAGCGCTATCCTACTCCTATGAAGACAGATGTTACAGAAATGGTTGTTTCCTTGGATAAACCAATAGAACTCATATGGCCAGTATCAACCCTTATACCTGCATCCTTGGAAAAAAAAAAAAAAAAAAAGGGCTAAGATGATTTATTTTAAGGCTAAACCTTAAAAAAAAAAAACCCAAAAACTTCAAGACTCAGAAATCTTGAGCAACGTCTAAAGTTTAGGAAAGTTAACTGTGTACTTGAGTGCATATTATGGATGATAAGACACCATGCATAACATGTGAAGCAGTGTATGCTTACTCTGACATCTGGAGTATTTTTATCAGTTCATAAGTAATATAAATGGGTTAGGGACTTTTTTTTTGCTTTCATGTCTTCTCTCTATTAGAATAACAAAGATAACATAAAAAAACATCCACTGAAAATAAATTTTCAATGCAAAATATTCAGGAAATTCAATTAAAGAAGAAAAATTACCTAGAAAATAGTATCATCTTGTGCTAGAAGCCAATTATTTCTGAAATGTCCCAAACTTCAGGATCCTGAAGCTCTTGCTTGGAGTACCATTTTTTTCAGTTGTGTTTGCTTTGTTTCAACTAATGATGAATTCATGCAATCCACTATTATTCTCTCTAATTTAAAAAAAAATGGTCCAATATCTCACCAAAATAAACTTATTTTGCCACCTATGACTTGGAAAGTATATTTTAAAAAAGCAACAGAAATTAAAAAAGAAAATTCATTAGCTATGATACTACATTGGATTCAATGGTCAGTGTCAATTATTATTTATTTTAAGCACACAGGTATTCTATTCCAAGACAGAAAACTTTCAGTTGTTTGAACTTCAAACACTACTAACCTAATACAAACGTATGAATTACAAAATTAATCAAGTATTTACACTTTTTTTTTTCCTCTTGAGAGATGCTTAGTATGATGAAACATGTAGCAATGGAAGAGGAAAGCACATTTAGTTAAGAGAAAGCAACTCAAAAATCAGATGTTTTCTTAGCAGCTCCAGCTTTCACATTAACTCAGTTTATTTAGCAATGCCTAAGGGTCATACACCACACTGTCATACCTGGATCTTAATTACGGTAACAACACATGCACCGATAACAGAAAAAGCTCCACCCTTTCTCCTGAGACCCTCAAATCTAAAAAGAGTCATTCAGAATTTAAAAAAAAACATTTAAATTGCAGTGTTTATTCTGTAAATAGAAGCTGATGGGTTCTCCTGTGCTGCAGTCACCAGTGAACAGGTTCCTGTATTTAGTTTAACCTTAAGGCATATGTTGATTTTACAAAATGAAGCAAGTGTACTAAGCTCCTTCAGTTTCCATTTACCTTAGTGGATGCTGACAGGACCCAGCATTTTCCTCAATCCAGCTGTAAGCCTTGACCTTTCCTTGACCTTCTCTACTGAAATCTTTTGGTAACAACTATAGCTGGCTATCCAAATTTTACCTCAAAATAATCTGTCTACAGAAAAATATAAATTTAAGTGCAAACAAACGTGTGTTCTGGTGGATTCAATCTGAGGAGCACTCACCTCCTAGGGAAATAAATCGACTTTTTACCCACTGATGTAGCGATCAGAGAAGTATAACATCCTCCTAATATTCTTCTACAATGCACTTTTCTCCTCTAACTATTGTCACAATGTACCAAGATCCAACTGCCCTAGGGAAATAAAACTTAATTGTTTTGCAGGGTTTTTTTTTTAGTGTATAAATATAGTTACCTATTGAAATGGAATGGTTTACCTAAGACAGGGAGTTTCCTATCAGGAGCAAAGCTCCAACTTTGGAAGCCAGAGAACACCAGCAAGCCTCACAGCGCATTTGCTCTAACTTTTCATATCTGGTCCTCTTATAGAATTAGTGCAGTTTAAATGCATGTGCTGTTAGCATTTGCGCTGCTGATTACAAACTGCTATGTATTGTATAGCAAGATAAGGCAGGAACAGTTTATCTGGAAAATTATCTAGTTAATTATTGAAAGTCTATTGCGGGGGGCTGGGAGTTTGTTTAACTCTTTCTTTTCCTGCACCTACTCACCTGCTATGACTAAAAGGACAGTTAGTTTTGAAAACACTGTTTTTCACAGCACCATCTCATCTGAAAAATACACAAACTAGTTACGCATCCTGATCCCGCTCAGGTGAGAGCACAGGAGTGTTTACTCGGCGAGGCTCTGCCGCCTTCTCAGTCAGCAACATTTTAAAACTGCGTAAACGCAGTGATTCAAGGGAGGTTCACCTCTGATGGAGGCACCAGTGGGAAATCATTACTATGAGGCACCGCCGGTAAGACAAGAGCACGTGACTATTTTGCTCTGCTCTTGAGGACTTCTAAGATAAAGAAAACTGAACAACCAAGGAAGAAAGAAAACCATACACAGAATCAAATACAAGGTGATGCTACCAGTAATAAGACCACCTCTTTAAAAGGTCTTCTCTTCTCAAATAAAACTCACTACTTTTTTCAAGTTCTTTCCTCAGAGTCTAAACAAGCAACTCCTCAAAATACCTGCCTTTGCTTGAAAGCTTTATTTTATGAAAGCCTTATTACAACAACCCAAAATGACACTGATGACCAGAGTACTGACCTTAAGAAATGCCATTCTGCTGCAGAGACAAATATCTACCTGGTATGTCTGGCAAGGGCTTGTCCCTGTAAGTCTTAAAGAATACTTATATTAAAAATATTAGTTTATAACAGAGGCAGCTTGGTCCACTTGTACATACTCTCCTAATAAAAACTATTTGCTTTACCTTCCCAGTGCATGATATGCTTACAGAGAAAGCCACCACACCGCTAATGCACCACTAACCACACAACATAAAAAGTTTATAAGAGTTCTATAATCAAATTATTAAAAAATATTTCACAATAGTAAAAAGTAAACTGAACTGCCATCCCCAGTCTACTGGGGATTAAATATCACAACAGGAAAACCTCCAGAGCAACCATGAAACCATAGGGAAAAAATGCACCAAAGCACACAAAAAAGGTTACCATGGGAACAAAGGCTATTTTCCAACTTGTCAAATAAAAGCCCCAGTATGGCAGACCTTTACTCATAAGAGCAATCCCACAGGCTTCGAAAGGCAACATATATAATTATTGCTTGAACTTACACAATCTAATGGGGCCAAGGAGAGCAGGTTTGCCCTTTCTGCTCCCCTGTGCCCCCCATGTGCAAGAAGATAAAATTAGTACTGGTGCTGAAAGTATATTAGCATAATGGTACCAGTGTATGCTATATTGTAATTTGATGTAGGAACAGAAAACAGAAGACTGCACACTAACCTGAACTTCATCAACAACACCTAGGAAAAAACGAAAGGCAGTGGACAGCTCACAATAATATTTACCGTGAGTTACTGATGCACAAGTGAGCAGTAAGACTCAAACTGATACGCACATCAGAAAAATTCCCGATACAGACAGACTTTAATATGTTGCCAGGTGCAGCAAGTTCCGAGTGTATTTGTAAAAGGAAGGTTGGAAAAAAAAAGAAATAATGTGCCAATGATAATCTTACTAATAAAAAAGTAATATTCCTTATAAGGTCAGGCACAGTGCTTTACGTTTTACTAGACGTTTCCAGCTTGCCACTTGTTTCAGACGATACAGTAAAAGCCAAACTCCAACTTTACCACCGTCTCTGATTAACAGTCATTTTAAAATAAGGCAACTACTCACATTATTGTGAAATATCTTCAGAGACTTCCAAAAACACTATTTGAAATAACAAAGGCTTCATTTTAACTAATTTTTCCATTATAAGAAATTCAAGCTGTTCGTGTTTTTTTTAACATGTACAATTATTACTTCATAAAAGAAATAAGGAGACTCTTGCAGCTCTATGTTGGGGAACCACACAGACCTTGAGCTAGTTTGAAAGTTTGTCTTTTCCACCTTCCAGGTCCCACAGTCCCAATAAAACATATTACTAAAACTAGCAGGTGGAAGAGCCAGGGTCATTCCCATCTCTGTCTCCTTTATTGTTCCCCTCTTGTCATCTTCATGGGATTTTATTATCTTTTGACAGTGTAATAAAAAGACAGTCATGACATCTGAAGAATATGCAGGGGTTCTGGTGAGCAGAATATGCCTGCATCAAGTAGGTGATACAGGGCGAATGGATGTGGGATTCACATCCATCAGCTTCTGGGAGAAAAAGTAATAAGGAAAAACAGGATAGGCACAGGGATTCAGGCAGACCTTCACGTGGCCTTTTTCGGTGAGTTGTGAAGCTGGCTCTCATGCAACAACCCCTCTCATTTCTTTGCTTGGCCAGTTACATCTCCAGCGGCCTTTGCCTGTGCTTATCTACAAATACCATCCACCCTAGGACCTGCTTCACAGTCTTTCTGGTTCTCAGGATGCTTATAAGCAGTTTGCCATCGGGTTTCCTCCAATACCTTAGCAAGTTCTCTAACCATCACTTCTTTCAACGACGTGGGAGGTTGGATTAAATTATCTCTAAGGTCCCTTCCTGCCTAGGCCATTCTATGATGATTCTATGATGTATCAAGACACCACTCTACAGCTGGGGATGAAGAGTTGATGTTTTGGAAACACAAAACGAAACGCAAGCTCATCACATATCAAGCTTTAAGTTCTAGGTGTGCAATTCCATGTATAACCTGGTTTTCAAATATAACTCATACTTTATGTTTCTTTACCAACACACTGTGAGGTTCCTCTGTTAAACTGCTCACTACAGGCCAGCTTTCCAGAGAGGATTCTCTCACATTTTCAGAGAGTATTCACCAATCAGAGTGAAAAATACTCCCATTTTCTCCTCAGTGCAAACAAGTAGCTATACAACCCTCCTTCTGCCTTACCTTCAGGAGGCAAACCACACCTGCTCTGCACAGCTCTACTAAGTATACAAGTAACTCCTTGGTCTAAAATGACTAGCTGCTGGTAAAGGGCTCTGCGGTACCTTCTCAGAAAATACAGTGATAGAAAAAGAAAAACATACAAAATTTTGAAAGTATTCTGATCCCAGTCCAATCCATTGATTTTGCAACAGGTGAAACTGCCTTCTCAAGCTTTGTGTCTGCTTGTAACAACTGTGATTAGCAGGGGATATGGCAAGTATCAGCTCCAGTTCAGACAGGGACATCACTTCCTACATGTCCAACCTCTGCTACACAAAGCACCAATTTGCAGAGATCCGTACTTTTACATTTACACCAAGGTAAACTACAGCCACTCCTGGTGGTGGTGATGATGTTGATAATCAAGTTTATTTGTGCACTTCAAGTCCCTCTGTTTTCCCTTGCCGATAGTTTATGTGGAGGGACAAGCAGTATGAGCCAAAAGAGAGAGACTTTAGTAAGTACCAAACAGTCCTATTCTTCATCCTGCTATTGCAGAAGCGATACAGACATTCTTTCCATCTTTCTTCCTAACTTAGCCAGGTAAATTCAACAACAGAAGGCAGGGCAGGGGAAGAAGCAGCAAGATGTGAACCACTTACCTTTGTAGAACTTTCTTTGTTTTCTCTTTTGCAAAAGAGCTTGTTTTGAAACGGACACATTGGAAAAGATATTTTGAACTAATAATCACCAGTTAGACACTTGTATCTGCAAGAGCAATTAGGAAGACAGTATTGCTAGAGCATCTAATGTCATACTCCAGCATATACATGACCTGCATGTGTGCAAATGCACCGACTGCACTCATGCTGTACAGCCTTAGAGTGAGAGACGATTTTTAACTTTACATATCCCTTGGATTTGGAAAGAATTGTACCTGCTTTAGACATTAGGAGATCATGACAAAGGAACAGTTTACGTCATTAAAAAAAACCCCCAAGTATCAGATTTGAAATGCAGTTGTTCAGAGCTTGCCATGAGAGTGAAGACTTTTGAGCAGAAGTACTATTGAACTTGGAAGATAGAGGTTTCAGAAACTAGATGCACAGTTCACATTTAAGAATCCCTTTTAAAATCAACAATAATTACATAATAGGAAATCTGTGCTTCCATTAACTAAATAAAAATTCTACTGATAGCCTGTAAAGTAGAAGGTAAAATCAATTGCATGTGTATTTTTAAAATATTCCAACCCCCAAGTCCTTTCAACTCCCCCTTTCCTATTTTCACAGCAAGTATAACTGCTGACATGTAATACAGTTATACGGTACTAAATAACTATAGATCTTAACTTTTAAATCAATTAAAATACCCCTCCATTATATGTCAGAGTGACAAGTAATAGCCTGCCGAGTGCCATGGAAAATTTTGGTCAAATAGCAGATGAGGGCTGCAATCACTGACTGATACCTAGAGCAAAGGCTTTTGGTAATTCTCCCACAAGCAATCACAATTGCTGACAAAGTTCAAATTTGTCTTGACAGGATTGTCAAGGCAAACTAGAAGCGTTCACAATTGCAAGTCAAAGAATTCATTTTTATTCAGCTGAAATTCACTCTACTGCTCACATACTAATGATATACGGCACTGTACCTCCCACTCTCTGTGGCTGAATAGCTGAAACCCATACAGACTAAAAGTGAAGTATTAAGCAAAACACAGACCAAGGAAGTTATGTTCTGCAACTAGCATGGCCCTGTTGCCTCTCCCAAATCCTCTGCTGCATACTGTCACAATTCTCTTATAATACATAGCAGGCCTTGATTTTGGAAAGCAGCATGCATTTAACTTCAGGGGGAATAAGAGCTGGTACAATAATAAAAAATACCACCATCCCTCCCATTTTAGGAAAAGTAGGTTTAACTGTTAATGCACAAAAGCACGTTACTGTAGAGGCAAACTGACAGTTGAGTGTGCATAATTATGTGCTTATGCATAAATTTACACAATTTACATAGTAATCAAGGTGTACAGCAGAGTGAGCAAACATTATTACTTACTAAGCCATCACCCCCAGATCTCATTTATGCAGCCTGTCTGTGGCACAGACTTTAAATTTCCTATAGGAAGGACCACGATATTTACCTTCATTGTTAAGCCACAATATCGCTCACTAACACAAGAGGTCCCACACAGAGTGCAATTAAAACCAAACAGGAAGAAACCGATGACACACATTCTTTGCTCCGATAAGGGATTTCATAGAATCACAGAACGGTTTGGGTTGGAAGCGACGTTAAACATCATTTAGGCCCAACCACCCTGCCATGAGCAGGGACACCTTCCATCCAACCTGGCCTTGAATTTCTGCCTATTCTAAAACAATCTGCCTTTTCCCGCCCCCCCCCCTCCTCCTTTCTTTCTCCTCCCTGTAGCCACCAAAATTATTTCTGCTATAAAAACCAGGTGTGCAGTATGCCGAATAAGCACTTGGGGAAGAAAGAAGATGACTCAACAAAGAATAAGCTTTGAGGACCTACAGTTTTTTAATGTAGTTGCAGCAATCACAGTGTACCTTAACTTTATCACGGGGCCAGAGGATCCAAGAAGCTCCTGCCATCCTCACTTGGACACCCTCAGGCCACTTCACACCATGAAGCTTCTGGCATTGAAGCCCAATGCGGTCACACAGTATTGGGACCTACAACTTCTTACTTCCATATTCCATATTCCCAGTTAACACACACAAAACAAAGCCAGTGCTAAGCTCCAGATTGTTTGAAAATGGGTTTACTGTTTCTGTTTCTTTGTTTCTTTTTAAATTATTACTCAGGAGCAGGAAGAATGAGAATTCATTTCCTAAGGCTTCCTCCTTCTCACTTGCAACGTTTACTAGGAGAAAACTACAAACTATCACCTTTCCTCTAGTGGGGGCACTAATTGGGTGTTTCTCTTCCATTCAGTCACTTATTTTAATGGAACTGGTAAGAGATAAACGGCTAAAATTGAAAGAGGTAATAGCTACCCACTGTCAAATCTAGTTGAAGTTGGCCAACATCCAAAACTTATTAGGCGGGAACACAAAAGACAACTCAGTTACATAAAGCTTAATTTCCTTAGGCTCTGCCTAAGGTTCTGTGGGACTTGCTACCATAACCAACAACTTGATAGGAAAAAAGGGTCAGAAAGCTGTAACTGTTTTAAAGCTCTGGACCCTCACATATACCTGTTTATTTAAAAAGCGTCATCTGCTGAACTATAGCACACAACCCCCTCCGAAGAGCCCGTCCTCTGCCCCATCAAGCATGTCCAAACCCACCCCATGAGATAACACAAACCTTTCTGGCCCTCCTCCTCGATCCTCCAGGTTGCCACCTCCCTCCCTTTCATGGTCCACAGCCTCTGGCACCCCCCTCACCAGCAGGGCGTGAGGATATGGGCAAGGGGCCAATGCTGAGGGGGTCCCACCACCGCCGGCACAACATGGCCGCCTCCTCCCTCATGACCTCCAGGCCTCTTCCGGGAAAGCGCAGCTGAGGGCTCCTGCTTTGTGACACAACTGAGTATTTGATTTAAGTTCATTCAAAACTCATTTATCACCAGTGAAGCCAGCAACTACGAATCCTGTTAGCAGCCCTTGCCCTACCTCACAGGAAGACGTGCTCTCACAGCACAGCCCACCACTCCTCTCTCGGCACCCAACACGAGCGCTGCCCCCAGGGGAGACGCCACTCCTTAGATCAAAGCGAGCAGAAGACTTAAGCCCAAATGGATCAGATACTGCTTTGTTTCATGCTTTTTTCTTTTTTCCCTTTTCTTTTTGTATAATTCAAAAATAACTGCAGCAAAGTATCCACTTCCTGTAAAAAAAGGCACTGTACACAGGCCCGTCACACTGCACATTAGACACAGTGCTACCAGCTATGCCTAACCGGTGCGATGTATCTCTGAAGTTCTTCTGAAAGAAGAGTTTCCGTATGAAAATAAACCCTACTACTCTATGCAAGTCGAGTTTGCGTTTTTTTGGCTTAAGTTGGAAAGAAATTAAACCCAGCTTTGCAGCACATTAACAGCTACAGATACTCATCTGATTCGTTCATTTCTGTTTTGCTGGTTTTCCCCTGAGTAATGTGTTCCAGTTTGCACATACCTATAAAAGTCTAGCTATTCAACCTACAAAAGCTTGACCACAGTGGATAGTGTCATTGTTTTTTGTGTAGTTTTGGACTCCAAATGTGGATTTTTCTTGAACACATCCTTGCAATATTTCCTGGGCTTGCCTCAGAGAAGTGCTGATTTTAATAACTCCATAGAAAGCAGCTTCAGGCAGCACTACATGCATCCTTTGCTGTGAAAATCTTTACCTGTGCTCCTATATCTAAAAAAACAGTGTTTCGAAGATGAGTATTTGAAAACACTCATAAGAACCTCACACTTAAAAACCTTTTCCAAGTCTTTTACACCAGCAAGGACCCAAAGGCAGTCCAAGAGGAACTGGTTAATGCTTGGAACAAACAAGGCTGTTATCCAAATTTCACAGTCATACAGAGGAATGTTAATAAAAGTAAATGCATACCAAGCACTTGTTTGAAGTTCAATGCTTCTTTCATTCCAGCACCACCACTTAATCTCACAAATGCTGCTCTGCCTTTTGTTACCCTCTTTCGTGACTGTGTTGTCAAGCACAGCACTCCAGCAACTTGCTGCACAAGTAGCAGAAAGTGCCTACAAATGTCAAGCTTGTGCTGCTAACGTGCACGTTTTCTAGCAGAGCGAGGCTGAAGCAGTACCTCAATTTTCCTCACAAAAGTGCTCAGATCAAGCTGTTTGGTAGAATGATCTGAACAGTCAGGCCCTTCTGTCTCTCCAGCATTTGGGAGCTAACTGCAGTCACTGGCAGAGAGCGGACTGCAGGTTATCAGCTGCACAACCTTGGATTTGATGGGGGAAAAAAAAAAAAAAAAACAAAAGATCGCTGAAAGTTGAAAATTCCTGCAATCCTGTAAAATGACTTGCAGTTTCCCCTATCGTGGTCTCCAAACAGTCAAGAAGAAGCTCTGCCTACAAGATACCAAGGCAGATCAGGGTGGGGACAAAGCCTTGCTTCATGCCCTTCTGTCAACAAAGAGCAGTGATGTTCTGCCTTGATTGAAAACACTCACCAGAGTTGCCAATTCAAGAGCTTGCCTGAACAGCTGAATTTTGCTGAAGCCTGAAGAAACCCTTGAGATTAATGATATTACAGCCTTTGATTTACTTGACAAAGATGATATACAAGTCTTTATCCTCAGCTTTTCTGAGATTTCCTTGGCTGAAAAATTGCATTAACTGTTCTTCAACCAAACTAAATCTCCAGGGCTGCTGACTCTTGCTCCAGCAAAGGTGCAAGTTTTTTTGCTGCATGAAGTGCATGACTATACCAGTTCCCAAAGCACAAGCTTTATTTCGTAGAGTTGAATCTCTTCATCCTTGCAGAGATTCTGAACTTAAGAGGAATCATCTTCTTGTCCTTGGTCATTGTAAATGGTCGTGCCTTTGTCAGGCCAGGTGGTGCTTTCCGACCAACTTCTTCACCAGAAGTACCATGAATGCCTGCTGCCCTTCTCTGCAGTATCTATAGGATAGAGCTTGTGCTACTTTGCTGCCAGCTGCTCTTGGGTGGGTAGGCTGGAGAACTTCATTTAATGCTTTGTCAGAGATACCAGATGGACATTTTAATAAACTGGTGAGGTGTTCCTGCCACCGATTCGGGATTTCCTTGTAGCTGGCTCTCAGCATTTGATCATCTTGACTATAGACCTATGCACCACCACTGAATTTACAGCCACGCAAGCTTTAAGCAGCCACCAAGGCTCACGAAGCTCTCATGCCTTTTCTGCCATTATAGTTACAATTTAAACTGATGACAAGGTTTTTGCAAGAATGACTCTTACAGACACAAATTCATGGTGGCCATAGTCAAAGCATGGCTGAGAAGCTCTTACCAGGCAGCCACAAACGCAGATCCCCAGGGATTGCCTGTGGTCACTCTGATAGCTCCTAAAAAACACTGGTCCCAGCTGGCAGCAGCAGGTGTAACAACTAAATAAACATACAGCTAAAGATTAGAATAAAAGTGGCTTTCATAAATACTGTAGATACTAGTTAAAGGCCCCCCCAAATAAATAATGCAACTGACTGTGCTCCTTAAGCTACTAGCTACCTTAAAGTTACTACCATTGCACAAAAAGAAAAAACACACACAAACAGAAAAAACTATGATAAGAGAATCTAGAAAGGCTATGAATGAATATTGATAAATTTCTAATTGTGATATGCCATAATTATTCTTAGAGCATGTGGTCACAATGCTAAATTATGAAACTGCTGAAATGATATTTTCAAAGTTTCATCTTTTCCTTACGCATAAAAATCTCTGCTAAGCCTGCAAAATCTTGACCTCAAATTTAAGGACATTATGCTACTTTAATAAATTATATAGAAGGCTTGACTTGTGATCAAGAAAATATTAAGACTTGGGTTATTATATTTTACATTATTTCTTTACTCATTAAACCTGAAGAGTTTTCATTAAAAATGCAGTAATTCAATTCACTTCCATGTTATTAACAAAACATGGTATACATATTTAAATTCCAATGCTGTGCAAGAGATGACATGAATAAACTATAAAATGAACAGCTGAAATACAGACCATGTAAAAAACCCACACAATCATTTATACAAAGCAAGGACTTCCAACATTTTAACTTAGTCCAAATTTATTTCAATGGGTACCATGTCCTAAAAAAAGTATACAGAAAAAAATTTGGATTGCTTTGGATACTGTTGTCTTAAGCAAATACAGTTCAGCTTTATGCTTAATTGGAATTAGATGAAAGAGTTTGTTGGTGACTCTCAACTCTCCTCAAATTTGACATATTGTTGCTGTTCCTGATAAGGCTGCAGTGAGCCTGTTTGCATGATTGAGAACTTATCCTGGGAGACTGTTACTCAAGCACACATCTCTCTCCAATTAACTATTTATGAGCTGTTCCACTGCTCTAGAAAAAAAAAGTGCACCGTTATCAGAAAAGAATTGCTCATTAGAAAGCAGCCCGTTAAGGTATTTTTAAATATAACAATGCAATTTCAATAGACATACGCACATTATTTTTTTAAGGAGAAAAGAAACAGAAGCACTTTACTCTGGAGCTGAGTGGTTTAAAAATTTAATGAAGAAAGGATTTAAGGCTGTATTATAGGAAACAATGTCTCACTGACAGAAATGCAGGTAAGAGGCCTGCAGGTCTTTTCCATCTCTTATTTCTATGTCCTTTTTACCCCAGGTATGCATGTGCTTCCACTCTCTGGCCACAGAGAGCCAAGGAGGGTGCAGTCTGAAGGCTGGCAGGGAAGCAGGGACTGGGTGCTGCTTCCAGGTGGCTCCTCCTGTCAGGGGGGATCTCTGCCGCAGCTTCCTTTTACACCCAAAACACTACTGGGAATAACTCCGCGCTCTGAATCTGAAATTCCTTACCACTCGAACGGAGCAAAAATTAAATTATTTAAGTGAAGTAGCAGTAAAATTATTCTCTTCTAATTATGCTAAGCAGATGGGGGGCGGGGTGGAGGATGTTGGCAAACCTGTCCTGGCCTAACTTTATCAAACACTGAGTTGCTAAACTCTTGGGAGTGCTTTGGTTATTACTGATAGCACAGAAAGTTTATATACATCACTTCTGTATCACTGCATTCTTCAAGTGTTTCAAGAAATTCACATGTACAAAACAATCACTACTACTTGAAGTTGTGCGCTTCATTCCCAGTTCTCTGCAATTTCCTTACTAAAAGCATCCAAGAAGCCATTCTATCTGATGCTCTACCAGGTAGAGATATTTTGGACAAATTGCAACAATATTTCATAACTAAATTATGAGATTGATGAGTGACACTAACACACTACCTGTCAAATTGTTACTGAACTTCACCTTCTAAATTACTGTCTACCTAGTTGTCTCAAATGTATGTAGTTCTGTTAGTCCAAATGAGCTTGTTGCTTAAAATACGACTGCATCCCACACATTTGTTCCTGGAAGATAACATGATGGAGCCCATCTGAAATACCGTCTGGCATGTTTACCTGTCTCAAGCCCTCACTTTATTTTGCAGCATCTTCCCCTGCTGCGAATTCATCAGCACAACATTTTCATGCACCAAAGCATGCAACTAATCATAATCTACATGAGGACGCATTACCTGAAAATGTAATAGATGCAAAACCTCATTATAAATTGCTTACACCCTGATGTTAACTTACCGCTCACGCTCCATCTTCATATTTAACCACCCACATGTCTACATCTGAGGATGACTCTAGTGATCCACCAGCTTACTTCTGTGTATTAAGGTTGGTAGTTCAACAACCTTTCCCTCCCTTTCTCCCACTCTTCTCTATGTCCTCATAAACACCACCTAAAAATAAAGTGATGTGCAAGAACAACAAAGGGCAATATTGAGATCTAGCCCAGCAACAAAACCAAAGCCTGACATTTTCAGCTGCTGTACGCTGCTAACTCCAATCCTGTTAGTGCCAATGCAATCCACTTCAAAAGGGTCTCAGATTAGACACAGAAATGCAATTCTGAGCTACTCCAGAGTTTCATTACAGTTCGCTGTCAGCCTGCACAAGGGAGTTAACAGACAACTGATGTGCGTAAAGAATAATCTTCCCCCACCATTCACCACAAACCTCCTATGCAAGGAGTATACACGAAATACAGAATAGGTTATATAGATACCCACTAAAAGAAAAATCATGCTCTCCTGGCCTTCCCAGTAAGACAAAATTAGTGTTGAGATGCGTGATCAACTCCTTAATGTACTACCATATCATTTATTTTTTTTATATGGTTACTCTGTCCCTGTATTTTTCAGTAACTTTCTAGCTTTTTGCCTTTCAGCTGAGAACTACCTCTTTACATTCTGTACATCACAGAGCCAGAATGAGTATCAATGTTTAACAAAGATTCCCTGAAATCTCTTGGGAGAAGGGAGTGAAAAGACAAGGAAGAAAGGAATTAAGGAGTATATTTACTCCCATCTTTTGTATTTTAAGGTAACAAAAAGGAAGAGGGAAAAGGAGAAAGTCTAATTTAGTGGCCTGAGTTGCATACTGGAAGCTCTACATGTTTCCAAGGCTATTTTCTTTAGAAAGTTTTATGCATATGCAAGTCTGTTCATGGAAAGGTACCATATGCTTATAATCATTTATCCTTTATACAATGCATACTTCATGAAATTTGTATGGCTGTCTTTCCTTTTTTTCCTCCTCCTTTTTCCTTCCTCCACCTCCCCCCACCCTCCCAGCAAGATTCACAGATCTGAAAGGATGTTAAATACTAAATCTGTAAAAGTTCATGACAATCTATGTCAAAACTCCCATTCAGTCTGGATTAAATATAGTTGGTGAAATTCCAAAAAAGCCCACTGACACATGCACCAACAGGACTGCTGGTCCCCCAGGAAAGAGAGATAACACTTGTTTGCTCTCTGAAGACCTGTGTGTATAAAATCGACAAGGACGCTATCTTGATAGGCAGAATACTTCTGTAAGTGCTAGAAGCCAAATGTGTCTGCTCAGCTGAGACAGAGACTGAACGTCCCATGCAAAAATTTCAAGCACTAACTGTAATGCTGTACAAGTTCCACTGCAAATTTATGAATAAACACGTTAGAAAGCCATTCACTGCACTGGACATTTACTTCTTTTACAGCTCTTTTTCTAATTGTTTGAGGAGAGTTCACAGATTGCAAACAATTCCTCGCTTTCTTCCCAACTCCCTATTACATCTCAGGATGAATATACAAATATTTTAAAAACTCTTCCCACTCTTGTGTTAGGACAATATTTATTAATTATTTTCTATTGAACTCTCTCTTCTTCAGTGTTACACCATAATCCAAGCATTAAACTTCAGTACATTAAGGAGACTAGAAGTGTTACATATACTTTTCATTTCTAAGCTTTCACTTCAAGAGTTTTCCATTGTGATTGCCTTAGTTTGTATTCCCTTCTTATTTCCTCAAACTTCCTCTTAAGATTCAGATGTTTTCTTCTACTCTTCTGCATGCTAATCACATCTTTGGGTGGGATTTAAAGGGCTCAGATGTCAAGTATGTAAACTATTTTTCCTTTAAGAGCTGAACCTCCACCTTAGGCTATTCCGAAGATAAGTGTACTTGAGGCAGAAATTTGCCTTCAAGTTTTATTTTCTTCTATCAGCAATGCCACGTTGATAATCTTGGCGATGTGAAATAAGAAATGTTGTATCCATTGGCTAAATTACTTTTTTTGGCTTAAGTGTGCCATCATGATATAGACAGTGGGATCAAGTGCACCCTCAGCAAGTTTGCACATGGCACCAAGCTGAGCGGTAAGGTCAAAATGCCAGAGGGACAGATGTCATCTAAAAGGACCTGAACAAGCTGGAGAAGTGGGCCCATGTGAACCTCATGAGGTTCAACAAGGCCAAGTGTAAGGTCCTGTACCTGAGTCAGGGCAATCCTCATTATCAATACAGGCTGGGGGATGATATGAGAGAGAGCAGCCCTGAGGATAAGGACCTGGGGGTACCGGTAGACCAAAGGCTGGACGTGAGCCAACAATGCGCGCTCGCAGCCCTGAAGGCCAATGACATCCTGGGCTGCATCAGAAGAAGCGCTGCCAGCAGATCAGGAGAGGTGATTCTGCCCCTCTGCTCTGCTCTGGTGAGATCTCCCCTGGAGTGCTGCGTCCAGCTCTGGAGCCCTGAATACAAGAAGGACATGGACCTGCTGAAGCACATCCAAAGGAGGGCTACAAAATCAGAGGGCTGGCTCCCGTAAGGACAAGCCAAAAGAGTTGGGGTTGTCTGGCCCGGAGAAGACTCCAGGGATACCCTGTAGTAGTCTTCCAGTACCTGAAGGGGGCCTACAAAAAAGTTGAGGACTGACTGTTTTCAAGGGCATGTAGCAATAGGATGAGAGGCAACGGTTTTAAACCAGGGGGTAGATTTAAATTAGACATCAGGAAAAAGTTTTTTACAATGAGGGTGCTGAAACATGGGAACAGGTTGCCCAAAGAGCTGGTGAGGCTCCATCCCTGGAGACATTCAAGGTCAGGCTGGATGGGGCTCTGAGCAACCTGACCTAGTTAAAGATGTCCCTGCTCACCGCAGGGGGCTTGGACTAGATGACCTTTTAGATATTCCTTCCAATCCAACGCATTCTATAACCATGCACAATACATTGATATATTTTTCTATACTATTTCCCAGTTTTCTTCTCTATTTCTTCACCAAAACACAAAACTTGGAGCTACTTTTTTCCTTTTCCCATCTCAGTCCGAAGTCACACATGCAATGCCTGTACTAAAGCAAAAAATATAGTCTTTAGCATTTGTGGCTATCTGCTGAAATTTACTTCGGTGAATAACCCTAAGTATTTTATCCTAGACCTTTATTCAAACTGAAGTGATTGTGTAATCCATAATTTAGAAGCAGCACCTGTTGGGTTTGTAGTAACAACGCGGTACTTCAGTAAACTCTTCAGAGCTGGAGTCAGCAAAAACATCCTGCGTACTAGCAAATCTTACATTGACCAAACTGAGACTGGTTTCAGTAAATTATGCCAATATTTTCACTTTCAAAAAAAAAAGAAAAAAAAAAGAAAAAGAAAAAAAAGGATAATGAATAGCACAATCTCTATGGAAGATGTTCAAAAACTATAACATATCAAGTATTAAAAGTTACGCTTAGATATGTTAAGACACCAGTTTCATGAAGAAAAGACAGATAAATTCCACCCTGACACGAAGTTTTCTAAACATTTCCTCAATTCCCAAGAGAGAGCATCTAAAAACTAATCTGGTCACTGTGGTGAGCATTGCTTTTCAGGCAACCACACAGAAATCAGTTACTTAATACTTCCGCCCATGGCCAATATTCACTATAGTGTCAGTTCTTCACAATTCACATTTTAAAATGATAAATAAAAATATACTACTTACACCAATGTATGTATATCTCAAAAATTTATCTTGGATAGTCAGGCATGTTTTTGTTTGGGAATGAAGACTGACAGTTCAATTTTCGGATGCAAATCAAGGTTGAAATTCTGCATGCTCGCTTACTGAGAAGTAGCAAATGAAGATCCGTAAAGCTACAAAAACAAGTTTTGATGCCACCACCACAACTTTGTAGCTAGCCATGCTAACGTACGCCTTATTAGGTAGAGTGCTTACAGATTACCCTATAACACAATGAAGCTGGTACACACAAAAGAGTAATTCACCAAATTTTCCAAATGACCTCTATGTACAAAGAGGGAGGTAAGGGTTTTAACATCTCTAATAGCAAAGTAAGAAGTCATCTCAAGCCTGCTTGAACTTCTATCAAGTTAAAAGGCCAGTCCAGAAGCTAAGGAGGCCACACTGGATGGAGGATCATCAGGATATGTCTTGGAGCCAATGGCCATATGAGCTTGCAAAAGGATTCTACGTGACCAAGCTTGAAGTTTGCTTCGCCTTAGTGTCACAGGTTTGATGATCATTCCTAGTCTTAATATATACACATTAATGTAAGTAAGATTGAAATAATAAATATAGTAAAAAATATGTACATGTAAGATACAGCACCATACAGTTGTGGTGGTGTTTTTTTACTGTACAGCACCATTTTACTCGTAGGTCTAAACAGAGTTAGAAAAATATAATACAAAAAAAGTAATTATGGAGACAGATGAGACACACCAATATTTCCTCTCTAGTATTGGTTTCCTAAAAGATTAGTAGTAGACACAAGCACTTGTACCAACTTGATTCTACACTATTTATAAATTTAATTCTGTCACTTTACTGTATAAATATCATCAACTTAAGTTGCTATGAAATATGAAGTCTGTTTCAGTTTTTTTTTATTTTGTTTTTTTATCTTGAGATAAACCACTAAGACATCAAATACAGAGAAAACAATGAAATGTCACAGGGAACTTCTACTGACACAGAAACAACCGTGCCCAGAGGAGCACATCTTCCCAAGGCAGGTGATAGCTACCAGATAACCTGACAGTGCTCCCACCTCACCAGAGATACAAAACAAGTAATAGTAAAACAAAACACACACAGAGAAATCAACATTTAAGTATACAGGAAAGGTTCCCCTGCTGGCCATTTCAAGGAAGATGACATAACAAGAAAAATCAAAAAGACACCACCACAGATTTTTCCTGTGCAGGAGCAGATACTGCAGCATCAGTCCGCAACTCTGAGGACTGAAACAAATAAAAAAACGAAGAAAAAAATCATTCTGAAAACACACACTTATTCCTTCATCACTTGTTACTCTGTCTCCATGTATTTCTTGTATATAACCAAAATCACACTCAATGACAAGTACAGCTCAGGTGCTGCAGAAAGTCATCTCATTCTCCACCTTCTACCGACATGTTCCTGGAGAGACAGAAAGCAATACCAGAAAGCCAGATTAGGGAATGGTTTTCCCTTGTGAAGCACTTGCGAATTCTGAGGGAACGATACTCCTCCCATGCCGACTGGACATGATTTCTACTATCTGCCCTCTGAGGTGGTATAAGCCATCAGTTTAGTTGAGAACAGAAACAGAATCCCAAGTCACCCATTCTACAACGACACTACAGTTCTTCTGCAAGAATTGCTACTTCTATTCCACAGCTAAAAAGCTGACAGATAGGTCTTGAGATCTTTTTATTAAAACCTCCAAAGCCATTTCCATTTCTGTTTCATGGTGCGGTGAATTTATCTTGTCTCTACTTAGGGGACTCACTGTTTTTTGAGCCTCAGAATAAAAAAAAAAGTTATTGATTATAACCAAGTTGAATATTGAATTTTAATATTAAACATTTTACTTTTGCAGGGATTATCAGCACAAGCAAACCCAGGACTCTGCCTCTGCAGCTGCTCTCAGCTGTGGGATCAACCACCGCTCCCCACAGAGCAGTCCTGCTGTAGCATCACAGAGGTGAAGAGTATAACATATATATATACACACATACACACGTGAGATTATATATATTTTTAATATATATTTAAATATATATTTTATATATTATATAATATATATATTATATATATATTTTATATATATATATAAATTTTAAAATATTTATATGTTTTTTATATATATATTTAATCTCATGTATGTAATCCAATAGATGGATGGGTAAGAACTTCTTAAGATTAAACATATTAAGTACCAGTGAACTATACATGTGCTTTTTACCCCCCAAAAAACCTTCAGGATGAAAGAAGTAAAAGGAAATATGAGGGGTTTTTTGTTGGTTTGGTTTTTTTTTAAATGAAATTTCAGTTACATTTCCTCTTTCATACTGCAGTATTTCTGGTTTACAGTTGCAGAATGAACAAAAACGCCACCGAAAAACACCAAACAAAACCAAACAACCAAAAATCAAAACCTGAAACTGCTTCAGGATACAGATTTCTTTAACACACGCAGTTTAATGTAACTCGAAGCTAGGGAATACTGAAGTGGTGATTATAATTTACAGTATCCACAGAAGAACTGTAATAACTGTATATCTGGGCAGTGGGCTGAAGTGGCAGGGAATAAATAAGGGCCAGGGGATGTTTTGTTCTCACTCTTCCATGCTCAAGGACACAGCAGCGTACATTACAGGACAGTAGCAAGGCAAGCACTCACAGCACAGCAAAGCCTGCATGTGAACTGCATCTAAGCTTTTTTATTATTATTATTATACATATGCATGTATATATACATGTGTGCGTATAGAAATATGTCACCAAATAAATCATCTGCAGACTTTATTCCTCCACCAAAGGCACAGGCAGTCACTGCCAGAAGCCAGAAGGTAAATGCCATTAGGGCACAGAACCTGATCACAACTTGCCAAGATGCAGGAGCTTCATGGGTTGGACCTGCTGCACCTGAACTGTGTAACGCTGGTACACACCCCTCCGTGAGGTTATCACATTACAGAGTAACCCTCACAAACTGGCAATCTCCACGGTCACTCCTACGCAGTTGCCTGCCCTCCTGTGGTTAGCACACGACACGTTAGGGTCAGTTGAAAGGATGTGAAAGAAAAAAGCCAAACAAAATCAAGTTTACAATTATTCATGGCAACTAACATCTGGTATATGCTCAAGACGTCTACGGGTTCTACAGCTACAACTGCAAAATACCATAAAAAGTTAAGCTAATAATATATCTGCTAGTCCTGCAACCCGTTTTGCTTTTTTCATTTTGTGGCAAAGTTAAATAATACCAGTAGAACAGCAGCTACAGCTAGAATTGCCAAACACTTCTCTTTCTATGAGCAAGTAAGAGAGAAGTTTTTGTTTGCTTGTTTGTTTAAAACTAAGCATTAACATTTTCCAATATGGGTGTGTTTCAGGCTGAAGGAATCCATGTCTCGGAAAAGGCACTGTAGCTGCTTCTGAAAAACCAAAGCGAGGGGCAAAACGACTGTTTTGACAGTTTTCAGATTTCCTATCACCAGTCCTTTGAAAAATTGGTATTTCCATGTCTCAGTGTACAGACTTTGAATTGACCTTGGAGTCAGAGGTGGTGCTTTTCCCAGTCGGAGGAACATCCACTCAAACCCATCCCCTATAAACAGTGTTTGCATGCACTCGATGGCGGTTTGCAGTATTTGGCAGCAGCATTCCCTCCACGTTTTATGACTGCTGAGCAAGCTGTAGTTGAGGGCTGAACAAAGTTCATTCTTCTCCCTTCCTCCCTCTGTAGAGATGCTCATTCTCATTGTTGGAAACTGCTGCACCTGAACCAATACGAAGGACACTTAATCCCATCTCATGTCAGTAAATACATTTCTGCCACACAGACTAGAAAGGAAGGTCCCAGCCTGGACACAAAGCGAGCAGGACAGGCAACGAGACTTACTCGAGGTTGCCAGGGCACAATGAGTGGATGTAAACACAGTATTACAAGGAGAAGGGCAAGGTTAGAATCTGTTGCTGCGTTCTGTCTCGGCTGGCACAAGAAAGGGGGGGACAGACCATGTGGAAGAGAGGCAAAAAACTCTGCAGCAATATGGGTGGAAATACAGGGTTATTTAGACAAATGACTGGGATTAGGTAGAGAGGTGAAGAACGCAGGATGTCATGAACATCTCCTCTCCCCCCCTGCACCTTACTAGTTACGGCTGCTTTCTACAGCAAGTCTGTTAGCAAAAGCAGCAAGGTCCATTTTTAAGGTTCAATGAGCAACACGTTCCATGAAATGGAATTTATTTCCGTCAACTTTCTTAAGAGGTCCCAGAAGTACTTGTGACTGTATAGCTTTGCAACTGTATGCAGCCTTATCTATTACAACTCTGCTTTGTGCACACGATGAATGAGCCACTATCTGGACAGTAAAATTGGAGGAGCAAATTCAAGTATATTCTATAACTGAAAAAACTGTCATTAGGAAAGAGATTGTGCCCCCTTCATTTCAGGAACCTGAACAAGGTTGGTATTTCTTGACAGAAAAAGACCAATCTGAGTTAAGGAATTACAATGTCACCATAAAGAGTTGAATTTATCATAACTTTTTCACACGCTATATAACAGACACTTTTCACACAAACACATGCTTTTGCCAAAATTTTGCCTTCCTTTTATCTTTGAATGTGAAAAGACTCCAAAAAGGTAAGCTAGCCAATGGTGCACATTTAAGGCAATTTGCAAACTATGCACTGAGCTCATTAATATTGACAATTTAATGAGAAACGTAGCCTCTGAATAGCCACATTGATTGCAATTTTCTCCAATTAAACTCCATGTACACAGAAAATCCTTATAGAAAACTGTATTTACACCTTTATGCACGCAGAGTAATTGTAAATACATGGAGTCCAGAAGAATTTATGGCTTACTTACGGCACCCCAAACTGCTCAGATTAATTTGGACTGCATTTTCTCTGTCTCTCACATGTTATGTCAAAAGAGAGGCAAGAAGAGAGCAGGCCAGAACAAACACACCATCTATCAGGAAGGCGGCACTGGGAAGGGGAAGCACGCAGCTCCTGAACATCAGAGCGCACCAACAGTTCCCGCTGCACATCCACACGACCCACCATCAGATGGTAATGATTACGAGGCCCTCGCTTCATTTCCACAGATGTGACAATGCTCGTGAGGAAGAAGTGAAGGGGGAGGGCAAGAGGAGTTGGAGGAAGACCGCTGCCTCCTTCCAAAGGAAATTCAGCTTGCTCATTTCCCCTTGCCTCTTCAAAGTTTGAAAAGGCTGCCTTGTCCCTACAAGGCACGATCTGTTAAATCCATCAATCAAGATCGCAGAAAAAAGACTCAAATCTGTTAATGCTGAGATTCATATGTCGAATTTTAAGTATCTTTTAAACATTTAGTAATACGAGATTCTCCACTGGACTTCTGTGTCTGTACTTTAAAGTATCATGAAATACAAAATTAAGTTCGCAATCTAGTATTTTTGTCATGGGAATGGTTCTCAAGTTCCTAGGCTTAGCAGATGGTCGATAACAGATTTCACTATTTCCTGTTTTTCCCCCATTTTCTTGGATTTCAGCAACAGAATAGATCTTTTCCTGAGCAATCTGTTCAGTTTGATTGCGTGTCTTTTCTGAATTATATCCAGTACTTATTTTTCTTTTGTAGTTTTTCCCCCCCACCCATGTCTCTTCTCTGCACACTGAAAGTTTTCTCTTTGGTTTGTATTTACTGGACAAGAATAAAAGCAAGTCTCAGATGAAGCAAACAAAAATGCACGTTAACATGCTGCTTTTCTGAAGCTGTTTTTATTATGCACTCTATTTCCAGCAAGTCACACATATTTCTTGACCTGTAATTTTGTTTCTACAGAATCGTAGTTCACCTCTCTCCATCTCAGCTGCACCACGTTTTCCAAAATTTCAGGATTCCTCTGCAGAGCTACTCCTAATTATCTCCATACGTGCACTACGGATAAATGTGCTGTTCCTATGTAACTAATTTCAAAATTCTCTAACGCAGAACAAATCTACCTACTGCCTTGAAACTACCTCCACCCACAGAGAGGGCTGAGATGCTTTCCCTCTCTTTCACGATGCTCCTTCAGTGTCAAGTTACGTATCCACTCCAAGGTTCACTTTGACGCAGCAGCTCTATCTTGCTACGCAATCTAGATGGGATGGAGAGGAACACGCTCAGCAGATTTATAAAAAGTTTGAGTTGCTCTTGAGAACAGTCATATGCTGGCCTCCCTGCTTCCATAAAGGGAAATGCTTACAGCCAAGAGACAAGAGAGGAAAATCCCAAGTTTGCTAGCTCTTTAAGCCAGTAAAGTAAATCAAGAGTTACATGACTTTCCCCCCACCCCCAAAAACCATGTTCTTAGCTTGAAATATAATTGTTAAGATTGAAAAATTAAACTAATATTTTCATAGGTTTTACTAGCTTTTGGGCTGGAACATGGAGGGCTGCTCACAGAAAGGTAACACAGGCAGCTGCATGCCACCAGGATGGAGGAAGATGCACAGCTCCAAGAGCTGATACCTGTGCAAACCAGTGCTCAGGCCTTCATCCGAAATGTTGTGAGAGCAGAAGTGAAGTTACTGTTCACCTGCAGTCTTGGAGACCCTGTATCCCTTACTGTGATGGTACAGCAAACAACAAGGTCTGCTCGATGGCCGTTTGGGTTTCAGGGGAGCTGATCCACTCTGGACCATGTGCTCACCCTGGTCAGCAGCACAGGATGCAGCCCGAGGGAGACGAGGGCTCCCTAGGGTGGGTGCTGCAACCACGGCAGACACGCTCCTCCTGGCCCTGCGCACCTCGCACCACCCTGGAGGGTGCTCCTGGGGCTCCACGGTTCTGTGCAAGCAGCACACAAGGTCATCTCCACCAAGTCCTGCTCGCCGAGCACAGGTGGAGGCACTCCAAGAGTGGAAGATTTATTTCTAGCCAACCAACCGGTTTGGGCTGCTGTTGCAGGTCCCAGCTGAGATGGACCACAGTTGCCCTTTGCTGCCAACCCTGGGAAGGGGTGCTCCTCCTCAGGAGAGCCAGTGGCAACCTCTGCTGCTGGCACTGAGGGGCTTTGTGCCCTCTCACTGCCAAGCACGAACCTCAGCAGTGCAACGCTAGACCTCCTTCATGCAGGGAACATCGGAAACCTCGAGGGTCTGCTTCTCGGATCAGAGGAGCTGTAATCTTTTTATAACTAGTTAAATGATGTCATACGCTCATTAGCTTTCCAGACTCTATTTCGAAGGCAATTTTTTTTATTCTCTTATTCTCTTTTTTTTTTTCTCTTGACTGCTTAGTTTTTATTCAGCACGAGTGCTCTGCTCTGAAAATACTGCCAAAGGTTTTCCACATTCTCTGCACAGCCCTCTAACTGCATTGCAGAAAAATAAGACTCATATATACACACTCAACCTTGCTCCTCAAATGTCTTTAAAAGTTTCCTCTTCATAATTCAGGTTCCTACTGGAAAAAAAAGTAAGCTGATAATCTACCCAGAAATACAATTCTGCATGTTCCTGCACTGAATTTACTGCCACAGAAAACACAGAAGTAAAATGAATGACAAGAATCTATAATTTTTCTCCTCCGATCTCTGCTGGGTTGTTGCAGTAATCCAGGAAAAGAAATCTTCCAAAATCAAAAATGAAGCACTAGATTCATCTATGCCGCTTCACTGCCTAAGAAGTGCCTACTCACACACAGCCTTTGTAAAATTAAAAGCAATTATGAAATGATACAGAAATTATCTTGTTCTGTCTGGGACTAAAAATGTAAGTCTTAGGTAGAATGTTAGGAAAAACTAATAATTGAACTATCCCTAACCTATCTGAACTTCTATTTAAATTCATTTGAGAGAACTGTAGAGTTGTCCAGTATGACTGTTTGAACTGTCTCACTGCATGGTTTGCAAATTGTATTTAAAAAAAATAGAATACAAACACATCCTAACATTTCTGACCATAATCAAATTGTCCAAACTGTACTAGAATAGCTTTTTTTTCTGGGACATTTTGCAATTTAATCGGAGCTTTCTCTCACCGAATTGTAATCAATGATAAGTCTGAACTTCATCTTTTCCCTATTTATATCAGAATGAAAGAGACTAGCAGACAGTTTATCTTTCTGTTATAGCACTGAAGTTTTTCCATGCTCAGCAGAATCGGTTATGAAACTGGATGAGACTCCACGGTTCACATGGTCCTCCTCCTTACATGGTAATGCCTTATGTAAATCCAAAAACCCTATTTTAAAACTAATCAAATACTTTGATCTTATTACTCGCAATCAAAAAGCTGTTTCTGAACGTTGCCTCTCCAACAGCTAAAAGTCTTTTAATCTGCAGGTGAAATTCATACATCCCAAGCTACAGGCACTCACCCTTGACCCAGCATTATTCTTTCTCACATCAAAAAAAAATAATCAAAACAGGCAAAAACCTTTCTAGAACAGACCTAACCACCTCTAAAAGCCTTATTCAAAAACAAAACGTCCCCTTCACACACATAACCCTACATTCTGTCAGCCTTCCCTTCCCTCAGATATTACCTGCTTTACTAGTCTCAAGACATAAGAGGGCTGCTCTTCTCCTGAGCTCATAGGTAAGATGGGCTCTCTGGAACGTTGAGCACTGTTATTAAATACTGTGCAACTTTTACCACATGGATCTTCTTATTTATTTTCAGGACGCTACTTGTATGTAGTCTAATGGTGCCCCAAGTCTGTCTTCTTCACATTTTCATAAAAATAGTGCTGCTCTACTAAAATGTGCTCCCTTAGCACAATGTTGAGGATTATCATCACCACACAAAAGGATCAGAGTCGTGTATAGGCACTGAATACCTAATTATAGAAGTGGGACAAGGCTCAAACGTAGGAAATGCAAGATCATGCATTTAGTTATTCTCAAATTTTAGTTGTTACCATAAGCTTGGGCAGAAGAAAATGACAGTAGACAAAAGAGCATTTGTTATCTACTAACAAGCATACCCTGGCACAAGACATTTGTGTCTCCCCATGACAGTCTTAATTCAACACTTTCCCCTCCCCCTCATTCCTCTGTAGTTTGAAGTCACATATTTTCAGTTAGCCACTCTACCAAAGGCTCCACTTCAATTCAGTCTGGTACGACTACTTTTGGCAAACAATTTTTTTTTCAAATAACTTTGCATCTACCTACCTTTCTGAAAAATCTTATTCTAGTCCTTTGCATACTACAGATCTTAGGTTTGCAGGCTTGCAGTTATGTGGATCAACATATTCTATTTGTCCGAGTTTAATATTTCATGCCATAGGTTTCTCATATTTGATAATGAAGTAAGTTTCTAGAGGAATTTGAAAACTTTGCCTCTGATCCAGGACAGAATCAAAAAAGGAGTGGGTCCACCGATTTTCATGTAACATGAAGGTCTCTGCCAGCAGGGCCCCCTAAAACCTTGTCAGGACACAACTGGAAGAGTAGTCCTAGGAATCTTCACAACGCTACTTTATTACTTCTTCAAAGACGAACTTCACCCTGTCGACATTTGTCTGCAAAGAAATTCAGTAATAAAGACCTTCTTTGGAGATTACCTAAATGCACACATGCAACAGTTTCACCTGAGCAAGAAACACAACATTTTACTAATTCTGTTCTCTAGGGAAGGAGGATATATGAATCACAGGAATTACTTCCCCGGTCAGACAACGGCTTTTTTTCCTCTGTCTCCCCTTGATTGATGCAAATATAAAATATACCAGGGTCTGAAATCAGAATGAAAAAACCACTGCAGGAAACAAGTTTTCAGACAGTGAATTCTGAACAGATGGTTTTCTAGTTCATACAAATAGCTGTGCTCATATGTCTTTTAAGAGAGCTGCAGCAATATACGTTATGCTCAGGAAAAGATGCAGTGAAAGATTTTACCACTTGACTGACTAAATTAACTCGTGTCTCAGATTTGTTTACAAGCACTCTTAAACACTATTAACAACTGAATTTTAACAATGGAATTACATGAAGTGCACTATATGGATGGCAAGATGACCATTTTTTAATTTCCCGTGCAGGATGGAAAGCTGGTCAGTAGAAACACCTTTTGCTTCAAATGAAAGTATTCTCACTTCCTCTCTGGCACAGGAATTTCTTCTTCATATGATCAAATGTTTATGTTAAAAATATACTCGAAATCAGATAAAACCATTGCAAAAATTAAACATGAGTACATCTGACTAGGAAGAAAGACACTGTTGAAGCACTAATATACTGCAAAACTTCCCTCAAGTCAATCTGTCAAAACCAAGAAAATTCATAGATGTGGTGTGTATAAAAAGGTGCATCACCTCACTCAGACACAACGAAAATAACAATAAAACTTGAGAGAAAGCAACTTTCCCAACGCAGCAAACCTAAGCGAACTCCAGCCTTGGATTTTCAGCGTTCATTGCAGGGACAGAAACCATGCAGGTCTGGCTGTGCAACGCACACCCCAAACAGCCCAGACTACAGACCTGCTCCATCTCTACGGCTGGTTTCAAATAAGTGACATTAAGGAATTCCCTTCCTAAGAACGGGAAAGGACAACAGCTCATGGTAAATTTCAAGGCAAACAAACTCATGCAGCAGAGACTGATTTATTTTACATATATTATATATATGCATGCCCTCGGTACCTTGGAAACGTTGGGTTTTTTACTGCAGTCAGAGAAGCAGGGAAGTGTTATGCCCCACTTTCTACAAACCAGTAGCTACTTTCTGAACTATCCAGAGGAAATATTTACAGTTTCCTTGGGAGAGTTTCTGCAATATTGAGAGAAGTTAAAAAAAAAAGGAATAAAGTAAAAGTAAAATCAAAACAATTCCTGGAGAGGCATGATCTCCACCCCCCACACACAATTTTTTTTTACAACTAGATTTGTAATGGGGCCATTTGGCATTTTTTAGTATGAAGTATTATAATCAGCTCATTCTCTGTCGTATGCCACTGTCATCCTGATGTATTTTTCTCCCAGAACCATCACTTTTGGGACTCCTCTATCACAAGAGCCACCACATTACATTTGACAAGCTGTACTAGATAAAATGAAGGGCATCCAAACAGGGACAAGGTCATTTAGACTTCTGAATCTTTACAGAGAGCATATAAATTGTGCGTTAAGTATAAAGAAGGTACAAAAAAAAAAAAAGCTAGATTGCATGAAAAGTGCTTTAAGTTGGTATGATCTGGGATAAAATTAGCAAGAAGAGTATTTCTGCCAAGTGCTATAAAATGATGATGCAATAATTTTACCCTTTCAAGTTAGCACACGTATGGAAGTAATTAAAATGCTTCCTTTTTCAAATTAAAAAAGAAAACTGCAACAGAGGACATTAAACAACTTCTTGAAGTTTAGGCATGGAAAGGAGCAGTAAAAATGCAACTACTCATATTTCATAAAATATTGAATGGACTAAGGCCTGTCGTTTTTCCTTGACCAAAATCTATAGCCAACTGTTTTGCACAGAAATGAGTACAGCTTGCATTTTCTGGTTGCATCTCCAGTATCACTGAATTCTCCACTTGAGGATTAAGCCAACAAGCCAAAAGGACACCATAGCAAAAGGTACCAGCTGTTCTACAACAAATCACCTTTGTAACATACAAAGAAAAGATGCTGTATTTATTTACATCCTCCCCATCCTCTCCCCAGTTGCTTACACACCAACAGCAGGAGCTTGACTAAAAGGGAAAACCGAATAAAAATTCTTGCTTTAGATAGGAGGTTTTGACAAAAACAGCACTACTGAAAAAGGGCGAGAGATAATTCACATCCTCCAAACATTAAAACTACGGATTTTACTCTTTCCAAACAGGTTATGAGACCCATATGACATTTTACATGAAACCTCATTATCTGTTTTACATATGTGGATGACTCAGTTGCTTAATTGATCTTGCACTTGGATAGATCTGCAGGCTAATTCTTTGCAGCACTGGGGGCAACTGAGAGGAATCTGTGATCAAATTGTGTTAAAGAATGGATGTCATTGACTAAGCAGCTACCAAATATATGAAGAGAATTATGCTATGGAAACAGAAATCTTCAGATTTGAAGATACATGCTCTAGACCTCCCACAGCCTGCAACAAATCGTTCAAGTTTCTAAATGCACGGGTTGCTTTCCAATGCAAAAAAAAATTTAGCAACTGAGTTACTGCATTCGAAACCAGTGATTGTCTGTAGAGAATCACCACAACTGACTGGTCACACGTGCACGAGACAACGTTCAGCTAAGCTGCTTACTCGCTACCTGTCTAAAATAAAACACTAAGGGAACAGTTAACAGTCATTGCAGGTGCCCACCGGTGATTATATCCCCTTAGCACTCACGTGTCTGCAGTTACCCATGCCTACACAATGCCGAGTTGCTCAGTCCTCTCCATCATCCAAACACAACCGGGAAGACCAAACATTTAATGCAGGGTCATGCCCAAGACAGGGTTGCCAAGACTTGCTGCAGCAAGCACAGTGTCCATACTGTTGATGTTCAAGCTGCTAGAGATAGGGCACTGGATTCAAATTAGTCAAACAGGGACTCCAACCCACAGCTCTACTTTCCAAAATAACACCTCAGGTTTTGAGTAAAACCCCATACTAGTTTGGTAACAAATAAAAAGAATACCAAGCGACAACTGACATGGGAAAAAAATGGTATAGGAAATAAAGACAGAGAAATAAAGACAATGGACTATTTTCCCCAAATGACATGGTTTATGAACAAAATTGAGAAACTTAGAAAGCCCAGGAAAACCCAAAAAGAGCAGGTCCATTGCTAGGTAATTTTGGTAACGGGCACAGAGGACAGACACGCTGAACAGAAAATAGCAGATTACTTAAATCCAAAATGAGAGGTTTGCATCATGAGAGTGTGATTAATAATTTCCAGCCCATTGGTTGTTTAAGCATCCTCCTAATTTATGTCTATTAGGGATATGCATATTTAGATTAGCAAGCCTGAATAGGCTGTAACAAGCCTCTATTCAGGAGTTTGACTGAACAAGAGATCAGCCCAAAAGAATATAGTTTTTAAAAGAAGTTTTAAGAAAAGCCGACAGAAAGAAATGCAATGAAAAGCTTTCAGGCTGTGGGAAGACAAGCCTCAAAACACACGTACACAATCCATTACTCACGTAGGCTGAGTTTAACTGACAAAAGACCATGCCTAAATAAGGACTCGAGATTTCCACAATATGTATTTACTTATTCATCAATAGATTTTAACATAGATTATCAGTGTACAAACTGAAGAAAGCATATGTTAGAAAACAGACTATTAATAGGCTGCCATCTCTGCAAGCAGCTGCAGGTGAAAGGGCATCACTGCCTGTTGCTGCATCTGGCTCTGCAGGATTCGGGGTCTAGGCCTGGCCCCATGTTGTACTTACTTTCAAAATCACTAGTACTTTTCTGGATATTCGATTTGCAATGCATTTTCAAGACTGGCAGAAGATACAGCATTAATATTGCAGTGCCCTGGACTGGTAAGCTTGTAAAAGAAATACTTTTAAATTTTGCCTTTTGATATCCATCTAAAAAGGAGTGCTACCCGCGGGATAACCTCCCTCTTTCTCCTTTTTGCTCTTTTTTTTTTTTTTTAGGGTGGCTAAAATGGGCCACAGTAACCCAAAAGGAGCTCAGCATGAAGTGCTGGAGTAAACCAGACGACCACTTTTTGGAGTACACACTTATGAAAATGAGTGAAAGCAAACTAGCCTGTGATACACAACACAAACATCCCCAAGCAAATACATTTGTGGGAGAGGTGCAGAAAAGAAGAATTTGAGAACTGAAGATAACAGAAACTTCGAAAATGGGTCAACTTTACTTTTCTTAAGAGAGACTGTGCATACTAAAAGGACTTCTAAAGAGCATTTAAACAAGCATCTGTGACTGAATCAAGGGAAAAGCTTTCAAGAGGCAGGGTAATAAACCACAGAACCAAGCTGGGAAGGGAGGCTGTAGATCTCCCATCTTTTATTATCCTCTAAAAAAGACGTACGGTCTCATTTGGAAGACACCTCAGCTACAGAAGTTGTGCATTTGTTAAACACGCCGTGTTGAGTTCAGCGCTGCAGAGTGGTGGAGTCAGCAGGCTGAAATTCAGTGGCCAGGATGAGAATGCTTACGTCGGGCTCCCAAATGCCTTCTGCTGGCACCTGGGGCTTGGAGCTCACCATCTGCCTTCAGAAGCTTTACTTCTCCTGGGCTCAAAGCACTGTTTACATGTTAGAATACCACCTCAGTTATTTCACCTTTAATCTGCTAACATCACAGAGGAAACGTGGTTTTTTTCCCTGGCTTAATCTGTATTCAATGACTAATTGTCTTTTATTAAAAAAAAACAAACAACAAAACCAAATCAAACCACCAAAGACTCTTAATTTACTACTTGCTTCATTTCCATCCACAAGATGAATACAGCCAAACGAATGCTACTTCCGCAGTCCTCATACTTGAGGAAAGTGTATTACAGGACCCTAATGGTAATTTAATATTCATGAAACTGCTGCTATATAAATTACAGAACACATTTATGCAGCGAAATTTTTCGCTCAACTTTCATTATTACTCAATTTTTTTAAGACAGCATTAAGAAACTTGTTAGAAATGAGCTTATTTCACAGCGCTGAAAAGAAACCGAAGTGCATACCAAGCCCCTTTCCGATTACAGTGGAACCCCCATTATTGGCACCGTCGTGGTGAATCCTCCATTCACAACAACATAACTTTGTATCACCACCAGCAGAAACAGTTCTCATATCATTCATTTAAATGGACACTATTGTTTTTCTATCCAGCTAAATAGGAAATGATGCCTGGCTATCTCAAGCTTAATTTAGAGCAGAAAGGTCCTATAAAAGCTTCAAGCTAGATTTCCTCAACAAAGGCCTTCTTGTTGGACTTGCAAACAACCTACCAAAGTCTCTTCATGTCTCCTCTCTTTAATATCTAGAATATGACCTATCCTACAAATCTGGATGTAGATATTAAGAAAACTTAAACTGTACCATCTCCTCCTTATTTTTCTCCTGGTTCCCTGAGATGTCACAAGGATGTTTCAGAAAAGTAAGGTACTGCCACACAGAAGAAGTTGTTTTGATGCAAAATGCTTCACGTACGTGCTACAGTTCTTGATACTGAACGACCAACATTCTGTGCAGCCTTCTTCAAAGCAATCTTCAGCTTGCAGTCACATCTCTCACACCCATATGCAGATCCTCGGCTTGTAGATATCTTTTCAGCAAATGGGATCAATATACAAATATTAACCCATTAGTGATGGATCTTTAAGTAAGAGTCCACAAGCTTTTTACAAAAGCCAATGTCCCACCAACAACCAGCAACCTTTTCTTCTTGTGCCTGACAGTGGTTCCTGCAAGCTACAGCAGGTTAAAATCCTCCCCTGCACAGCTCAGATCGGTCAGTGTTAAGAACATCAGCAAGCAAAGCTTGCAGCCAGTGCATATTTGCCACCAGAGAAGGAATATTTCATTGCTAATCTTTAATTTAAAACTAACGCTTCCTCAAAATAAAGTACATCTTTATGCATTAAATAAGCACATATATACCAACTGTAGTGCAGTCTCAAAAGCCTCATTTTAGGAAAAACAACACCTTGGATCCAACAACTGTGTTTCATGTGGGCACCACAAATATCATTCAGCAGTAAATTTAAAAAATAAAAGAAAGGCTAACCCCAGAAACATCTTTTATGTTTAAGGCCAATGCTATCATTGGAGAAATTAAATATTGTTATCTCACATCAAGAAATCTGTAAATCTGGTCTCAGATACCTGCTCAAATGCATCTATATTGAAGTGAACAGGGTTGCACTGTCGGTCTCAGTCAGCATAACTTGAAGACCAGAGGGCTGCCCAGATGTGACTTGGGATGAGGTTTGTCTAAAGAATTTGTATTCCTGATGAAGAACCACCAACTGCAGGAAGGAAACTTGACTTTCTGACCTCAGAATTAGATTGCAGCAAGATAAAATACCTTCCAACTAGCTGAAGCGTGAGGAAGTCCAACAAAAGAAAAAAAACAACATCACACTGGGCTTATGGGTATTTTAAAAGCAGAATTGTATTTAATTTGTACAGTATTTACATGTATTTATAAAGTAAGAGTGAGTCTGAAAAAAAAACTCGTAACGTTAAGCATTAAAGGTAGCCTAGAATCTAACAGTGAAGCATTATGAGAACCTAGAGTGCAATCCACAGCTTGAGCTTGGGTCACCTACTCTCCCAGAAACACACCCACCACAGCCTCCTTAATACCAAAATCGTCCACTGCCCATCAGTTTTGCAAAACCTCAATTCCACAGGGTAGAGTTAGCAACCCAAGAAGCGTTTTGTGAAATTAGAAGAGAAGAGGTGCTTGTGCACACCTGCCTCCCACAACCCCCTCCTTCCACTTAGCAAGTCCCAGCGCCACCCGTGGCTCCGCTGCTGGGGTAGGTGGCTGATGCCACCAAAAAGCACCTTGCTGGGGCACGACAGGGTGAGCAGGGAAATAGTCTCACATTCAGCTCTTTGCGGTGCAGGAAAGAACAGCCCTGTGAACTTAAAAAGCAAAAGTTCTGGTTTGAAAGAGCAAGAATCTTCACTCTTCACATTAGATTACATCTTTCCTCACAAATCTGCAAGATAGATCCCCACCGAGCTCCGAGTCACGATGCTGACAGGTCACCTTAAGTGATGGCAGCAACAGGAAAAATAAGTCTGAATATATGTGTTTTTACTCCCCTCCCCCCCTTTTTCTTTTCCTAAGCCTTTGCAATATGGTTTTCGTTTGGAGAAGTCATTTGAAGATGGCATTCCATACAGCAAGCATTCTAGGATTCAGCTTAAATAAAAAATAAAAAAAAAAATAGAGAAGAAAAGAAAAATGACAGATTGCATCTTTCCATTTTCCTTCTTCAGCCATTAAATTTGGGAATGGAGAGAAATATAGGTCACTCCCATATCCTTCAATGGCTTAAGGAGAATTTACTGTAGAAAAGATCATTCTGATGAGAAAGAGTCTCAAAAAATGTAAGAGAGCATTTAAGGAGATGAATCTTTAAATGAGAGAGAATTATTATTTTGAATATACTGTAAATAACTTGGTCGAATCCTCTTGTTGTGACCTAGACAAAAATTCCTACTGCCTCAACATAAACAATTCCCTGCTGCACAAGATGAGCAGCCTTGAACATTTACTGTGGATATTCACTTACATATTTATGAGAAATACTCACGGATGAGAAAAACTCACAGATATTTTTTGCCCATTGACTGACATCAGTCAGTCACACAGAGAAAAACAAAGCACGAGGAGAGCAGTGGCCACATGAGATCTATTTCTACAAAAGCCTTGGGAAGCCGAGAAGGCGCAGGACAGCAGCGATGCTCTCTCCAGAGCTATAAAAATCTTTAAGCAGCACAAGTTTAAGTGTCGCTGTGCCAGCAAATACGCTTCAGAGATGCATGTTTAGCAGATCCAGGCATATCCCAAAACACTACCCTGAAATCACAGGGATAATAGCTGCCCGCTACGGATTTTCTGCACACACTCAGGCTCAGCAGGGTGGTTGCACAGCTCCAGGACCAGCCAGTTACAGGAAACAATTCCACACTATTAACAATGTTAATTGATTTATTCTCTACTCCTTTAATATACTTAAGATTAGAATAAACCAAAGCTTGCAACAGACATTTCCAAAGTCTTGCAGCACCCTTCACTTGGCTTTCTTCAGTGCTCCAACCCTACCCCCAAAACACCTGGTCCTTCAAAAGCCCTTCAGCAACGCACCAACTCCCGTCTCTTAAGCCAAACAAGTATTTTAGATGTAAAAATCTGTTTCAGATTTCAGAAGGGAGACCTTGCAAATAATGGATGACAAAGTAAGACACTGTGCAAATACCAGCTTTTGCTTTGCGGCATCCTCTTAGGTTTCCATCATAGTTTTAGTGACAGAATTGCAGCAGCACGCAAAGGTTTCTCAAAATCTGGACCACAGTCTCACTCTGCTAAGAATGTGACCAAACACATGTAGCAAAAAATGTTTCTATCCCTTTGTGGTCTTATATTCTCCATTAGGTAAACCTCATAAAAAATAAAATAAAATAAAGCCAATACATTTGTCCTACATGCAAATTTTTGCTTTGCTTGTGGCATAACTTTTAAATGGATTGCTTTAAGTGTCTCTTTCCACACACAAATAAACAGTAATCTCTGTATAAATATTTTCGATGGATTTACTGCTCATTACAAATAAAGAAAACTACCTGTCATCTCATGAAAAAGGCAAAAAAAAAAAATCAGAAATATTTTTCCATGGAAAATGCATCCAAGTTATTGTATGTTAGAAAAGGTCAAGCTGCTGCTCTAACTTTTTTTTACCAGTAACTTGCTAATTGGAATTTAAGTGCTAAAAGAAACAGCACTACTTGACATCCCCGTATATTTGGGTACCCATTTTCTAATAAACGTAATGTGAAAAATTTCTTGCAGGCCCCACCTTGGTTAAGATACTGATTTTCACAGTATAATAATCGGTGGTCACGTATAAGCAAGCAAAAATCAAGTCCAATCCGGTAACTCAAACAGTGCTTTACCAGATGCAGTTCTGTACAACTCAGAACAGTTCTGAGACAAAACTACCGAAGACATAATTAGATGCAAATGGTAACCTGGAACCTTGAAGAACATCACACATTGCTTTGCAAAATTAGCCAGCAAATCAACTTAGTTAAATGTAGCAGGAAAAGCAGCTTCCCATTATGTTTCTTACCCTGGTATGTATGTGAAAAAATGGAAGCCAATAGAAAGTTTTATTAATTAGAAGTGTTAAAAAAAAAAGCAAAGTACAAATCATCGTTACCATGAATAAAACAAAAAAGCTCATTTAACTCTGCTGGAATGAACAAAAAGAGATACCAATAGCCATATTAAAAAGGAACTGTTGCTAATATTGGGGGAAAAAGAAAAGAAGAAAAAAAACAAAACAGGGGAGGCAAGAGATATACAAGAGTTATTTTTGTTCTGTAACTGAGGAGCTACAGTGTTAGACAACAGCTATTAACATTTAACTCTTTGGGATCGCTAGGTCTGAAAAAAAATGTAGGGGAAAAAACCCCAAGAGTTCTATCTGAGTTATTAACACTTATTTTCAGAAAGTCCTAGAGCATCAGGGAAGTTCCAAAAGCCTGGAAGATAACTAGGGTTGCTGCAATACTTGAAATGAGTAATTGGGGAGATTAACTTTATGATAGCCTGTCATCTGGATACTGAGCCCATCCAAAATAATGAGAAGTTTGATTTAGGATTTTATTAATAAAGACTTTAATTAATAAGCATCAAGTAATTAAAGCAATTAATATCAAACAAGCTCGTGGAAAGTAAGTCCTGTCAAACTAATTAATTTTTTTTTGACAGAACTTTAGTTTTTGACTTGTTTTTAGCTGCTAAGACAAGCATTGATGAGATACACTACATCTGCGCAGAACTTGACTCAGTTCCACGCAACATCTTGATTAAGAAACTAGGGAAGATGAAAAGAAGCGTTAGCAAACACTAACACAGACTGGGAGGCAGACTGAGAAGTGATGGGCAAGCCTGCAAACACAGCTGTATGGGAGAGCAGCTCAGAGGTGGCCTCTTCCAAGAGGGTCCCTACAGATTTGGTTACTGACACCATGGGAGGAAGACTCACAGAGCTCAGTCTGCCTGACTCAGCCCAGAGCAGCTTCCCCAGCCTCTAAGCATCCATACGAGAAGCAAAAATTTAATCACAGAAACGTCTTCTTCTACAAGCAGAGTAAAATTCCAGTGTCTGGAAGGTGGGCAAGGGAAAGGAAAAAAAAGGAACAACAAAAAAAAAAGTAAAATTAAAGCATGCTTTGCTTTCCTTCAGCCTTCTCATGCACTGGCATAGATTGTAACCCACTGGAACACGGCTTCAGTAGCTCTTTCTTTGCTTTTGTGGGTTTTCTCTTTATATCCCTAGTATTTTAAGGCACTGAGCAGTAGCTAAGCATTTGTCTAGAATTAGTTACACAAAAAAAGCTGAAAATAAAACAAAAAGACGAGTACAATTCCCTTTTGCTTCTGCAACCGCATGTAATTGCCATTCTCGTTTTCACAATATCCTCTAAACGTACCTCAAAAGAAAATATTGACTGAATTAAATATTAAATACTCAATCAACTCAAAGTAAAAAAAAAACAACAAACCAGCAGCTTCCATCTTTGTGCCTATTTTCTTGCACTGTTTCCACATCTACTTAACAGAGAAACTACGTAGCTGTCCTGAAAGATCAAGGTTTCTTACAATTTAGAGTTCTATTCAGAAACGGGTCCCTGCTTAAGTCTTGTTTTTTGCAATGATTTGCAAGACCTGCCTCCTTCCCTGCTTTGTCTGGAAGCAGACACACAATTTCTTCATTCAGCTGTAAACCCTTCCTCCTCTCCTTCTCAATTAAAAAATAAAATAAATCCCAAACCTAACAGCTTGGAAGAGAGGGCTTGGAGACTAAACAAAGCCCCAAACGAGCTTCTGGATTCCAGCAAACTTGTGATTTTCAAGTGACAAAACGGTGACTTTTAAGCAAGAAGTTTAAACACTCAAACCCCAAACTGATAAGAGAGGAGCCAAGACAAACTTAAAAACCGAAAGGTCAGAAATAAGGCAGAGATTGCGCTGCAAAACACAGAAGCAGCTTGAGGAACCTGTATACCAAATTACTGCATGGGGCTTAAAACAAAGTAAATGAGACCCTCTGCTACTGCTTGAATATTCTGCTTTCCCAGCTCGCATGCTTGCTACCTGGTGGATAAGTAAATGTCTGTCTCCTGCATTTTCTGAATTCCAAAAGTGTGACTAAATACCAACATAAATAGTAGCAAATTATACAGTCAGAGTGTGTAAGCAGTATAATAGAACCCCCGCTAAAACACAACCTCCTCAGACTTTTATTTGATTATGCTTCCTCATTACGCAGATTTTTTTAAGCTAAAGGTCTCTAGAAATAACAGGATTTTTCTCGATCCATATAAAACATGCATTCTAGATACACCAGTAACAGTAAAAAAATACTGTCTATAACGTCTTTCCAGCACTAAAAGATATATTGGAAAAAGAGTTGCAAGTACTCTTAAATCATCTTGGAAACTACTGCCAGAGGTAAAAGGTACCAGCTTGATTATTTTTTTTCCCTACACAGTGAACAGTACACAGTGAAGCCTACTCAACCTTTTCACAGTTTTATTTCAAGGTGGAAGTGAAACTAAATTAGAATGCCAAAAATAATTACAATTTCACAGACTTTTGCCAAACACACAGGTGCTATAGAAACCCATTGACATTACTACTTCAACAAAACACTTTTCTGATATACTCTTAGAGTATAACTAAAACACCAGGGACACATATGGGAAATTCCACATACCAGACAAGAAGTCATTTTGGATCTACTCTGACTTCACGAATATATCAGTTGCTCTATGGAGTAAGAAATTACCAACTCCTACAGACTTTATATATTAAAAAGAAAAACTCAAACCTTTCTGTTTCTCAAAATCTCAAAGCAACCAGAGAGAAAAAGAGCTCTGCAGTGACCCTGCTGGATGGCTATAAATCTTGATCCAAATTACCACAGCTGAAAAAAGCTCAAGCAATGTTTAGGTAAACATTTCAACAACAGAAGAAAATAAATAAAAAATCTGACTTTATTGCACTTCTAGAAAGGAAAAAATCAACAACCCCAAACCACAAACATAAATGATATAATACTATTGAACACAGTTACCAAAAAGCTGCTGTTCTACGTGCGAAGTTAAATCCACGGCAACAGTGGATGGATCTACAAGGACATCCATGCAAAAGTATTTCACAAGTTTCATGAAGACAAAATGTGTAAGATCAAAATTCTTTAAATATGCAGCTCTGCCTACTCTGGAAATACAAAACCTATAAATCAGTTACAAAAAAAAAGAAAATAAAAAAAGAGAGAAAATTACAATTCAAGTATGACCCAAATTCACTGTATTCAGGCCTTACAATATCCTCTGCAAACATCCTTTAGCCAGAGGTTGGCTGCAATCTAGCCCCTACAAATTAGGAAATAGCCAGAAGGACGTGTTCTGCTACCAAAATATTATTTTACTAACACAAAATGAACAGATGTCTTGTTTAGACTGAGAAGGGAGACAAGAAAACACAATTAAACTGAAGCAACTGCAGCAACAAAATCCCGTGTTCTGACTAGGTAACAGCTTCTAACATGAATTTCCCTTAAATAGTGTCCCAAGCCAGGTGTCTCCACATCCCTCTTCCTATAGCCATAATCCTACTGATCACATTGCCAGATGGATTTCTTGACTTGGTCCCTTCTGATGAACTGTTTCTATAATGTATGTGAAGACAGCACATATACAATGAACACATCAGTGCTTTAAAGGTGCTTTCGTAATACTTGTACTGCCTGTGCCATGTATTGCCACACAATTTTCCAGCTTCACTCAAGTCAAAGATTAGCTCCCAAAAGACTGTCACAAAAAACTGAAAGTGCTGCTTTTTGACCATTTTTCCTTGCCTCCCATTTTGCCTAGGGAATTGTTTTTGAAGCAGAGTACGTCAGGAAACTAATGGCACCCTGATGAAGGTCCCTTCTTAGTACATCTTAAAGGATCTTGTGAAGTCCGCTCTTCCACGGACTACTGGGCCTTTTAAGATCCCTTTATCTGTGCCTTCCATTAATTCGCAAAGTGAAAGTGCCAGAGGGACTGGGATATCAAAGTCAAGCCCTCAGAAACAGTAAAAAACTAATTTAAACATATAGCAAGAACATGGGCATCAATATCTGAAAGAAAAGAAATACAGGAGTAACAAGTCCAAATGGTAAAAATTCTCCAAAGACGCAAAAATTAACAGCAATTCATTAATAAAGTGACCCTGCACAGACTTGAGATAAGCTGTAAATATTTGTAAATATGAGCTCTTCTTCCCCTTTTAAATTTGGGATTAATATGGAACTTCCTCTCAGACAAAAGAAAAAACACCAAATAAAACCCAAAAATTGTAATATAGGTAACAAATACTGATCTGAATACAAACTGCTTTTTGCATGGTATCATTATAGCATTTCTAATAAACCAATCTATTCCTCCAGAAAATCCTATTTTATAGCTTTCTATCCAATCAAAGCAAGCTGGTATAAAGTACCAATGCTTTCAGAGATGTCAAAACAAAGCAACTTCCAACAGAGAAAGAAATGCAATTGCATAATATTTTATTTTATTTTTAATTTCTAATCCTTCTCTTTGCTTTGGATCTGATGAAGACTGCTGATGGCCTGTCAAATAAAAAAAAATAAAATACTAAAAATCAACGCTGAGCTTTCAAGTAAAAATTTCGGTTTACGGGTTTTTAACTCCCTTGGTGACACTGACCAGATGCAGTTCTCCATATCCAGCCAACACTGGGTGCTAACCCTTACAAGCACCTGACTGCCCTTCCACCTGTTGGGCAGAGCCAAGTGTGGCTCCTGCTGCCAGGAAGCTGTGCTCAGATTTACCTTCTTTAGTGCTACGAGTCCTGCACAGCCCAAAAGCATAATGCACTGCCTGGCCCTCGACTCGAACGCTACATAAATATCCCTACGCAACGTGTTTCAACACCTTGCATGCTCAATAACGTGTTTTTATTCGCAACCGTAGTAACGTACCTTCATGCCTCATCCCAGGTTTCCTGCTTATACTTCCACTAAAGTCCCCCTAAAGATGGCAGAGAGACTCGGACAAGGACTTTGCGTGTTACGCAAGCTTTCATGGAACTTTTTTTGAAATTAATGAATCGGTAACAGAATTAACTACTCTCAGGAGAAAGACAGGATCTGTCAGATTTCAGTCAGCCCATGCTGAGGGGACTGCGGTGCCGGGAAGCTGAAGAAGGAAACAAAAATGTTAACACCACTTGCCAATGATGCCTGCAAAAGTTTCCCTCTCGGCAGCAAAACACTGAGGCAGCGCAGGGCTGAGAGCTCACAGCTGCAGGACGGATATGGCAGGGCAGTCGAGAGACACAGAAAATGCTGGGTCCAGCATCTCCAAAGTGAGACGTACCTGCACAGCTTTGCACAGGGACAGTCACCAGTATCTGCTGACCCTCGCCCTCCAGCCCCTTCGCAACAGCCCCAGGTCACCACACTGAACCAGGTCCCCCCCCCCCCCCCCCAGCCCCACACCAGCCCCACTGATGAACAACAACAACCACCACAAAGCCTCAGGCCCTGTCTTTGGCACTGTAACATCCACTTAAAGCAATGACCCAAATCCAAATTTAAAAAAAAAAAAAAGTTTATTTGCAGTACTAAGGCACTTTTTTCTTTAACTTACTTTCACCGTTTTTGAAGCTGTGTTTAAAACATCACATACAAAACCGAAAGCAACCCAGTAGTTCCAAATTAGACATCCTGAACCGTTCAGGGATACTACTTCAGTCACAAATATGAAAGTAGGAAAGGCTCCTCTATTTTCCAACAGAAAACGACAGAGGCTTTTAATCTAGAAACACACACAAGAAAGCTGGCCTCATCCCAGACGCTTTCCCAGCACGAAGCAGCCATGTCCTGCTCTCCCACCCGTCCAACAGACACAGACCCCATCCACGCAAGCTGCTCAAAGTCACAAGCGAGCATTTTGATGTCCGAGCTCTATTTTCAACAGTCCAAAAATAGACTCGGTTATCAAACCTGGTTTAGCTGAAGTTTTCACTTTGTTTGCAGCACCACAGACTTTTTTTGCTAGAAATAATTCTCATGATGGAGGTGGTGCCCAGCATTTGCAGACACAGCCCCAGCTCCCAGCCCAGGAGGTTGCCTGTTCCCACAGCACGGAAGCCATCCAGTGGGGCACTCACTTTGGATCAAGTTTTCAAAGGTTCACAGGTGTGAACAGCCTGTGATTTTAAAACCCCATCGCCTCTGCTGAAAGTTGGGAAAGACTAACAAAAGCCCAACCAAATACTGTAGGATAACGAGTTACTGTGAATCAACTGACAAACATGGTAATTGCACATGCACGCTCCTTTAACTCAAGTGACCCTGCTTTTGCCAGGGGCTAATAATGCACATGCAATTACCATAAATAGCTGATGAACTGTAACTTGTTTGTGCATCTGAAATGGTGGGTGTTTCTGGAAATCCTATAATATGCAGAATTACACACTCAGCCACCTTAATTACTTTTTCAACCCTGTCTAGTAATACCCACTTGTTTCCTCCCCACTCTTGGGCAGAGGCGATGAAATTCTGTGACCTGTATTATTTCCATGTGCTCCATCACTCAAGAGAACAAGCCCAAAAGCACTACCAAGGAGCTGCAGCAGACACAGCTCACTCTCACTCTGCGGCACAAGCCCAGTGGCCCAAAACTACACCCATCCCAGAGAAGCTGCCCAAGAGAGGGACGTACCTCTGGAAATAGAGGTTGAAGCAACAAGATACTACAAGTTATATGTGCCAATAGTCCCCAAAGTACTCCTGTGCATTTACACGTGATTTTTCCACAACCAATTCTAAAAATACTGCAGCAAGAGAAAAAAACTTTTGCCATTTTAAGAACTGACCTCCAGCCAGGACGACAGGACTAACTGCTCATCCACACATCAGGCACGTCACGTGCAATAACAGCGGCTTTGGCCAACTTGCCTTTAGAAGTATCTGCAGTGATTTTAAACTCTGAACAGGTGTCACGCACCTTTAAGCCCATTATAATAAACTGCGTCAAGAGGAAAACATCACTTGAGGATTTCAGGTCGAGACCGACTGCAGGAAGACTCGGCAGCAACCGCGCCGGCCCGTGAGCCTTCGCAAGAGGGACTCGCAGAAAGCGCTGTGATGGGCTGACTCACCTGCTCGGCTGCCTGTTAGGAGCCGGACACAATTTATTGGATTGACCACAAGTTGTAAGGAAACAAACATGAACAGATCATGATTTACACCTCTGAGAAACAGCACCATTCTTCAGACAACAACAACAATAAAAACCAACACACGTTAACTTCCCAATGGGGATGCCTTTTACACTAGCAGCAGAGCAAGTTTACTGGCATTTTCTACTCATGAAACCATTAACATGCAATACTCGAAACTGCGAGTATTAAGTGCAGCAATGAGCCAAAAAACTGCAGATGCCAACAGTTTGTTCATTTTTGGCTTAGGGAGGACTTTTCAGATCCTTTGCAACATAATATAAATCATATTTACCAACCGAAAGACGTGAGTAGTCTCATATGTCAAACCACAGTGATTTACAGACTCATATATTCTCACTTTCCAAAGTATGTCATCAGGTGCCTCAGTACTGAGCTAGGAATACAAAGAGAAGCAGATAACATCTCACAGAACTTATTGCTGCTTGCTTCCATTTTAAGCGCTGGCCAGGCAGAGTAGGCATCTCTACTGCAGCAGCTTTTTCTGGGGTTTCCAATCTCCCTTGTTTCAATACGTTAGGACATAGAAAAATAATTAATGGATATAAGTTACAACTGGTTGGTGATAGAAGAAGCAATACTGCAGAAGAGATGCTAAACAGAGACGATACAAGCAGACTGAGCAACAGGATCAATGTATTGAGACGCATTTCCACGTGTTTTTTGATTCACATCTCTGCAAGAGCAGATGCATGCAAAGAGGACATGAATAAAAAACCCTCACAAGATGCGATCAAATAGCCTCTCCAAACTGGCATCATCAAAAGAAATGATGCTTCTTGAAAGAAGGAAAGAGAAGGTTGTTTTGCAAACCAGCCACACAGTAGCAGCTTCAGTAAAAACTATGACTTGAAAAAATTTGCAGTCGCTAGAGGTATTGCCCTGAGGCTGCCTGCACTCCCCAGGCAGCTCAGTTTGCAGTGACCTACTCTAAATGAAACCAGGCCCAGAGTCTTTTTGGTCTAGCATCAGAGCCCTGCAGTGGATTCGGCTGTCGCACAGGCTCTTAGCAGCAGGGCACATACAATAATCCAGCTGAACACCGTGAACACATGAGGTTGCCTCAGTAAAGAAATTCAGAAAGAAAAAGCAAGCCCCCCCCCTTGATGAAAAGAGATCGCTATTTTGGCATTAATACATGTATTTCATCAAAATGCAAAAGGAATTGAACCACAGGTGTGGGTAAGGAGTGCAGCGGTTTGGTGGTGGCTTTACACAGGTGCAAAAGAGTGATAAGAAAACAGAAGCAGAACGACAGAGATAAGCAAGGAGAGTGGTTGCACGAGGAGGAGGAGTGGTTGAGGTTTATCCTCATTTTAACAGAGTGCCATACCAACACCTGGAGCATGCCTACACAGTTAAGTGAGAGCTAGAACAGCTCTGCAGCATTGCCAGTGGTGGTGGGGATGCCATGGCCAGGGCTGGCAGCCAGGACACACCCCCCAAAACCCTGGGGCACTTGCACCCTCAGTACTCCCACGTCCCTGTGTATTAGCTACTTCTGTTTTCCACAGCAACTAAATTGATGCACCCACATGCTATAAACCATACCATCCTTCTCCTGCTTAAATATATACCCTAAGCGATAGAAATAAAATGACAGATCAGACAGCACCAACAGCACATGAGCTTACGAAGGCTGTAAGTAACCTGGTATTAACTGAGTCAACCACAGGGGAAGTTAGGGAAAAAAAAAAAAAGCAAACAAACAGCAATGGGGCACAGGGCTGCCCAGCACTGCAGTAGCACGGCAGCCAGCAAGGGCACCCCCCTGACGGAAAGTAACATGGAGAACTGATCACATCAAGCTGCAGATACTCAGGGATGGGGGAAAAGAGCATTTTCACGGAATTGTAAAATGCGTTGGGGTTGGAAGGGACCTTTAAAGGTCATCTAGTCCAACTCCTCTGCAGTAAGCATGGACATTCAGTAGACACGCCAACATAGCAATAAAAAAAGAAAAAAAAAAATCAAACAAACTAACCCAAAACAAACAAAACCCCCAAACACACAAAACCACTAAAACCCTACTTACTTATCTAAGACCAGTAACAATGATCTTCTCACAGTCCTCTCACAGGACATGGCCTAGCACTCGATCTCCCTCCATTTTCCTTCTCTGCCCTCATGTCGCCGGGAGGTGAAGCAGCAATGGGATTAGAACAAAATAGGATACATAAAGTAAAAATATTATAGCCTGCCCCATCAAAGATAAAACTTCCATAGTTTTGCTGGTTATTTAATCAGAGTGCAAAAAACCTGAAGCAATTCAGCAAAGTTTTAAATGGACAGATGAAAATATTTTTGTCACATGAAGAGCAGGCCCAGTGCAAATAATCAAGTGTGCTTATCTCTTATCATTTTAAGTTTCCAAGAGATTAATGGCAAACCTCTAAATCAAAACTACAAGTTAAAAAAATTCTGTCAGTGGAAAGGCTGGTACAGAATAATCAAGTTTTTTGTCAGGCTACCAGACAACTTTCAAGTATTGTTTGTAATACAGCAGAGCCCGAGGCCCCCAGTGAACCCAGTGCTGTATTATGTCACATTTGATCTTGATTTTCTACCTAGGAGCTTATGAAAAAAATAAAAACCCCACACATTCTCTGTGTTAAGTTTCCAATCAAAATACAACGTTCAAATAAGAAAGAGCAGAGAGTAACAACACAGCTCAGCAGGGCTGCACAGCAAGACCAAGAGCAATCCTCATACCATGACCCAGAGCTGCAGGCTCAGGTGTAATTTCTTGTCACCTTCCGTTTAGCTTCCCCGCAACATTCCCCAAGTCGATCAAGGTATCAATAGATTAATTTTTAAACTGCGTCAGCATAACACCAAAGTTTCTGTTCTGATCCTGCCCTCACGGGATCTGCTGCCTTAAAGGGAGGACAACCACGGCAGCAGCGCAGCCGCCCCAGGGAAGGTGTCACTCCCAGCCTGCTCTCCCAAAACCAAGACACAGCACTTGGGTACTGAGCATGCCACCAGATGAGGAAAAACCCCACCGTCCTCCTGACTTTCGGCACGACTCGCCAGACTGTGGGCAAAGGGAAAGGCGTCAGGAACTGACCATCGGAGGTTGGAAGCTCACAGGCAGCACACGCTGACCACCCCATAAAAGACAGAATAGTATGTGTGGCCTCAGCTCAAAGAAAAGTGGTGATTCCCAATTCCCCAAAATTTAGGGCATTGGGTTTAGCAGGCAGTTGCCTAAACATGGCTAGCCCCAGATCACGGTGCATTCGCCACTTTGTCAGATGGGTGCTCGAGCAGACGCCTGCCACAGCCCAGAGGGACGCAGCACGCTGCCGAAAAACGTTCCCAAATCTTCCCACAGAAAGCCAATTACTGATCTGACCTCCGCAGCTCAGGAACACCACCGGCACTGCTCCCGCTCCCAATCCCACTGCCTACGTGGGTAGGAGGTTGCAGGAGATCTCCCTTCCTCCTTAGCCCTGGTCTGAGCTCCACAGCTGCCAGAATTGATCTCACTCGCCCCCTTGCAACCTCCTGCCTCCCAATCCGAGTGGGTCACCCAGGAGAGCCAGCCCACCCCTCGGGAGGGCGCTTCACTCTGGGACAAAGCAGACTTGCAGCTGCTGAGGATTTAGAAAATTGCCTGCAATACTGCCAGTTAAAAGGTTTTTTTAAAAAAAAAACCAAACTCACACCAGCTGCAGAGAACAAGCAAAGAAGTGTAAAACACCTGTGAATTTGGTCCAGGCAGAAAAAAAGTGATTTGAAGAAAAATGCAGGCTATAATTACAAAATGTTAGAGATAAGTGATTTCATTACTCACACAATTTTCTGTGTGGATAACCAGTAACCTGGTAGGAGCTTAAACTAGGTTTAAATTCAATTACAAATATGTTTTTGCCACTTGAAAAATAGATTGGTACATTTTTTAACGTGCAGTAATCTGCTATGTCAACACATTTTGTTTTTACTCAGCCAATAAATATGAGACAACAATTGTCCAAGATTTGAAATGCAGTTTGTTGTAATAAACCCATCTAGGGATTTAAAACACATTCAAAACACAGAATCTGAATGACAGTTTTCTAAAACGAACTAATGGACTTTGAGCAAACGCATTTAAGCCAGCAGATATGTTGAAAACACATTAGTGAATATGAAGATCTAAAGAAACCATGCACCAATAAAAAGCAATGCCTTCAGTTTTATCTTTTAAAAAAGCTTGAAAATTTATCTTGGAATTTTTTCAAATCACTCCAAATCTAAAAATAACTAGATAAATAGAGCTGGGTTTGTTTACTTAGTTCATCAGCAACCTGCTCCATCTACATCACGACTCACAGTTTTGTCACTTCCTGCCTCCATTTATACCATTTATTTCTTTTAACTTTGTCCCTCAGTCCGTGTAACCTAAAACCTTCAGGACTGAAGCTGCGTCCTTCCAGGCTAAAACAATATATCAGCCGTAATTATGTCACTGTGACACACTTAACATCTGAATCCTATTTATATTTAGTATTCTGGTTTTTAAAGAACTCTTCTTGGCTCCCCTTGCCCATCATCCCACTACTGCCCACTCACGCATTCCTCCCCGTCCCATCCTCATGAGCACGCAGCTGGGGTTGCCCTTCAGCGCGGGCTGCCTCATCCCTCTGCAATTCCCTTTCTCCAGCTCAATTCCCTTGCTCGGTTCTCACCTTTGTGTGCGTATGTACCTATTCGTTTACAGGTGCCACCAAACCCCATGGACCTTTCCTATCTCTATAACGGTAGTTTTTTATCCTGCCCTCACCAAGATCATCACAGACAACAAAAATACTTGGGCCTCTCCCACTTCTATTTTCTTGTATTGCATTCATAATGTATTTCAATCCCTTTTTGCCTGCAAGGTAACCATTGCACACCTCTTTATAGCTTTACAGTTACATTCTACCTATTTCCACATTTTGCTAGTATACATAAATGTATCCCCACATCTTCAAGGATGTATACTAAATCAAACACAGTAACTTCAACCATATTCCCTTAACAGTGAGTCATAAACTGACATATCACACTACCAAGATAGGACAGTAATATCTTTAATAACGTCACCTCATTGCTCCAGTTTCTCATTCTTACACAGTTGAGCTGAAATCAGGCACGTAACGAACATTGCCAAGTTTCTCCTTACTACTTAAACAGTTCTCTGCTTTTACAGAAAATATAAAGAATTTGTAGAAATCACCTTCACGCTATTTTTTTTCCCCAAGCAGAATTACTTTTTGTAAAGTTAGACATGAAAGTGAACGAAAAAAAGCTCACAGTCAGTCCCAGCAGCACAGATGATGGATTTTGAACTAGGGCAGAGAGAAAGAGGTATTTTTGTTAAACTTTCCTTCTTTATGCTAAGCTTCCTTAGAATGTAATGTTTACAACCTTTTCCCGAGTGCTTGTGCTAAGAAGTGAACTTACCTTGGCAACTTTTATGCTTACTATGGATTCTTTTCACATATAGCTTCTTGGAATGCACATACAAAAGAAGGAACAACTCTGGAAAACTTTGAATTTTACCTGTTTTGCCTTCCATTTGCCTTCCATCTGATTCACGTTAAGTGTCCTCTCTCTAATTTTGTAGAATAAAGCTGGATTTGGTATTTACCTTTTAAAATCAAGCAGATTTTCAGCAGCATATATTTAATTGGCACTGCAGAGAACAAAATTGAAAAAAACCCATGCATATTTCTTCTATTCAGAGATACCTCCTAAATCTTCAGCACACTTCAGAAAACTTCGTGCTTTTTTGGTCACTCTCCTCTCTTTTTATTCTAGGTGACTCATGTAGCTGTGAGCTTAATTGGCATCATTTAAATTAGTCTGGGAAATTTCATAGTGCTGAATGGGAATGTGTTACTACTGTATCTGACTGAGATCTAAATAAATTCCACATTTGGCCCAATGAAATAAGGCACACAAGATTTCAACCTGTTCTTGAAGCGTAAGAAAAACAGCATTCTAGGTTTTACTAAAAGAAAATCAGATTCCCTTTCCTGTGACCACTTGTTGTATCTCAAACAATACTGACACAACAGTAATTTTCGCCTAATTAGCTACCAGATACCTAAAGCCCGCTTCTCCGTGGAATATTATATTCATTAACAACATGTATAAGAGAAACGTGGCATGCCAATATTAAAGTAGAAAAGCACGGCTGTGAATTAAAATCAGCAATATGTCTTTGTATTTTTTTGCATTAGCATTTTCCATCAGTGCAGCATTTGCCTTTGACAGGAGCAAACAGCACAAAGAAAATAAAAGAAAAACATTCATTAATGGCCTTCCTCAAATGAAAAATTGCTACAGGCATATATGGAAAGTGTCTTCACAATTTCACAGACAACGTTCTTCCAAATACAAACTCTTACAATTTGGGACGTGATCCTGGGAGTCTGTTGGGTGCTTCTTTACATCCTGTCTGTACTAAAGTCACGATGAGAAGTAGCATTCAGATCCTCCAAAAACCATTTGATGCAGTTTGGGGCAAATATACAAAACCCATCAGCTTGCAAGACACATGCAGACTAGATGGTTGGGACATTTCGGTATTGGTGGCACACCTCACAAGCCAGCATTTACGCAGCTGGAGGACTGTAAACTTGACAAAGAAAGCACAGAAAATAAATGACCAGCATCTATCTCTAAGGTGTAATCATTGTATTTTAATCAAATCAGCAACATTAACCTTTCAAGCACTGCATGTCATTTTCATTACTGGATTATTACCAATGGCAAAGAAGCCACATATCCTGAACTTCAAACACTGAATAACTGCAGTTAGTTAAGACTACAAGGTGTGCTTTAAATACAAACATACTGTTTCCAGAACAGATACATCTTAATACTAAAACCAAAGACATTTCATCCATCTAAAAAATCTCCCTAAGTTTTCATTTGTTCCTTTCATTACAAGAAATAACACTGACACACAGAAAACCCAGCACCATTTATTTATCAAAGCTACTCAAGAGTTCAAGCCAATCCCCGTTTGTATTTACGATTTTTAACCTGTAACATGCAAGCAGATTAGAACTCACTTAGGAACAACTTCATCTACATAACTTGCATGGGCACTCTCTTTTGCCAGTGGAAAATTGTACAAAAGACCTTGATCACTCTCATCTGCATTCAAGTAACGGGCCAAATTCTGAAAACATGCTACTATATATTTAAAGCTCTTGAATACATATAGAGCTTGTTGGGAAGAAAATAAAACGTAATGGGCAAGAGAAAAAAAATACGACCTACCACCTTGCAAAACAGTTTACATGGCTTGAATTCCTCCATTGCATAAAAGCTAAACGAGATAGCAGGAATGTTATTTTTCATTACGCTGTACTACTTACTGCGCTCTCTCTTTCTCCCTCCCTCAGCCACAAATTCAGAATTACATCCAACAGGGTGCTTCCAGGAGTGACTGACTGGTCCAGTGCCGGGGAAGGATGACATGGTCTAAAGGAACAGGCAGGAGCTGGGAACACAAGTCACGCCTCCTCAACTCCAGCCCTCCCTGCAACTTTGAGCACATCGCTTCTCCCTTCCCACCGCCTCACTTTCTCCAAGGACGGTATTCCTCTATACTACACTGTAAAGTATGCTCTACTCTGATGTTAATTATTGTATTGCTAGACCACTTAGGTTATCAATTTTGTACAAAGTTACTTTGTTTTCAGATGCACTCAAGTGGACAGAAGATACCCACTTCTTTTTTTGGTAAATGTACCTGCAGCACACATCAGGAGTTCACAGGATTTAGTGAGGCTGTGTGGGTGCATATAAGGATAGAACTGGTCCAAAATGTTTAAACTGGCTCCTATTAGTTATTATTAAAATTTGCACTTGCTCTTCTCCAGTATGAAGTTTAAACTGAGCTACAAAGTTGTGGAAGCATCATTAATCTACTAACCTTGCCAGTCCTCCTTAAATCATTTTTTCAATACCCCTGTTGTTAGCAATTCTTTACGTGTACTTGATCCCCAACAATTGGATGAGAAACATTAGATTAGGGACACTACCAAGGAAAAGCCATTAAACAGGCCTTTGTTTTAAGAGAGAGAAGGTAAAAGCATTCCTTGATGCAATAAAAAGTGAGTATTTACATACTATGTCCTAATTAAGATTTTTTTTTTCCTGTAATTCTACTGGCTGTCCTAGAAGAGCCATAAACATTTAGTAAAATAATCTCAATTTATACAGCTTTGTTCTATGCCTTCAAGTACCGTACATGGCTGTACTCCAGATCAAGTAGTTGTCCTCAAATGCCTTCCAACGAGCCCTGCCAGATTCTGTGGTTCAGAAGTAATTTAAAGGCAGAAAGCTGTAGCAAATGAGACCTAATGGAAAACAGAGAATGCTTTAGTTCATCCTAACTGTTTGCAGAAGAGAAGTGGAAAACCACAAAGAAAGAAAGGAAAAAGAAAAGGAAGTGCCAAAATGTTGCATTTCTTTCTGCAGATGAAGCTAAATATTTACGAACATCATGCCATAGCATGTGCAAGTGCCTTTTAACGATTTCAGAAATTTATGACAAAGAAAATGGAAATAGAAAAATGCTGTCCTTGTGGAGCCATAACTTTGTTTTTAAACAGCTTTTTTCCCACTTTTTCCCCTTCCTTAATTCTGGTGTGTCACACTTCCAATCACCTGCGTTAAACAAACTAATTCCTCCCGGTTAGAGCAGAGACCATCAACCACTGGCTGTTAAACTCGGGCAGCTTTTCCTAACTCCAGCAGATGGTTCTCTTCTGCTGGCCAACAGAAACTTTATGGTCCTTTTCCTAATTCCTCTCAAGAGATACAGAAATTCTTTATTTAGAAAGCAACCACTCCTGCAACATAGTGCTGGCTATGCTATTTGCAGTGAGCCGCACTTCTTTCCCCAACCCCCCCTTCCAAGTACAATGAAAGCATCAAACAGAAATAGACCGCCAGCAGACCTCATCTAAAGCCAGATGTCACAAGAAATCCTTCACATCTGTGTATTTATCACGGGCTTCTCTGCTCAATCCTAATTAGCACCATGGCCCAACCGCGCTACGTGTTCCTACGCTGTCTGGTACTCGTGGCTCCGATGAGGGGGGGCTGTGAAGAGGAACCTTCAGGGGTGAGGTGCATGAATCCCACGGAAATTAAAATCCCTTTTCCTGATTGCAGAGGATCTTAAGAGAGGGCCCTTAAAATATGTCCCCCCCCACAACAGAATACAAACAAAAAATAATTAAGAAACCCAAAGGTAGCTACAGACTTAATTATCCACAACCAACGAACAGAATCACAGAATTGCTGAGGCTGGAAAAGACCTCTGAGATCATCAAGTCCAGCCTATGACCCAACATCACAACAGCTAGGCCATGGCACTAAGTGCCACATCCAGCCTCTCCTTAAACACCTCCAGGGATGGTGACTCCACCGCTTCCCTGGGCAGTGCATCCCAGTGCCTGAGCACCCTCTCCGTGAGGAAGAGCTTCCTGAGATCCAACCTAAACCTTCCCTGACGCAGTTTCAGGCCGCGCCCTCTCGTCCTGTCATTAGTTGCCTGGGAGAAGAGCCCGACCCCCACCTGACTACAACCTCCCTTCAGGTAGTTGTAGAAAGTGATAAGGTCCTCCCTGAGTCTCCTCTTCTCCAGGCTAAACAACCACAGCTCCCTCAGCCTCTCCTCATAGGACTACTAGATTTTCCTTTTCATAGAACTACTAGATTTTCCTTGGATTCTCGGAAGGTTTTCCTGCATCCTTATGCAGCGGCATGCAAAAATGAGAAATCCTTGTGGCGGGGAGGGGGAGGGGTGTCTCTCCCAAAAGAAGGTGGGATAAATTAATTTTAAGTCCCTGCTAAGCAAAATGCTACCCTCAACCCTGGCTGGTTCTGAGGACTGGAAATCAAGATCGCTGTGGTGAGGGACTATCCTGCAACAGCATCCAGGGAGCTTCCCTTAGCTGTAAAGGTCTGCTGCACGCATGGCTGCACTTCATCCCATGTCCTCCCATCCCAGAAGGCACAGAGACTTTGTTCTTTTTTTTCCCCTTGAAACTTCCAATTACCACCATTACTAACTCAAATTGGTTAATTTTTCTTCCATGGAATGCTTAAATGAATGCTTCTCAACCTTCCCAAAATAATTCCTTTCTTGGGATGAATGCAAACGTAACAGTTTTCAAACTGAAAAGAATTCATCTGGTGAAGTACAGCGAAAAACAGCTACGTGGCTATTAAAAATATTGTTGAACTAGAGCATATGCTACAAACACACAGGCATACACATACATTTTAGTAACAACTTGGAAACAAATTTTAATTGCGCTATCTCTGCTTGCCAAATGAAAACTTTTGCAGGATACTTTTTTATGACTTCTTATAACACAGTTTTTGAGGATAGCTGTGAATTATGGCTTAGTTGAAGTTCTAGTGTAATGTGTCCAATTTGGGAGAATGTACTCTTTTTAACACAAAACAATTTTCTACGTCGCAATTTAAATTATAGGCATAAACTCTGCAAAACTGTAACTTTATGCTCAAATAAAACAGGTGCGCTAAAGTATAATGGTTCCAGTTATTTATTTTGCTTTTTAATTTTTCTTAGTTTATTAAACCTTCCATAAGCTTTTAGGCAACTAAGTATCTGGTTTTTTGTATCTGCTCAAGGCTGGAAAAAGCATGCAATCTCTCCAAAGAGAGTAATCAAATGCTCAGAGAATAATTTTCTACAGTATGACAGAGATGTTGGATCTTGGGGATAACGATTTAAAAGGTACCAGTAGGCAAGACCAGTAGGCTGATAGACTCGCACAGCTGAAAATTTTAGGATGCAAACTCATTTTCAGAGTTGGTACTGGCTACTTCAGTAATTCTCAATACTGAATTCAAAGCAGGATTTAATTATATTGCTCCTTCACACATATAAAGCATTCTGTCCAGGAGCCAGGTATGCCCTACTTTCAAGACATTGAACCCTCAAGAAGACTATACAGCTGGTTAGCACAGATCTAAGAGAAGTTGAGAACTAAAAAAAATAATGGATTTTTAAGAAAGCAAGGAAAGAAAAATTTAGGATACTGAGCTACTTCTCAACATTATTGTGATCCCAGGGCTCAGATCTGCTGGGGGTAAGGGAGAAAAGGCCAGGCTCCCTGTGCCTCTCCAGAAACTGGGGCTCTTCTGTCCCAGTGTCTGCCCAAAAGACTCTTCAGAGTATGAGAAGCAAAAACATTTGCACAGCAGTCACACAAGCCTGAAACACAAGGGTGTGTGGAAGGAGGAAGGATCTACAGTTACGCTGGGTCAAAAAGGAGTGTGTGAAAGCAGTCAGTTACCGAGATGTTCAACAGTGCGGAAAAGGAGAAAAACTAGAATACCTAACAACACATCTCAAACTTCCCTAGGAATTATAAAATCATGTATTTCAAGAAGCAAGTGCCAAAGAAACATTTTACTTTTCTGTATTACCATATGAAAGCAATTGGTACTTCTAAATGACATGACAGAGATCACAATTTAACAACAGAAGACCACAGGAAATAAAAGCGCAGGCAGCAACCACCATTACTCCATAGATATTCTCACCAAGACCAAACTCCACTGTTACGACATTTTATTTCTGTATTCCAATGTGATGCAGACAGCCCCCCCTCAATGTCACAGTGAAGACTTCTGAGAACAGGCACACGTATGCTCATTCTTATATAAAAAATATAGACATATGCACTAGTTTCTCTATTAAAAAATAAAATAAAATAAAAGTAAAAAAAATAGTAACCAGTCCTTCTGCAAAACCTCCATTTCTTGGCTGGATTGCTCTTGTTAGAACACATCTGTCAAAGGGAGGAGTCAGCTAAAATCAAAAGGCTGAGCTTATACCACAATACAAGTCTTCCAGTATTTTAATCTTGCCACGTTAATTTTCTCTTTAAAGAGCTTATTTTGTAAACATCTATCGATTGCTATTAGTAATAGTGAAAAAAAATGCAGAAAGACCTCTGCAACTCTTAAAACTGTTTATGAAATTCACCCACTTTTTGGATGACTTGCTGTCGTGCTGTCAGCAATCCTTTCTGGCCAGCCACAGCTTTTTTTTTTTTTTTTTAACCAGCGGGGAGGCTGATGGGGAGTGTGAGGGTCCCCTCCCCTCAGCACTGCCTGATGCAGCACGTCCCCAAACACACGCGGTGACAGCAACGCAAGACTCCCCTGGGGTCCCCCTTCCTGGGGTCCCCTCACCCTGGCCAGCCATACAAATACATCTTGAGGTCTTAAGGATTTTGGTAAACGCAACCTTTTGAAAGAGATACTCTTTTCTACATAAAGCCTAAGCAGCATAAATTAGCATTTTCTCTGCTGTCTGGATACTTTTGCTTTATTTAAAATACGTCAGTAAGGTAGGTCTTTGAGACAGTCAGAAGTGGTGGAGAAAGACAAGAAAATATTTGGTCTCAGCGGAAAGAACAGTTTTGACAGCTTTTACAATTAATTTTATTCAGTTAAGCGCTTTTTCAAACGCACCACAAATACGGTGAGCTCAACGCCAGCTCTGTGAATGAACAGTGTCAAAGTTCTGAAGTGTACCCAGCATGGGTGATTTTCAGTGCTGTGTAATTCCTAAAGGGACTCAAGGACTGCACACACTCGTCCTTAAACGCACACACGTACTCTTGAAATGTTTACAAAGTTAATCACTTTAAGCCTAACTTACTTGGTCAGGTAACACTAACAAGAAGCATCATGACATACAAACAACCTCTATTAAGTGTGACAGTGGAGTTACATATTTGTGTGCTGCAAATGCACACAGACAACAGTCACTTTATTCCTCTGCTAGCATGAACACAAAAATACCAACCCCAAAACAACAACAAAAAAGGCCGCTTCTTTACACTGAGGCTTATCGAACAAAAAGCAAATAGAGCAAGTATTGTTTCTGTGTGGTGAGGTCTTGCACACTGCCACCATGTGTAGGCCAATTCCATTAAAACACTTTGCCACAAGCCCCCTGATACATCAGGAAAACTGTATCAGCCGCAAAGATACAGCCCTTACAGATGTCAATCACAAATTCCTGCAGCTGCTTGAAATGGAGGGGGGTCATGATCAGCTAATTAATTTATAATGTACTCTTCCTTGCTCGTTACAAATATGACTTATCATTTAATAAATGCAAAAGCACTAGCTAAACAACATGGTGGTATTTATCTGGAATACATTATTAATAATAATAATAAATATGAAGAAGCAGCAGCACTAATACAAGCTATTAATAGGTAAAATAATATTAAATGTGAGGTTAACTGCCCAATTCCCTACATTCTAAAATGCGTTTATCAAACTCATTTACACAAATGTAAATAACACTTGTCTCAAGGGCCCCTAATGTATTAAGCCTTCCAATCACTCAGTACAGATGTTAACAATAAAATTTGAATGGATTAGCACATTGGTACAAAACTCTACGAGGCTTCCTGCAAACATTGTTTCTGCTTTTATTTTTGTTGAGTGATTGATTAAAACATTGCTATCTGTACCACACATCTCCTTTGAAATCCAACAAAAATAACTCTACAGTATTTTTTATAAGCTACTTTTGAAGCTCACTCAGCTAAATAATATTAAATGTTAACACCGCATATTTATTTATATTCCTATGCTGCCAGGGAAGTGCATTTAAATATTGCCTCAGAAAAAGTTTACAATATGCAGCGTCTACTGCAAACCAAATTCATCTGGAGAACATTGATGTGGCAGACTTGAAACCACAAAAACACATTTGTTATTACTCACCAGTGCTGTTTTCCTAACCCTTTATACAAATAAATCAGTAGAAGTCTTCAGAAAAGCTACAACAAACTGGCATTTATCTTTTTCTATAGCAGAAACATTTATTGATTCTAAGATGTTACTACAGGGTAACGTTTCTAATAAGAACAGGGATGAACTCTGGCATTCCGTGAAGTACAATCTTAATTTAAGGTCCTAATCCTCTAGTCCGTTTCAGACAGGCAAAATCATGCAACTGCACTGAGAACCATTAATTTAATTAAAACTATTCATACGCTTAAAGTTATGTGTTTAATTACACGCTGATTTAAGCCCAAACTGGGCTAAACTATGCCTCAAATTCAATAGCGACCTGTGCTTTCCAACTAAACTCATGTTGATATTAAAAGCATCCACTTCATATGCAGAGAGATTAATGTGGCCCATCTCCCAAAACGAGGCCAAGTAGTTAGGGAGGTACAAAGACTGATGCTGTTCCTTCTGGAAAGCGAAGTATCTAACAAATACTGGTTAGCAAGTTTAATGTGCTTCTTTGTGGTCTCTAGGGCCGGATTGTCAAGGTTTTTCAATACCTCAAAATCCATATATAGGGAATAAAAAAAGTCTACGTGGGCTAAATGCCTAACCACTACTGAGCCCATCTATTCTGCTTATATACTTTTAAAAAATAATGACCAGGAGATTGTTGTCATCTCCAGGTGTGTGGCTACCCTGAAAATCTAGATTCTATGAATTCGCCCTTAGACATGACAATTTGTCCATCTGCATGAGGCAGGTGAACACAGGACAACATAATCCTAAAAAACGTTAATCAGTGTGGGACAGTCCCTTCTTTTCTTACGAATTCCGACAGAGACTTATAGGAAAAATGACTTTTTCAATCACGTTAATAAAAATAACATTAGCATGGGCACATGAAAATGTATTTTCTAATTCATACCTAAAAAGTATCTAATCATTATTTTCTAATGCCCAGTACAGAAGAGGGAACTGTCCTACCAGAGATGAACTCATCAGGAAGGCTCAGTAAAATAAATCTGTGAACACAACTTATCTTCTGCTCTTTCCATGAACACTGGGTTCCTGCTGCATCTCAGGCTCTTAGCACACAAACACGCTGGGATAAAAAGACCCTCCTCATTCTTAGGTAGGGGAACTCTGGTTCTGGTTTGTAGAATTATGAATGGGGTAGCTGTCAAGTCCCTCTTCCTGGTGGCGAGGAGCTGCTCCATCCATGAATAACTGACTTGTGCAACCAATATATACTAGCAGATTATTTAAGTTCTTGCTTTTCTACAGCTCTCTGTGTTTTATTATGTATGTATTCTCTTTGCTGGCCTCAGAAGAAGCCAGGGAAAAAATCTGACTCCCAGGCGAGTCAGATCATAACATCTTTGGGACCCCCAGTACAGCACCTTCCCGACGGTTGCTGCCAAACCCAAACTCCAGTCCTTCGTTTCAAAATCAGCGGGATCCCACTGAATGTAGCGCGGCAGCTGCTTACACATCCAACACAGGAAAACTCCACCTTTTGGTGGCTTGCCACTTTGTGCTCCCTACGGCTGCTGTGTCAAAAGACGCAGAATGTAATGGATTACAACGTCCACAAATGAAACACGAAGAACAGAAGAAAAAGTAATCCTTGTTTCAATGTAGAGTATTACTATCAGGGCTTCAAGAAGTATTGCTCTGAACACACATATTCCAGTATCTGTAATTACGCTAATTTTTTTGTCTAAATAGAAAAGAACTAATCTGAAAGTCAACGGTTTGACATAACAAGTCCTCCCTCTTAGTAATCTATTACTCTGCAATTCAGAATTAAGATATTTCCAACAGTCTTTCATAGAATTCCTTTATTATCAACCAGTTGTTCTATTATCTCCCTTAAGCTCTGAAAAAAAAAAAATAAGAAATGTGATTTTCATACTCAAAACCAGGTCTTTATCCCTGAGGTGTGTGCTTTACAAACAAACTTACTAGAAATTTTTTGTGTGCATTCTCCCATATCTTCTATTACAGTCAGCAGTATTATGTTCTGCCACTAAACCACAAATGTAATTATGAGGTGGAATTCCTTGGTCCAGTTTCAACTTTTAAACACATAGTTAACAATGCCTAAGGAAATGCAGCTAACCCCCACCTACACACACACACCCCAAGCCTACAAAAACAAACTTTACTAGCAGTTCTACATCGTATCCCACGGGATTAGACAGAGGAAACAGCATGAAAAATGAAAACAGTCCACGAGCATTTAAATTACATTTCGAAAAGCAAATTAGAAATACTAGCTAGAAGAACAGTAGTAGTTGTATGCCTAACACACATATGGGGACCGAATGACGTGAAAACGTCAGGCTCCACGATTTTCTTTGTGACTTAAATATTTAATGCAGCCATAAAACAGAACACGCTAAGTGTCTTTCTACATCTTTCTATTGCTGAGTAAGTTTTAAGCGCAGATCCTAAGAAGCCAATCCTTCTAAAAATGTGTGCCTTCTTCAAAAGACTAAAAGATGAGTAACTAAACAAGCTAACATATGGGTTCCTCATATTTTCAGGACTGACCTCCAGGTTTTTTCCCTCTGATGAGTTTAAATATGACTTAACAGCTGGGCCCCAGACTTCAGCCAAAGACTGCTATTGTTTTGCCAGCAAGTTCTCATGTGGAAGTATGCTGAACTTTTACGGCTTTCATCACAGCTAGTAAGTAAGAGCAAACGTGATTTAGAGAGCAAAACCTGAACTACAAATAAACTAATAATGTACCCCAAAATAACTCACACAAAACCAGAGAATAGTGGTTAGTCCTTTGTTTTTCAAAATATTTATCTCAACTTTAGCTTTTGCCATGAAAAATGAATCAGTCTCCACGTATATCCTAAGTTCCCTCTGCTATGTGAAGAAAAAAAAAAAAAAAAAGGCATTTTGTTGAAAAGCTTTTACTGAAGTGAACAGGAACAAAGCTGTATTTTCATTTAGCTGAAGTTCAAGAATGGCTTTTAGTTATTTTTTTCTCATATCAAAGGATATCTGAGATCACATTATATAGCACTATGAACTAGAATTTTATCTATAATCTCATTAACCATTATGTGATGTTCCTTTTCTTGATAAAAAGTTTACAAGTTCTTAAATTCACTGTTACACACTTTTATTTTAATTGAAAAATGTTACATTAGCAACTAAAGCACAATGACTCAGATAATATCTTGTCTCTTTTTTTTTAATTTTTTTTTTGGAAAATGTGATGGTTGGCCACTGGAGAAGGCAAATATGTACGCAGAATAGCAATATTTCCCACCATTTTCATTGTGCACTGTATTTTTTTTTCCCACAGAATGTTACGGGTTGGAAGGGACCTCTAGAGATCATCTAGTCCAACCCCCCACCAAAACAGGATCATCTAGAGTAGGTCACCCAGGACCGTGGCTACTTCAAAACGGATAATATTCTGTGCAGTAAAAAATGGATATTACAAACTATACAAATGCATTTTATAATTAAGATCAACATATCAGTAGACACACTGCGCTTTTTCTTTTAAAACTCATCTGACCTTCTACTGAAACCAAATATGGCTTATAAGTTTTAAGACATCTTTTACATACACAACAGTATCACATCACATATTCCTTCCTCAATGAACACAGACTGTTTGTTCATCACTCTTAAACGTATTGCTGTCTTATATAATCTGAAATGTGTGGTTTTATGTTGTAGCACAGAAATTGTCAAAATTACTATATAATATGTATGACTACATCAGGTACGCATAATATTAAGAAATCCCACCCACAAAAAAACAACTGAAGTGCCATCTAGAGCACTCAAAATAGAATTAAAAAAAAAATTTCAAGGCAAAATTCAGCCCCTAACTGGTCCCCGTAAATGAAATGAAAAGCAAATGCTTGAAGAAAATGAATAAAATCAAAGCCTGTTAAGGTCAGTAATAAACCTTCCATTTATGGAGAATATCACTATATTGGATATAGCCTATCACTGTATGCTCCCACTGTAGTGGAAGCAACATCTTCCCCACCGAGATTTACATCTGAATAAAGTACAGCAAACCTAACAGTAATACTTCTAATGAACTTCTAAATTTCAACACATCTTTCTTTGACTTATAGAAGAATAAAATCCAGCAGCAAATACAAACCCTTGGAAAATAAGTAATATAGAAAATAAATTTGAAACGTGTCAAACTCTTAATTACGTAATATAAGGCGCCGTTAAGCTTTATTTCTACTGGCTATTACCTGGTTCAGATTTCTTTCAGCACCTTAGTGCTCCTCTGCATTAGCAAGTCTTTCTCAATTGGGTATTTACTGCGACTGTGAGTTACAAACTCACACAGGCAGAATATTTGGGTAATTGAATGGAAAATGTCCTTTATATAAATTTGGAAAAATAGTTTTTCCCCATCAAATCATGAAAATTCTTTTACTTGCATCAAGTGTACATTAATACAGAGCAGATGAGGAATTGTGGAAAACTTCCACTCTTCTCCCCAAAGAAAAGTGTTCCTCTCACGGGCTTCCCCTCCAATCATATGGCTCCATGTTGACAGCACAAACCCTCTTCACACAGAGAGTTTACCTCTCTCCTCTAGCCAGAAAGACAAAATGTAAGATTGGGCGGGACCTTTCAGGTAATCAAGCCCAGCTCTCTCCTATTAGAGGTATCCCTGTCCTTGATAGGTACATGAAGCTTCATTTTCAAAATTATAAAGCTTTCTGCCCTTCTGCCTCTCAAGAGGCTACAGTAAAACCTCATCAGTCCAAGCCAAGAGGCAAATCTTTGCACTTCCACTATGCAGGAATCACTCCCACCACTGGCACTGAGATCTAGGAAGCCTTCTGAGAAACCACCATCCTTGGTCCAACAGCTAAAGATTTGCCTTATGGGACGTTCCTTTGTCCTCTGACTATATTACCTGAGACTTCTCCTCTCGCTTACTGTTTCATTTTCATGAAATTGCAAGTAATTACAACTTAGCCAGATAGAAACCAGGGTATCGAGGCTGCCTGCTATCATAAATAGCACAGGCAGCATAAGGAGGGCATTATTCTACACTTGTATTTCTCCGTTAAGCGAAAAGATGTCTAGGTGGTGGGTGACTACAAAATTCACCTGCTGATTTAGCTAAAACGACCATAAATCATGTATGTGTAAGAAGCAAAAAAGTGACAATCTGCTATATCCCAACAGATCAGCACTGGGTTTCCCATGAAGTACTGAAGCAGCACTGCTGGTGTTGCCCCTGAAACGGATCTTCAACTGCCCAACTCTCAACAATCTTCCTACGCTCTGTAGCCCAACTCTTCTACCAACTCTCACCCATAACACAGGCCTTAAACCATGTCGTCCGCTCCATGGCTAGTTCTAAAAGCATCACAGACTTCCACCGGACTTATCACTGGTAACTGCAAGGCTATCTGCAGACACCTTTAAAGCGTTTTCTGTGTTTGGTTTCAGAAAGAGCAGCAAAATTGCTAAAGTCCAGTCACACTGCAAACGTCATACGGCCAGGTTAGTGAAGCACACTGCAAGCAAAGTAATCCATAACACACAATTAGTAGAGACACTGCTCCTCCAAATTACTATGTCTGAACTAATATAAGTGCAAAATTATTTGGAAGTTAAGATCCTTCTTTATATCGGCATCCTTCTGAAGTTTGCATTTCATTAGCGTTTAAAGCTTCCAAGTGCCATATGCTACTGAGAATATTTACTGGTGATAAAGAGCCACCCTCTTGCTCTTATAAACCTCTGTACGGAGGAAGATTGCACATCCAGAAAGTGGCTTGCGATCAAATCTTTCCATCAGTAGCCAGAAAGCAGCGAAAGACAAACTTTGCAAAGTGTTATGTGCTAGCACATCTGAATCTACTTCACATCTTGAGTGAAGGAGCTGTGTGTGGAAACAAATTTGGCACTTAGTTTTCAAGAAGCAACAGCAGAATTCAAGACTCGGTTCATTAGTACATGACAGGGATGCAAAAATGAAGCTCTGCTAGCTGCAGATACAAAACAGAGCGAGATGCCAACCTGACAGTCGCACCATCAAAGCTCTAACAAGAAAAAACAACAGTATGAGAACAGCATCCTACACAGACTAGGCTGTGACTGAGCAAACCTCTCCGGAGGTAGGATGCCAAACCCCACTGCTGAAAAGATGACAGTACTTCAGAATTAAGAAAGAAAGGAAGGGATTTGCACTCTCCTTCATTATCTGCACATTGAAAACAGAAACAAAGGCATCTGCAAATTACCCTCTGGCAGTACCTCTCTGCTTCTATGGATTACAGATGGAGGCTACAGCAGCTGCATTGCTACCTTGGATGCCTCAGTTTAGTCCAAAATTCACCCGTGGGATGAACGCAGACCTTTAATACACCTGTCAAAACATCTATATGTTACATGATGAGTTAAATCAATTCAATTCAGTCAACTCCAGAAAAATAAACAAGGAAAAAAAGAAAAAAAAGAAAAAAACCAAGTACCTGAGAACTTTGAGTTTATCAACATTCATTCCACAAATCTGTGCACTGTGGCTCAGGCCCAAAGAGAAACATTACTGTTTCTCAACAGATGAAAAGCAATGTCACATGAGATCCTCCTTTACTAAAATATTACTTTTATGAAACATGCCATACAACAGTTTTAGTGCACTGAGAGGCTCTGCATAATCAGATGTAAACTCTGATCATAAACAAACTTTTTTTCTTTTTTTTTCATCAAATGCTATGCCTGATCTTCACAGCTTGAAAATTCTCTGAACTTATGGAGTGAACAAGGGAAGTATCAGTACAGTGAAAATTAGAGAATTCATTTATCTTAAAAAGGTACAAGTAAATTCTTGCGAATAATTAATCGATTCATTAACTTCACCCTGTGCCTGATATGAAAAATTCTGAAGTACTGAGAAATACTCTAGGTGACCGAGTATTCGTGTATAAGCAGTGATTAGCTAAAAATTTCAAACAGGGTGGTGGGCTGAAAGATGAAATCATCAACTTGAGTCCTTCAGCTCATTACCTTAGCTGCTATCCAAACCATTAAATCATAACTGGAAATACATACCATTTGTATTACAAAGTAGTCACACTTGAGATTACTTGAAAATGACAGAAGGCAGAAAAAGAATGACTCTATAGACCACTTATTCACTGCTGAATATGGGACAACTTTTTTTTAAAAAACCATAAAAGTCTCACGTCAATTTGAATATCCCAGCCACAATAGAACCACATACAGTATTAACAATATGTTAAGAGAGAAGAAGACAAAGGTAGTATGGAGTTGGTCAGAATTATTCAAAGCCCAGGACCCTTGCATGCTTTGACTTCATTTGAGGTCTGATTTTCCTCGTGAGCAATACCGGCTTCTGCAGAGCATGACAGCCGACGCCAACCAGATCACACCAAGGACCTTACAGGCACAGTCTCATTTTGCTTTCGTAATGAAACGTACAAGGAATTAACTATCAACGTTGATACAGTGCAGAAATTACAAACACCTATTAACTAAACAAAAATTAAAATGTTCCATTAGTCTCTGTGACTTTAAACAGCCGTGCAGATCTGCAAGAACCTCCTGAAGGACCAGCATTTCTCTTGTCAAGGCTGGTGAGTATGTTCATGCTTGTTGTGCAATTATCCTCCTTGCAAGTATCCACGAGACCCTCGGCCTGCAACCTGTAACTTCAGTTTCTTAAATGTTTGCCTCTTGTGTCCAGTCCTGACAAATTCTAGAGGTTTTGAAGTTAACCCTAGTTCTTGCATATTCTCTGAACTTCAAGATTTCAGCCTTGAAGCCAGTCCTCAGACGATGCTCTGCCACACTATTCAGCACTAGGTTCAGGTTCTTTTGCCTCATCGCCTGTGTTAGTGGAGAGCAATACATAAATTTGCATCACGCAGATTCCCAATAAGCCTCCTCTACCCAAGCTACCTGAAAACACAACCAAAAACGTGCTTCAAACACGTTTATTTTCCCTTCCTTTTTGTTCATGCCTATTGCTTTAACATCCAGGGCACGCTGACGGGTTGCATATACTGCTTTCTCCAACTTCACAGCACAGTTTGAAATGACCTTGCACATAACATGGCAACTCATTTTCCCTTAATGGACAAAGCCCTACATGGGTGTCCTGTAAGTCACCTCCTGCTTCCCTACAGATAGCTTCAGCCTCCCTCAGGACATGCCCACACCCTTGTCTGCCAGGGACTTCACAGTGCCCCCCCATTTCTCCAGCCTCTAGGTCTCCCCCTTGGACAGTTGTTCAAGATCCGAACACTTTTATTCTTCACTCTCCATTTCCTACAGTGAGGTCTCTTTCCAAGAATCTCAGTGAAGTTACTAGTATTATGGGAAATAAACTCAAAACTATGGGAAAGGACTCGGAAAGCCTGCATTCATTTCCAAGCTCTGTAAGCTTCATGCACGAAAAAGAGCAAATCATTTAAACTTAATGCACCTGAATTCTTTACTTAAAAATTGATTTTCCCCACACGCGCACTTCCCAGGAACACGGTTAGGATAAAAATCATCCCATTTTGCAAGTCACTCAGCTATTAATGTAGGTCACAAAGTACGTAAATAAGAATTGATTATGAAAAGCAGGAAGTGAAAACAGTCCATATGTAGCTAATATTGCTACCGAAACCTAAACTTCTGCATTTCCTGCTATTGTGACTTTAATTATGAAATCCTACTGTTGCACTAAGATAACTGCCATGTTTAGTTTCCTAGCTGTCTGTAAAGGAAATATTAAAGAGAATTAAATAAATAAATAAAAACCCCCGAACAAACACCCCCTCCCAAAAAAAACACACCAAAAACCCAACCAAACACAGCCACCTCAAAAAACCCCAATCAAAACAAACAACAGGAAAAAAAAGCCCACAAAACTTCGAAGATTTTTCAAGTTCCTCCAACTCATCGGTGCATTCTTGGAGTAGGTTGACTTCCAGACTTTACTTTGAGCTCTGCTCTAGCCCCTTTTTGCTCCCTGGTGTTACAGGGAAGAGAAAGCTGATGGACTGCCCCCAATGAGCAAAGTCTATCCATTCTGTCTCCGGATAATCTAACCCACCTCTGTCTGAAAAGAAGTCCTGGCATGGATCTGCCTGTGCATTTGTACAGAGCAGAAAAGGTGGCAGTAGAAACAGAACTAAACTAAACAAAAAAAAAACCCAAACGACAGCAAAAGTGTTTTTTTGCTTCTGTGCTCACTATGGTAGAGGTTAGGTAGATGATCCCCTAAGTGGAGGGGTTTGTTTTTGGGGTTTTTTTTTATTTTTTGTGGGTTAAGAGTCAGTCTGAAATTTAAGCATCAGTGACAAATGTCAGAAGAGAAATATTCTTCTTCTGCAGGAACTCACGTATGCCTAGCTTGAGCTCTGCTCATGTTAATCTTATTTAAACCCATCTCCATACCCGAAAAATGTGAGGTAGCAAACACAGTGCCGATCTCCTAATAGGGCTCTCAGGGGGATCTAGAAAACTACAGAACAATTAATTTGATGTACATACTGAGCAAATTGATAGCAACTGTTACAAAGAATAGAAGCCTTTGAACACAGAGCTAAATACAGCATGCTGGGGAAGAGGCAACACGGCGTTTGCACAATTGCCTCCTAAATCTGTTGGCATTGCTAGAGAATCAATGTATGTTAGGACAAACATGATCAGATCAATCAAATAGTTTGATCTCCAAACAAATAAATAACTTGTTAAAAGACAGTATTAAACATTCAGTTTCCCTATGAAAATAGGTCAGTATCAGAGTTCCCAGAAGAGTTTTGTAGGACACAGCTGAATAAAGGGGTTGGAAGAGGGTGAAGAACAGTGTGCAGAAAGAGCTCCCTACTGCTAGTAAGTCACTCGAAGCAATACAAATGAAGGCTGACTGAGAGAGTTGCAAATGATCTCACACAGCAAAGGACCAGATAGTAAAATGGAAGACAAGCCTCAGTGTTGACAGGTATAAAGAATTGTAGGGAGTGGTGGTGAGCCTGGGTGGGGAGGAAAACCACCCCAACCCTATGTAGACAATAGGGCCTCTGAATGAGCTGTCACCACTGCAGAGAAAGGTCTTGTGCTCATTAGGGACACATTTAAGAAAATGCCAGTTTAGTTTCAGCAGCAGTCAAAGAAATCAAATACTGTTAAAAATTACCAGGAATGTAGACCACCACAGAACACACCATTAAGCCAGCATTTAAATGACAGACACTGAACACTTAACATGTTATCTAGCTTGCATGCAGTCTTCCAGTCTCAAAAAAGAGGCTTAACAGAAGTACGAAAGGCAAAGAGAAGAACAAGGATGATCAAAGGTATGAAATGGGTTCTGTTCAAGGAACTAAATAGACATAGATTTTCCAGCCCGGATGACAAACGATCAAGGTGGTATCAAAGAGTCTGTGATAAATGGAGCAGTATAAAGGCAGTGGGTAAGGAATCATTTGTCTCTCACAAGGTAAGAACAAAGGAGCATCAAATGAAATTATCGGGTAGCAAATTCAAAACAAACAAAAGAAAGCACTTCTTAACACATACATTGTTCTACCATAGGACTCACTGCACAGGATACTGGGGATGATAAAAATGCACGTGATTTAAAAAACAAACTAATGGAAGAAAAATCTATGAAGTGCCATTAAATCCAAGATATCATCTCTGTTTTCAGGAAGTTTGTGAGATGCAGATTGCTGAAAGCTGGGAAAATATACTGGGAAAGCACTACCACGTGCTTGCTTTTTACCGTCTTCCCTAGGCATCTGCTCTCGGTCACTGGCCGAGACAGGACGGGCTCTGACAACAGCCAGCAGGGCGAGTCCCTAAGAGTCGATCTAGAGGACAAAACATACGACACTGAGGATCCACATTTTGTTCGGATGGTTTCACTTTCAGCTAGAGGCAGTCTGGTTCTCCTGACCAAACCGGTATTGCCAAGTTGAAAACATCTTTTAGTTTCACGGCGCCCTAAAAGAACCCACCTGGGTGCTCCGAGCCCCTTCGGTAACGTGCGCACGTCTGCAGGAAGCGGGGACAATGAGCGGACTTGCTTCAGAAGTGCACTCCCGACCCACGCCAAAACGTCCATGCAGATACACCTGTGCCCCATGAAACACAAGCCTGCCCTGAGGTTTTGACCACTCTTCCGAATCAGTGACCCTCCCGAATCCAGCAGGTGCCCTCCGGAACATTCCACGTTCCAAAAGGCGACCGTGGCTGAACTGAGTTGCTACAGGATCACTGCTGAAGCATCTTCCCGGTTGTGTCCCACTCTACTTAAGGCACTCTGGGTACAACTACAGAATTAGGCCCTTAAGCATAAAGCTACAGAAACTTCTACTGCACGTTTATCTGGGTAGTTTTTTAACTTTAATATCTTTAATGCAGCAAAAAGCTACTTTTCACCACACAAATACACACAGACGCTGATCTGTAATGGGTAATACATCTTTTCACCATCTATGCACTAAAAGATACAACTGGCATGTTTCTTATAAGGAGAAATTAATTTTTCTATTCATATTTTGAAAATTATTATGGACATCCGTGCTTCTTTCAAAGAGGACAACTAGTACATAATTCCAAGTGATAGATGTTGAAGAACGTCACAGACTTGCAAAATGTATGTCTATATTAGAAGCTCTCATCACAACAGCTTGACTCTTACAAAGCAGTTAAGCATAGCACTACATTACATTTCTCTTTGTGGCAAACACAATTCTAGTGATACTATATTGCCTTTAATATATGAAGGCACCTTTTAAGTAAGTTGACAAGCTGATTTTGCAGTTTACACACAGACCTGTATTTACTCAAAGCATATTCTCATAGAAAGAACAACAGATTTGAAAACCAAACAAAAACCCCTCAGAACGCGTACAATTTCAACTTCTGTTCCTTAATTTCACATTTGTCTAATCATGTGAGGTGGAAAACCTCAACTGAGTATTAAATGGCATTTCCTCACACATATAAAAAGCCTTTTGATTTACCTTGAATTCCTGATTCTATCAATTTAATCTTTTGTGTAAGTCTCTTTGAAAGCAGACTACTACTTCCTTAAACAAAAGGTTATGTGTTCATTTTTGAAGAACAGAAATACCTTTGACCTTGACAGAAGAATATACAATTGATGAGAAAAGTCACTGCAGAATCTTCCAACAGATTGATGTGACAGAGCTGAACCTTTCTTTTATCTGCAACCTACTTAAAAAGAAAGGTTTCTACCCCAAAAACCCTTGTGCAAGGTTCTTGCCATGTGGTATTATAAATTTCTGCACAAGGAGGCCCAAAGGCCTTCAAAAGTATTGAAAATTAACCAAAAGATACAACCTATTTTCTCCTGCAGAAGTAACTAACAATAAAAGACCAGAATCTTCTCTTCAGAAAGCCAAATAAAAACTGGCAAGGAATTTTAAAGATCTGTAAGTATGTACCAGTCTTGTTTCATTTACACTGGATCTGGGAAAGCAAGAGACAGAAACACTTTTTTTCCCTTGTCTTCGTTGTCTTGTACAGGCTAAAATAAAATCAATTGCCCTGTGGAAAAGCCTTGTAAAGAAAACTCATAAATCCTATTTATTTATCTATTTTTTCATCACGCTAGAGCAACACAAGATAGGGTACTTTTATCACAGTGCCAGATGGTAAAAGACCCATAACAATCACTGTTCTTCAATTCCAGGGATGATATTCACTGTGCTAAAGACAAAACGGTACCTAGAGATTCATTAAATTATTTGTCCATTTGACTATCATAACTAAACCACATTAAATTATACCAACAATCATCAATAGCCAAAAGTTATGTGCTTATCCTTCTTAAGCAATGTACAAGGATAACAAAAACATCAGAGTAAGATACCCCAAAATTATCACAGTAAATGGAACACTTTTTACATTTGATACCAGAAAAAAATGCTGGGAATGGGTCTTAAATCCTTCCCGTATCTGGCAATGAAAATTCATCTCAGCACTGCATCCTTCCACTCAGGGTCCACATTTTGTCCAACAGCTAATGCATGTCACATCTACGAAAGGTCTTTGGAATAGGAGCTGGAACGCATGAGTCACCTTCCTCATCGCGTGGCCAGAGCGAGTCTCCGTCTCTGCCTGAGATAAATGAAGATTTATGGGGTCAAAAGGAATTCTTTTCAGTCAGGTGGCGTGAGCCTGTGCTTGCTCTGGGATTGACTGTAGCCGCCAGACATTCACCTCTGAAAAAATGTTTGAACACCCTAAAATGAAGGCAGTAACTGGACTTCAGACCCCAAATATTGGGCAGCAGGTCTTACTGTGGTGTATCCATCTAACAGAGACACAGATAGCCCCTCTTGCAATGGATTTTCCAAGGAAACCAGAAAACTCTCTTGTGCATTTGCGTGGAATCCAATCCCCTGGGCACGATGAGCCAGCAATACCCAGAAAAAAATACTCTGCAGTCCTAGAGAGGGATTTGCATATCAAAAGACCCAGACCAAGTCACTTGTAGTCATTGTGTCATCTGGAATTTGGCAGGAGGCTAACCTGCTGGTTCAAATCTCACTGTTGTACTTTGTCAAATCCTACATGCATCTCACGCAGAAATCCTACTTTGTTTACTTTTTTTATCTAACTAGGCTCAGACTTTTCAATCTTCTCCAGTAAAATTTCACCAGAGCTCCATTTAGGATCTGAAGAACGGTAGAACACTTCCTGTCCTTCATTACAAGCACACCCAATCTGGAGGTGTCTCACGTACAACAGATACGTGTGCTCCAGCATCAGTGTGCCACAGACGAGATATTTTTGCTGACATTTAAACAAGGTCACACCCATAATAAAGGTAATAATTAACGAACATCTCTGTCACCACGGTGTTGCAAAGTGAACTTCACATCAAAGAAAAGAGCCTTCAAGTTATCTACAGATTTCAAGGTGTTGTAACAAGATGCTGCTCGTTCGTGTAGGGAATGAACTTGCTAACTGGTTTGCACTGTACATAAACATGAACAAACTTTAACAGATTTCTCTTGTCTGTGTATCTGGCAACACTTTTTTTTTTTTTAATAGACATCTTAGCTGTCCTCTAAAAGTGGAAATGTTACTTTGGACTAACTACGCTAAAACTTCCTTTGTTAACATTATTACCACAGGCATAAAATTTGTGTTTGTCTGTAAAAGTTTGCTAGAACAGATTTCACCACCATATGATTTAAGGAAACTCAATTAATTGTATTTTTAAACTTCCTGTTTCTGGATGGGATGTTACTCAAGACTGGCATAATAATTCAAATACCACCAGTAGGTCCAGCCACCCAGAATTAAGAAGATGGCAACATGGGTAAAGAAAATCGTTTCCCCTGAGATGGCTCAAATACTTCAAGACGAATTTGCTCAAAACCCAAACAAATTCTTCACCGCCACGAAAGGATTTGCTGAGACACCGGGTCACGGGAGGCTAATGGCACTGCGACACACCTACTAAATCTTCTCTCACAAGCTTAATGCAATAAAGAAAATCCTTTTGTGGCTGATACCGCCGCGGGTGCCGTGAACGTCACTCTGCCCGGCAGCGCCCGGCTCTGGAAAGGGAGTTAAGACGCTGGCTGGGACTGCGGTTGGTCTAAGCCCTGTTTGAGAGGAGAAAATCAGACGTGACCTGGCAAAGGAAGGGGAAGAGTGAATGCCGTGACTGGTGTATGGCCTTGCCAGGGGGATAAAACCGAGAGCAGCTTACACTGTGACCTGCTAAGAGAGACGATCAGTGGGACATCTCTCCTTCGGTTTATGGAGCTGAGGAACAAAAATGGAAGACCTTCTGGTGAGGACAAGCATGAAGTTACTGAAAGGAAGGAGGAAGACATGCTTTTTCCTCCTCCGTCACCTTGTTTACTCGGACAAATCAGAAACGATCCTTGATAGGATGAGAGAAAGAATGAGACTGCAAGCAGCTCATTTTTGCCCAAGAGGGGCAGACATTTAAATTACCAGTCGTGCTACCGATTTTGGACGCCAGCCATGGCTGGGGATTTTACCCGTAATTCTCACTGACATTAATTCACAGACTGGCTCCCTGACCAGAAAAGGTCTTGCTCTGGCCTGACCCATAACAAGGAACCTGGGGTGGAGGGTTCATCTGACTCATGATAATTGCCTTACAGGTATATCCGATAAAAAGACGGTCTCTGAGGCATCAGGTTTACGTAGAGACACAGGATCTGCAATCTCCTGGCACACGCTGCAACAGCCAAGGAAAACTGTTACTGTAAGAACTGAGGAAGTCAGTAGGAATCAAGCGATAAAACCATTTTTTTGTTTTGCATAAATATGTAGCTGAAGGAGCACAAAACCTCAGCTTCTGAGATCCACGGGAAAACTACCTGAATGTGGCTAAGAGTCACTCTGAAATGCTACTGTAATATGCTGTTCTTCATTAAGTAAAGTCACTGTAACATTTATATCAAGCACTTATTCCCATATTTTAAAAATATATACTGAAATCTGTGAGCTATTCAAGATAATCTGCTCACAGTACCAAAGGAAAAACACATATCAGTAGCCTCCTCTCAAGTCACACGGCCACATTATACCTCAAACTCCATGCACCTATTTCTTTATTTTCCCTTAGTGTGCAAGATAAAATAGGGATGAAACGAACACCACTTACACTTAAAATAAATAACCACATTTACCAAAAATAAAGACTATAAAACACCAGTGAAAGTAAAGTTGTTACCTACTTATTTCTCCCTTTAACATCGGGGATCTTTGAGGAATGAATCTAGGTTTTCCCTGTGACATGCTATGCTGGAAAGGCAGCAAAACAAAACTGTATTCAGGATAATTATGCATCTTACCCGACACCCTTAAAATGGTAACAAGCTTGTGACAGTTCTACCTGTCATTTTTCAGGAAATCTTCCCTAACTATCTTGAATGAGCTTGAGATATAGTTTCAGGACAAAAGAAAAGGGAGAACGAGGGAAAGATTTCTGATGGCCATCACCGAGACCGGGGATATTTTTTGATCCATGCTTTTGTAGGAGAGGCTCTTTTTATATTATTGCTTAGAAAAGTTGCTCTCAATTCTTTGGATCACATCTCCGAATTAATCATCTTGAAATAGTTTGTTTACTTATTAATTTTTCTTCCAAGTTACCTAAACAAACATCAACAAAAACACGTCTATTCCTTTTACATTCTAAAATAATTTACTTCAGAAATCAAGACTCACCTGGCAGAGTCTGAAAACAAAATTTCTTTCTAACTAAAGGAAGGAACCAAAGGAAGGAAACTTGTAAACTACTAAATTTCCTGCATAAATATTTCTTGTATCCCTTGTTTGGGCATTGCAGATTGGAAATTAAGCCTCAGACAGTCTCTGCTTCTGAGAGAATATACTTCCATTAACTCTCGAGTTAATGCAGTTTTTCAGTAATTTTTTAACATGAATCATTAATGTGGATACTTATGCTGAACCTATTAAGTAATACTGCATTGTCCCACAAACATTTTCATGGATTTATCTATACCATACTGCTGCCTGGTAAGGGAACAGGATTATTTCCATTTTACAAATTAAGAACTCGGGGCAAAACAAACAAACAAACCAACAAACAAAAGACAAACAAAAAAATATTATTTGACCAAGTTATTTCAAGAAATTTGGCAGATCAAGTCCAGATTTCTTCAGTCACAGTCCACTGCTTTAAAACCAAAAATATTCCTTATCATTTTCAAAAACCTCAACTTCCAATTAGCCAAGAAACATAGAAGAAATGAAACATGAATCCACGTTTTCTTTCAAAAATGCCTTTAAGAGACTTGTATATGCATGACCTGTATGGTAGGTTCATCAAGTCAGCGACAGATATACATTGATATCATTAAATGTTTCGTATGTTTTAAGTAAGACAGACAAACCTCTGAATGAACCACAATACACTTCGAAATTTAAATCAATCTGTTGTGGGCTGATTTTTCACATTAGGTCTGTATTTAACAGCAACAGTAATTTTAAAATTTAATTTGACCCCCTCTATCATTCACACAGAAATTTATTTCTTTCCATATAAACCATGAAAACATGCACAATATCAGTATCAACATAATTCTTTCTCTTGGTGATAATTTTGCCAATAATTTAGCAAAACTATCGTCATAAAAGCAATAACGCCGATTCCCTTTCTACCACGAAAGTGGCTTGCAAGGCTTGCCTTGGATTTGAGAAGCAGCAGAAGGAACTCCACACCCCTCTGCCACTTTTATATATAACAGCAAACCAAAAAACTCAGCAGCTATTTCAGGAAGCTTAGTTGTACAAATAAGAAAATACTTACAAGCAGAGGCTGGGGGTACACTTTACAAAAAAAGTCTTTTCTAGAGACAGAGTACTCATTATTAACACGAGTTTGGAAGAAAATCGGGAGGAAGTACATCTAAGGATCAAATCAGAAGCAGTCTTGCAGATTATTTTAAACTATGCATGATGGATGCATTCTGCTCTGTCCTCATTTCAAACTCTGCACAGACTTTTCCCTGCGATAATCTATTCCAGATGAAGCAACTGATATTTCTAGTTTCAACCAAAAAGAAATGGAAAAGAGGGGGTAAAAACCCCCCAAACCGGTAAACTCTTTGCTATTCGATGATTAATCAGCCCGAAACCTTCACTCAACGTTTAACTTTCTCTTATTTACTGAGCTCTTTAATACAGAAGGGAAAGTAAATAAAAGGAAGAACAGCAATTCTTGATTTCTTGCCAGTTTACAGTATTAAAAAAAGAATCTGCGCCACGGGTTGGCAGCCAGCCACACTTACAGTAAGCTATCTACTGTTTCACCCCGCAGGAAGGACAAAGGATTCAGTGTGGGGCTGCTGGGTTTCTCTCTGTCAAATGTACCCTTCAAAACAGATCCCAGGAATATTAAAAACCGCCCGCAATTAAGAGTGTGTTTTTCGCAATCTTGCCTTCTTTTGGTGGAAGTTTTTAAAAAGCCTGAAGTACCGTCGTTAAGAAAGCAGAGAAAGGAAATGGAAGTGTTAAAGAGTCCCAGTGCTGACATTTTAACTCGTTAAATCAAATTACTCCAGCAGAAATATAAGGTGCTGGGTTAAGTAGTTTGGTTCCTATTCCTACGAGTGCACATACTGCTTCGTGCCCTCCCGAGCTGCAGGGATACCAGCACCCACTTCTACGGAAGGGCTTCTACAGGGCTGTGCCACAGGGGAACTCCATCTTCTGAGGGCTTACTCCTAAGGCTTCCTAGGCTATGAAGGCAGCTGTTTGCCAGCAACAAGGAAATCTGAAGTTAGTACTGACTTCTGAGGGTAAATTCCTCAATGTGCTGCTCTATTCCACTACTCCATATGTGCCACGTGAAATTCCCACATCTTGGTCGCTCAAAACCCTCCGACCCAGTGGTAGAAGGCAGAAAGGAAGGCGAAACAGAAGGACAGGAGGAATTAAGGGCCAGGAAGAAAAGAAAAGACAACAGCAGCAATAAGAGGGAATTAGAAGAGGCTAGAGTTAATAGAAAGAGCCAAAAGGAAGTGAATGAAAGCATGATTGAAGAGGAAACAAGTTGTTAAAGGACAAAGAAAACAGCTATGCTGCATTATGAGAGAGAACGCACGTGTAAATGCAGAGAATATGGATGAGAGTTAAGGATCAACGATTATAAATAAGTACAGCCTAAGTGCTCCTTCCACTATTAAAACAAAAACAAAAGCAACACTGACCCCAACCTACATCAAGTGAACATCCATGTGATGTGTCTTTGTTTTATTATGTAGTCTTGAAACTTTCTGTGAATTTCCATCTCTTTCACTCCTACCCTGCCCCCTATATGTCTGGAGGCATTCTATACATTCTCAGAAGCTACATGACATTTTCCCCCCAAATCCCACTATCAGAAAAAGGGGTGTTTCCTTTTATCCATACTGCAGCATCTTTACGCCATTCCTTGATTTCCACGCCCAATTTCCCCAAATTAAATGCTTTTTTTAACTCTGCATTTAACAGTATTTGATCTTTAATCTTTGATATCTTGCAGTCTCTCTAGTCTAAAAATGAATTTTCGTCTCACAGAGAAGAGTATGGGGGGATTCCCAGCTTTCCAGCAAAGAGCTTTTGCTTTCAGCCCTGGAAGAGCTGAAAAAGACGATTTTCAAGTTCTTGACAGTCTTCCTCCCCCCAAGGAAGTAAAACTGCCCAGAGTAACTACTGCAAGTCAGCAACAGCCTTGTTTGAGTAACCTTTGCATCTTACCAAACATCTCAAGTTAGATCCCAACCAGCGAAGGTTGTAAAGATAGGAAAATCATTCTTTGACATGCATCTTGCTTTGCTAAGTATTCCATTTGGGTGTATCTAAAGCTCAGGGTAAGTATGCTTTCTTTTCACACCATGACACAGAGCATAAATTCTGCACATCACATGGACAACTCCTTCCCAGACAGTACAAGCAGACAACAAAAATACAGAAATATTCCAGAACAAACGGTCCTTCAGAGGGAAAAAGGCAGGTCTGAGCACCACCAATGGGTACAGCATGGGATATGGGCTGATAATTCAGTTTCTGCCCCTGCCCAACCTGCAGAAACCACTCCAGGACGGGTTTAGGAAAACCGCGTCTCCCCATCTCCACTTCTGCCTTCACAAAACTGGGAAGATCTCCTTTTGTTCTAGAAGCCTCACAGACTTTTAAAGCAGACTTTATAGGACCTCAGCATTACTGCTTTGTTTCTAGGGCTGGTCTTGCTTTTGTAGACGACAGGATCTTTTATACGTATATTAGACCTGCTGCAGCATTTTAACTTGGTAGCAACAGAACAGACAAGCACCAGGTACAACGTAATATCAAACAAAGTGCAAAACTGATTAGCATAAAATAAGTTTTTACAGCTCCTGCGTTTTGGTTTTTTTTTAAATTAACTCTAGCTTTTCTACCTTTACGGAATTCTGCAAATGAAGACTACCAAACAAAACAGCTTCCACGGGAGCAAAAATACCTTCTCTTGTACCAAGTGCAGGGAAACAATTTTATCTGGAACTAGCATGTAAACAAAACATTTTGGGCATGTTTTTCAGAAAATCCATAATGGTTGTGAAGTGCAACTTCCATGGAAAATCAGTTTTTACATTTATAATCTTCATCTACCCCATAATCGACAGCACAAGTTTTATATTTACTTGCTCCTTTTATCTTTGGAAAGGTTTAGGGAAGTTACTGGCATTAATGAATAATTTATTCTCCCAAATGAAGTTATTGCTATCAAAAGAGTAATTTTACATATTAAAAATTTCAGTTTAAAGATAGTAATTGGCAAAAAAAGCCTTTATCACTAAAACTGCTCAGTGTTTTCTTAATGCCCCACACAAATATTTTCAGTTCAGGTACAAAATACAGCAAATCCTGGTGAGTCTTGTAACAACACACTTGAGTTAAAAAAATTTTTTAAAAAAGTTTTCAACGTATGCATGAAAACCAGTCACTGATTTACTGATTTTTAAACTTCATGGAAGGGTTTCTGTATTTTTTAAAATGAGATAATAGAGATAAGGACAGGAAAAAAAGTCAAGGAAAAAATATTGTATCTTCAAGATTAATACTCCTTACTTAAAAAATATATTCTAAACATAAAGCTTTGATTACAAGTTTTGATTATTCCTTAAAAAAACCCCACAAATTTGCTTACACAAAGCTGAGAATTTGCAAATTCTAGCTCCAGTCCTGCAAACCCCCCAAACTCCCACTAGCTTCAAGGAATGCAGACTTATAGTCACTATTTGCAGAAACGTATTAACTTCAGCATTGGAAATATTTATCCTCCCTAATCTGATTCCCCTCCCCAACAATTATAAAGCAATTACATGAGATAAGAACACATTTCGAGGCACCATTTTTACATATTTTGATAACTGTGTCCAATTACAAGTTTCCTCCACTGCTTAAATAAAATAAACCCTGTACAGACTTTTTTTTTTTTAAAAAATTACTCTGACACAGTGTGAAAGTGTCTCCTACAAGGAAGGAAGGAATTCACTGGAGCTCTGATCCAAAACATATTAGAAGTTAACAGCTTACTTTCAGCTAACTTCAGCGCATCTCCCATCAGGCTGCCAGAGAACTGACCTGGATAGCTTTGAGAAAGGAACTGTACATTAACTCATGGAAATGCAGGAAATCAAGGAATTTTTAACTCCTGTTGGTCTTTTCAAAGTTTAAGATTCTTTGAAATCTCATCAACTGTGACAATACATTCCTGTTTATACAAACAAATGACCTACAAAATACATACTTAATCCTGCATAAGGCTAAACAACTCTCACCTGAGCTTTTGTTAATTAAATAAAAGCAAAACATTATCTTAAACTACAAAACACCAGGCTGTTTTTGTTACATCAGATTTCAAGTACTCAGGGTCCCCTAAGAAAGCAGCCTTTCACTTCTTAAGAAAACTCCACTTATACTATGTCTGGAACATGAAACACTCTATTTATGCTCATTTGTCTTTTCAAAACTTTAGGAGGAAAAGGGGAAAAAAAAGTTGCTCCAATCTGGTAATCTTTGCTTGCAGAATTCCAGAAAGGTAGAAATGCTAAAGTTAATTTAAAAAATACAAGAGCTGTAAAAATTTAAATAATGATGCAGCTTGCACATTATTATACAATACATATTATATAATTATATGTATTTTGCTTCTATACAACAGTTGTATTATTATTCTATATATATTGTTATAAAACAGTAAGAGTATTGGTTTAAGACATAGAAGCTTCTAACTACACTACTAATTATTTCAGTTTACTAGATATTTTATGAAATACCATTGATTTCACTCCTGGGAATGAACTGCTCTAAGTAAAATTGTCCACATTTTTAGCTAGATATACTCGCTAAATTCTCTTCCACATTTGTTCTATCACGAACATGACTCTGTTGCATAGTACCTGCAGCAACTACTCTGAAGTATTTAAAAACTAATTTAAAACCAGTAAGCCATCAACATCTTAACGCAGTACCTGATTACTACCCCAACCGACCCACATCTTTTTGCCGCTAAACCCACGAGTTAAAATTTTCTTTCCATTTGCAACTGAAAGGTGAACCTCAGGTAGTAAGGAAGGGCTGGATGATCACGCCCCTCCCCTGCCAGAGAGCAGCAAGCACAGGAGCAGGCAGCTGTGAGAACCTCTGGGTTTGCTGCAGACCAAGACCCCACCGTGGTCCCAGGGACCCCAGCCCACTGCAGCCCTGCTCCCCCTAGGAAAGATGGCTCAATGCACAATCTTCATGCAACACCTTTCTGCTCTCACCTGAAGCTCCACAAGCAGAACAAGAAAACCGGAAAGATGGATGGATGGATGACAGAGAGAGAGAGATAGAGAGATGAAAATAGATAGATGACAGATGATGGATGGATGGATGGATGGATGGATGGATGGATGGATGGATGGATGGATGGATGGATGGATGGATGGATGGATGGATGGATGGATGGATAGAGGAAAGCATCAACTTCCAGCAAGACTTCCACAGCTTGGTAAGGAAAAGTAGCAGCAACACTGCTGGAGGGGGGGGGAAGAAAAAAGAAAAATGTTTGCAACCCCTTATTGAAACTAATCCTTGCTTCTCCTTTCTGCTTCATCGAAATTTTCAGAGAAGCATCTTCCTTGGCCTGACACGGCTCCCCGCAGCTGCACGGCTCACAGGGGCTGCACAGCTCCCCCAGGCCAGCAGCCATATGTTGCGTTTCTCTGGAAAAGCCCCTAAGAAAATACTGACCCGAACCATATTCCTCACTGATTGTCTCTGGCACAGAAAGCAAAACATGTTATAAATGCATTCCTGACCGAGTGGAGTGGACACTCATCCTAAGGAGGGGTGAGACGCTCCGACAGCTGCCGCCTGTCACTGACACCCAAGAACCCGGGGCCAGCCGGGCACAGGACTCGGCGTTGGGGGGACGTGGGCGAGGGACAGCATGGTGGCATGGGGGGACGTCTCCTCCGGGACGTTGACCTGGGCAGGCAGGGCAAATCCAGCAGGCACCATTTCCAGCTGGCACGCCAATGGAGGTGGGGAGTAACAGCATATTTTGCCCTGTCCTTCACCGGCATGTGGCTTCCCCAGGCCAAGAGTTGGCTGGCTCCTCCGCAGGTAAGCAGGTGACCTCCTGATCGACCGACAGACATAACATCAACCACGCCGAGAGCGCGGCCCACTCCGCACAACCTCCTCTTCTCCTGCCCACGCACCAGGAGCGACACGCGAGGGGCCCAGTGGTTGAGCACAGACCTGCCCACTGCCTGACAAAGGAGGTCAGCCGAGGTAGGGATGAGCCTAACCGATTAAAAAAAAATAAGTTATCCAGTATCACAGGGCTGTCTCAAGCACCCCTGCTGCCAAGAGAGATGTATTTCATCTTGGCCTTGAGCCAGCCTTAAGACATCCCGTTTCAGTTCCTGATACTTCAGGCATTTGCTCTCCCTACACCCACTTTACAGATATAAACATGGGCAGGAAAAAAAGAAAAAAAAAGAAAGAAAAAAAAAAAAAAGACAACCCCATATTCATCTTGTGCAAACATCCAAGGCTCAAATTAAGAGGAATGCAAGAAATCGCTTCAGCTGGGAACCGGGGACGTTGTGAAGACTTTGCTGCACAGGCCACTCCGATGCTGAAAGAATTCAGGCACACACACTGTGCATTCCAAAGAGGCAGCGGTTCCCTCCCTTGTCATGCAGCATTTTGTCTGTGATTTATTAGAAGAAGGAGCTATTGGATTACACAAACTGGGAACAAATGTACGTAATTCTAGCGATTGAAAAGAATTCTAGATGTTACAGTACATATATAAACACACAGCGACACTGGACAGATATGTACAGATATGAATGTATGTAAGTAAACACTAGGGTAGTTAAATCCATTTTATAAGCACAAATCTTTTGTTTGCAAAAACCGGTAAAAGTGGAATGCTCTCACATACTCTAACACACTTCTGGTCTTTCTTTAGACTGCAGCTACAAATTAAGTTGGTCCATCAATAAAAGAATGTGGGGAAAAGGGAGGCACCAAGGTCACAGGACAAATACAAGCAATAACTCTCATACAATGCCACAGGCAGAAAAAAAAAGTATCTAGTAAACCAGATACCATTTAATAGGCCCAGTAAACACTCAATTGGCAAATTTCTTCCATATATATGAATAACATAATGCAAATTAACTGTAGTGCACTAAATCACAGTTCTGATTCAGCAACATTCCTTGTAGTGTTTGAGAAATAAATGTGAAAAGAGTAGGAAATGCCAATGGGATAACTGAACAATTTTGCAAGTAAAGGGGATATTTTACATGTCAATGGGACTTCTTTTACAACTACTGATTATTTTCTGAAGGTGTCTCAAACCTCATGTGTCAGGGTATTTTGGGTTTGATTTTTTTGAAGTGCTTTTAGTTTCACCTCTGAATAAATTCGGCAAAAACATGAAATTTCATCGCTATGATGTGTGCTTCAACTTAGGTAACAAGTAAAGGCATCTAAATACCACCTAAGAATCTGTAACAAACTGTCTTTATGTTTCTGGATTTTTTTGCAATAGTTTATTTCCTGCATGTAATAAATTATCTGCCAGTGTTTTAGAATTCCCCATTCTAGTACAAGTTGATAAACAGTGTTTCCTCTTAAGGAGTTAATATTATTTTCAATCCAACAATAGCTTTGATAATGATTACCATTACTTATAATCTACTGTTTTGCAGGGTGTATAACATAGTTAGATGATGCTTAATTTTGCTCATGCTCTGAGACTGCATTCCTGATAGCTCCTCTGGTTCATTGTCATTATGCATGCTGCACCATGCTGTACCTTTTAGGAACGTTGACTTGAGAAAGTATGTTTCCAGAATACGTTATTCAAATACTTGATTAATTTGGGTTCAAAATCACAAATTTCTTTAAAGTCAGCATTTGGTTTCCTCTAAGGTGAATGTTCTGAAGAGAACATTTTCTGACAGACTCAGACATCCTTGTTTGAATTTAACGATACACATCACATTTAGATCATGAATGCAAACCTGCTGAAGACAAACAACAATAACACCCTTGGACAGTATGACAAGTAATGCACACAAACAGCAAGGTAAGCCTTCAGAGGGAGCTTGTTGCTTCCCAGTTCTTACTCTCATCCTCTGCTGTAACAATTTTCTAAGCTAAAAATGCATGAGGGCAGATGAATGGTCTGCTGACCCCCCCCTGCAGCCCCAAGCCAAAGCCAGCTATGAATGCTATTTCATCCCTGCTTTGCATCTCTGCTTTTTCACAGATTCTGTGGTGCTAGAAAAGGTCCAGTGGGACCAGCCACTACACTCCAACACAACCTTCTGGGTTGGTTTCCTTCCCAACCAACCTAGAGGGAAAAGGTTTGGTTTCCAGAGGCAGTTCCCTCACCCACCCTGTCCCACCTCCAGACCCTGGGGAAATGGGACATCTTGAGAAGATGGGGGAGGCCTCCTCTATACACTATGTATTTCCACGCTTAAAATGCCTTCCTTTCTCAACAGATACAACATATTGATATTGCTGCACATGCTAATCCCTCCTTCGTCAAAGAGCTCTGTAATTAACTGGGCTCATTTTGATCAGCAATACCTCCTCTTCTAATGCTGTCAGTAACTTTCACAATCCTACAGATTCTAGCCTTCCTTCTGATCATAAAAAAGTTAGATAAATATCTATTTAACCTTTTCAGATACATGTAAGTGTGAAATCACTCAAAGTAAAAGTTACTGAAAGTAACTAAGCAACACGATTTACATGTTCAAATCAACTCACCTCACAGCTGTACATGTGTGAGCACTGCAAAACTCAACCTTCATTTCATGTGCTTCATTCCCTCTACATCCACCAACATACCCTTCACTCCAAGGGTGTGACAAAAAGGGCAGGATCAGGAGTTGGGGAAATCACCAGTTTGGATTCACTTGTCCATGTTCATGGTGCTCAGTGCAAGTTATACATATTTGTGCATGTCACAGCCACACTGATGACCGCCCCAGGTTGCCCCAGAGACCACCACACTGTCACAGTTCCATCACTCCCTAAGCCACCTCAGACATTCTAGTTAGCTCATTATCTTTGGAATAATAATGCCAAAACATACTTGATGATCGCCATCAAAAGGCTTCTGTTTCCGCTTATGTTAATTGGAATATTCTCTTGAATTAGTATTTTGGGAAAAACATTCCAAGCTTATTGATTTGGGAACAGGGAGCTCCCCACAGAGTGCGGGGCTTACTCACGAGAATGAGTGACAGATCTGATTCTGGTATCTCTTTGCAAGAAGACAGAAAATGACGTGCTGAATTTTCAATCATAAAAGAGCGGAGGAAAAATATTTTCATGTGAAAATTATCAGGTCTGCAGATTAGGAAAGGACAAATAAATATAATTCACAGCAATGACTTTTCGGGGTTTTTTTTTAAATGTAGAAAATGCAGCAGGTTTAAAAAACTCAATTTCCACAAAGCAGCTATGCATGCAGCTCAGTAAGAGGGCAGAACAGAAAAAAAAAAAAATTGCACAAAAACACAAACACAAATAGCAGAAATCAGTGTGAGCTGGTCCAGCCCACCACGTGGTGGCTTCCCCTTGATTTACAATGACCCAAACCCTGATGCAGGCTCAGGAGAAGGCCCTTCAAGACGAACCACCTCGAAACACAACGGTGCATTTTCCAAGGACATTAGCTCACTTGGTTGAGCGTGGTGCTGAAACACCACAGGTCGCAGGTTCGATTCCTGTTCGGTCCTTATGGGTTGCATGATCTAGTTGAGAGGTGTCCCTGCCCACAACAGGCAGGTTGGATTAAAATGATCTCTAAGGTCCCTTCCAGTCTAGGTCATTCTATGATCTATGATTACACCCAAAGGCTGAAATGATGTGGAGATGCAACCGCAAGATGCTCAGCTTCTACCTGAGCATGCTCCTGGTACCCCTCTTGAAGAGGGAGCTCTTTTCCCTTGCTAGCAAGGTACATTTCAGCTAAAGAATTATTTATAGACTTCCTGCAAGTGACTACTCATAGCATAGATGAACACCAGACAACAGCTCTGTTCATTCGCCATCAGCAACCAAGAAACGTTTCTATCAACAAACATTTGAGCAAGCAACTCATTCAGTTTGTTCCAAGCATCTTAGGCTAGAAAAATAATGACGACGAGCAAACTTAAGGAAAAGAGATTATATGCTGGCTTGCTCCTCCCCACCGCCATTTCTCTCTGAGCATCTCTTACTCTCTGACAAAAAAATAAAGCTGAATACCAGGACATTTTCTTGTAGGGAGAATTTAAACTAAGATTTGTAAACACAAATCCTGCATTTGGTGTTTACCCAATACATATTTTTAGTGTCTACCTATGTAAACAGTGAAAGAGTGAAAACAGTTACAGTATAAAACTAGCAAAATTTAGTAACACTTAATTCCTTGCATGCGGGCCCTGGAGCCTCAGATGCCACAGAGGTTCACTTCAGCGTGGGGAAAGCCTGCGGGCTCCTACGTAGACGTTTTCATGAACCGAGCAAAGGAGAAAAGTAGTTAATTTGTTCTTGGTATATACAAATATCATCAGGAGCCAAAAAGTCATGCCGAGACTTTACAGTAATAACTTATTATAATTCAAAACCTGTCACAAAAAAACTCACAGCAGAAACTGCTGACGCTTGCTACTGTACCACCTATAACCACTGTCCTGCAGGATTACAGAATCACTCCTTTTCAGATACGATCCGAAAAATCACTAAATATGGAGAACAAATTCCTAAGAAAACAAACCCTTACCACACCAGCATTCTATAATATTAGGAAACTATTTGCATCATGAAGCTTGTGCTAAAATACTTAATGATCTCATCCTTACCATAACAAATTATCTGCCAGAAAAAGACCTTGAAGGTCAACACTGGCAACAATTAAAAAGTAATGAAAAACATTCATCCCTTAGGCAGAGTTACAATTTCTAAGTTTGAAGCAATGTGCTGTATATTTTATTAGCTATCACCTGTTTAATTATTCATTGGAGCTCCTCTTATGCTCCATAGAGCAACCTCACATTGCTAAGATTTCCATTTGAATGCTATTACCAATTCAAGGACAAATCTCATTTAAACTTTAGCTTTTGTTTTTATTTTCCAAAACATAAATTATGTTCACAAACTAATGGGTCTGTCATACTTGCTATTTTTAATTCTGTTCACATTAGCTTCAACCTGGGACCCCATACACCCACCCCTCTGATGACGATATTTTGAGCGTCCGCATTCATCTGCTCCAGCACTCCTACAAACCACACAAATTTTCAACCAACTGCATCCCTTCCTTGGCCAGCCAGAGTAATTTTTATTCCTGTCTCATTTGCAGTAGCAGCTCACTCAAGCACAGCATTTTCTTAAAGAAACTCACCAAGTTCAAACAAGGCGATAGCGCCGTGAAATAACTTCTACGCTTCAACTGCCATTTAATTACGCTTCCTGAATTTCCTAGCAAGTAAATAAAAACTTTCTCAAGGTTTACTGGAGAAATAAGGAGCTGTAAGAATAGAGCAGGTTTAGATTGGTATTATCTGCAGCTCTTAATTTGTCCTTCACTGTGGTCATACACAGTTATGCCCTGCTAGGGATTCCCAGAAAACACAAGGGAACTGAGCTACAGTAGCCTTTTTTTTTTTTTTTTTTTGAGGTAAGAGAGGAAAAGCCCATCTGCTCTTTTGTCATCACCAACTTCAGATAGCTTCCATATTAAAAGTTTCATTAGTGGAAATATGTATGTGTATTGCACGGAAACATTTCAAGTGGAGAGGGAGTAACCACAGATCTGAAATGGTTTAAGATGTGCTTTATATAAAACCATTTTGATAGAATAACAAATGGAAGATGTCATGAAAATTGACGTTAACCCCTTTTTTTGCCTTACTACTCCTTGCAAAAATACACCCATTTTCTGAACTTCACTTATAAATGAAAATGTGTCATCTATGATGCCTTTATAGGAGAGAAAGAACAGTGAGACAGTAAAGGAAAGGCTATGTGATAAAAATATTTATTCCTTTTAAGGTAGTTTGAATTTCATGACACGTGGTAACCCAGAGAAAAATCAAAATGAGCACGTTTTTCCATATAATGAACAGCCAAACTCTACCTAATGCTCTCAGAAAGTATTGATTCAGTTTAATTAAACTCAGCAGCTCCTAAAAGCGAAAGATAACACTGCTTTCTAATACTCCTTGGTAACAGTGAAAATATACTTCAAGCAGCAAGAAGAATTGAAATTTATCATGCAAGAGAAACCTTCCACCACTCAGGCTTGGTTTCGTGACACTGTCAGTATCACCAAGAAAGTGAATTGTTTACATAACGGGGAAAATTATTTACAAGCATTACTCATTAGGGTGGCAGCAAAAGCAACCTTAACACATTTCAAATTAAACCTAATTCCTAAGATCAGATGAATTTTGATTTTGCAATATCACAACATTCGTTTGAGGTGGAAAACAGAAGTTGTATAGTAGCTTCCTTAAAACTTCATTTGCTGAGCTTGGGAAAGCGACGTGGCAGAAAGGGGGGCACTGGTGGGTAGCTCCCGGGCAGAATGGGGCAGCCCCATCCCATCCCTGCCAGGAAGACAGATAGGAATATCTTTTAAATATATACACACACCTCGGTGTAGCATCTCTCTATGAATAACCACATTTTCATGTCCAAAATTACCTGTTGACTACAAAGACAGAGAAACCTAAGACTAGCAGGAGACTTCTGTGCACGTGCTTTGCTTTACCAATGGGCAACACAGTTCTGCAGCATGTTCCAGGCACGTGGGGAAATTACTGTACAGACGGATCACTATGCTCTGCCCTTGCTGTTGCTGAGGAAGTGCACATACACTTGCTTTTGCTGCAGAGAAAGTCTTTTAAAGCCTTCCTGATGAGACCAGAAAATCTGGACAGACCTGTTCCTTGTCGGTCTAATTAAAAGGCCATCAAGATGCTGATCCAGTAGCGAAACCTGAAGGAACACATGTGGGAACATACACAGTCTTAACTGGAAACAACGGCAAAGGGACACCATTCACCAAGACTGTTTGGTCAGGAGACCCCTTATATTCCTCCTTCACATTATGGAGCATATGGGCTCCTCCTGAGGGCAACTTTCAACCATCAGTGAACGGGGAGAGGGAGAAAGAGTGAAATCCATCCACAGAGATGGGAACAGAATGTCCATTTCTGGGATTTGGGTAACAGAATAACAAAGACTCCATTTCAGCACCCTTTATCCTAAGTTACATGCAGTCATTAGCACCCTCCTATATTCTGTTTGCTCACTTTGGTCAAAACATGCTCAAGCCCATCATCAAAAAGAAACACGGGGCCTTTGCCCAGATCCAAATGACATCTTGCATGCCAAAACTGTGACCCACCTCTCGGACATGCTCTTTCATCTCCCAAACTACTTCTCCTGAAAGGGTGCACTGAGGACACCTCCAGCCTTTCTAGAAATCTCTATGTGGTTCTAAAGGATAGAGTGGACCCCTTCTCACATGTTCCCAGAAGTCAGTAGCATCCAATGGCAAAATCTGCTCCACTAACCCAAGCCCATCAGCAGGGTTCATGGAGGCCAAGGATGAGGAGGGCTGATCGTAACTGCTGCATAAATACCTTCAGCACGTCACTCGGAATGCCTGGCATTAACTGTCTAGTAAGGAAAAACAATTTACTTCTAGATTTTCCCACAACGGTGTTAAGCAGTAGCCAGATGGAAAAAGGGAATAGAAAACTGCCATCCATTACAAGACGTCTTTAAGAAATCTGCCTGCTTTCTCCAGATGGACTTATTTCACTTCGTTCTTTGAAGCAAACCTTAATCCTTTCTAACAATAGTCAATCTCAACACGATCGCCTAGCCCCTATTCTACAATTCGTTTTGTCCCAAATCAGGTGTAAGCGGTACCTTAGCTGTTTGGGACACGTGCTACAAATGCAATCCAAAGCTCCTGACGTCAATACAAACTTCCTTTTTTAACTCAATCCTCCAAACTTTTCTAACAAGTCAGTATGAGCCATTTAGTAATCCAAGGCTGGACATGAAAACCAGGAAAATAATTATCAACTTTGGTACACAGGAACACTAATGCCAAGAAGGCTACTGACAGTAAACATTTTTCCACTGTTAAACATTTACAACCAATACACTTCTAATTTCTTGTCAGGCTTAGATGCTGAAGGTACGTGAGGCTAGTTCCTTCAACACTTGCATCTCAGACAAGAGGATTTTGGAGGAACGGACATGTTCTGTGTATCTGTACATTAATTAAATTGGACAGTTTTAAATGAATAAACTCTGAAAAATGATAAACTAGATATGCAAAATATGTCCACCTTGAAACACCTTTAAACCTTATCATTGGGATTTCACAAAACTGCACAAAACCAGACCAAAACTGCTGCTATCTACATAAGCCAGTAGTAAGAGCTTTCCATAATATGACTTTCACGAATGAAGTGAGGAGCTGATTTTATCTGGTACACCACAGTAATTTGCTGTGCAGCTTCATGAAACTGCTACAAATGGCATCACAGCCCAAACCCAATTGTTGCTGAAATGCATTCAGTAAAATGGAAAATACAGAGAAATAAAACACAGTAATTGTCTCAACCCACATTACATATTGTGTTTCTAAATTATATAGTATTGTACATTCTCGTTTTTAATATAGTTCCCATTGAGGAATTGGTAACACAGAAGACATTCTTTGACCTTTTCCCTCTGAATATCTAAATAATATATCACACAGGTTTATAAACCAAATAACTCTCTAGTCTTTTATTAGCTCCCAAGGGATAAAATCTGTTTCAAAAAACCACCACATGTAGCAACGCATAAAAGAGCTAATGCAAAGCACTTTCCTTGCCATCGTATTTCTCACCTGCATCACAATTTTCTCCTATATGGCTACAATTGTTTGAGTTTATACACATCTGGAAGAGAAAAACTGGACTTCTAGCACTTGAAAATCTGCACGTCCTAATACAATAACCAACAATACAAACCGTGATCCCGCGCACCCACCGATTCACACTTAATGGATTGAACACTCAGCGCTGTTGTCTCTTGAAAGGCTTGACCCAAGCAATGGACAAAATAACTCATCAAGCTTTTCTATCCTCCAGATACTGCAGAAAGTATTTCATGGACCAGTTCCAAATTTAGCAGGATGTTAAAAACCACACAGCCACCAGATAAGTAATTTGTGGGGCAGCTAAATCAAAAAGCTCGGCAGATCCTTTAAAAGAGGCCTTTCGGGGATTTTGATTTGATAATGTTTGTATCTCTACAATTAATCACAAAATAATGAAGGATTCAAGCCATCACAGTCAGGGATTGGGAGTGTGAAAAGATGCATGCTGTGCATGACAAGAATCGATGTGCCAGAACAACTCGGGGAAAAAAGCATAATACGAAACAGTTGATGTAAGTCGGAAACATTGGAAACTTTCAACCTGCAGCAGCTTAGGCAAAGCCTTTGTATATGCCCAGTCCCACTGATTTTAATGGGGCCATGAGTGCAAATAAAAAGCCCCTTGCAGGAGCTTCACTGCCAGACCACGCATCAAGCGACACGTCGGGAGAAGCCGTCAGGACTCCAACTGATGTGAGATCAAATCCTCCGTCTAAAGACCCAATTCCGTCTGCTTCTAAAACTCGAAGCAGATGCTATCTCAGAAAATGGGCATTATAAACCACCATTAAATTCAGAGCTTATTTGAGTTTTTCAGGGGTTTGTTTCTGGGGTTTTTTGGGGGGCATGTGACATACGTCTTAAATGTACTGGAAAGAAACAAAATATCTGATGCTATCAGACTTATTTACAAGCCTCATTTTAGAACTCTATTACAATATCATTCAAGATCAATTTGTCACATTGGTTTGCATAACCAAAATTAATGAGTGGCACAACGAATAGTTAACATGAATTTTGAGCTGCTTCCTCCAACGAGGCAAATATTTCAGTAAAGTTTCCAATTACATGACAGAAAATTATCTGACAAAGAAATAAAATACTAATAACTTGTTTATCTTCTGTTTCCAACTTCTCAGTTTTTGACAAATGAAATCGTAAGCTGAAATATTCCTGGAGTCTTTCCAACACAGAGAGCTCACATTGGTAAGTTTTTTTAAACTTTGTGCTTTATTCCAAGTTAAAACTACCATGGCCATACATAGGTTGACTTTCCCCTCCTCCCTCCACCGATGAGTTGTTCCTCAGCATTTCTGCAAGATATTAAACATGGTCACAATGAATTAGAGTTTTAATTCCCACAGCCATCCTCTGGTGAAATGCCGAGTGAAATACTAGACCTGTGGAAAGCAACTGGGAATGGTCATCAATTCTCCTGAGAGCAGATTTCAACCCCCCGACAGATTTTCCTCCTTGTCAATTCCAACAGTAACAAGTGGCTTTTTAAAGAAGGTTTTTCCCCCCCACATCTCAACGAGATAAAATACCAGTTCCTTGCCATTTTACTTCGTTATTTTCCAAGACCTGTCAATAACAAAGTGTTTTTTGACATCATTTCCTTAAAAACAAAACACTTGCCTTTTGCCGAGCGTTGAAGAAAATTCTACCTGCACTTGCCCATTTAAAGTCTCTCAAGTATGTCTAAAATTATTTTACAGTTACAAAAATTTAAATAATTGGAAAAGCTTAATAAGACAGCTGATGAAATCAGTTAATGCAAGATTTTATTCCATCTAATATAGAGAAACTGAAGTAGCTACTGATGCAATAGTTAAAAATGCCTTGTGAGTTTCATGGTTTATTAAAAACACAAAGATGACAAAAGTTGTTAAATTTATCAAAAACAAAACCCCAATGAAACAAAGTTAAATACTGCTGTGACCTTTTAATCTAACGTTTACGGAAATCTAGAAGCAGTAGGTGAGCATCTTACTGGTACATGACACCGATGGATATCACACAGCAGCATGCACCTTTGAGACGCCCGGACACTGCTGTGTCCCTTTTCCTTCTGTCTGTCACAAGCATTCGATATAACCATTTTTCCCATTATCTGAAAAACGACAAACGAGAACATGAGTTGCCAGCAAAGCCTGAGCAGTGAAACAGTTGTCATGAACACTTTTACTTTCAACAGGAGTACAGATTTTTCTGGGATTAGTTCAGTGCTGAAAAAGCTCACTGAATGTGCAGATAATTTCAGCTCCTATGAACTCCAACATGTGAATAAATGCTCAACTGAGTAGTCTGGTTCAGCTTACATGCATAAGGCTATTCGCTTGACCAAAGCTACTTTTTTTCACTTACAGTATGAAGGATCATCCTTCTGTGGTTACAGTGTGGGGAGGGAGTTTTGCTGAAAGGTTATCTTTTACTGTAATACAAGAACCTTCTAAAAATACTGTAGTTTTTAAACTTACTACCTATTTATACTCTAGTTGTACATTGTGTTTAAATCTCAATTCAGAATACTTTTTGAAGTATATAATTTATATTTCCTAGAAAGCATCTTAACTGTTTGCAAAGGTGATCGTGACTCCCTTAATTATCTGGTTTTGGTATCATAATATACTTCTACTGGTTTGTACATTTAATTATCTGCAAGAGCTTTCTCTTTTTATTTAAAATAGTCACAGCTTACATGATAACTTAACTTTATTAGCTCAAAATTCCGCTTTTGTTTTCACTTCTCCATTTCCCTTCATATAATGCATCTAACCCAGACACAGGGCAGGCTGTTCAGGTTTGCCACCGCTGCCAGAAATAGGGATAACATGTCGCTTCCTTCTACTTCCATACTCAAGGATATCACGTTTTAGTCCTGGCTTCTGAAGTATGAACGCTGCCGGCTGCTGCGTGTGGACCTACCTCCTGTGCCCGGTTAACTTGAAAGCTTGACCAGGCTACAGAGAGAGCTGCTCTGCAAAATATCCAGCACTGACAGGCGGCAGAAAAATTAACTGAAGCCCAAATACAGGATCTTTCAATTTTTTTGATTTTACTGGTGTCAGTTGGTAGATTTTCAATAGGCCTCCTATCATACTTTCTTTTTTTTCCCCTTCCCCTCCTCATTCTGGGAGCACAGCCAATCCCCAGCACAGCAGCTGACTTTCCCCTGAACTAACTAGAAATATTCTGATAGACTCTATTTATAGACTCAAAAACTTAGGACTGGAAGCAGCCAACCAAATTTTTCCATTCCTTGCTCCCCTCCACTATCTATCTATCTGTCCCAGACTAACCTAAATTCCAGCCTTCTATGTTTGTTGAGGGGGAACTATCCTACCCAGAACAGGTACACCCTCGGCACGCACACCTCTTACACATCCACAGCACCTGTGGAGACCCTTGCACACAATTTACTTAACAGGCTAAAACAACACGAATCTTATGTCACTTTTTAGACAGTATTCATGCTGATCTTCTCTCCTGCCACTACAAAACAAAACTGAAGAAAAATCAAGATTTCTCTGAGAGGTTCTTATCACCTGTATCTCAGACCTCTGCTAACCCAAGACACCGATTTGGACATGCACATCATTTCTTTGTTTACTTTGATGAAATTAACAATAAATAAAAATTTTTAGCAGGCTTAAACAGTGGAAGATACCTAATGATTTTGGGTTTGCTGTATTTTTTGTACACACATATGCATACAGACATATATATATAGTTAATACTGGCAGAAGTCAAGTAAGGTTAGTCCTCATTAGTTTAGGCACAGTACAAATACACGGCAAAAGAAAAACTATGTCCCAAAGTAAGAATAATATTTCAGCGGATTTGTCCTTGGACACATGACCCTCTAAAATTATTTATTTACAATACTATCAGATTCTGTTGAGCACTTCATACTGCAGATAATGTATCAAAAGTATGAATTTTAAAATAGAAAGACAAGCGTGCTCTGGAAGTAATACCTGGCAAATCTGATTTTTACTTAACCTTACAAATGTTGCTAGGAAACTCTACTCAATATTTACTTCAGGCCTTTAAAGAAATAGACTAATTCATATTAAGCTACTGGTGGGAGCATTGAGGACTTGGCGGAGAAGCCCCAGACTAAATTTATTCTTGACATCTCACTTTCCTAATCCACAGACCTGACGTAATATAGAAATATAATTAAGAGCTGGATACGCAGTTACCTTACATCTGCGGGACTTGTAACAGTACGGGTATTTTGGACATCACAGGCAGAGGAAAGTAACAGAGACAAACACAAAGTTCTGCTTGGTTTTGTGCATGCTTAATTAATAAAAATTAAAAAAAAAGCAACAACATTAATGCAAACTCTTCTACAAATTGCAGACGATTTTTACATTTCTGCCTTCTGAAACGTGGATAATTTAACATATTCCATAATTGACTCAAATGCCCAGTACAGAAGTACCTTCTCGTGAAATGTAAGACTGTACCAAAAACAGTAAATGGGAAATATTTGTGTATTTACTGTTGTCTTTCAAAGTGATGGCATGAAATACATCTATAAAAAAACAGTCAAAGTTATTTCTTGTAAAAGTAACTGAGGAGATGTTGAATATTCTCAGGTTTTACTCATCTAAGACAAAACTACAAGTTTTTCTAGGATCTCGTGCACTATATTAAGCTTCCATCCTCTTGTACCAATACCTGCTACTCTCCTTGCTCCTATACTAATTCTCTTCTTTGTCATTAAAACATATTCCTCACTCCTCAGCATTCCTGATCTCAAGCTCATTCCTACTTGGCACCGAGTATTTTTCCCACCCAGCGTGAAAACTGTACTTATTTCTATCGACTTAAGTCTTATGACTTTAAGTCATGCCAACACTGGTATCGCCTCTGAGTTTGGGGTACACCACATGACGGAAAAAAGCCAATATACATCCCAGTCATCAGCAACTCTTCCTATAGAGCTAGATCCAGCACAAGCTCAAAGCCTCAGGTACTTTGAGCAGAATTTGGAAAGAAATATAAATGTCCACTCCGCCAGCACTGGGGTAGGGAAGTCCCCAGCAACGCCTTCCCCCCAGTGCTATCACTCAAACGCATGGCTGGGGCTGCGATCTCCTCGTGCTTTGAAGAACACCAGCTTTGAGAATGAGCTCGGCAGATGGAAGACCAAGCTTCTGTCCTGCACGGGAGTCAGCTTTGTGGACCTTGCCTTAGCACAACTTTCTTTCAATAAGCACAATATCAAGTGTTTCTGTTGAAGCAAGCAGAACCTGAGGCTTCTTGAGATCATGGAAAAGGCCAATACAGATAGAAGGACACAGAATAACGGTGGAAAACATGGAGAATATTACTCATCACAGCATGGAGGGCTGGAAATAAGAAAAACATGAACCTCGTCTTAAGAAGTTAGTGAATGAGCTCAAAACTCATCTGGATCCTGGTATTAGACTGCTGATTCATTATCAATTAAGATAGGTTTATAACTCTCTTTTTCCTGTACCTGCCTTATAAATATACTTAATGGCTGTAAGTCATTTATAAGCCACTAATATATCACCTATTCAACTCAGCTTCATAATAAAATTAATTTATCAGACATCCACAATATATAATTAGCTGCAAATCAATAGGTTTACTTTACAAAAAATTATTGACCCACAGAGTAGTTTTTTCCTGAAATCATAAGTTTTTAAAATAGTTTGCCTAAGTTACAGCTGCTTGTAAATACTTAATGCTGCTGCCTACGAACAAAACAAATCTGTTTTCCTTTACAGATTAGTATTATAATAAATATGAGAATATCTGCAAACCATATCTAGGTCTTTCAACTGGTTGAAAAGAAGTGAAATTCACTAATGAAAAAACAGGATACAGCCTATTTGTCATTTCAGTTTCACTTCCTACTTCCAGGATTTAATTCAGTTGTTTCTAAGATTTCTGGTGTGCTGTGAAGGAAGAGTAAGAAGGTGCTTTGCTCACTCCAGGCACAACTTCTGAACAAACGCATCTGCTGAAAACAGTGCCTCCAGTTTTTCTGCGGAATAATTTCCTCCACCTGTAACCCTGCTTCTTTCTCCGATTACAGATCCTTGAGCTAACAGGTGAAAATGTAATTAGCACACAGGCAGCATCTACATCGCAGGCAGCGTGGTGCAATAGGAGGAGATTTGGCAAGAGGAGCAGGTGGTCCTGAGAATCCACTACCCACTTCACAGGTGCCACAAGGGTTATGCTTCAGCCAGCTCCAGCAGGGACCCACGGGCAGGACAGCCCATTAAGCATTGCCCTGGGCAGCTTCTGGAGTGCTTTTTTCATTCGCTGACGGCTAAGAGGAATCTGTTCTTTCACTCTTCAGCTGCCCCATGATGTGGACTGCAGCACAGAAGATGGAGTCAACTGGAAGATTCACTTCAAAAGCATATTTCCGATTCGAATAAAAATGCTAAGAGAAAAGCAGCAGGTTTGTTAGCAGCCCTCTGAACACCATCAACTCTTGTTTATGTTCAGAAAGAAATGCAGGACAATTTGCAGACCCACAGTAGCTGCAGTTTTGGCCCCCGAAGGAAAAAAAATGAAGTAAATCAGCAACTCACATTTTCACTTTTATCTCTGTATAAATTAGCTCCTCTGATTTGTTTCCTTTTTAAAAACAACTTGTCCATGCAAAACAGTCATCCTCTTTGCTTCTTCCACCAAATGGGTTTAATACGAAGTGTGTAACAGTCCTTTATCTTATTATCTGTATGTGCAGTTTGAAGTTGTCATTACCCCATATTTAATCAGTCAAAATTGTCAATGCCTGATATCCTTTTTAGCATCAAATCTTCAAAAACATAAATTCCAAGCAGTTTCAAGAAACAGAAAGGTTAGTCGAGAAACAAGTGCAAATCAAGTGCATTGTTTCACTGCAACATTATCTTATGTCATTAGTTGGCAGCAGCCATAAAGCTCTGGACCACTTCCAATATTTACTTCCATACACCGAGTAGAAGCTGACACGTCTAACCCCCCACTTTGTTCGTCTTCCAGCTAGTTTACATGGATTCAGATTAAAATAAGGATTTAAAAATCCTGATCGAATCAATTGGAACTATTCTGTTTTGCCACCGTGTATCTGAGGGAAGACGTGTATGTAAGGCAAAGCTGTACGGGGTTTGCAGAGCTAATCCTGCAGTAATGTGGTTTTGCTGGATGCAATTTACAGCGACACAGGTTCAATGCAGAATTTTGACAAGCCAGCCACGTTCAGTAACTTCTTCTAATCCTTAAGGAGTATTTATTGGTCAGTATTTGGTTTTAATTATTAACCTAAGAAAGCCTTAGTGATCAAAACAAACCAATTTAAAGAGAAAATAACAAAAAACAAGGCATGGTGCACCCTGAAGCCAAGTGAACAGGCTACTAGATGAGGGGCAATCCTCAAAGAAATGGGTGGAGAGGACCTCCACCGCAGCATCCCACCAGGGTATCCCATCCTCTCCCTGCCAGGTTCCAGGTGCCCAGAAAGCTGCAGGAGCCTCCTGCCACATACAGCTTCAGAGAGCACGTTTACTACCCAAACATATGGACACAAAGGATTGTGTCCAACCCTGGGACAAGACCTCTTGCCAGTTAAGGAAAGCGACATCTGCAATGGTCCAGAAATCTGCATCCCTTGACCAGTGGCCCAGAACAGAAGACACGTGTCTATTTTCTACTGAACACGAAAAAAAAGAAGAATGGACCTTGATCCTTAGACATGGCAACATAATACCGTATTGTCTTCAAATGAGACTCTTCAATTTTTCTGGGAAGTTTTCACATAACCCAGGATTAACAACTATGCAAGGTTTTTTTGTTGTTGTTGTTTTTTAATTAATTCATCCAAACGAGTTTGGAATTTAATGAAGTTACATCTAGCACAGTAGATCTGAAGCTACCATTAGAGGAAGAGCTCCCTAACTGCTCTAACGTACTGCACTCTCTAGCACAAATTTAATTTAGTTTAAAATAATGAAGCTGACAGCTCAGATAGTCTGCCTGGAAACAGTGCAAATTTCCCACCCACCTTCAGTTGCAAGGTCCCTGGCACTCCAGTCTTCAAAAACGTTGAAGTGCATGACAGGTTTCTAGAGACAAGCCTTCAGCAATGCTAAAAATGAGATCTCCGACCTTTCAGAGCAGCTCATATTTGAACTCAGGTCTCCTGAGGGAAAAATAAAGGTTGCTGTCTTGATGCCCCAACCTTAAGGTGTGCCTCCAGAAGGAATCCCTTTTCCTGGTCCTAGTCTGAGGGCAGTGACACGAAACTTGACTAGGCGACCAGGTCCCACCTCCATCCTTGCTTCCGTCAGACAAAAAGCCATGTTTGAACGGGCAATACAGCAAAACGCCTGCAGAAGAGCTCCCTCCGCACCCTCTTACCTGCAGCAGCACTGAAGAAGGAATACAGATACAAACACAATTGATTTTTCAAGGTGAGACACTGCCAGAGTAAACCGGGGCTCACCGGTTGTGAAACCAGGTTTCCAAAGGGCTCAGAGAGCACAGGTCTCAGTAAGGACACGCCGGGTGACGCATTCACACGGGTACAGGGACGCGGCCGCCTTGCGCAAGCTCACGGGGATGGATGGGCGCAGGCAGCCCCTGCCTGCCCGCAGCGGGGCAACCCACCTCCGAAGGCACAGGCGCTTCACTCCGTTCTCATACCTGAATTTCCCATCAAGAAGCAAAGCATGACTTAAAAATTAATTGAGCGGAGCACTGCTTTGCCTCGGGAGCTGCTCCAGTCTACTCGTGGGGACTCCCACGTCAAGACCAGAACAGTTTCAGCGTCCCCTCCATCACGACCCTTCAAGGCAGGTACAGAAGAAGAGCTGGCGAACAAAAGAAATGAAGTAGTGCGGCAACAGGTTTTAAAGGACTGCACTATCACATCAGCACAACATAGCATTCAGAAAATCACTAACAAAAATGCTAGCAACACCCTACAGCTCTGCAGCTGGGACAGCCAAAATCCTAGTCAGGACAAAGGTAGCTACTTACTTCCCAATCGTGACCTACGACGAAAAACTCTCAGACCACTGATAAGACTACACTGCCCAAAACAAACTTCTAAAATACATTATTTTTATTATTTTGTTATTATTTTATTATTGTTATTATTTTATTATTTTGTAGACTTGAAAGCGAATACAAACTTGAAATGGTCGTATGCACACACAGAAATGGAAATAAGGTATTGTCCCAAATCCAAAAGATTCAGAAAACACTATTAAAGATGGCAGATTTTTTTAATTCCTTTTTCAGAAACCTAATTGCTAGGGTGTTGGTTTACAAAGCCACTACTTTTAGAAACTTGGGATAGCACCTCTTGAAATCAGGCGAGGAAAGAAAAGTAAAACAAAAAAGATTCATCACGTGTCTAATCCAAATTTTAGCCTGAAAACGCATTCAAGAAGTTATTTCACCTCCAGACACAAGTAGAAAGTATTGTTTAGAAGAGAGCATAGAAATGAGTGAAGTGATATAAAAATTGTCAGAAACATTCAGCAATTAGTCTGAAATTTGCTTTTTAACCTCAGGGCTGTAACTCTTTGATCTATTATTAATTATCACTAACCACAATCAGCAACGTACCCATGCGTCTTAGGAGAGCATACAAAGCCCTATAAGCCATTTTACACATTATCCACAAATACTGGATTCTGCTTCTGCTCAGACATTTCAACCAAAGTTTACTTTTTTCTTTTTAAAGAAATACCTTCACATATCAACCCAAACTTACCCCACCTCCAGATATGAAACTGAAGCCATCAGTTTGTTCGTGAAGCAAATACAAAGCTTGCAGATTGCAGATTTATAGAAATTTAATTTAGCAACCAGCTAGCAACACATTCTAATGCAATTGCAGGAGCTTAATTCACAGTTTTAGATACAGAAATAAAAATCAACTTCAAGTTATTATCCTGTGACCTACCACCAATATGGCAACTTCTGTTGTAATACAACTCAGTAAAGAAACAGCATCTTGCAAAAATACGTGTTCACATACTGAAGAGATACAACCAGTGTTGCTTATACTTTTAAGAACCCAGAACCATCAACAGCATGGGTTTGGTTTTCTGCGGCTTTGCTTGTTTGTTTGTTTTGGGGTGTTTTCAGGGGATTGCATGGGTGGTGGTTTTTGTGTTTTAAATCCCTCAGCTGCTCTTGCCGCTAGTGGTACTGGAGCAGGCTATGTTGGGCACTGCTGGCATGGATAATCTTGGCCTTCCTGACCTACGATCCCTTCCCCTGTAGCATAAATCAAAGTATGCCTTCCTTCAAGGTCAGCCTGTCTACTCCAGCAGCAAAACCAATGTGGCTCCAGTAGAAGAGGACCTTCCTGAGCACCCAAAAGACAGTGACCTTCCACTGCATTTTGACTAGTAGGGCAGCAAGCAGTCAAATCATGTCATGGTCTATTTAGGGTGCATTCAAATGTGCCCAATAGTGCTGCAAGGACTTGGACAATTGCACACAATGGAAATACTCCTCGTTTTTTCTCCACAGATCTCTCTTGCTCAGAGAAGACTGCAGCTGATGTAAAGTAATTCATATGCTGAGCACCAAGCACTGTGTAGCAACCAGCTGCATGTGAAAACTGATAAAAGTACTAAAGTTAGACATATTTAATACCTGTTTTTCACATATTCTTTTTAGTTTCCTCATCAGACCATTTATGTCACTCTTGTGCAGTCATATTGTACGACATCTGCCAGAGAACGAGTTATGGTTCTATACTCATTCGCAACTGTGGTATTTTCTGACCTCTGAGAGCTTAAATCTGAAATCACAGTACTCCTCTGTTCTCCAAGTAGTTCTGGTTGAAATCAGTCCATTATTAATTCCAGCTCCTACAACTCTCTTCAAAGACTCAATACACACAGTTAGGAAAGAGAAATTGCCTTTTAAAAACATACCCTGAAAATACAAGTGCCAAGATTATGGCTCGACAACGCATTATCTTTTAGCAGAAATGTGCACTTAGGATATTTCATAGGCTCCTTTCCCTTTCCGACCCTTCAGTTTGTTCTTGTGACCATGTCACACCATACTGTTGGTTTTTAGACCCTCAGAGTGAACTGGATCAGGAACCCAACATGGTTCTCACACACAACACGCCCAAACAAGAGGTAAATACAGAGTCAGAATGGACAAGATATGGCCCAACAGTATATTTCACCACTGCAATCAATATATTGTCCAACTACAAATGACACCCAACAGCAACCACTACTCAAGCCTCAGTTCAGCAAAGCACCAATACGTGTCAAGAAATCTGGTTCAACTGAGCAAAGCGCTTTGCAGCAGGCTGAAGTTCCATTAATGCTTAAATGTGGGTTGAGGAAGGAGAGGTTATTGAATCACAACTTAACAATTTACTCCCTCTGCAGACAACACGAGTACTGCACGAGTGAGTATTCATACCGCTGCAGCAACGCCTACGCACCAGTGTCTTTCCAGTCCTCATACAAATGGACTGATCCATACTGCCCGAGTATGCACAATCACAATTTCTTATGCTTGCTAAAATCTGTGCACTAAGACGATCCCAGCTTCCCCTTTTTCAGAAAACTGTCAAAATGAGATATCATAGATTCTGTATCAGCAACAGTGATATAAAAGCTAGGAAACAATTATTAACTATTATGAGAATAAACTATGGCAGACTGATATCCAGCACTCAAGTACTGCGAAGTTCAGCGGTATCAATCGGCAATGAAAACATTTCAGTAATACAAAACATTAATTACCCCCACGCACAAAGAGACAAAGAACCCCTAGATATTGGCACATGCATTCACAACAGAGCTCTTACTTCCCCAGATTTGGAAGATCTACCCATTTACAGAACACAATTTTCCAGCAACGTGGACTCCTTCCTGCCACAGCAGGAGTCCATGGATGTATAGAAATTTAAGGGAAAATACGACATCATTACCAGTCACGTTTTCATAAGATACTTTATACAGATTTTTAACTCCTCAGTAAAGAGCACGAAACAAAAAAAGAGCACCCTCAACAAAATAACAACAAAGAAAGCTGTAGAAATTACAAGGCTGTTAAATGCATGCTGGTACACTAAGGAAAACCATTAAACCTCCTGGTCTGACATATTAATACAGACTCCTAACTTTTTCAGTAAGAAATAAAAACACATATATGTAGAGGTCCCTGTTGTATCAAGATTATACCCAGAGCTGTTATGAATTACAAAAATACAAAAAGCTACAAAAACAAGTATAACTTTTCAAGTTGAAAAAAGTACAGACTTAAGGCTACGGTCTACAGTATGAAATAATCATTGGCAAAAAAAAAGTTTGCAGAGTAAATTTGTGGGAAGCTAAATGGGAAAAAAGTCCTGCCAAACACGGAGAGTATTTTAACAGCATGGTCTTTTTCCTATAAAGTCTGTCAGCAAACAAACAGAGGTCAAGGCCATTCATAAATTCTAAAAATAATATTTACCAGACCTTTATCTCTCTGAAAGGTATAATTCTGATAAGTGACTATTCTAGATAATATTTAACATAAAAGTTTATTTACAAAAATACTTGCAATAGCCTGAAATTGGATTTTAACTAGAATCACCCATTCAAATCAGCAATGATGAACACATAAATGAAGATCATGTTGCTGGGTTGGTTTTTTGTTTCGATTTGCATTTGGTGGGGTTTTTGGGGAGCAGCTACAAGTAAGGTCTATTCCATGTGAACGCTGATCACAAACAGGGATAGTAAGTTGCTAAAATATTGTCAAGGTTTGATCAAAGGTTTGACCATAAACCATAAGAAGTCAATGGCAGTCTTTCAACTCTTTTCAACAGACATAAATCAGACCCTAAAGTATCATAAACACTGTTTTGTAGAGAAATGTCCTTGTCTGAATGACAACCTAACTATTGAAAAACATGTGTAATTTACGTTTAAATAGTAAAACTTTTTTAACAATAACACTTCAAACTTTGTGAATTCATCCCACACTGGATTACACCAGTGGAACTGCCAGGAAGAAACTACATTAGCCCTTTGCTTCCTCCACAACTGCTGAGAAAGTGAATATACATGTGTGCACACATGAGTTCATATGGAAATTAGAGGGAAAAGGCACATTTGCAGAAGAAGCTTTAGGTAAGAGCTAACGCAGCAGAAAGGTCATCCTCCTCAATTTTTACTGTTGTTGCAAGTAAGCATGACATTTTCCGAGGCCATTTTGAAAATTGCATAATTGGCACGATCACGAGGCTTAGGCTGGTACTCTGCCTCAGACGAGCGATCACCTTGAAGTGATATATTATCTGGATTCTTCGTGTAAGTTTTCATCAGTGACATCACACAAACACACATATCTTCTTTTTTCAAGCCAATTTGGCTACTATTTAGTTCAGAAGCCATTATTTCTAAGAAATGTCATGGACAGGGGATCTATAAACAAAGACAGGTATGATTCATCCTCTATTAAAAATTAAACATGTAAAAATCTTTCAAAGACAAAGGCATCTTCTGCACGCATATTAGCACACGAAGAACATTTAAAAGGGAATAAAGGAACTTGGTTTTGCTTAAGAGGGTCTCGCTCCCCAAACATCACAAGTTGCAATGTTATAAAGAAAGTTACCACCAACTACCTTAAAAAGAACTGTAACTGTGAACATCTAATAAAAGTTACTGAAGGAGAAACAAAAAGAAATGTTCTAATTAACAGTAGGTATTTGGCACAGTTAATAAAGTAGTAAGGTATTTTAAATGCCTAAACTATGTTTCTTAGACACCATCAGTAAGTATAACTGGCTCAAGAAAAGTGATATTGTAATGCAAAAAAAAATAAATTACAGTAATATTCTACAGATTCATTCTCAACGTGAAAAGTCTTGTTCATTTCTGGTCACCCACTTCTTTTCACCACATAAACTGCAAGTCAGAAGTAGTCTAAAATGTGTACAATGTCAAGATTCAGAAAATAACGCTGTCAGAATGAGAGATATTCAATGCTGATCATCTGTGGGCTTTAGAGAATCATTCAGCCTATTTTTTCCCTTCATTTTGGTCTTTGCTTATGGAAATTTATATTGCAGGATAAGCATACCAGGAAAAAAAAAACAAAACACGACTCAGAATATCAAAAACTTTAAAATACTGCAGACTCGGAAGGGTTAATCACATGCTGTAGAAGTTTGGCAAATGTATGATGGTTGATGCATCGGGAAAAAACCTGACTGGAAGTAACAAGGATTTGTTCTGGATGTGGAGCAGAGAGGTGCGATTGGAAGACAGACTTGGTAAGCCCCACACCATGGTGGCATGTGACAGCTGAAACCCACCTTGAGATGTTGGGGCTGACATAGTTTTAAACTACATGTGTTTTCATTACAACACTTTGGAGCGTGAACAAACCTGCACGGGATTTCCTCCGTTTTAGCTAGAACAGAAATGAAACGTAACGATCAGTTCGAGGTTCACTACCGAGAGCAAGCTTTTGCATGTGTGACATCCTATGACGCTGAGTCTTTACGACTTCTCTTGTCAGCAGGCAAGCATCGGAGCAGACCCCTATGAATTCAAGTCTGTACGGCTAAGGCCTCTACATAAATTTACCTCGAAACTTCTAAGGGCTTTGCACCGGTCCCCAGTTGTACCTGTTAGTCTAAAAGCCATTGCCAAGCTGATGAAGAGCAATATTTAGTTAAATAATGGGGATGAGCTAAGAGATGCCAAAACGTGACACAAGTCCTAATCTGAACTAGGGATCAGGATGCCTAAAGTGTCACAACCTACGGACCTCCATCACCTGAACAGATTTCCACACGTGCAGTATAAGTTCTAAGTGCCAAAAATCTCAGGATTTCAATCCTGCAAAGGCATCAGCTACCCTCACCTGCATATCTTACTGAGGTATCAGCTTAGACCACACAGACAAGAAAAGTTTATCAAGCCTGTATCATCACCAAGCCTGATGACAGAGATTATCCATTTACTGGTCTAGAGGTAAAGAAATGAGAGGGGCTACCATGGACTGATGCCAGACCAGAAGAATCCTTCAAAAGCCTTATGAGAAACTGTCATTCAAAATGCAACTACTAATGACAACCACACTCCTACCAGCATTTCCCTGTTTATTGTGCCTGTCCTTGCGACGGATGACAACCTTGACCCAGCGAAGCGGCGCTTACGCAAGAGCTCTCACAGCTGGAAGGAGCTACTTGCCCAAGTGCTCAACCACAAAGGCAGTAAAATCCCGGGTCTTTATTTTCGGGCATCCCATCGGTCTTCTGGTGAACTCTTCTCACAATATAAATAATGCAAGTTATGAAAATTTTATCAGGTAAAATAACTAGAAAAAGGTAACTTCACCTTCCTTGATCCAAGAAAGCACATTTAGGCCAAGTCCGGATGATAACAAATATCCAGCTACATGCAAAGTTCAGCCTGAAGGTACGATACAGCCCTTCCAAGCTGAGACAGATACATTAAAAAAACGCATTCTTTAGAGACCATATTTGAAATGGCCAAAGAAAAAGCGAAGTATGGCTTGAAGAATAAGGAGATTATAGAGGCATTGGACAGATCAGAGAAAATGGAAATATTTAAGGTCTTTTTTTTTTCTCCTGGGTAGGTAGGCTGGTTTTCCTCTTCAAAAGCAGCGTTATTTTCAGTATTACGTTTTTCACTGCAACACTTTTTTTGGGGGAAATATATAGCATCGCATAAATACAAGAAACACTATACATCCTCCTCACACCACTCCAAGAACAAGGCAGGCATTTTATTCAATGAGAGTGACGGTGTATCTTGCAACAAGAAAAAAAGAATTGAGAAAGGCAAATGCAAATTTTGTCACTGAGTATTTCACTGAACTTTCGCATGAACCTTTGGTAAGCCTGTTTGACACCCAAAGAGGCCATATAACTATTTTAACTCACCCATGTTGTTAGATGCACTTAATAACTTGTAATATTGACTATGAAACCAAATAGAGAGTAAGTATCCTTTATGAGATACATGAACACCTGTTTGCCAGAGAAGTATGTGCTTCCACGAATAAGCCAAGAAATACAAATTCCAACGACACTTGCCTATTTCTCTTCCACCAAAAGTGAGGAGATCAGTTTATCCATTTATCCCTTTCAAATGCGTCAAGTTTTAGCAGTCCTCCTCCTTCTGGAGGCATTTTTCTATATATACAAACCAAATGTTCCTACAGTTAAAATACAGAAATAATATGTTGCCACAGGCTTGTAAGGTTTAGTTTTTTAACTTAACCAGTTAAAGTCCAGTGCAAACTTATAGCCATGCATCCTTTATAGCCATGCATCCTTACAAAACCAGATTCCTGACACTATCATCATCTTATCCTCATCTCAACATTTCATCTGAGGTACAACATACTCAAGTACCAGCTAAGAAAGAATAACCCTTATAGGACACACGAGAGCAATTTAACAAAGCTCTCCTTATGGGAAAAACAACATTTACAGTAGTAAGAGCTCATAAACATACTAAAGCTACACTTTCGATTCTAATAACAATAGAATATAATACGTTCTTTTTAAATATTAAAGCCAGCACTTTGTTTGTATTAAAGGCAGAGTAAAATGCAGCAAGAAACCAGCAAATCTAATTATAAGAATTGAAATGCAAACAAAGAATTACACGTCTGCTTGAGAAATACCACACTGGTCCCCATTTTAACCCATGCCTTGTTTGTTTAATGCAGGGGAAGAAGAGAAAAAAAGAGGAGGGAGAAAAAGTAAAAAGTAATGATTTGCCTGCTCACCTGGACACGTTTTCTGGAATGTACTCTAGAACTGGATACCCATCACCTCTTCTGGATGCCAACTCTGAATGCGACTTCCAGGTCTCCACTAGCGTGCTGACGGGAGGGAACGAGCTCAAGTGCTGAAACGCCTGCTCTCGAGCAACCGGCCGCGACAAAGATATCGTGCCTTGGGCACCGATCCTGTAGTGAAACGACTGTCCACCTGAATTTACACCCACAATGGCAGAGGATGGTATACTGTTTTCTTGGTAATAGCTGCCATCGTCAGGCTCCTGCTTAATTCCCACACGTAGGCCTGGATTTGGAAAACCGCTACCTTCACAACTTCCGTCAAACGAAGAAACAGGTGGTCCTAAAATCCCGGAAAGAGAGTAATAGTCTTTGTCATCCATAAAAGAAAAATACGAGCCATCTGTAAATGGGAAAGGATTTACTGTTTGATTCCCTTTAAAAGGGGCACCAGAACAAGGATGCTTGGCTGACTCTTGCTTCACCGGTACTGAAAAAGGGGAGTCGGAGTTTATTTTGCTGCTGTCGCCAATGCACGCACTGCCGAACGAACCGTCTGGCTCCGGTTTTATGAACTGAACAAGGTTCATCTGACTGTTGTTGGAGATGGCATTCTCCATTTCCTCCATCTTAGGAAATGGGAGTTCTTGAGCACCCTTGTCTTTCGTTTCTGGACTGGGAACGGTGTCTTGGCTTCTGCTAGGTCCCACCGGCGTGCCAGAAGCCGGGAATCCTAGGGAGTTGTTTACGGGGCTACAGATGGACGATCCCACAGTGCTAACCGCCGGACTGGAGCGAGTGGACCTATTGTTGGCATTGGAAGGGCTGGCAATGGAGCTCCTCGAGTTCAGGTTCGCAGGACTGGACACAGAAGATCGCATCGTGATATTACTGGGGCTCGAGACGGGAGATTTCACACTGCAATGACTGGGAGGACTAGAAATCGGTGATTTCATGCTACTTATAGGGCTAGAAAGTGGAGAACCGACATTGCTAACGTGCGCGGGACTGTGCAGCATAGACCCCCGGTTTTCAACATTTGGTGAGCACGACAGAGGGGTTGCCTGGCCGATGGGGCTGTGCACGGCAAAGTTCCCAAAGTTAGCAGTAGTTGAGGACACAGAGTTAACCCCTGCAGGGCTGCACACTGAGGAAGCCATGCTCTGAGGGCTGCAGCCCGAAGGGCTTTTCTCTTGACACATGATGGGGCTTTTGACGATAGCGTGCATGGCACCACCGTTTACGGCGCTCCCGGAGTCCGACATCAAGGACCTCAAGGGCCTGCTGGCACTGTGGAGGGGAGAAGAGCTATGACCGTTCTCCTTGTAGAGCTTCACAAGCTGCTCCACGTTCTGGTAGATCTTTCCTGGGCTCCCCTGGTTCTGCTGATCGTAGGGGTAATCGGCGTCTCGGATTGAATCCATATATAACCCCATGGATTCAGCCACCGTTGCTGACAGCTCCTTCGACTCTGTTTCGGTTTTGATGTCGGAGGGCAAAAGACCAGGCTGACTGCTGTCTTGCTGCAGGCAGGAGAGTAGCTCAGGTTTTTCTTTGTTGTTTCCTTGAGCGTTGCTGTTCGCAAAAGCACCGGCAGCGCAGCTTACATTTACAATCTCCATGTAGTTACTGTCACTGGTCTGCTCTCCAGCACCTATAGAAGAATACTCCACAGACTGAGAAACTTGACCCCACCGTCTCTCCATATCTAAGCCTTCTGGGTAGCTGTGGTATCCTTTTGTCTCCATAACTAGCAAAGACATATACAAAGAAGCAAAATTAAAAAATGACAGGACAGTGTGACTTCCTAAGGAAATTTCCTAATTTCCTAAGGAAACAAGGCATATCCGCTCACTCTGTCTATCCTCCTCTCTGTCTGCCTGCCAGTCCCGTTTCCCTGCCCCATCCATCATCTCTCAGCCATTTGTCCAATTTCAATCAAACCGAAGGAAAAGGTCTCAAGGATATGACAGCCTGATGGGGTCCGAGGGAAAAACTGCCGCTCGGCAGTTAGAAAAGACCCAAATTATCGCTCCCTGCCCTTCCCCAAAAGGAATGGCTCAGCAAGGTCAGCACAACAACCGCCCACTCTCACCGGCCACAGCCCCTTGGCCGGTGCCAGTGGTATCGTGGGCTGCCCTTCACCCAGGGACCTGGAAGGAAAAGAGGGATGAGGGGTAGCAAGGAAGGAGGGGAACCAGAGAGATCCTGAAAGGAGGACGCATCAGTGTCAGGCAGGACGTAAACCCCACGGAAATCGCTCATCACAGCTCTGCTCCTCCAAGGACAGCTTTGCTCCTCCAAAGGCCTTCCCCTGCCACGCTACAGTGACGGCAAAGCCAGGGAGGCAGGTGTGCTAAAGAGGGTTTCTCTTCACCACCCAGCGTAACACAGGATGCTTTAGAAGGAAGCAGAAGTTGTGAGGAGGCTGGGAGCTGACTTGCCCCTTCACAGCTATATAAACTGTTTGTACAGCCACCTGAGGAGGCACGAAGGATGGGCTGAGCAGGGAGAGAACTAATGCAAAAGGTGAATGCGAAATGTTTCTGCCTCAGAGGAAGGGGGTCAGATGAAGTGGGGATGCCTCGCTGTTAAATGGATCTGTAATTCTGCAAACTTCCGTGGCAGCCAGTAAGACGAATATATAAAGGAAAGTAAGCCTTGTTCTAAAATAGACCCTAAAAACACCCCTCTCATCTCCCTCTCTCGAGTCAGGGAGCAAAATGCATGACCTAGCCCCCATTATTCTGAAAATGCCATATAAACAATATTTTTTGTATTTTTTTTAAAGCAATTGGCCCATTTTATCATTAGAACTGTAGAAATTCAACTGCCAACAGTTACAGTATCAATATTGTGCTTTTTTTCTTTCAGCCTGCACTAATTTTCCAATGTTTAATTTAGTGTTTAATACCTTTACTTGACACTACTTCAAAACGGTATTTTAAGCAAAATTACAAAAATAGAATTTAAAATCAGTGACTCAAATACCTCTTTGCCCTTACTTAGAATGATGGCCCTATGCCTACATTCCCCTCAAGCACAAATTTTATTAGAACATCATTATGTATATCAAACCACATTCCTATAGTCTAAAATATTCAGAGAGAAGTGCCTACTTTCACATAAAGTCACTCCCAGATAATCACCTACCCCTGATTTAAGTGCTGAACAAGCCTAATTTCTAGAGAAATCAATTGCAGCTGTGAGTGACCAGCATTTCTGAAAACCGGGAAACTTTGTTAAGGCTTAAAATTAGGATCTAAGTGAATTTTCACCCTCAGAACCACTGCGTACCAGGAAATCTCAGTTATAGGCCTAACATTACACTGGTGCATGAGCTTTGTAGCGATCTCTCCCACATCAGTAAATTTCAAACTTCATACATAATCGATAGGCAAGCACACCTTAAAACTTCAGCAAATAAAAATCTGGGTCACACATAGAAAAAAAAAAAAAGAAAGAAAGAAAAATGCCCTGGTCCTGCACTTTTACAGTCTGGCAAATATATCTGAGAGTATGAAAAAAAGAGCAGAGAGATTATTTGTGGCCTGATAAAAGTTTGATTTAAAATTATAAATTAGTAGGAATGGAGCTGCAAAGAGATTTTTTTTAGGAAATGCTGGTTTCTCTCATCTCCAAGCACCTCGGTGGATACCAGACCCGAACAACCATCTCACGGGTTGCTGATAGCTGAGGTTTTGTTCTTCTCAGCAGAACTTATTACAACTTGACTAGCATGTTTATCCACAGTATCCACACCTCACCTACTGCACAGACATGCCTTTTTAGTAACTTTTACTAAGCGAATTTGACTGTGGGCTAAAACATCCGTGGACTACACGGAAGCTGAGTCGCCTCACATATCAGAACCGGGACGAGCTACAGCCGATATTTTGCAGAATGAAGCTTATATTATGAGCACGGCAGTTTTCTCCAGACCCATCCCCCCACACACACTTTCCAAAAAGTACTCGGACACTGGGAGTTACGTATTTCACCCCCAAACATGTCAACAAACACAGCCCTCTGCAGTACGAGTCTCCGATCAATCAGGCATGAAACCAGTTTCGCAGCAACAGCCAAATAAAAAATCAAATGGTACCTGGTATCCCTGCAACCAAAAGGTCACCTAGATACAGGAAAATCTGAGGTAAATCCAGCATCGGAAAAAAAAAAATACAAACAACAAAACAACCCGATGGCTCAAGCGACCACCCGCATTTTGGATTTCTCGGTGTTTGCAAACGAAAACTGTCAAAATCGAAGTTGCACCGCCTGCAAGCCGCTTCACGGACATAAAACCGCCCAGGGGACCCGAGTTTCACCGTCAAAGACGGGCTGGGGTTTTCCCTCCTTTCTCCAGGGCAAGGGGAGCGGGAGCAGGTCAGCTCCCGGCACCGCCGCCCCCGGCACCGGCGACCGCGGACCCCGAGCGGAGCCGGACACGGACCCCCGCGGCGGGGCGCTGGGCGGGGGGGGGGGGCTGGTCCCTCCGTCCCTGCACACACACGCGTGTTAATACTCACGCAGGCAGCCTTATTCCCCCGTCTCTGCCCGACGCTGTACGTGGAGCATCACCGCAGCTCCCGGGCAGCGCTTTGCACCCCTCAACGCCCCCAACCCCCTGCGTCCGCTTTCCCGCAGGTACAAGCCGGATTGTCACGCGTGGGGGAACCCAGTAGTGCCCGGGAGCTCCCTCCCTCCCTCCCTCTCAGGCGTCCGTCGTGGGGAGGGAGGGGGCGGTTCCTTAAAGCCCAAATCCGCTTTTGGCCGAGCCCGCCGCCCGGACCCCCCGAGCGATGCAGAAAAGCTTGCTGCCTGTTCTTTTTTTTTTTTTCCGCGCAAATGTCACTCCCCACCCCCCACGGCGGAGACGGTCTCTGTCATCACCGTGACAGCCCCCCCACACACACATACGCCACCCCCCGGAGAGTACGGGGAGGTGTGGGGGGGCAGCGCCCCACACTGCAGAGCCCCAAAGTGCCCCTCCCGCCCCGCCACACCCCGTCAGCCCCACCTCCCGGTGCGGGTCAGGTTGAGAAGCGGCTCCCCCCGCCCTGCCACCGGCCAGGGCCCCGCTGTACCTGTTGCGGCGGGGCGCGTCCCCGAGCCCCCGCCGGCGCACAGAGGAGGGCGGCGCGGAGGGGAGCGGAGCGGAGCGGAGGGCGGCGCGGAGGGGAGCGGAGCGGGCGGCGCTCAACCCCCCCCCCCCCCCCTCCTTTTCCCCCGCCTGCCCGAGGCGCGCTGCGCCGCGCCGCCCGGTGACACGGAGCGGCACCCGGGAGGGGACGGGAAAAGGTGCCAAGTCCTTTAAAAACATGTCACATGCCCAGATAAAGTTCAAGTTTACGTCCCGCCAGCCGCCCGTCCTCATTGGCGGGCGGGACGCGGAGCGCCGCGCGGCTGGGGCCATGCCGCCGCCCCATTGGCTGAGCCGCGCCGTCAGTCACCCGCCGGGCGACATGACTGATACAAAGTTGCTGCGACACAGGCTGCAAAACGCATCTCCTTAAAGCCGCAGGGGCCGCCGCGGCCGCGCAGCCCCGCGCAAGCCTCCGGGCGACAACCCCGCCACGCAACCGGGGACTCCCACCTGCCGCCCCGCACGGAGGGTCCCCTCCCCGCCAATACCTCCGCTCCCTCCCCCGGGGAAGGGTCGCGGGGCATCAGGGCCGCGGGCCCCCCGCGGGCAGGTGAGGTGCGCGGGGCGCGGCCGCCCCCGCCCGGTGCCCGCGCCGCGCCGGCGGCAGGGCCGGGCATCGTCTCTCCGCTGGCCCGGGATTTCCGCCTTTCCAGCGGCGCAGGAATATGCACCGTACCGATGCAGCGGTGATTTAACCGAAAAATAAATAAATAAAAAAAATTTAAAGGTGGCAAAAAAAAAAGAAAAAAGAAGAAGAGCGGACCGCGGAAGCGTTCAAGGACTCGTCCTCCGCTCTCCGCCGCGCTGGCTCCGCTCCGCTGCAGCCGCGCATCCCGCCGGGCGCCCCCGCCCGCTGCCTTCCCCCCCAACCCAGGGGCAGACAGAAGGGCCGCCAGGACGCCTCCCGGGTGCCGCTGCCCCCCCAGACCCGACCCCCCCCCCCCCCCCCTTCCCCCGGTGTCTCCCTCCGGTGCCCGCGTCCCGGCTGCAGGAATACCCTTTTCCCAGGGAAACAAACATAAAAAAGACGCCGAGCAAACTTTGAAGCGATGCGCTCCCAACTCGCTCCGTAAATAACGCCCCCGGCCCCCGGCGGGCGGCCGGCAGCCGCTGACGCACGCTCCCCAACAGCTCCGAGCCGCGCTCCAGGTCCCGACCGGACCCCCCCCCCCCCAGGTGCGCCCCCAGCCCGGCGGGGAGACACTCCGCGGCCCCGCAGCGTGACCCCCGCCGGGAGCGGGTAGGGAGGGGTGGAGGAGGACTGAGCCCGTCGGGGGAGCGGCATCGCGCTGGGGCACCACGCACCTTCTCCCCGAAATTCACCTCCTGCGCACACGCACGCACAGACCCGCGTACGCTCCGCGGAGCGGGTTTTGCATTGAGTGGCCAACAGCGAGAGCGCAAACGTCCCCAGGATTTTGGGCGTCACGTGCCCCTCTCATCTTCGCATTCTGCCAAATATCGACCCGCACTCCCGGCCCCGCCGGGCACGGGCCGAGGCGGCGGCGCGACCCGCGGAGCCGCCGCGTTTCCCCGCGGCGCTGGCGCTTGCCGAGCAATGGACGTGTCCTTCCCGCGAAGTTTTCACTGATGGGGACGGGACCGGCCGTGACCTGGATACGCCGGCTGGTGCGGCGGACAACCCTCCCCTCCCCAGCTCCCCCCACGCCGGCTTTCCGCGCCGCTCCGCGCCTCGCGCAAGGGTCCGCGCTGCACTCACCTCTCCTACGACATGGTGGCGCGGCGGGAGGAGGCACGGCCCTCGGCTACTGCCAGCAAACCATCCAAGAGCCCGCACCGCCACCGAAAAAAAAAAAAAAAAAAAAAGTACGCGGAGGAAACGCCGGGAGCGGGGCCGAGCAGCGGGCAGGGCGCTGCTGGCGGGGTCGGCGGTAGGGGGGGCGGAATTGGCGGCAAGCGGCGGCGACTGGGTGCCCGCGGCTCGGCGCGGCGCGGCTGGGCGGACAGCTCCCACCATGGACGCCTAGGTGGGTGGGTGTTCCCGCGGGTCACACCCTCGCCCGCCGGCGGAGGGGAGCGGGGGGTGGATCCAGCACCGGCGAGGAGGGGTGGGAGCGGCAGGGGGAATTTGGGGGGGAGTAGGGGGAGGGGGGACAGAAAGGGGGGCGGAGGAGGGAGAGAGACACCCTCCAAAAAAACCCCAAAAAGCAAAAAAGAACCCGGAAAAAAAAAACCCCACAAACTTATGTCATTCCAGGTAAAACTCCCATCTGCGCCACCAAGGAAGAGGAGGGAGGAGAGTGGCGAGGGTGTAAACTTTTTCCTCTCCCCCCCCCCCCACTCCCTCCCCCCCCCCCCCCCCAGCTGCCGCCCGGCCCCTCGCAGCGCCCGGCGGCCGCGCCGCCCCCTCCCGCCCCGGCGGCTCCCGGCGGCGCGGCGCCGCGGGGTTTCTCACGCACGGAGCCCGCCGCCGCCGCCGCCGCGGTTCCTGGTTCGCGGAGCCGCCGGAGGAAGGGAAGGAGGGCGGGCGGCACGGAGGCAGGGCGGGCGGCGGGGGAGGAGTGTCTCCCGGCGCCCTTCCCCAGGCGGAGCGTTTCTCCCGTCCGCGGCGGCAGAGGCTCCCCCCTCCTCCGACCGACCGACCGCCCGCCCCGCTCGGTCCCCGGGCGGGCTGCGGGGAGCGGGGCGTCCCCGGACGGGATTTCGGGAGGAGTCTGCGCCCCCCCCCCCCCCTTCCCCCGCGTTGGGCCTGCGCTTTCCTCCGCCCCCCTCCCCGCTCCTGCCAGACGGGGGGAGCCGCGCCCCCCTCCTGCCCTCCCGTCCCGGGGTAACGGCGGGGAGGGGGCGGGTTCCCGCGGCACCCGTGGGGTGGAGAAAACCCCATCCTGATTTCAAGAAAAAATCCGCTCTGACATCGATACCGGCTTTAATATTTCACTTGTGGCCAAGATCTTTTAAGGCTGATTATTTTTAAGTTCGGGGTATTAAATGTATCTTCATTTAAGCATCTTAAAGGAAAAAAAAAAAAGGCATGGGAAGGACGAGAAAGTTGGCCCTATTTTAATAGCCTCAGTGAAGTCTTTAAATATGTGAAAGGACTGATTACAGAGAGGGAATTTTACCTGTGCCGAAGCCTCTGTAGGATCGGGGCCTTGGAAAAGGCGAGTATTTTATCAGCTGTTGTTTGCATCTGTCCAAGTTTGTGGGTAACTTGATAAATGTTAAACAGGGAAGCATGAAGTGCTGGTAAGGCCAGACTCAGAGATAACGGTGCATTCAATAGCTTAATTTCACAATTAGTTTGCTATATTATTGGAAGCAAATCACATTTCACTGTGCCTACACTAGTGCTCTATTTTTAGCCGTAATGTAGCTAAAAAGGAGGAACCTAGTGAGATGTATTATAACATCGAATGTGAACAATTCTGTTCTCTTTCTTTTTACCCGTTTCGTGTCATACATCTGGTTTGGAATACAGCTAATTTATTAATAAAGCAGAGCTACCACGGATGAGTTAGAGGCTGTAATTCCAAGGCAGAGGAAAGTTCCATGCAACTCTGCGAATAACCCAGCAAATCATAGGCGTGCAAAAAGCACCCAAGCACGTTGGCTGGTCTATGTATGAGCGCAGCTATTTTGTGTTAATTTATAGCCGTGGTGTATTTGGCTGATTGGTTGCACTTCTTTTGTCATACTCTTCCTGCTATTCTTTTTTTTTTTTTTTTTTTCAGGGCAAAGGTGTAAATGAAAAAGGCATCTGAAATACATAGAGGTAGCCTCAGTCTTTCTGTTGCATCTTTTTTTTTTTTTTTTTTAGAATGTGAAAGGAGAAGTAAAATAAAATTAAGGGAATATATCTATATCTGCCTTCTGCATTAATACCAAATGTTTGATTCTTTTTCCCCCACGCACAGTTGTATTCCATACAGAGATGGCTGCTGGAGGAATAAAGCACCTTTCCCAGTACATGCAAGATGCTCACAGATTTTCCACAGATTCAGTAGAAATCTCATTTGTTTTCTGCTTGTGGTTCGCAGGAGCACTTAGCTTTTTAGTGGTTGACACTATATCTATTTTTAGCAGCATTTTAACAGCTGTCACTAACAACTAAGATCTCATCTTGAACGGGGAAGGGAGATTATCTGTTTTATTTAAAAAAAAATCAAACTACGTAACTGTCAGATTATAAACCACAATTTGGATCTTTATCGGTGAAGAGAAAAGGCTATCTTTTCTCATTATGCCAGTTCCATGAGAAAAAAAGGACCTTTAGTGGGCTTGATAAAATAAAAAATGGGCTTTGCAAGGTTTGAAATTAATGCATTCAAAGGCATACAAGCATATATGTATATGGCACATTTCAAATCCCGTTAAAAGTGGTCTCGTTACTGCTTTCCGCAGCTGTGTCGCGATGGGGGAAACCGCAAAGAGTCAAGTCGTAGTTTTCCAAGTAGGTCAAGAGGAGCAGCACGGACACCTCTGACGAGCAATTCTCTTCCCTCGCATTCGATTTTACAAGAGGTTAACTCATGTCAGACACATGACACTGAAAGCAGCAGACAGACAAGTGTAAGCCACTCTGTAGCAGATGTCATCTCTGTTCCTAAAGATAGGGGTAAATTTGCTATGGAATATAATGCATTACAAAACAAGATAGCGCCGAAACTCAGCAAGTGTCAAATTTTACCTCCTCCCATGCTGGTTAAAGTGAGCGAATCGGTATTAGGGGCTGCAGGAGCAGCAATGTAGTGTAAAAGCAGCCTACTGTACTCTCTTACTTAGAGGTCATGTGCCCTATTTTGAGAACTGAACCAAAGCGGATGAAGTTTTGAGTCGGTTCCAACTAAGGCAGCTGGGCATTTCCCACTTCACTCCAGCTCCAGCCCAGGAAAGCAGGCAGTCACATGGTCACATATATTATTTCTTTACTGGCTGTTATTCACTGTAGATTTGATTTTTTATGCCATTCAGGTCACGTGGTTTTGATTATTCGAAATTTAGAGCTGATCATGAGGAGTTGGGGTTTTGGGGAGATGCTGGGAAAATGGAAGTTTATCTTCTCCCTCCAACAGGTGTGAGTCTTCTGAGAGAGGAGTCACAGACTCACCAATTAATTGTGTTAAAGCTAGTTTTCTGAGCTGTGCAGAAAGTATTTAGAATTCTTTGCAAGCTCTGGAAAAATGTAAGTAGGCATGTTTTCTATATGCTATGCTTGTGTTCTCTGAGACACCAATATTTAATCTATTTAGTCGAATTCTGAACAATTTTGTGTTCTAATTATGGGTAATTTTTTTAGCTGAGCAACAGAGCATATTCCCTTTTAACCTGGATTCTTTCTTTTCTGTCTTCTTTTTTCTTCTTCTTCTTTTTTAATTCTCCTTAATGGCCCGTGTTATAACTGTGGTTGAACCACATCTAAGTATAGCACAATTGCATTTCTAATGCACATCGGCATTAGCAACCACTTGCTCATGTAAAGGGCCAAGACCTGCATTTGAAAACACAGATTTCCAATGTATTTAAAATCACAATTTTTACTGATGGTTAGCACTGATATTTTCATCCAGTTCAAAATGAAAACATCTCACGATTACTTGTTGGGAGTAATAGGTCTCATTGACAGTGGTAGGGCAAACAAAGCACAAAGACATAGGCAGTACTTTGTATTTTTTGTAGCTTTAATATTGCTGGATCTATTTACAATGTTTACAAACTCTCTTGTTTACTAGTTGCACTGTTACTTGCAAGAAGAAGTAATTTGTCAAAAAAAAAATTAAAAAATCATCATTGCCACAGAACGCAGACTTACCTTGATATTAATGAATTCAAAACAGTAAAAGGTAGTGGCAACTAATTGTATCTTAATATTTATCTACTATCTACTGGCATTTTTACAGTATCAAATGGTAACTCATACCGTAATCTGATTAAAATTTTGTAGTAACCATAATAGTACTGCACCGATGCCAAAAATCCAGACATAGTTTTTAACGGCAGTAAAAATAAGAGAGCAAAGAACACCCTCCAGCAGTTAATAAACATATCAAATGCAAATTGGAGGAAATTATTTAATCACTCTATGGGCCAGTTAATTTTGATGATTATTCACAGTTCTAGTAGCAATACGTAGCGTGGAAGAAGTTAGTACCAAAATTGTCATGACACCAAGGTCGTAAGTAGAATTTGAAGCTTGCTGTATAGAGGAAATTACCTTCCTGATTGAATGAACGTGCAGCTTCAAAGCTCCTACGGCAAAAGAAGAATTCTTATGTAATTTTCCAGGTTCTTCTATAATCTTGAAATTACCTGCTCTCAGATATTATGCAATGAGAGATGGTTTGGTATTAACCCGCATGATCATGTACATTTTGAGACTTGAAAGACCTTTGTTTTCTGAATTTCTAAGAATCTCGATTTCCTAGGGAAGAGAGATTTTTGGATGGGCTCTCACTGAAATGTACAATGAAGAGGAGACTGAAGAGTATGATGCTATGAAGCTGAGTTAAGAGACTGCTCAAGGAAAGTGGTAATTCAACGTGTGCCGAGACAGAAAAGGAAAAAGAAATCCATCGATTTTGTTGTAAGTTTCACTGCTTTTCTGAAGAGATGTAGTCTGTTGATTTTTTCCACGTATTAAATACGCTCTTACTGTGTAGGCTGCGGTCTAGTTTGAGGAGCTCATTCAGTCGATCTTGCACAACGTGGAGAGTTGGCCCTTGTTGGACGCATGTTGATTTGCACAGATTTGGTTAAGAAAGGAGTGCATTTACCACAGGGAACCATAAGTCACAGTTCTGAGAAAGTGTCCTGCTTTTGAAGATGAAGGTCACAACCACAATTTGGCTCTCCTAGACTAAATATCTGGAAAACCAAAGGCCACACAGTGCAAAATTTTCCAGTGCTCACCATTATGCTCACCAATACTTGGCCCACAAACCAGGGGCGACAGAAATTTTGACACATTGGGTGGGTTTGTCCCTTATGACCCCAAACACATGCTAATAAATGGAGTGATTCACAGGTGAGAGTCGATACTCTCACCAACCCAGTTGCCTGGCTATGGTTTGTTCTTTTTTGGTGTGAGCGTAAGTGACAGTCACTCAACTGGGTTTCCAAAAACAATGCTGTCAGAGTATCAGTGCTTGTACAGTCCTGGCGCCGGCAGCATCCAAGTGCCATGCAGACATGTTTCTTCCAATCTCTGGCAAGAAGAGGAGCATTATCGCCATTTTATAGACAGGGAGTGGAGGAACAAAGAGATTGCAGGATTTATCTCGGATCCCCTAAGAAGGTTATGACAAAGCTCGGTACTTCCCAAATCCCAGCTCGCTGCATTTCATCACAGGACCAGATTTCATTTTCAGCCCTTGCATTCCCATGATTGCTGCATGAGCATGAATGATGTACAGTTAAAACACATTTGGTTGTTGTCTGGGGAAGGAAGAAGCGCTGTGGTCTGTTTGAATGTATTAATTATTGAAAATGCCTTTAGAAAACACATATTGTCGGGACTTTTTAACGTATGGATTAGTAGTGGCTGCCACAGATTGACATTACCTTGCCTGCTCGAGCCTGGTCAGAAGAGTCACATTCCATGAATGTGCAAGAATTTCTGGCATGAATTCTTGTACATGCACATTTACATTTTGGCTTCTGTGCATGCTGTTCATGCACTCACCACTTTGAACTCTGTTTCTCATGAGCAATTCCGACAACAAAATTCATTCCTTCATATATACATGGAAAGCAAAACCAAAAGAGGCAGGAACGTGACCAAATGAAAGTATTTTCAAATGTTATTTATGTATTTATTTTGCATTCCATCCTCAACTCTGACTAGACAGTCACAGAGTAGAAATTACGTACCCCTCTCAAGATTTCTAAAGGAAGATCAGCTAGGACTCAAAGGAAATCTTGTTTGTTTTAGAATCAAAGTTGGTCCAGTGTAGGAATGGGTTTAATAAACAAGAATTTCTCTCAGTGTGGTTCAGTTTTGTCCCCTATGCATGACTTAAAAAAATGAGCCCATCAGAAATTTTTCATGTTCAGCAGCTTCACAGAAGACATGACTACTCCTAAATGTAAGATGAGGTGCTGATGTTTTTAATCTGGTTCCTTTTGTTCTGTTCTAGGGAAAAGACACCAGTCACTGCGATGCTAGTCCATGAGATGAATGCATAAGAATAGTGAAAGGAAGCACAGGATTATTTAAGAAACTAGAGATGCTGATCTGGATTTGCAGTGATTATATTACTTTTATATAATTGTAACAATGGTGATTGTAACATGATTTACGCTGTCCAGAGAGAAAGAATTAGACCTTCTTTTAGTGGGAATGATAAATAAATGAATAAGTAAACTAGACAATATATTCTGTACATGCATTTTTATTTCAGAGCTTATACTGAAGAGTGTCTAGTTCTAAACAGGTGCTTCCTTGTAAACCCTTTGTGGAGAGCAAATGAGTCGCAGGGACTGTCGCTCCTTGTTGATCGTCAGTGGGCGTAGATGCAGTAGATGTAAAGGTCTATGACTCACTGAGCTTGCTAAGGTGAAACCAGAAGAGAGTAGATAATTGCACCATTATAAAAAGAATTATCACAGTTTGATTACAGAAAAAAAAAATCTTCTAATAGTGCCGTGACTCTTGGGAACTAAAATAGGGAGTGGGACCAAAAGTTCATGTCAAGGAATGTCAAAATGTCCCCTTTAATTGATCCATTTTAATCAAACGTGCCAAGAAGATGATTTCTAAGACTAAAGGTGTAATGGGTCAAAAAAGCTTAAGGTACTTCCCCGTGCCAGTTCTGATTAAAATAGGAAAGAAGACTATCAAAGAGACAAATTGACAAGGGAAAGAAATATCTGAATCCTGAGATTACTGGAATACTACATAAAATATGTGAGGCAACCTCCTGTCTTATGTATGAAGAAGATACCAAGTTCAAAATTGCCTTATCTAGTTCAATAATCTGTAAATTGAAGAGGGAGAGATTACAGGTAATCCATGTTGATATGAGTACTTCATATACTCTGGGAGGTATGAAGAAAGCATTTTCTTTTGGCAGACAGTGAAGAGTAATTTGGTGTCACAACACTCAGAAATATTTATATAAAATGCTGGAAGTATTTGGGCAATTAAAAACAAAATGCAAATGTGATATAAATTAATGGATATCTATGACCTTTCTAGAGTACATGAAACTTTGCAGAATGTTTTTCATACCAGTAATGACATTATAAGGTGACTATGATTTAGGCTGCAAAGGCAAAATGAAGAAGGCAAGAAATGTGAGCATAGAGGACAGTGGTATCTCCTCATTAATGGTGAGATGGCACTGAGAGAGACTCATCCATCCATCCATCCATCCATCCATGAATGCCAGCTGTATTGAAGACTTGAGGCACGCCAATGAGAGCCTGTCGTTTTCTCTTTTCATTTGGGTCTTGGTGGAGATTTTAGTAGTGGTATCTACTCAAATGTGTAGCAACACTTGGGGAAGTACCACAAGACTTTGGAAAATCTGACAAACAAAATGGAGTATTTGGTGCACTCCTTCAGAAGGAGGACACTGAACTGGAAGAGGGCAAGTGTCACTGTTGCCATATCAACAGTGGCATCCTGGCTGGGAGAGCTGGGGACCCTCTGCAGTCTCGAGCTGATCTCCTTCACCTGCAGCAGGTAGAGAGTCAATGGTGAGTTAGAAGTCTAAGCATAGTGTGTGTGAGATTTCTGTAGCATGTGACCTAGGACCACTGCCCTAGGGAGCTGGAGAGTTGAGAACAGTAATGGTCAGAACTGGATAGAAGTGGAACTGGAGAAAGGAGGCAGCAGAAATGTCCTTCATTTGAAGCACCCCTTTGATAATTTCCTGTTAGTTCAATCTGGGTCTGGGGCTTCAGGGCTACAGTTTGGTGGGAAGAGACTGGCAGGAGTTCTTGAATATGACGTTAGAGGAGCAATCATTAACAACTCTGATATTGAAGGTGGGAAAAGATTCTCAAAAATATATTGATCCTCAGGTGGAAACGTAACGTGGTTTATGTGAAGTGAAAAAGGTGTTTCTTCTAAGACACTTTCACAGCCAACATTTGAGGCTCTCTGACACTATGTTCCAGTGACCTTGGTAAGGAATAAAAAGTGACACTCCACTTCTCTTATGGACCAATTGGGAGAGCAGTCCAAAGAAACCTTAGCTGGAGGTGAAATAGGAGAGTCTGCCAAAACCAGAGAAATGGCTCTCCCTCATCCTCCTTTGCATCTGTTTCCCCAGTTCCCTGCACCTCTCTAGTAGCTGAAAGGAAGATGAAGGCTGCAGGCTTACATGTTACAAATAATATCCAAAGAGCATCTGTAAATGACAGCATATGCCTTCAAGTGTGTTCAGTGGTTATTCCTTGTTTGATGCAGCAGTGGCCACATAATTATGTTGCTTCAGGGCTCGCTAGGACGTAATATTAAATATGATTCCAGTTATTGCTCTACATCCCTGCTATTTTTACTTGCTGGATTTAAAGTTAATAATATTCTGACATAGCCCTTGTTCAGGGGAATGGATATCTTCTTTTCAAGGACAATGGGTTTTCCGTAAAAAAAAACCCAGGAGATTTGTTGTCCCACAACTAATGCTTACAAACTGAAATGAACACTGTCCAAAGTGTTGCTCATCACAGGAAAAATTGGCTACAGCAAAGGAAGTTGAAGGCACTGCAGCAGTTACTGTGAGGCAACAACACATACTCACAGAGCAACAAAGTTTGTATATTGATCCGATTAGGGTGCCTTCTGCTTTCAGGGCAGCGGACACATCTGGAAAGAAGAAGCTTCACTTTATTAGGATGATGAAAAACCAAAGGAACGTTTTGGGAGTGTGATAATGAGCAGACTGGTAGGATTTCAGTTCAGCTGGAATAGGTTTTGGGGTGCATTATGAGGATAGACTTGTCATAAGACTTGTTAGGGTCTAGAGAGCAAGTCTTATGAGGAGTGACTGAGGGAACTGGGGTTGTTTAGCCTGGAGAAAAGGAGGCTCAGGGGAGACCTTATTGGTCTCTATGAATACTTTCATGGAGGTTGTAGCAAGGCAACTCTTGGTCTCTTTTCCCAAGTGACAAGCAATAAGACAAGAGAAAATGGCCTCAAGTTACACCAGAAGAGGTTTAGATTGGACATTAGGAAAAGATTTCTTCAGTGAAAGTGTTCTCAAGCACCAGAACAGGGAAGTGGTTGAGTCACCATCCCTGGAGATGTTTAACAAACGTGTAGATGTGGCACTTAGGAACATGGTTTAGAGGTGGACCCATCATTGCTGGATTAATGTTTGGAGTTGATCTTAAAGGTGTCTTCCAACCTAAATGATTCTATGATTCTATGACAGGCGGCGACCAGACACCTGGGTGTCATGGAGAATTAGGAGACATAGCTTCTTTGAATTTTCCCCTTAATATCATGCGAGTCAGTTGGCACCGTCTCCTGCAAGCGTTCATTTCTGAGAGGCATACGGGTAGCGGTACTGCTGGCACTCGCTTTGATTTGGGGATGATATATCCCAGGGTCTCTCACTCTTTACTTGTGGAGACCAACAAGTGGTTTAGTGATCAGTAGCGTGACTGAGAAGTCCTGTCAGCTAGAGCAGTCCAGCCAAAAGCTGTAACCCCAGGAAGGGGCCTGCAGCGGTTTTAACCTTTCTCCAAGTACTGTGCGGTAAGATAATGCCTCTGGCACTGCGTGCAGGGGTTTCACTCACCCCTTCACGTTGCCAACAGCTCTGGGCGTTTTGTTGCAGACTGGCAGGATTTCCTGATTGCTGAAGGGGATTTCTAGTTAGGAAAATCTTTGATTGATGATATGTTTGCATCTTCTTTGGGAATGTCACCTCACAGGAACTGAAGCCTGAGAGGCCACGACTCTTACCCTGTCTTGGTGCTTGGCAGCTTTCTTTCTGGTTTTCTGCCTTGTGTTTAACAGTACATGGCCTTTGGGAGCCGTATGTGAATATGTATGTTCTCTGTGTGCAGCTGGACTATAGCCACTATAGAAGCAAGTAAAACAAGTTAGAGTGCATACATTACAGAAATGCATACCAAGTTTTTTGACAGGGTATGTTAACTCAGGAGGTACCATACTTTTGGTACCTCACCTGGTTTCTGGAGACAGTCTAGCTGTCTCTGCACTGCTCTTCATCATGCAATGTCCACATGTGAAGTTTGTTGTCTTTTTGGAAGACTGCTGTCATTTGCAGTGTAGGGAGGGGAATGTTTATAAGCTAACCGGTAACACAGATGGAATAGCTGACCCGAGACTGGGTAACGCACACTGTTTCTAAAATAAAGACCGAGGTTCCCCAAAAGAAGCCAAAGAACTATGCAGACATTACCTGGGTTTTCCCACAGCTCCGTCTTCAAGATGACATTGGTGAATACGGGAAATCAGTTGGTTTAGGAGGTAAATAATAACTTATTAAGAACTTCAGATTGCAAGAAAAAGGAATATCACAAAATCTAAACCCGAAGATCCTGCAGATGAAAAATGTGGCCCCTAATTCTTCTGTCGGTTATATACCTGATCAGTAAGCACACACCCACACATACACAGCTAAGCAGAAGATGCACAGACATGACTAGATGCTTACTTTACTGCATATATGCATGGATTTATTATATGTTTATTTAATACAACGCAGACATGCAACAAAACACATGGAGATAAGTGTGGGGGCAGAAAATCAGAGCCAGTGTATGTGTTTTAGATAAACAAAATTTTTTACTCTGTGTTCAGTATGTCATCAGGCGTGGTAGTGCTTTGACATGTCATAGCACAGATTAGCAAGAGAGAAAATGGTTATTTTGATCCTTATCAGAGTTTTGCTTTTCTGCTACTGACTTTAACTTTTGTGTTGTTTCATGTCATTCCATGTTTAGTAAAGGTTTGGCATAAACCTTGTATAAATGCAATGCTAAATACTACTTTTTAGTACTTTGGGCAATACATTTACTCAGTGTAGCCTCTTTAAAAGAAATATTTGTTCCTTTGAGAGACTCTTTCAATAGAATGTGACAAGTTATTTGAATAAAACAAAGTGAGATCGATATCATGAAAGCAGGATTAAATATATTTAAGAAGACATTCACACCCTTCCCTTTGTATGTAATTTTCTAATTTGAAGTAGAGAGATAAATGAATGAGAACCACAGAATATGGTTCCCTGATTCACTTGTATTCAGGAAGGTAAAGATTGCTTTAAATATGTATGATGAAGCTGGATTCTTCAGAAGATAAGGTAGAAGAGATTATTCAGCGAGCACAAGAAAGCAGTCTTTCTGAAGGAGACAACCAAAAGGCTGCAGGTGATGTAAACAGATTATATTTCTTGGAGATTAAGGTGAGCTTTTTGACATTTGAGAGACCCTGTTAAAAATGGGACTGTGTTTGCTATCATCTGCGGACATTATTGATTGCTGAGCTGTTTACTTGTAAAAGAAATTCTTTCTAGTCAAAGGATGCAGTTTTAGGAGAGGGAATGACCTCTGCAGGAGGAGGGGGGGGGGGCGTACACTTATAAATCATACCAAATGCGATTGAAACTCTCCCACAGGCAAGAAAGAAAATCAAATTAAAGCAAATATTGTATTAAAGGAGTTTCACTGGATGCCTTGGAGAGCTCTGATTTTCATGTAAATGCTCATTTAGACTGAGGTTTACTGCCTCCTCAGAATAATGGAGTAGAGAAGAAAAGAAAGCATATTTAATTGGAAAGGGAGGGAATGCCAAGGAAATAGATGAATTGCAGTTCACTTTCTAGATTTTTGCCTCCAGATTTAGTGGCTATGATAGTTCACTGTCTTAAATTGTACAAAGGAAGAGAGTAATTGAACTTCAGGCCATATAATTTGGGAAATCTTGCTTTTTTCTTTATCCTGACTTCTAGATTATTGCAGCTTTAGATAATTTCCCCGTCAGGTCCTTTTGCATGTCCTTGTGGGAATTGCCTAGTGATTGACAGCTTTGATCTGGAAATTGTTGCAGCTAAACTGCTACAATTCATATGGAGAGAACTGCCAAATAATTTGACAGATAGATGCCAAGAAATGACGTATGCAGATCTGTCAGACAAACTTTTTTAGTGGAACCATCCTCTGAGCTTTGCTACGTGCGTATGGTGAATGCCGGGCACAGTTTGTTTCACGAGCCTGCGTCTGGTGGGCGACAAAGAGCTGACGGCACCCGCTCTCTGCAAAAGCTGCTCTCAGTAAATCCCAACAAAACGTTCATCAGAAATTAAGGATTTTGCGGTCATGGCACCAGCTCACAGGCAAATAGTTTCGTGCCTGAAAGAGTGTGAAATTGATGCAAAACGCTTTCTGAAATGAGATTCTTGATAAGAAACCCAGGAGTAAATAAAATCATTTAAACTGAGCTCAGGATGAACCTAAGGTAACTCAAACATACTGCACTTTTGCGTGTTATATATATTTTATTTTATTTCATTTGCACGCACAAAGATACCCCAAAACTTACAGTATTATGAACACAACAGTAAGAATCAACACAATTATAACAGTCACAGTATAATGTAGGCTATCAGGCAACTGAAGCAACACATGTTCAAGCCTAACCGAGTAAACATATTTTATCTACATTCAAGCTAATGCTTTGAAACTGGAGTTAACCTGCCAGTGCTAAAATCAGGGCAGGTGCAAGGCCATTTCCCTAATCTAACAAATTGAGATGCCGACTGTGTAGCCTGAACCACTTCATTCTTAAACCTCTTGTTGCATTTGTCTATGTGGAGATTTAACGCAGCGGGGTATTGAAAATCTCATCAAGTTCAACAGAATAAACCTTAAAAAGAGCTTTCATCGTTAAATGTTTTCATACTCTGTAATGTGCAAAGTTATGTGACCACATTTTAAGGAGGCTTTAAGCAGGAGAAAGTGTCCTGACGCCTAAAGCTGGCAACGTGCTAATTAAGACACACAGAAGAAAAGTTAATCGAGCAGCTTTAAGGAGGGAGGGAAGGGAGGATGCCATCCCATGCAGAAATACGTGACGCTTCAGCCCCTGAGCCCAATCACTGGGAAGGAGGAATGCATAAACAGGAAGAGGCAGGAAAGAAGGAGCCATTTAATTGTGGGCTGGAGAAGAAAAACACCTCCCAGGAGATTTATTCTGGACGGCTTAATGTGTGTGCTTATGGGAGCAGGGAAGACGTCACTCTAAGAGTTCTCTGGGTTGTGCCTGTCCTGGCGTAAGCCAGAAGCACCAGTGAGCCCAGACAGTAAGATGATGTAGCAATGGGAGAAACTAAACTTATTTATCAACATTTTAATAATATTTCCTGCCATTTTATCCTTTTCATAACTTTTTAAATTATCCTTCCGTCTTGACAAATTCCTTCTGAACTAGCCCACAACAGATTTTTCTAGTAGGTCCAACTGAAAGTGCAGGTGTACTAGAAATTCTGGAGCACAGGGAGCCTCAGCTGAGCATTACACCGCAGGATCTGGTTCTTATTCTGGCTCTGTCAAAGAGTACCTGCTTAAACCAATTTTTTCACAAGTTATTCTTAACTCAGCAATCCTTACTTGATCATGGTTTCTGTTTTTCAGACACAGGAGTAGCTGCATCTTTAATGATCTTTGAATACCTGAAATATTATGTAGTGGTAAATGCCCTGAGAAAAAAAAAAACAAATGTGACTCAGAACAGACACCAAGAATAGTAGAAACTTCGGACCTACATCTCCCCAGGCTTTAAATTGCCGTTTAAAGTGTTATAAGCATCACCTCAGTTCACGGTGTGCAGTAACGATGAAATCATTGATGTTTGTAAAGCACTCGGAACTGGGAATGATGAGCACCATGTAGAAGCTTATGAGCAAATTACCCTGCCTTCCTCATCTTTTCTAATTTGTTCCTGTCTTTGTGCTCCCTCTCTCAGTGTTGGCACCTGTGCTTTCCCCACCTGGCTGGTCCAAGGCTTGATGCGAAAGTTCTGGCCGCTGATAAGAGCTCGTTGCTCTGTACCTCCCATCTCCCCTCTTCAGCCTCCCTATCCATGCCTTGCTCATTCTGATTCCTCCAGCAGTGAACCCCGGGCTCCTATCCCAGACTTTGTCACTGTGCCACAGCCACTTCCCATCCCTTTTCCATCCCTGACACATGGCATCATCCTCCGCTTGGTGTCCATGTTCTGCAGCATACGTGGTGCATGGAACAGCAACCTCCTGGACCCAGCTTGCAACCAGGCTTTTGTCTCCTTGGTGGCAGGAACTGGTGTGCAAGTCAGCACGTGCCTTGCTCATGCCCAAGTCCTGCCCTGGCTCACAGCTGCTCTCCAAAAAAAGTGAAGAGTTATTCAGAAGCTCCATAGAATCATAGAATAATTTGGGTTGGAAGGAACCTTTAAAGATCACCTAGTTCCAACCTCCATGGGTTGGCATCTTCACAGACAGTATCTGTTAAAGTCTAGCAAGACCACACTGAGTTTTTTCAATCACAATTTTTATAAGGCTCAACCTGCAACCCAGTGTGGGTGGACCTGCACAGAAACTCCACAGAGAAGCTGTTCTTTGACACAGCTTCTTGTCCTTGCTCCCAAGTTATGGGAGGGCCCCAGGTTTTTCAGCAGAAAGCTTTATTCCTAAGTCTGCTCCTTAGAAACACCTGGGCTAATTAGCTGAAATTTGTGGTTTAAAATGAAAGCAAAGAATTCACTCAGTATGGAAATGTTTTGTAGTGTTTGGAAATGTTATGCACAATTGGAAGTGGGCTCTTCAAGGCGGTTGGCAGCCTTACTAATATGCAAAACTACTGCTGTGCTGATATTAGCAATGCAGGTAGGAGTCACAAATCTATATGCACCCAAACTGGGGGTGTTCTGGATGTAACCTGAACAAAGAGCTGTGTTTTGTCATCTGGAGCTTTGGTAAGTTTAGGGAGTAAGAAAAATTTGCTCATGTGAGATCCTGACAAGCAAAATATAGTCATGTAAGAGCCTGAAAAAGCTTTAAAGTTAGTTCTGCCTTGAGAAGGAGATTGAGCTAGATCAGGTCCCAAAGTCCCTTCCAGCAAAAATTATTCTATTGTTCGTATTTTCATCATATAAGCTTCCAAGTGTTTTATATTATAGTTTTCAGGACCATTATATTTCCTAATAATGGGCCACTACTGTCTATTTAGAGAGCAGTTTTTGAGAACCAGCTTTGACACATTTTTAATCCATTGACCTTGGCCGAGAGGGTTGAGAAACTTAAGGAAAGGAGAACAGTCTCCTGTTGCCTGTAAAACCGTACTGCACGTTAGTTGTGTTTTTTTGTGGACTACGTTTGCCACCAAATTGTTTAACCGTGCTGTGAATTCTTCCCATGATTTAAAGTGCTCTTTATGAAGAGTGAATACTATCATAATTCTAGGGAGAAGAGCAATCACAACAGTAATATTCTGCCACTTCTAAGAAATACAGAGTGAACCCTAATAAATAACAGGCCTGGTCTCAAAGCAATAAATATGCCAGGATATGAAAATCATCTTTTCTGATAGATATAAAAATAAAGTGTGATTTAGTGTTTCATACCTTCATTGTAGAAGTAACATCCTACCAGCAATCATCCACAATAAACCATTGCATTGTTTCAAACCATGTAATATTTAGTGTTGAGAAAGCAATGTATCTGAGAATAGTCAGACTGAAAACCTGCTCATGACAATTTTCAACTATCTCAATTCCTCATATATATATATATATATGTTTCATATTTAGAATCACTCAGCTGCTAAAGAAGTCAAGTACTAAGGTTCCTCAGCTCTGATGGCAAAATACTAACAAAACGGAGGCTTATAGGTGTGTTGTGACTCTCATGCAGGGACTGTGTGGTAAAAGTAAGAGAATGCAGACTGTAACTGACTGCTTCAAATCTCTGAATACACCCTGAAAAACTAAAGCACGCAAGAAATGTCTGGTTGCTAGTACAACTGGTTGCACAACATTGACTCCCCTTTGGTCTAGCAGACCTCCAATGTGTTGACCTGCGAAAAGATCTTTGCAGTAAGAGCCTGAGATTAAGGAGAGCTTTGCTTAGCGCGCTTCTTTATGATTTTTTTAAACACATGCCTGTGCCTTCAGAAAAGCCGGCAGAGATTTATACTGAATAGTCTCTTGGGAACATATGACTACCTGAGCAGAGTGTCTTGTCCACATCGTTCAAAGCTGATCCCAAGTGTCTGAACTCGAACCAGCCAGGTGTAACAAGCAGAAAAGATTTGCCCAACCATAAACATATTCCCTTTCTTCCACCTTGCTTCTGCACCTTTCAGGCAGGGGAGTCTGGTGGAATAGGCTTTGTATTCTTTGTACCACAGAATTAGCCCTTCCAGAGCAGAATCAGTGACAACAAAATGTACGTAGCATTTCCTAACTACCTTCCCAGTCAAGCTGTAATGAGGCTTCTTAGTGAGCAACAATTAGGTCTGATTATGTTGGGAATCAGAGCAGATAAGTTATTAGCAAAACAGTTATATTAGGAGAATCAAATGGTCTTTTTTAATCACAATATGCTGTTTTCCTGAGCAGATTTTTTTCTTTCTCTTCACAAGCAGTGGATAAAGAAGCAACATGGTTTCCTGCGTACTCATAAAGATATACTATGGGGTAATAAACCTGAATAATATTCATTTCCATTTGTTATAATGATTGTAATAAATCTACAAGGCATAGATGAAAGCAGTTGTACTAGCCTTGCATCTCACAGAAGATAAAAAAGCTTCTAAAAAGGACAGAATGTAGTGTTTATTATGCCTTCTTAATTTTAAGTACATTTAAAAGAATTGCCATTTCCTTCTGTTGCCTCATTTACAAGCACCAAGTTAGGTGGTAATTATAAGATAATTCAGTAACACTCTAAAATAATGATTCAGCTAATTAATGCTGAATTACAGAGGCAGTCCTACACAGATACTTATAACACCCCCATTAACACTGACAGAGTTCATCATGATTATTCCAGTGAGCACTAAAGGAACTGAATGTGATTAGACCATTTCTTGAAAATGGTTCTGTTTTTTCTCCTTTTTTCTTTTTCTCATAATATAAAACTGTGGCCTTTTATAGAGTCCTCCATCGTGCAGGTGTCTTAGGGAGGAAATGGGGTATAGGAACCTTCCTCCTACATGCAGCAGTCACCACGAGTGATTTTCACAAGGTCTCTAAGAGCCTAAATTGAAATATTGCACTGGCCACTGAAATCATGACCACAAAAGGGGTGTAGTCTTTGGGCTACAAGTTGTGGACAAGGGGCATATTACCATCTGTGGGGTCTTTGAACTTGGCTGATGCTGATGCAGGGCAGAGGACAGGAAGAACTTCTTGGTCAAGGTCAGCAGAGGAGTTTTGTTGCCTCAGTATCCCAGGGCGCAGCACCCTTCTTTTTTATTTGCCCTCCATTTGCTCTGGAGAGTCAAAATTATGCTGGATTACAGTCTTGTTTTTGCTGGAGCTTTGTGTTGAATAAATGCTGTCGCATTTGTATATGTTGTATTTGTGTCTCATTGTGGGAAATGGGAAGGGGCTCTTAATACAGGGGCTCTTAAAATAGACTCGACTATTTTTTTTTTTTTAATTTAAAAATGGGCAAGAAGATTATTTAAAAAGTAAGTTTGGTCATTTTATTCATGTAGATTGAAGCACAGGTCAGGGTAACACAACATATCATAAGGCTTTTAAGACAGCATGTTTAGATATCCCAAGCAAACTTTGTTTTCTTCGCTGCCTGTGAGCTGATGTCACCCTTTTGAATGAAGTATAACTCATTGCTGACAGAGAGAACTCTGGCAGTGACATGAATCTATCCATTTATACCAGCTGCCTGGACATCACCACTCTGTGTGCTCACTTACACAGGCAGTATTTCCAAGATTTTATAAAATCATGGCACTTTTCTTCTGTAAGGATCTGCACACTCAAATGTTAAATATGTGCTTGAGAGGAAAGAAGTTAAAAATTGTGTATAAATATACTACCCAGCCCCTGGGAAACTGAATGCAAACTCATCCAATTAAGGGGTCTTGGCGAATACTTTTTGCCCCAAACTTGTGATTTTTTTATTTCTAAGTGGGAGTTCTGCAGAGGCTAATGTGTGAGAATCCCCACGGCGAAGCACACGGAGCCCCATGCATCACTGCGGCGCTCAGCCCCGGCTTCCGCTCCCGGTAGCGGAGAGCAGGCTCTCCACGGAGGCAGGCCAGAAGAAACACAGCATGAGAACAGCAGCAGAGCCGCTTCAGCCTCGTGGTTCTGGCTGCAAGATGGGAACAGTCTGGCGATGGTCCTTGCATCCCCGCGGGGGGCAATGGGTGATGGATCTGCGTGCTGGCACAGCGTCCGCAGCCCAATGATCTCCAGCTGTCAGAGATGGCAGCCGGCTGCGTTATAGCCAGTTCCGGGCTGGGCTTTATGGTTTCTTTGGGTTACCAAACCCCTTTTCATTCTGGCCAGAAGAACTTCAAAAATGCAGTGCTATGGATACAGAGGCAAAAATCACACTTGGCAAAACAGAGTTACTTTCACTTATGTAAGGGCTGAATCTGCCTCCCAGTGTTTTAGTGGCCAGTTACTTCCTCTCTCTTCAGGGCAAAAGCATTGCTTTTGCTGTCCCAGGCGGCTAGAGGTACTGCTGAAGCACATTCATTCAGCCTTTCAGAATCAGTAAGAGCTGGAATGGGTTCAGGTGGGAAATTATGGGATTACGATCGGGGTACTGAACTCCAGGGACTGAGGCTCTGCTCATGACTGAACTGCAGATTGTGAAGGAATAACCTAATTTTTCCACTCTCTCCCTTGTCTATCTGTAAAAAGGGACTGTAATCTTTTATTCATCTGTCTTACCTATTCAGAGCAGAATATATACTGAAATGTAAGTAACGACAACAGAACATTAAGCAAATGTGCCTGGGAGTATAGAAGCGGCAGAGGTGGATAGACAGAAAACAAATATCGTGAGGAAGAGAGTAGATATCGCAAATGCAGTTGGCTCAGTGAAAATCCCTGCTTAGAAACACAGCTGAAGGCAGGTTTCGGGTAGCTCCATTTTTTCCCTTGCCTGACAAAGGTGGGGATGCAAAGGGGAGTTGGGGAGGAGTTGACTCATCTCCAAGAGCTGGAGGTACAGCACTTTTGCGAGCTGTTGGTGGGAGATGCTTTGCTACCCTGTGTGGGCCCAGGGGGAAAACCTGGGTAGTGCTCATGTGACACCTGGAATTCCAAGGTGGCTGAGGTCTTAAAAATGCCTTTGGAAATTCACTGAGTGCTTACTAATTGCCCAACAAAGGGATATATTTATTCCCAGATGAATGAACCATGGTCAGCCAAGGAAGAATTTCAGAGATCGTATATCTGTTGTAGAGACTAGTGAAAGAGTGGAAGAAATGGGCCAATCTGGCCCATGTTAAGATAAACAGTGATTAGAAAAAGGAAACAATCCAAGGAACAAGCTGAATTTGGCAAGAATACATCAATGCTATGTTTTCCAATCCTGCAAGTGTACAGCCCCTAGGCAAGACCAACTCCAGTGGAAAGCTTCAGCCAGCGAACTATAAACACTTAAAAAAACTGATGATAGGCTCTTTGGGAGCCTCTCTGGGAGGAAGATTCTTGTCTGGCAAAGTGACTTGCATACTTCTGGCACTTAAACAAACCATGTCTAACTATGGTGCTTCTGTGGTCACTCATTGCCACACTATTTTTGTGCCTGTCTGCCTTAACCCGCTCCACGCGCACAGCCCCTGCGGCAGAGGAGGCAGCTCTCCCCAGCTTGTCAACAGAAGGCAGAGGCTTAAATTTGGGCTTGAGGAAGGACTTTTGATGAAATCCAGAATCATAAAACAAACCCCTCACTTGGCATTAGTCGCACAAGTCAAGACTGCCCAGCATCACTGCTGTAGCAAGGGCTGAGCATGATTTTGTGTCTCTAGCAGCCACAGGAGCAGTACCCCATCTCCCCAGTGACCCCAAATTCTGCAGCTGCCGCGTGCCCCACTTACACTGGTCATCCTAATCGAGTGCTTTGGGCAGCAGCCACCCTTTGCTTGTCTTGCAGCACACCTCTGCCCCAGCCATCTTGGCCAAGCATCCACCCCTGCTCCTTGGCAGCCTTTGCCACCCAGTGCCATGCAAGCAGAAGTCCCAACTCTTGATCCCCAGCTGGAAATCAGCTCTGTCCTTTTGGCTGGAGAAGAAAGCCAGTCTTTCTATGGGACCTCCTGGGGATCACACATGCCAGCAGAGAGAGCTGGAGGCAGAGGAAGCATAGGGTGGGAGTGGAGCATGCCATCATCTCCATGAAAGAGACCTCTCCTTCCCATTGTCAAGTAAGGTGAGGTTTTTTCCCTGTCTGTGTTAGATTTCCATTGAGGGTCAACATTTTTTGCTGAACAGCTCATGCTGCAGTTGAGCCAGGTCTGGGCCCTCAGCATGTGCATTTGAAAATCGTGTGAGACCATCTTATCAAATTGACCCTTGCATGAATCCTGAACACCTCCTTAGACCAACACACAGGCTCTGCCTGCTTTTGTCATGTTTAAAGATTTTGTGCCTCTCTGCAGTTACATGCTTTTTGTAGATTCACTGGAAGCTCTAAAGTGGCAACTTGGAGCTCGGTGCGATTTACCCTGTTGTTTTCCGCTGTGCAAAACTGTTTGTCAGTGGAGCCATGATTTCAGGAGGATGTTTGCACAGAAATATAATGAGGCTTGGCTGGTCCTCGGGAGCAGGAGCGATTTTGAATGGCTGCTGACCTCACGGGGAATCCGGGCTGCACTCAGGCAGAAACCACTGAGCTGGAAACAAAAACCTGAAGAAACTAAAGCAGGCTCTCCATCTTCTGCTCCGGGTTAGTAAAGAGGTAGTTTACCCCAAAGTCTGTGGCAATCACTAAAAGATGCATTCATAGCTTTTGTAAAAAATATTTTGAACAGCAATACAATTTTTTTTTTTTAATGGGTCTGTGCTTTTTGGTGTGTTTCTGGAAACTGTTCACTTGCAAATGAGCTGGCCCTCTTTTTGGTTCTGTCCTGATGAGTAGCTTTGAGCTTGTTCTTTCTCCTGGATGTGGGACCTGTAGGTCAGGCCCTTGCACAGGCTCTGCAAAGTAGAGGGGTGCTTTTATACTCTTGAAATTACAGAAGGAAAGATTTATTTGTTTTACAGTCAGGTTTATCAGCTCCTGTTCTTTAAACAGATGTATAGTAGTTACTTTCTGATTCCCACTGTTGCACAATACAAACAATTGCAGGAAAAATATGCAGGAGTTGTGTTTGAATAAGAAACAGGACAAAACCAGCAATTTTGTCCAATAGCACATTTTCTGGCCTTTTTTAGCAATTAACTGTATTATGATAATAAATCACATTTTGCACTATGAGCTACAGGCTTAGGGAGGAGTGGCTGGAAAGCTGCCCAGCAGAGAGGGACCTGGGGGTGTTGATTGATAGCTGGTTGAACATGAGCCAGCAGTGTGCCCAAGTGGCCAAGAAGGCCAATGGCATCCTGGCCAGTGTGAGGAATAGTGTGGCCAGTAGGACCAGGGAACTGATTTTACCCCCGTACTCAGCACTGATGATGCTGCACCTTGAATCCTTTTTTCAGTTTTGGGCCCCTCATTGCGAGAAGGACATTGAGGCACTAGAGTATGTCCAAAGATGGTCAATAAAGCTGGTGAAAGGTCTAGAGGACATGTCTTTTGAGGAGTGCCTGGGAGAACTGGGCTTGTTTAGCCTGGAGAAAAGGAGGCTGAGGGGAGACCTTATCAGTCTCTGTGACTACCATAAAGAAGGTCGTAGCAAGGTGGGGATGGGTCTGTTCAACCGAGTAACAAGTGATAAGACAAGGCCTCAAGTTGTGCCAAGGGAAGTTCAGGTTGAATATTAGGAAGAATTTCTTTACTGAAAAGGCATTGGAACAGGTTGCTTGTGGCAGTTGTGGAGTCCCCATCCTTGGAGATATGTAAGAGTCGTGTAGACATAGTGCTTAGGGATATGGTTTAGTCTAAGGCTTGTCAGTGTTAGGTTAATGGTTGGACCTGGTGATCTCAGGGGTCTTTTCCACTCTAGACAATTCTGTGTTTCTGTGAGGATGAAAAAGCTCAAACAATAAGGCTGTGGGTTACAGAATTGTTCCTCACAGGGTTGCTCTGCCTTCTTTCCACAATCTTCTCTTGCCTTGAAAATGGAGGATTTGCTTATACTCAGAAGAAAATAAAAAAAGAAGGAAGAGTTGCCTTGGGTCACAGATCAGTCACAGAATATTTCAGCCCCATCAGGGAATACTTTGGAAACCTATGAGGCTGTAAGCAGATGATCTGATCCTGATCCCACTTAGCTCACAGCTGTAAGGGCAGTGACTACCATGGATTTACTGGTGATTTGCCACCGTAAGCTGAGATCAGGATCAGGCTGTGGGTTATAATGACATCTGCTCAGAGTTTCTAATGGTGAAAGAGACAGTGGAAGATGCTGTTATAGTCCTTGTGCTCCTGAGTTGTGGTAGTGAATGGGACTATTCATATGCTGAAGGCTGCAAGACTGGGACCCATCTAGCTGTGCTATAAATAGCGAGAGGCAAACCTCAAAAAATAGCTTTGATTTACACAGAAATCCTAACTTTCAGGTGCTTAGCTTGACTGGGTGTATTTGGCCTGCCGCATGCATTTTGTTTTGGTATTTCAGTATGTCAGGCACTAGGCTGAATCACTGTAAAGGGCAAATATCAGTGAAAATAGGATTAAGCTGCTTTGCCTAAATCATATGTCCCTTTTGATAAGCATAAGATTTTCATAAAGGTTGAAGATTGTTGAAGTTGGTATTTGGAGTACACTGGCCATTAGGACAAATGTATTCAGCTCACCAACATTCCTGAGCCTGCCTTTGTTTTGGGCTGCCCCATGCCTTTTTCTGGCTGTGCTTGCCGCTGGCATCACGGCTGGCAGCACCCTGCACTTCTCCACTGGTGAGTGCAAATTTCTGTCCTGCCCAAAAGAGCCCTGAGAGCCGTTTGTGCAAGGAGAGAGATACAATTGCCTGTCTCTTGAGGGAAAGATCACACTGTCATGAACTTATCCTTTGGAAGTGAAGAAAACAAGATAAATGCTTTGGCGAAGCTGATTTATTTTATTTTTTTTTTTAATAGTCATGTGTCCTCTTCAACCTCTAACAATACAGCTACACTTACTTCAAATTACTTGGATTACAGCATTGAAAATGACAACTCTGCTGGTATATCTACTTCTCGTGAATCTTCCTGAGGAAGAAAGTGTCCTTAAACTTGATGCTCCGATACTTTGAAGCACAGAAATTCAGGAGCTGTTTTTTAAGCCAAAAGAACACGTCTTTATACTTGAGCTGCTGCTTGTCTTACTCTTGCCTGGCCGCTCGCTAGAGCAGCTTTTGGAAGAGGACATTGGGTGAGATGTAACTTTGGTCTCACATGCGAAAACTGTCTGTATGCCTACATTTTTATACATGCAGTACCTAGCACAGATATCCAACATTATGTGGTCCTCTTCTTAGTCCACCTGTGCACGACACTTTCATGTTATTTGAACTACAAAATTAAATTCTAGGCTGGTATTTAGTACACTCTGAAAAGAGCTCCCTGTCAACACCTCTGGTGCACTTGTGCTGCAGTTTGGGCAGATACCACCTCCCCTTCTTTCTGCATTTCCCCATGTCTAAATGTGAACAGTCTTTGAGGAAGTGAAAATAGTATTAAGGTGTTAGAAATAAAACTTGAAATTAAACACTGCCATGTAACTGTAGAGCATATTCAATTTATATCACTCCAGGTCTTGGTGAGCTGAATTGGACAGCTTCATGAGTGACTTCCAACCTTTTGAAGGTGTTAATTTTATTATGGAATTATATGTGGTTGAATATGTTTATTAAAAACACAGCAAAAAAAGTTGCTTGTCACTAAGGAACCAGGACTACTTACCTATTGTCACAAGTTATACTCATTATTTCTCAGAAATGTAGCCACTTGACAGAAGATGTTTGTTTATTTTATTAGCAATTTTGCCAATGTGCTACTTGAAGCAGGTGTCAGATCTGATTTTCGGTCATCAGAATGAACACCAAAGTCAATGGAAAAGTGCAGGGCATGATGGAAATGAAAATGTAGAACTTCTTAAGATTTCGTAGCTGATAAATGTTGTTTAAAAGCATTAATCCTCTTAAATTCTTAAATCATTAGCAATGAAGCCCCTAGCTCTAGCAGAGTTGTCAGTACTCTACTGGTTGTGAAAAACTGCACATGTCAGTAGTTGTTGCTGGTGAATTAAATCTTCACGATTGCTGTACAGGTGTCATATGTAACAAACATTTAGAGAGATATCAAAGGAGGCAATTTTTTTATGGTTCTTTTCCTATAAAATGCCTTCAAAGAGTCATCCTTGGATATTGCAAGCTGTTGTTCCTGTGAAGTCCCAGGGAGATGACTGCATTTCCAGGGCTGGGTTCAGATCGTGTACAGATCCCTGCAGATTCATCAGAGTCAGGGAGCAGCACTTCTTTTCAATGACATCCTGGGGCCAGGACTTCCATCCATTAATTATGTGAAAGAGGACCTCCTTTAGTCAAAGCTGCCAATTTTTAATGTAATTGAATGTCACCTTATCCTCATATGACTAGGGAAGAAAAGCAGAAGCTCTTGCTCAACATCCATTTGTTTTATGCTCTTACATATTTTTATGTCACTCGGGGCTTTGTGTGTCCGATAAAAGCAAGGAAAGGCCGTATTTACCAGAATTTGAGCTAAAGGTACCAGGAACTAAATTAATCTTCTTCTTTTTTTTTTTTTTTTTTTTTTTTTTGGCTGGCAGAAAACCTCAGAGCTAAATGGTTGCAACTTGTGCTCTCTCAGGTAAAGGATGGAGTCCTGTGCGCAGACAGGTACTGCGGCCCTCTGGGGTCTGGCTGCTGATAATCATTGATCAAGAGACCCCTTGTTCTGCACAATTTTACAGCTTTTTCTATACTGGTCAGATTTATCCCCACAGACCAGTGAATCAGGACCATCCTTGTTAATAATATTCAGTGTATAACTTTCTTACTGTGGAGATGTGAAAAAACCTTCATAAAAATGAAAAAATGTGTCCCAAGAAATCTTTCTGTTGTTGTGTGATATCTGAAGTGTTTTTTTCTTCTTTCCTTTGGGAAATAAAATGAGTGAAAATAAATATTAGGAAGTATGTGAAATAAGCTTATGTTTGTAAGTAAACATGAAGTAAACATGTTGCTTCAGGCCATGTTTTATCAAGCTGAATCCAACAATTTCAATTCAGCAAATACTGATAAGCAGACAGAAAAACTCTTTATTTCAAAGTCTGGGAACTGAATCCAGGTGTCACTTCTGATGGTTGCTGGCCAATTAAACATATCTCAGCTTAATCTCAAAGAGGGAGTTGACTACAAATAAGATGAGTAAAACTCATCAAGTTGCCTTATGAATTCTACTTTTTTGTTTTTAGAATAACTCTGTCTTACAAGATGATGAACTGACAGTCACACAGGAAAAAAAATCAGACAGACACTTCTTTTCTGGATAGATTAAACTCTCTAGAGGCTGGTAAAAATGAAGCAAATCAAGTACATCATCTTTCATATTCACATCAACCCATCTATTGTGGAAAACATCAGAAGTCAGCGTGTTCTCATTCAGCTGAAATGTTATTTCTGTGCTATTTCCAGACCTAAGAGACAAATATCGGAGAAGCGAACACATTTAATAATCACCCAAAGGAAAGAGAAAAACACCGAAAAAGCCAGAGTGCAAAGTCCCACTGTGTGTCAGCCAGTGCTTCTGCCTTCAGAGATGGGCACTGGGAAGAGCAAATGCTGGTTCCCAGGAGTCAGAGAGCTGGGTTGTTTCACCAGTAGCTGTCTTCTTGTCTCTCTCAAGTATTTTTGTGGTTTATTTTGTTTTTTTTCTGCTTCTTTTGTGAGAGCATGGATATGCAGAAGGACAAGACAGAGGACTCCAGGTACTGGGTGTAAAGGAGAATCTGCTGGAAAGCAGCCCTGAGGATAAGGATCTTGGAGTCCTGGTAGACAATAAGTTAACCATGTCCCAGCAGTGTGCCCTTATTGACAAGAAGGCCAATGATATCCTGGGCTTCATTAAAAAGAGAGTGCCCAGTAGGTCAACGGAGGTCATCCTCCTCTTCTATTCTGCCCTGGTGAGGCCACAGCTGGAATACTATGTCCAGTTTTGGGGATCCCCAGTTCAACAGAGACAGGAAACTATTGGAGAGAGTCCAGTGGAGGCCAATGAAGATGACTGGAGGACTGGACCATCTCTCTTAGGAGGAAAGGTAGACAGAGGTGGGACTTTTCAGCTTGGAGAAGACTGAGAGTAGACCTTATCAACGTCTATAAATATTAAAAGGTGGGTGCAAGGACTCTCAGTCTGTACTGACAGACATGCGGTGACCACTAGCATATGACCCTGAAGGCTTTCTCAGGATGGGCTTTCCTATGGCGGGCCACAAGCCTGTTTTCTGCGGTTGGGCGCCTGCAGACTAGATCATGCTCTGTGACTAGAACACCTGTCCAAAGCAGCGCGTATGGTTGAAAAGAGGTGTAAAATGCTTTCACTCAGTCATTAGATCTTTACCAGTACCCAGAGATGATTAACTGGCTCCTAGGTGAACACTGGTATTTCAAAGAATGTTTGTGCTAAATCGGCTTTGGAAATGAGAAGACAGGTAAGATATGTGACCTCTGATGAGGCGTCGTTTGATGTCCTACATTAATACTAGGTTTGATGACTGTTCACTTTTCTGTCTCAAAGAGAATCCTCAGTAATGTCTCATTCTGCCTGCCTGCAGGCTCGGTTTCTCACTCAAACCTGTGATTGTGAAGCAGGATACATTAGAGAGGAAAGCTGAGCCACTTTTTATAATGCCATGAATGGGACATAGTACGATGTAGAAGAGAAATCAGTTGTGTATTCAGAGGTATGAGATGTGCTTGAAATTTGAGCTTATCTTTCAAGTTAATATTCTTAAGATCATCCTCCTGCATCTCTTGTTTTCCTGTCTACATTTGTTGACAGTATAGTGGTGCATGTGCCTGTAGTGCAGAGTACCTGTATGTAACGATCCGTGAGTCTCAGCATTGTGGATCATCTGTAGCCACCAGTGGAGGTATCTCAATAAGCTTTCTAGCCTTTTATGTTATTATCATATAGTGAAATACTCTTTGGAAAGTGTGCAAAGATTTTTCTTTGTGGCATGACAGCCGGTTACAAGGCACAGCATAGCCACTGCAATGCACCCATCTCATGCATGTATGGTGAATCATTGTCTATGTTTCCTGTGAATGACTCAGCAACCCAAGAATTGGGAGTGACCACCTGTTGTGTTTTTGATCTGCTAAATGGCATCTGGCAAAAGCCATTCTTGTGCAACATATTTGGTTAAAGTGGGTTTGCTGATGTCAGGAAATCAGAGATGATGGCACAGAGACGCACCTCATCAGTGTGGCCACTTACGAGTGGCTATTTGCATGCTGATGGGAGCATGATGAGGACTTCCAACAAAGAGGACTGCTGCAAGAGCCTGTGCAGGTGATCGATTAGGGCTGTTGTGTTCATTTGACTCCTTTTCGTGGCCACCTTTCGGTACGAAGCACAGAGCGATGTAGGCTGTGCCAGTCATCCTGTTTGTTAGAGCTTGCCACAGATGACACTGAGGTACTGTGGGAAACTGGGATGTACTATTTTCATCAGGACTGTTCATCCTTCAGCTTTCCAGTTTCTGCAGCTGCCTGCCTGGGTAAGTGGTTCCTCTTCCCATGCAAGTTCTGTCCCTTTTTCCATTGAAGGTAAGTGGCTGTGTGGGTGAGCTGTTGATTGATCATTTAATGCTCTCTTAGCCAGAATTAAGTGGGCAGATCCTTGTGCAGCATTGCGCACCGAGAGCTGCATTTCCAAGAACACCTCAACTTTTCATCTATTCACATTCACGCACTTGCTTAATCATGCCTATCCTCACACTGACTTGTCAGTAGTTGATAAAGAATATGGTTTTCCATGTACTTGTGCACTGAAACTTGGTCCCTGTCACAAATCAAACAGCTTGGATCAATCAAAAAATATTCAGGAAATTTACAGCTTGGGTAACTGTGCCCCTGTTAAATAAACGTTGAATATGTTAAATAGAAACATGTCAAATAAAATATTATTTACCATGATTACTGCTGCAACAGTCTTTGGTGGTGTACTTTTGACCAGGCATAGCGCTATGTATAGCCATATACAATTGACAGGAGGTTATAAAGATTGTTTTCCTTCTGGAGTTTTAAAATTCAGATTAACTGTTACCCGTGGAAAGAAAGGAATAGCTATGTAAGCAAAACAAGAGAGATGTTCAATAAGATGTGTGTTGAAAGTGCATGTCAGAACAGAAGAAGGATTTTAGAAATGGAAAATCTTTCATTAGATCCATTATTGATATAATTCCACCAAGCTTTGCATTAGAAGGATTAAAGATGTAACTCTAGAAATCAAATCCAAGGAAACCTGTCAGTAAATATGACATATATGAAGTACTTTGTGCTCTGATAAGAGGATGTCTAATTTTATTTGTTAACTAGTAAAGGTCACAGTTCACATCTCATTGCCTCTGTGCTTGGGAATCCACTACAGTACTCCAGCGGTGTGGATTCTGTGAAATATTTCTATTCTTTGCTTTGCTTGAGACACCCTACCTGGCCTCAGGGAAGTCATTTACCCTCTCTGGACCTTAGTTCTTCTTCTGTAAAATGGAGATAGCATTTCCACTCTTCAAGAGAGCATTATTAAAAAAAACCCCCACACTGTAAAGCCTGAAACATGCAGGCAGCCCAGTGGTAGGACCCCAGATGAAGTGCAATGTTTGTTTGAATATCATTCTGCATTATAAAATCTGCAGAAAACTTGCAAAGATGTAAAAAGTATGCTCAGAAATACAAAAAATGTCAGGTTTTGAAATAGAAGCCAGTCGCGCCGGCGTTATAATTGTGATTATGATGATTCAGAGCATTATATGGACACCAACACTCATGTTTCCCACCTCTCACCATGCAGGGAGGCTCTGCCCTTCCTCTCCTGTATGTTCGTCACTGCTTTCCTGCTGCGATGCTCACCAGAGAGTGGCTGCCCACCTCCCTGCCGCGGCTCTTTGCTGAAGAACTTGCACTACAAGTTTGCGCTCAAAACAAACATTCATGGCTGAGTTATGAAAGCCCAGGGGGATAGATGGTGAAGTGGATTAAAGCACTAACTCTCTGCCTTTGGCTCAAAGCCACATTAGGACAAAAGTTAGAGTGAGTTTTGGAGTTAACTTTTATTTGTCAGTATGGCTTGGGTTTGGACATGCCAATAAAACCCCCACAAAACAGAAATGAAAGGATGTTGGTTAGGACACGTTGGCAAGGTTTCAGGAGGAGCCTACACAGTACTCCAGCCAGTCTGACCCATTTAGTGATGACAAGTTTTGACTGCATTTCAGGAAATGTTTCAACTTCGGAAGTAAAAACCAACACCCATGGAAAACCCTACAGAGCAAAGGCCTGTGGGAAGAGGAGACACCCAGCATGATGTTGCTGGGGCGTCTACTGTAGTTGGGAAAGGCTCTCTCAGGGGTCCTCCTACACCACACCAGCTGTAATGGTGGCACAATGATGCCTGGGGACAACCTGTGCCTTTGCAGTGGCTGGGCTGTGTCCTTTGTGAGTGGCTCTTTGCTGTCCTGTGTCTGCAGGATGTTGCCTCCTTGAGGTTCTTGGTACCTCTGTGTGCTGCTTTGCTGTCATCCTCTGGTGCTGAGCTATGTGTCTTACATCTCATGTAAGGAGCCTATGGGAAATGTGTAGATGAATCTGTGTTCTGTTAATAATTTTTGGGGCTTTGCCCCTGTGTGCATGAGTCAGAGAGGATGAACAAAACTGCATGTGTGGGTCTAGGGCTGCATGAGAGACATCTGTTCTCCTCACATCCTCCCTTAGAGAACTAGGAGCAGTACATTGCTAGAAAACTTTAGTTTAAATCATCAAGACTTACTAAGGGTGAGTAACAGAAGGCTGGTTTTGGTAAAGTAAGAGACAGATCCCAAAGAAGTGTCTATGTACAAGTCAGTGTTTGTTCTTCCTCTCCCACATCGACAGTTGTTTAAGAGTTTAATTCCATTTGCTGTTTGTAAGGTGGGAAACAGAGGAATAAAAGAATCAAGGAAGGCTTACCTGAATAATAATAAATATTCTTCCTGGGATAAAGAGAACTGTTTTCAGTGTATGGGAGGCATCATCACATCTGAGAATATTTCATAGCCATTCGCTCGTGCAAGGAGCCCCAAGGTACCTGTGGAGGCTCTTGGGACAAGAGTGCCAGCTCAAGACCTGTGCTGGGGAGTGAGGTGTTCTCATAGCTGGCATCCAGGCAGCCCTCACCTACTTCAAGCTCTTGACTTGGGGTGTGGGAGGGGATGGAAAGGGATGTGTCTGGGCAGGGAGGAGGAGCGGCTGGAAAGAAAATGAGGCAGCGAGCTGGAGAGAGACCCAGGGAGTGAGGCTGTCTCTCAATAACAGCTTATCTAGAGAGATATTTTTATTTTTCTGAGATTATAAACCACAGGACTGGATGCACAGGTTTCAATGATGGATGGGAGAGAGGGAGGGAGGGAGGAGGGCTGTAATTGTCCTGCACTGGGCTGATGTTCCACTGTTGTTCAGCAGTTGTCCCACAGCACCCCAGGTCCTGCAGGCTTAGTGGCAGCTGTGAAACGCTCCCACTCAGGATATGGTGTGGGATGAATACTTGGTGCCACTTTCTGGAGCTGAAGTAGTTTCTTCTAAATGAAAAAAGTCTCTTGCTGTATAAAAAGATGCTACACCTTTGAAAGGAGCCATTTGAATAGAGGCTTGTGATTCAGAATACTTAGAAAGGGCTTTTCCGCCTCTGATCAGGAATGCTCTCAGAAGCAGGTTGTGAAGGAAATAGAAGGATGGTGGCTGTTTTCACTGATCTCCTGTGTCAGAGCATTGAGGCTCCTGATGGATAAACAGCTGGTCAATGACTTGAAGAATTTTGAATAAAGCACCATGACCTCTTTCTTGATTTTTAAACCGAAAAGAAAGCCACTGGGGAGGAAAGGGAGCGGAGATTGAAACCACTTTCCATCCATCCCCTTACTTATATACCTGCAGAGGCTGCACTCAGGTGTCTTCTGCCCTCTCTAAATCTCTTCTTTCTGTCTTCTTCCAATTCTTCCCTTGCTCCTTTAGAGCAACATAATGGGCACTATTTCTCACTGACGGTGTATTATAGCATTTGATCTACCAGAGAGGAGAAAATGGAAAAGAGAGGACACAGCATTTTTGTGTGCGTTAAATGCAACTAGTCTGCTTGTTTCTGACTTTAGTTATGTTTCTGGAAACATCTAACTGATGCTAAGTTAGAGGCTAACACAAATATCACGCTTACACCACTTCTTGTGGCTGCCCCCTCCCTGGAGGTGTTCAAGGCCAAGTTGGACAGAACCTTGAGTAGCCTGATCTAGTAGAGAGGCGTCCCTGCCCGTGACAGGGAGGTTGGATTAGATGATCTCTAAGGTCCCTTCCAACCTAGGCCATTCTATGATTCTATGATCTTAACTAGTCTTGCAGACACAATTAGAATTACAAGAGATGCTCTGCCAGATGCCAGAGTCAAAAAACAGCTAAACTTAATCCTACCTACATCCACAGTCATACATACATGCCCTGAGAGGTTTGTCCTTCTACAGGATGAATTTCTCACTGAACTGAACATCTGAAAACATGCGAAGTACAGCTTTTACCAATCACCCAAATTAATACACAATTTAGGTAAGAACTCTTCACAGTGATGATAAATACCAAGCGAGTAGAGCGAGCATGTTGCAGTACATCTAAAAAGGTAAAGAGAAGTGAACCAAAAAGCTAACATTTAAATTTTGGTTATATAGGCTCACTTGATTTTTGAGAACTAACAAAAAGCAAACCGTATAGTACATCAACGTAATAAGCCATTGCTCTACACCTCAGGACCATTGAAAGGAAAGCTAGAGAGATGCACTACATTTGCGCTTTAAGCTCTTAAAATGCATCATGAATAAATGTGTCTGCAGGTTCATCTAGATTTATGTCACTGTATTTTCATATGGTATCCTCTGCAGAAAATTGAGACTGGAGGAAAGAGAAAAATAGGTATTGTTATTTTTAACAGTTCGTAAACACCATGACATTAATTGCTTCTTAATGTGACAAAAAAAAGAAAAAAAAAACCCTGACCCATGGAAGTCTGTGGATTTATATCAGAAACTAGTTTAGCTCCATCAGTGAGCAAAATCTAATAATGGTAGAGTATACCGCGTGAAAAGCAGCGACAATTTTTTATTGTTACTATATTATTTTGTGACAGAGGTGTGATTTGCAGTAATAGCTCACACAGTTGTTTTTAAAATGTGGCAGAAGAAGAACAAACACCTGATCCTGCACAGCTTGGCTCACACGGGTAAAAAGCAGTTGCCTGGCATGCCATTGACGTTAAAGACATATTTGTGACAAGCCTTGCAACCTGTATGGTTTTGTTGGAAGGAAATAGCTGTAACTCCAGGTTACAACTGGCTGGGAACTTTACAAGGAAATAGCTTCCCTGTGGAAATAATGCATGTTTGTCAAAATAGAGGTGTTCTGGGAAGCAGAGAAGCGAAACCCTTGCTGGACCCTCAGATGAGCTACAGAGGGTGGATGCACGCTGTGACGGCTGCATGGGTCCCACCAAGGGGTGGCCGTGCTGGTGACAGCAGCTGCTGGGGGACCCCGTGGGCGTCCCTGTCCTCCTGCATAGCTGGGGGTCTTGGCGCACCCCTGATGCCTGGCCAAGAGGCTCTGGTTCCCCGGGCACCCGCAGAAAACCTGGCTGCCAGCAAGGAGGCTCCGCATGTTCTCTGGAGGTGGAGGTGATGGCTACTCTGTCTCATGTCAAAAAAAAATTCTAGTTTTCCCAGAACAAATTTTTCTTTTTTTTTCCCTATGGGATCTTCTTTTTAAAATTATCCTTTTTGGAATATGTATTTTTCCTGCTTTTGGGAAAAACATCTTTGCTAAATTGCCCTGAATTTCTCAGTGTGTACTCCATGTTTTCATGGCCACACGTATATGTTGCAATCCAAAAAAAAATCTTTATTGTGAAAAATTTCTCTATTTCACATAAAAATATAATATTACTTTATATACAGAAGTGATGTACACACTTTCATTTAATCAAATAACTGAGGCTGTGGTTTATTTCTTCCCAGAAACTGACAGCTTGGTGTGCTCGGAGTTGGTTGCTTACACATACCTTCACAGCTCGCCAGTCATATTATCATCAGTGAGTTTCTAATGAAATACAATCATTTGTAGTAACAGAATACTGACCATGTCTTTCAATGGTACAAATATTAAAATTGTTTCACGTGCCACAGCAACACACTAAGCTGTGATTCTTTCGGCATAAAATAATGTAGTAAAAGGTGACTATTTCAGTGTTTTTAGAAAGCTTCAATTAAGTAGCTGTTACCAGCAAGCATGGCTCAGAGAAAAACAGCATGGATTTAATAATTCAGAATTCTTTCTGAATTATATACTGAATAGCTAATTTCAACAGTATGTATTTTGAGCATATGCGTCACTCAAAACGCCTAACTTCTTTTTCTGATATCAAGTCTATATGTTCCTGACCTTATAGGACACTCTATTTTAAATGTCCATAGGTCCCTGTCTACTGTACCTACAATAATACTTCTGTGCTTAAAGATTTTTTTTCTGATATAATCTTTCCGACTTGTTCTATTTTAATCTTTCTCAAGATATGTTAGGGTTTTTTTTATTTTAAGTGGGCTCCACAGTAATACCTACATAATTCTGCAAACAACTGGTTCATACAAAAAGAGTTATTCACACCAACCTTCTTCTATTGTAGGTGTTTCTAGAGAATCACCTAGTTTGTAATCCAGTACACATTTCAATGTGCTGTACAAACACATTTCTCACAGCTTTATTGTATTTGTCTCTTTGCATTCCGCTTTATTTCTTTCTGAAGTTGCTTAAATGATGCTGTTATTACGAGGCTGTTTAGAGGAAAATAAGACACCAGCTAAGTCCACCTGTTGAACAACCATTTTTGGTATATAGCCAGCCTGAAAAGACTTTCGCTGTGCCAAGTGCCGTGCTGATATTTTGTGTGCGAGTGTCAGTATTTGTACATTAACAGAGAAGCTTTGCACAATACAACTCTTCCCTATTGCTAAATAAAACCAATAGATAGCCATGTGCAATACTCGGAGTGCAATGAGAAATTGTTTCAAGATGCAGCCGGCAAGGAAGAGGTTAGCGGCAGCTAGAAGAAAACTGGAAGAGCAAGAACATGCCTTCTACAAGCATACAAAGGAGTGTCAGTTCGTGCACAACTCAAAATATCCCTAGAAAGGCACAGTTGCAAAGGTTAAGATTCTCATATGATTGAAATAACTCCCATTTATGTGTTACTTGCTGACAAAAGCTGTTAACTTCTTTTCTACCATGTATTCCAAGATTTTAGAGTTTGCCTCTGTCAAAACCCTGAAACTGAATGTTCTGAAGACATTTAATGCTCAGCTTTTAAAAAACAGTTTGGTTTGAATTGATTGTTTTGATTTGTTCTCTCTCCTCTTTTCACTTTCTATTTTCCCGTATGTGGAGTTCAACCATTACAAATTTTGAAGCTAGTATGAGGGCTTAAAAAATCAAGATATGGGTGGTTTTGTCCCTCAGATGCAGCAAGATATGATAAAGCCAATTATCTGTTACAATTATCTGTTACAAATCCGGGATTTTAATTAAAATTACAAGATCATTATAGTACTATTACTTTACTATTTAATTAATTCTGTCTTTTGAAATTTTTTCAACTCTGTATCTTCAGGTATTGTAGGTTTCTAGATGCTGCTTTTTGATTTTCTTGTTTGATCTCTGATCTGGTGCTGACACGAACAAAGTAAGATCTACTAACAGGCAGGCAAGGAAAGCATAACCTTTCTCTTTTTGTTTTTTTATTGAAACAAACAATTCTTAAGAAAATTGTGGAGAAGACACTCACTGTTCCATTTCCATTCCCCTGCACTGTGATATATAGCAAATTACTGTCACAATCGTAACTTGCAGAAAAAAGCACTGAACCTCTTCTTATATTTGTAGCCTTTCTTTTCATACCTCCAGCACAGGAGGGTGCCTGGCAAAATTGATAGCCTTTCGCGTCACTAGTTCTTTTTTGTAGGGACATTAAAATTGATCTGCATCTTGGCATATGAAGACTCAAAAGTGTGTTACATGCCCTACTGCCCAAAAATGTGCAGTCACAGAGCAAAGGTTCCAATGACAGAGACTTTTATGGTACCAGGAGGCTTGAGCTACTGAACTGGAGGAGCAAATAGAGACACCGGCTATATTTATGGTGCTACTGAAGAATTAACCTGCCTTTGAACTGGCTGCCCAGATACTCTGATTGAAGAATCTGCTTTCCTCACAGAGGGGAGGCAAGGGTAGATAGGAGAGGCAAACTTTCAAGACACACCTAGTGACAATGTGAAAAAGGCATCAAGCCTTATGGCAGCGCCTTGCCACGGGGGCTGCTGGAGAGGTATTTGCAGCTCTAACAATGGTGCCAGTTAATGTTGGAATTGTTAAGAAAAAGCAAAGCATACAAGGAGAAATGCAGAAATAATGCATCATGATAAAATGAAAGAGGAATCACGAGCATGAAGCAGCTGAAATACTCCGCAGCTTCCAGGTCCCCAAATAAATCAGCTTCCTTTCCTAATAAAGGTCCCTCCCATAGGTCGCTCTAGATAGAGGTGTCTAGGGTAAGCATGAGTTCAGGCAAAAGAAAGCTGGATGGAACAAAGATGTAAGACAATATTTTAAAGACCAAGAGGAAAATTATACAGTAGAGACGATCTGTCGTGATGACCTCAGAGAAAATTCCTCTCCGCCTACCTAGAAAAAGTCTTTGAGTGTCACAACAAAATGACCAGACTGATCACAGCTAATCTGTCAGTGATTTTAAAATATTCTGGTTTTCTTTACAGGGATGGAGAACATGTTCAGTCACCTGGGGACTGAGGGATCCAGGGTACAGCATTTTGCTTTTGCAGCATCAGATTACTCTACCGGCTCTTAGAGAGAAACAAAGACCTGGAGAGAAAGCCTGTCCATACTGAAATCAATGCTGTGGTTCTTGTTAACATCATAAAATCCAGGTTTGGGTGTTTGTTAGATTTATGGATTGGGATTTACCTGATGTTAACAATGAGCATATACAGAATAGAGTGAATGTGATACTACATTTGATCACTGGATCAGCGCAAGAACGTATTTTGGCACTCTCATTGTCGCACCTTCAGAAAGTAGGAAAGCCAATGCTTGATTCCATTCAAAGTTAATGGGAATCTTTTTCTTGAGTAAAAGGTGATCTGGATAAGGTCTTTAATGAGCACGGTTACCTTGGAGTTAATAGGAAAGGAACAGAGAAGTGAAGCAAAGTCGAATGAAGCGAGAGAAATACCTTTCTGTCACTGTCTAAATTCACGATCTTGCTACCATACACAGTTCTGATCTTTCTCTCAAAAAAGATAAAGGAGAACTAGAAGAGAAACAGAGAACGGTGATTGAAAGAAACCATAGGATGGGTCCTGTAAGAAATATCTCAGTAGAGTAAGACCTAAAGAAAAATATGGCAGACATCTATGAAATGAATAATCACAATGGAGAAAGTCAATCATTATTCTGCTTATGATAAGAATTAGGGCAGGCCAGATAAGATTGTCATCCAGCAAGTTCAAAAGAAACAAGAGGACGTACTTTGCCATGCAAAATACAGCTGAAATATGCTTGTAATAGGATGCTGCTAATCCAAAAAGTTTCAATGTTCTGAAGAAGGGATTTGACAAATTCGTGGAAGAAAATACCTACCACTATATACATCTTAGAATGGGCAGAGATACTTCGAGCAGAGGATGTTGCATGGGAAAGTACCATTACAAGTTCACTCTGCTCCTCTGCTCTTACCTGTTTTCCTTAAATTCCTTGTCAGCTACTACTGGAAACAGAGAACCTTTGGTCAAGCACAACCAAACTGTTATGGTGTTAAAACAACATTCACTTTTTCTTCTAGCCTCACTCGGTGCAGCCAATTTTCCTTGGACACAATCAGGATATAATCAAGAGCAGTCAGGCTTCTGAGGAGGAGGAGGTGGTAGGAATGGCTATTACAAATCAATTCATAGAGGATCTGTTTCTAACATATGCGAAAAAGTGCACAGATTTGGAGGTCTAGTTAGATTTTCAGTTAAATAGATATGGTACCAAAGATATTTATTTCTGCCCTTGCCTGTAGCTAAAGAAACAACATTTTACACAGACCCAGCCTAACCATTCAGTGGTTGCACCATCTGAGCAACAGACCTGGCTAAACGCAGAAACGACAGAAGGATTTTTTGTTATAAGTGAGGAGGCTTAATGCAGATGAAGTGGCCATATGGAGTGAAAAAAACATAACCATTAAGAAGATGGAAAGATACTATTAGAACAAGGATTCCCAAAGTTTGTTTATGGAGAGTTGGCACAACAAGCAGGGCATCAAGCAGCAGGACCTGAAATAATTAACCTGTAATTCACAGGCTCTCTCCCTTCTCAGCTCCCCAAAACGTTTGGTATCCCCTTTCCTACCACTCTTGAAAGCAGAAGGATGAGCCACAGTTTCTTGCTGCCTTTCAGAGAAAAGGGGATTACTGATGGATGCAGTTAGAGTGTGACACATTCAGTCGTCTGGACTCCTGAGGTCCCCAAACACTGGGTGAACACTTCGCGTATGGAGGAGACTTTGCAGCTGCAACAGCCTCGGACAGCACCTGAATTCATTGAGGATGGCTTCAGCTAGCGTCACCTTGTGAGTCTTACCCAAAGGTGTCTCCGGCTGCCCTTTGGGAACTTTGCAAGAGAAGAGACGTATGGCAAAAGGTATCAAGATAAGACTTGGCATGGGAACATAATGCCCAGATTAAAAAAAAAGTGGCTGAAACTCTGTCGGGATAAAGAAGAGCTGGGTAACATAACAAGAATGATTCCTTCAAGAAAACCTAGGATATAAAAGAGGTTACGTGAGCAATTTAGGACTTCATTCACAGCGTAGGGAAGTGACTGGTAGGACTCCTCCACTGATTGCAAGAGGTGTTGTATAACACTCCTACAGCAGGTATGCTCTTATGCAAAAGATATTCCTAGCCTGATAAGAGACTTTTTTTTTCATGAATCACAGTAATAATCACAGCAGATACAGCACTGTAGGCAGTTAAAATGGACTGATCATTAGCTGTCAAAAGTATTTTCGGGACCAAAAAAAGAGAGAAGCTTGAATGGCACCTGCAAACTATTCATAGGCGCTCCAATAATTGTGTGGACAAACAGTCATATATTCACAGCGTGGATAACAGTCCTTGGAGCCAGAAACTCAGAAACAAATGAACCTGTTGGCATAAGCTTGTAGTATGAAATCACTTTAAAGAAAAACACAAAAAAAAACCATTAAGCCTTCTGGTCATTTATTTTGCACTATGCAGTGGTACTGTCTCTGCAGCCTAGAGGTGATTAACACAAAATACCACTAAATCTCTACCTGTTACAGAGAAACCTCTTAAAATTCCTCTTAATTATCTGTCTGTGCCAGGAAACACAGTCAAGTTTTTCTACATTTTTAATCAGTGTTTTTACCGTTGAGTGTTCTCATGTTTGTTTTTCATGATTTAAGTATAAAGATTTTGTTGAAATGATGCTCTTTGATACAAATAATTTTGAGTAAAGAATATGTGCCAGCAAAGCTAAGTTAATTATTTTGTCTGAATGCTTGGCAGATGAAAATGATGATAGACCTGGGACATGTCTACACTGGGCAGGAAGGTGTGGTGCAGAAATCCCCAGATGAACACTGAGCAATCTAGCTCCAGACCTTGAACCAGAAAGCCACATTTATATGGAGGTACTGACAGGCAACTTCAATAAGTTCAGCACCAACCCTGGGAAAATGCTGCTGGATCACCAGCTTCCCAGCTGGCCTCCATGTGATGCTGGTTGGGTGATGCTGGGACTCAAGGCTCCAAGTCAGTCTGAGTCTAACTTAAAGCACAAATCAAATGAAATTGAGGAAGACAAGCCATGGATAAGAAGGTGCTCCTCCCCTAGCGGCAGCTGAATCTGGTTAGACATCGAAAATTTGGTGACTGATTTTCTTGCTTAATATTTCCCCTCATTTTTCATATTTTCAGCCTATGTGAGGAAGAACACCAAAGCATGGCTGAGTCGCTTTAATGACCACCACGTATCCTTGCTATTCCACAGTAAAAGGCATGGGAGAGCTAGTTGGACTTCATTCCTTGAACCAAATGTCAGAAATGTTGTTAAATGGAAGGTTAGTTAATCATTTCAGATTCCATTTATCTTATCACATGCATTTACATAAAGGTAATTATTTATATGGTACACTAATTTGTATTCCCTATGGGAAAAATCCATTTAATAGGAAGGAAACCAGCAGTCACTTAAAAGATATAAAAACACTCCAGTGCCACCTTGCGCTACAGTTTCACAGAACGTGAAGATGACCCCAGAGTGGTCACTGCCTCCTAGGAAGAGTCAGATTGATGGAACAGATGAGGAAAAAACAGAAAGAGGGAGAGAAAGTGCATTCACAAGCATCTTGAATATGGATAGACCCATTTCCTAAAAGTGGAATTCAACCTCTCTGTAAATACTTTGCTGCAGGTACCACATCTGAGCTGCTTCCTGTTTTTCCCGTTTTTGATGGAAGACCTAATTCTCCTAAGTTGCATTACAAACTGACCTGTCCAGCTGGAGAAGAACCACTGGAGCTTTTTGTAAGGCTATTAGTAGGTAATTAGTAACTAAAAAAAAACAAACCCAAAAGGATCTACCATGAGCTTCCTTGAGTCCACGCTGCAAAGATATGATGGTCTTCATTGGACAGGCAAGTCAAGTGAACAGCTGCCATGGCAGAGCAAATCTGCCAAGGGTGTGATTGCTTAGAAGTGACATCTCACTCCAATGGAATCAGATCATGCTCTCATGGGTGTGGCAAGGAGACTTTTATAGCTTGATAAATATTTGAACTATTGTTATTAGTAGTTATTTATATAACAATATAGCCTGCAAGGCACCACCAGTGATTTGGTTATCAATGTTTTAGGTAGTGTGTAAAATGAAAAGGCAGCCCTTGCCTACACCTCTGAAAAGCATACGTGCTGCACCTCTGATGAGGACCCATGGGCAGGTGCAACCAACATGTCTAGGAAGCATCAAGGATATGATTAATCTTATCAATCTAGGCGTCTAAGGCTGCTTAGTCATCCGTGTGTTTGGCAGGAATTTATCTTCGCGACTTCTCTCGCTTCCATAGTCACCACAGGCCCTAGGCTAGATGTCTAAATACATGCTGAGCTCACATCTGCAGGAGAACAGCACCCCAATATTCAAACACAGAGAGAAGCCTAGGTGCCTCTCCTACACGTCGAACAGCCAAGGCTGCTTAATCACCTAAACAGCAGCTAGGTCCTACGGCAATCCACCTCCTGCTTCTAGGTACCTCGTACTTATGTATATGAGGTCTGGGGTGAGCCCAGCTTGACTTCTCTGGGATGGGGCTCTGGAGGTGTCCCTCTGGGACGTGGCAGTGAGCAGCTGTATGATGGTGGCTGTAAAATTCTTTCTTTTTCTTCTTGGCAAGGCCATGTGAATTTTGGTTTTCAGGAAGGATTTGATTTATGCTTGTGCCTACCTGCAGCATGGGAGGTGATAAACATGGGCCCATGAGCTGGCTTGTAGCCAAGGCTGTAGCCACCTGAGCAGATGCTCAGGTGTTTGACTCAGTTTCAGCTATAGCCCCATGATATAGTGTGCTGTAAGGGCAAAGATTGCAGCAGGCTCTCTTTCCACTTAGCCTGTGAGATGAACAGTGAGCATATTTCCCTAGAAATAAGACAAGATCAGGGTCTTTCCTCTAGAACTACCTCTGCTGTAAGGAGCATACCAAACCTGAGCCCTGGACCTGATTGCCAAGATTGCCCTGTCTTATATCTCTTGATGTTTTATAAGGACTTTTTCCCTGGTCCTCTGATCAAATCTAAAACACTAAGAAAGACCTAGAGCATTGCAATTTAATAACAATTAGAATCCAGCCTCCACAGAGCCCTTGCACCTCCTGTCTCCTTGGCAGAGCGGCTTTGGGAGCAGACCATGGTGGCTACATTTGGTGAGTCCAGGATAGGACAGCAAGATCACTGCTTATTGCCCCTAACGTCTCCTGTGTAAGCTGTGCAACAGGGTCATTTGGCTTTGTAATCACTTTCCAAGCTGCAAGTATTCCTGCTTGGGCAATACTTGAGGAGCCTAGAGGAGCCCTTGACAGCCTGGAGGAACACTGAAAAGGAGTGGGTGTGAAACTGGCCCCGGAGGAGTTGTCAGGTCCAAAGAGTTTCTGGCTCCTGTTCAGAGCTGAAAAACAGTTGTCAGGTGGGAATGGTGGGTCCAAAGTCCTCCTGGCTCTGGCAGTGTGAAGAAGAAAAGGCAGGCCATACCTTCGTACTGAGGTAAGAAGGTCCTCATCATGGAAAGTGTGTGATGTGGAGAGCATCTCTGCTGGAAAGCTGACTGGCATTAGCAAGAGATAGCCAAAGCGTGAGGGCAAGGGCAGAGCTTGGTCACGGACTCGGGTAGGAAATTATGTAGATGCAGAAGTCTCTCCTCCAAGGTCTTTTCCTTGACATGCACATGTCAGAAGAGGTGTGAGCATGTGTGCCTACACAGCCAAGCACAATTAGGAGCCTCTGTAAAGATAAGTATTAAATATCTGCTGTATGTTTCAAGGTGGAAACGCAACCCAGCAGCTAAGCACTGCAAGCAGCCTCACAGCTTACTCAAAAACGAAGAGAGGGTGCTGCCCCCCTTTATCGAACAGCTGTGAGGATGGCTTAGAATACAGTTTACAGGTAATTTTAGCACCTGTGTCATTCCTGCCCCCAGCCTCTCCTCCTCCCCCCTCCCTGGCACTGCAGAAACAGGCTATCAGCTAACTGGGGGCAGACTTGTATACAATCTCTGCAGGCAGAGGTTGGACGAGGCTGTAACGAACTGCTCTTAACGAGGTACTTTGATCTTACCCCTCCCTTTTTTTATTTGTTTTACAGTCCTTTGCCTCACTTTCATCCGCAGCAGACAGCCGTCGAACTCTGAAGATCCTCCCTTCACAAATAAGTTTACAAGGAAGGAATCTGTGAAATCAGGCTGCATCTCAGGGAACTTAAACCTGTGTAAGAAAATATACGTGAGACATAATCTATAAACTAGCAATTTATAGGATTCCTGGGAAGCCATGGAAGTGCTGTGAATAGCATTAAACCAATCCAACTGCCTAAAAAAAAAATAAATTTTTTACCTGTTTATTAAAGTTAACTGAAGTGCATAATCGTAATTGTATGCAGTCAACAGTTTCTAATTTCAGGGGTAGTTTTATCATGCACTAAGGACTGAGTATAGCACTTTACCTTCTGTATGTATCAATGAAGATACTAATATTAATACGAATACAATGAAAACCTGGACTGAATTGCCCTTCAGCAATTTCCATTAAAATACATCTCTCACGAGGGCCATAGACAAATCTCAGATACTGGAAATTTTAGTATCTTAGTATTCCTTCTCTACATGTACATATATATGTACTTATTTACACCTTTATGCTCAAAAGATAATTTTATGAGGAGGACTAAGACATCTTCTTGGATATCAGCAAGTCTCCAATAGGAGCATTTGCACTCACCATATTGCTGGAACAGATTCTATATCTTCAGAAATCGTTAAAAAAAAAAAAAAAGTCTAAATAATTAATTAAATAAAACCCAGATCTTGTGAAAAAGACCTCATCAGCTACTTAACAGCTCTAGCAGATGCAAAGGCATTGGGCACTTGCCTATAGCAATTACATACACTTAGAAGTTTCGGAAGATTAAAATGAGACAGAAATGCTAACTTATCCACTTATCGGGGGGGTGGACAGGACAACTGTGACTCCGAGTATCACTTCTCTTCCCAGACATCTCAAAATCGCGGCTATATAAAAGATGCAGTTTAGTGCCCATGTGCCTTCCTTTAAATATTGATGATGCATACAGGTGTCTGACACCAGCACCAATAAACACCCACTTATCTGTCAGCATCGGGGCGCACGTGCATGCCAGTTACATGATTCTGGGCTAGTCTTTTAGTCATACCTAACTGAGCAGCTACATGAGAGCCACGGCCCATGAGTCACTGTCAGACATCAGATATCACATGTGGGAGAATCGCAAAGGCTGACAGATACTGTTACCATTATGTAAACTTCCTGTCATAATCATTCTTGGATGTTCATATTCATCGGTTCCCCTCTGCACGCTTCGAGCTGGAGGTTTGCTTTCTATGTAGGCACAGGCAAACACAGTTGGTCCTGATTAGAAGATAGAGCCTGTTTTGTTCTGTTACTTGGAGGCTCAGTTTTTTGGTTGTGTTTTTTTTTTTTTTACCAAGCTAGGAACATGCAACACACTTTTCTATTACTGTATGTTAAGTTGTTGTTGCTAGGATTGTTAAAAGATTCAGTTGTTAATTCACACCTGTTAATATGGAGACTACATATGCAGACCACATATTCAAACTTAAAATCAGTTTGACAACTAAATAGTTGAGGGTGGGTGTGTGTCCTTAATTTCCTTGTATTTGGCTGACTTCATCATATTACGCAATCTTTTTCCCCCTACTGAATGAACAGATCTATAATGCCCCTTGGCACTATTATTTTCTCACATTAATAAGGAGAGCATCTGTGTGTCTCAATTCAGAAGATAATCTGTACACATACAGCCTGGTAAACAGAAAAGGAAAGTGAGAAACCTGTGTTTATCTGAAAGGCTGTGTTTTATAAGTGACGTGCAATCACAGCTGATGGCTGAACTGTGCCATGTGCTGTAGGGGCTCAGGATGAGAGTAAGATGTCCTAACAGGATGACCATCCAACCTTAACTGGTGTATCCCCAGGCCCTGGACAGCCTCACATTACACACCAGCCCATGTTCAGAGCAGGTAACTTGAAGCAAGTTCCATAACCTAGAAGCATATGGTTTCACTGTCTTTTCAAAGACTTTTGTAGTCCTTAAAAATTAAAGCAAAAGGTGTTACCCAATGCTTTGATGTGGGACAGAGAACGGCAAAAGCAGCTTTGTTCCTGTAGGCTGTCTGAGAAACGTGTTAAACCTTACCTTGAGGGATCACCTCTAGAAAACAGAAAAGGTTCCAACCCCTCTGTCAGTCTGAGCCAGTTTTTCTACTGTAGCAGCCAAAAAAGGTGCCAAGTGACGGCAAACTAGGTGTAGTTTTGTGATGAATAGGCTTGAGTAAAACTTGGCTTGGTGCGTCTCCGCAAAACCGGGGAGGTGGTAAAAAAGCAGAGTTGCTCAAGTGAAGGTGGAAGAAAAATCCATATGGAAAAAAGTATTATTATTTTCATTATCAAGAACCTGTTAAACAATGGTGCCCCCATGCAGCTATATATGAGCTTATGGTGCAGAAGAGGACAGCACAATTTTGGCCCTGTATCCGCACCCGTTCTGGTGCAGGCAAGCCAGAGCTGCCTTGGGAAACCTGCCAGAGAGAACCTGGGCTCCAGGGCTTTGCAAGGCTGAGGAGGGTAAACTCTTTGCCTGAAAGGAATGGGAGTGGGTTAGGTATCACTTCCACTGTTTTCCTATATTCAGGAACTCAACACTCCTCTCGGGGAATTTGGAAACCCAGAGTACTCAAGTGTTCTCTGAGTTTTGTTCAAAAGTTCAGTTCCCTAAGGAGGTTGTTGGAGGAGAATGGTCTCTTTTTTTTTTACATCTGAATGTTTTGCAACAGAAAAAAAAAAAATTCTTTTTGAAATGTTTCTGTCCCATTTAAACAAAAGTGTTAAAGAGTCTGCTGTTAATTATCCATCCTGGATGATGGCATCTGTTATTTCTTTTTAAATGCTCCATTTACTTTAACTTTATAATGAAGTGCAGTAAATGTATTTGCAGTGGTTGTTAACTCTTTGAATTACTGTTTCAAATGTTTTTCTTTTAATAAATAGTATTTTTTAGACTTTTACCACACATTGTCCTGTTCAAGGGCTGAAGAGGAAGCTAATATATAACTTTTCAGGGAGGTTTAATTCTGACCTGTTACAAAATCTCTCCTGACACTTCAAAGAAAAAATAAGAACTTTAGAAATTTTGAAGGAAACAAACTATGTCATTCCTCTCAACATTTTACTTTTTGAATTGCCAACATTTCATACAAATTTGCACTCCCCAATCTTTCTGTTAGAAGCTATTTACATCAGAAAAGAAGAATCGTGAAGCTGGAGGCTGAAAACCAGAATTTACACTTTTCCCATAGCACTTCACATATATTTAATGTTTCTTTTTTTTTTTTTTTTTTCCTCAGGTCTTTGCAACACACTGTGTTCCAGATCTCAAGCTGGATAGATTAAATGGCATGTACTCTATTTGACATGTCAAATTTCTGTTACTTCTGCCTGCAATACATGGGAGCAAATGTCACTTGTATTTTTTGAACATATGTAACAAATTTCAACCTAGAAGTCAGCTCTTGGGCATCTGTTTTTTTTCATTTCTTTTTTTTTTTCTCTTCATTCTAGTAATGCCAAAAGGCCTTAAAGCCAATCTAAATGAAGCTGACATCAGCTCTGTAGTTCCTTACCCAGAGTACTTGCAAGAGGGACTTCAGTAAAAATGAGAATTTTTCCCTCTAGGATGATTCTCCCAGGATCTGCAGCCCCGGAGATCTAAGAAGCTTGGAGCACTCTGTATTTTCTCCATTTTGTTTGAAGCAGATGGACAAAACCTGAAAATCTTACCCTTTGTAGCTAGGGACGCGCATTAGGTTGCAGTGCTGCAAACCAGGCAAATTCTGGCAAAGACGGTGGAAGAAGAGGGACTGCCTTTGCCCCCACCCGTGCTCCTCACCACAAATGCCTGTCCCCTGTGCCCACTGACGTGTGGGGCCACGTAGTGAGGAGTGGGTTTGGGGCGGGGGGACGTTAATCTCCCTTCCCAGAGCTGAGCAAGGCTGCACCAGTGCTTGTGCTGGTGCCAGCTTAAAGAATTCACAAACCCATGATCTTAACAGTTAATGATGGGTGACCCCCTTGAGTAAGTATACGCCTTCATTACTTCTGTTAACCTAATTTTTTTTTATTCCTTTCATGCAATAGCTTATGTTTTATTTTAATCTAACAGAGTTGGTCTAAAAAATATTTTTAAGATGTGATTCCTCTAGCAAAACCTTGCCATTCCTTTAAACTGCTACCATAATTTGTTTCCTTCTCAAAGCCTGTTGTTATGTGTAAGCTGACATTAATCAAGGAAATGGGTTATCCTTTGCAGTTTGAAACTGGTTTAAAAATTTTTCTTGTGAGTTTGAAAAAGGTTATTACATAAAATATTGTTATACTGTAAAAGGCAACAGTGCAGCAACAATTCTACTTCCGACCATGATGCACTGATAATGTTGTTCTGATGGCCTGTAGAAGTTCCAAACATACAGAAGTGAAGAGTTATTCTATACAGGAAGGAAACAAAGCTCAAATAATCATTAAGTGGTTTTTGTCCTAAAAGTATTTACATTGAGAGTAAATAATTTGTTGAAATACAAAAACTGGCTGACATCAAATGCTACAAAATGTAGCATTTTTTCACTACTCTATAAATTTTCAAAAAAAAATTCCATCCTCACCAAAGATGATTTTGTGTAAGTCAGAACAATATTTATGTACAGTTTCATAAATACTTTGTAGTCTGCTTCTTCACTATGAACAAGTATTCTCTCTAGAAAGACTTAATAGATTAGAGATACTTACGAATGTTCTTTCTCCTCCAAGAACAAACTGAACTTATATTTATTGCAACTCTCTGACCTGTTCCTCTGAAATTTCCTCCAGGGCTGTGAAAGACCTTTGAGCTATTCTCACAATTTTGCCGCTTAGCTTCCAGATCTGGTAGAGGACAAAAGCTTCATTTTTCCCCATTATTACCGTTTTTCTCCTCCCCAGACTCCTGTCACCCAAAAACTGCAAAGCTCTGGAGATTATTTATTTAAATATTAAAGCTAATCCTACTCAAAGTAGAATTAACTGCTGTGAAAGCCCCTGATTAGCAGCCTGGTGTCTGTGCAAGGACAGGAAAATCTCTGATAATTAAAAAAAAAGTCTTTATTTCCATAAGTCCATCTCTCTTAGCTTAAAGTAATAGAATTTCTCTTTCTCTTTTAACATGTTGAACTATCCTTTAAGGCTTTCCATTTTTAATTCTCTCTCCCTCTTCCACCCCTCCCTGGATTAAAAAAAAAAAAAAAGCACCTAATTCAGCAGATATAAAAATTGCATTGCATATAATTTGAGCCATGCTTTTTCAGCTGAGGAACTCTTACCTCCTCAACCCCCTCTTGTGAGCTGCCTGCCCGTGCTCTTACTACCCTTGGCTTTCTGCCTGAAGTTAAAGTACATGTTTAGTATCTTTCAATATTTCATGTGTCTCCCATCTGGTGGACTGTGTTCTAGTGTCACAGGAAATGGACTTAATGATCTGAAGTTAAGTGACCATTTCTCACTACATATGGGTATTATAAGGCAGTCTGATAATATACTGAAGGATTATTCATTAGTAACTACCTGGCTTTTTTCTTTATCAGGGTACTGTAAGATCACTCCACTAAATGCTACAACCCACGTTTGGATTATTTTTCTTACAATCATTATTCTATATTTATCTGCACTGAAGTTTATTTTTAGCCCATATCTTTCATCAATTAGAGGATCTGTGTCCCTTTAGACCTATTTGATTCTTCCCTGCCATTTGCCGTATTTAGATAACTGGCATCTCCATGCTACTACTTATTCTTTTAGGGGTTGTTACACTAGTGCTAAGGTTTTGCTGATGAACTGTGGTATAAATTTTCCTGCTTGTTAATTAATACCAAGCATTACATTTTTATGGCCAGTTCAAGATGGAACAGGATCTGTGCTTCCTAGCATATACTTCAAGGATATATGGATTTTAGAAATTAGAGACAGGCATGCATGCACTCTGCATAAAAAATATATTCCCAGGAACCAATTTCCTGGTGGCAAATTATTGGCTGAATATATCAGTACAGATGGCTGTCTAAAATGCAATAATGCTAGGCATGTGTCACCATGATGTGGGAACTCATTCAGAAATGGAATGCTGCAGCATTGGAATAAATAGATATGTAGCTGAAATTACAGATTGTGGAATACAGGATGGGTGCAGGCTGCTGCTGCTGCTTGGTGCTGGGGCTCTAAGTTTCCTTCCTAAGAAGCGCAGCTCTCCGTAAGCATTTTGTCATGTCCCTGGTGCAATTTCAGCTCTTAATTACCTAGTACAGAAAAAATAAGAAAAAAAAAAGTCAGAGTTTGGCACTGCCAGGAGCTAACGCTTGAGGTCCATCATCGTCATTACGAGCAATAAGGAACCAAGCCAGATGGCTTCATCTGCTTGTGGTCAGCAGTTAAACTTACACCAGGGTGTTGCGTGATGCCCGACTGGGTGCTGGCAGCTAGTGGCACATGCCAAGCGACGGCTGGCTGCAGCAAACAGGGGGATGGCGAAGGCACGCCTTGTGATCAGAGGGAAATGGTCTCCCCTGGTATGGAGGCAGAGGGAATTTCTGTCAGCGATGTTTTCTATTACGAGACACAGGGCTTGAGACAGATTTGATCGGAATATCCTCAATACTGAGATGAAATGGGGTGATTATGGTAGGAGACGGTCATATGAGATTAAAGAATTACAAAAGGATCCTGAAAGATTATTGAAATGGAGCATGAAGATGCACTTGCGCGAGGAGTATAGTAAGGAAAACTATCAGCTGGTGAGAAGCTGCTCAGAGGTGTTGCCTACCCCATAAACTACATCTGTAACAGGAATACTTTTACTCATCTCTGCACTTGTGCAATATTTCTTTCTGTGTGAGTAAATTTAAAATTCAAACTACACCAACTGATCTATTGAGGAACGTGGGAATTGTTGATGCAGGTCAATGTCATCCCAGGCAAGCAGCATTCAGTAGCTATGAAGTCCACTTTAGTAACTTTTTTTTTCTTTTTTTTTTGTTTGCATCTTTCACTTCAGAGAACAACAAAGTGCTAAGTGTTGCTGATATCACAGATTTTGAAGGAGTTCCTTTCAGTTATTAGACTGAGAACTTTTAGTTTAAAAGTATAATCGTTGCAAAAGCTAGAAGCAAAGACACAAAATCACTGAAGTGCTTTAAGTGAAAAAGGGAAAGCAATTCTTTTCTCCATCTCCATATGTTTACATTTTGAACACTGGTTTTAGCTTTATGTTGGCAGCCAGAGATCCAGTTTTCACTTTGCATTTTTGCTTCTTCACACACCACTTAAGGCATCTGTGAACCCCATAAACACAGAAATAACTCGTGGTTCTGAAGGTCAGTAGCCAAGCAACTGCTTGAAATCTTGAAAGGACTACTTTAAGGGCCACATGACAAATTTTGAGTTTACAAGAAACCCTCTTAGATTTTCAGTAAAAATGAATAATAGGGCACTTACAGCTTTTAGACTTTACTGCACTTCATGCTCTTCAGTGACACCACACAACTGGTCATGATTTGCTACAAGAAATCTAATGATTTTGCTTTAATTCTTTTCTATTGAATTTTTATACTCTTCCTGTGCTACAATAGAATTAAAAAGGGAAGAGAGATCAGACCTTGACAGCTGTGCCATTCTAGTACTGGCATAAAATTTCTTAACTTTTTCATCCTTTCAAGATGTGTAAAAGTCTATTGGTGTAAAAAGCGGGAGCAGTTCTAATGAATTATTTTTCTAATATGTCCTAAAAGCACAAAGCAAAAGAAGCAAGAAAGGCACATACCGTGTACATTGTCGTAATGACAGTGAGCATTGTAAAGGACCTAGCTTATCTATGAAACAGGTATTAAGCCTAAAAAACCCTGAGGACTATGGATTTGCTTTGATTTCATTTGAATACTGATCAAAGAGGAAATCAACGATGTTTCCTTTGTATATATGTATAAAACACTCTAATATCCTTATGCTTAATTGTTTTCCTCAGTGCTGTTTAAATACAAAAGCTCCCTGAGGTACAAAGATCAAACTATTCTCTCTGTAGCAGACTAGTTAGATATGTTGTTTGTAGACCTGTCAATAGATGCCGAAAATACAGATATTTGGCATCAATTTCAGCTTCCAGTGACAGATTCATGCAATTTGTGGGCACCTAAAGTGTTGCACTGAGAGGAGAATTTTGCCATCGAACTTTGCCTAGAATAAAATTTGGGTTTTTGGATTAATATAATTTTTTGAAAGACCACAAAAGCACTGCAGTTCACTAAAGATGTTTTAATCTTTTAAAAAAATAATTAATCAAGAAAAAATTCCTAATAGAAGCTGAAACTTCTTTTATCTTCCTTCCCCTCACCCAAGACCTGTGAAGGTTTGTTCTTGGAATGTAAAAGCCTGAGAATTCATGATATATTTGGGGAATAGCAATTATAATTGCTTTTCTCACTCTCTCTTCTTGTACGGGCATACTTGTACATGCATCTGCTAAATATGGTACATATATTTCACTTAGATTAGAAACCAGACTGACCTTCACAAGCACGTGTACTTATGTACATTCTCCTTAGCAGTATTGGAAGTGTCTTCTATTTAGCTAGGTAAAGACAATTCGTGCTGTAAGAAATAGCAATTTTGTTTTCAGATGGAAGTCTTTCTCATGAGGAAGGAAGGGAGATTAATCAAGAAATCTAGAGTTTTCTTTCGTCTTAAATATAGGAGTTACTTTGTCCTATGGGTTTTTTCCTCAATTTTTCAAATTAATAGTACTTCTAAGTGCTGAACAATGGAAGATAAAATACCACTCTCATCTCCTATGTCATAAAAAGATGTTATGTTAAATTTTATTTTCTAACTCAAGTTTTTAACTCTAAGGGTGGGATTTACATTGGGTTGAGAAAGGCTTAAATTGGAAATGGGTCAAAAACCATCTACTACTACTAAACCATCGCTATTACTACTCATCTAAATATGGTAGAGATTTACAAAAACTGCTCCCACAACAATTTCTTAGTTGGTCTTCTGGTTGGATTAAAGCTCATTAGATGATCAACTATATGTTAACTAAGAAATGGTCAAATCCCTTTCATAGGACCTAGATATTTTAAAAGTTATTTTCAGAACTCTTAACTATCTGTCAGTAAGTATAAGACTTTTAAAGAGAGCTTTGGAAAAGTTTACACTGTAAACAATGGCTGAACGGAGAAATTGCTAAAAATAAATAAATGGAAAAAACTAGAAATCTGTGCTTGGGCACGTGTTTCTTCCCTCAGCACACACACATGCCCACACACAAGCACAAACTGCAGGCTCCAGCTTCACCCCCCTACAATTTTACACCGTTTTCAAAGCTGCTGGCGCTATATTGATACATCAGTGATGGTAGTTTAAAAAAGTTAATAACACCTTCTCTATACAACAGCATAAGGCATCACAAAGGAAAAGAATAAAGAATTTGAAGTTGCTGCATCTGGTCCAAAGCAGACTTCCTCTACTTCTTTAATTTCAGAATGAAAAGATTGTCATTCAGCTGCCCATGGAAGGGGTTTGGGACGCTAAGGTCCCTTCCAACCCAAACCATACTATTATTGTATGTAACTCTGTATTTCCATCAGAAATGGCTGTTTGAAATTAGAAAGTGAGTGATTCCACTGAAAGATGAATTTGTTGGAAGAAGGAAACAACTTCCTTGCATTATTCTGAGCCTGGCTGAGATATTTGAGGTTCAACAAGTCGGAATGCAAGGTCCTGCACCTGGGCTAGGCCAATCCCAGGCACAAATACAAACTGGGAACAGAGTGGCTTGAGGGTAGCCTGAAGAGAAGGACTTGGGGGAGTTGACAGACAAGAAGATGAACATGAGCCGGCAGGGCACTCATGCAGCCCAAAAGGCCAACCGTGTCCTGGGATGCATCAAGAGGAGCATGGCCAGCAGATCAAGAGAGGTGATTCTCCCCTTTTACTCTGCTCTTGTGAGACCCCACCTCAAATACTGCATCCAGTTCTGGTGTCCCCACCATAAGAGGAGCACAGATCTGTTGCAACGAGTTCAGAGGAGGGCCACAAAGGTGATCCAGGGGCTGGAGCACCTCAGCTATGATGATAGGCTAAGGGAACTGGGATTGTTCAGTCTTGAAAAGAGAAGACTCAGGGGGTACCTTATAACTGCCTTCCAATACCTGAAGGGAACCTACAGGAAGGCTGGGGAGGTACTTTTTACAAGAGTGTCCACGGATAGGACAAGGGGAAATTAATTTAAGTTAAAGGAGAATAGATTTAGATTGGATCTTAGGAAAAAATTCTTCAGCACAAGGGTGGCAAGACTCTGGAATAAATTGTCCAGAGAAGTGTGGATGCCCCCTCCCTTGAGGTGTTCAAGGCAAGGTTGGATGAGGCCTTGAGTAACCTGGTCTAGTTGAGAGGCGTCCCTGCCCATGGCAGGAAGATTGGGTTAGATGATCTCTAAGGTCCCTTCCAACCTAGATTCAAACCTATGATTCTGCGATGGTTCTATGATGATTCTATGATCCTATGATTTATTTTAAAAAACCCAGAAGACACCAAACTGTATTTCCCTCCCCACACTAAAGGGCTCTGCACTTTCCTCTTGTATTCCATGGGCATTTTGCCCAACTACAGGATAGGACTCTGAGGCACTTAGTGCAGAATGAAGGCTAATTTAATTGTTGCATATTGACATACTACAAACTTCAGTCCAAAGCCATTCTGAAACATTTACTGTGTTACTGATTTACTTTCCTTGTGGGCACAACTCTGACTGCTTTGAAAAGTCATACCTGCACTGAGTGACTGGTGACTGTACCTACATTGCTTATGGGGCACTCTGCAATATTCTTCCCCACTGCTTTGGTGACTGACTGCATGCCAGGATCTATCACATACTTTCTTATTTTTAACAAATTATTGCAGTGATTCAGGTTGGTGGGTTTTCCTAAATTTTTTTGGCTGGCACATTCTGGGACAATGAAAAAAATCCTTAGTTTGTATATTACGGGTGCCTCCAGAGCTCTTGACCCTGTAAACAAGGCAATTCCTGATTAAAAAAAAAAAAAAAATCCTTGTCCGAAACCACATCACTAAAAATGATAACAACCATAAAAGAGAAACCATTTTGTGCTTGTTTGACAGCAATTACGTGTTTTATAGTATACTCTAACCACAACATTTTTGTTTCCATAGGTTAAGACAGTGTGCACCTATCATGTCTCTCAGAAATTTTGCACTGATTATTTCTGTAGGAATCCTAATGCCACACACTGGTGACTAGTCCAATGACTTGACTCCACTGTTATTCAAAAGTATTCCAGAAGATAGTAAAATTATTCTACAACACCTTTTTTTTTGACACAACTGCACAAACTTTCATCCCCACAGAATTTTTTTTACACCTTATTTTATGCCCTAAATTGCAGGAATTTGCAGTTGTCATTTCAATGCAACAGGTATAAATGAAAAAAACTTTCAGTTCATGCCACAGTGCAACTTTTCCCTGAATATTGTTTTATATGTGTGTGTCAGTAGTGTGGTTATCCAACGGAGCATGGAAACCTTTCTCAGATTTATATTTTTCTGCCTTTAATCTCTACACTTTCAAAAACAGTGGGACACGGCTGTGGCAGATCAGATTGGTTGGTCCCCAGTTTAGCTTAGGCTCTGATTTGGCCAGCTGACCTCGGTACTGCTTGGATCATGCTTTAGAGAAGGTCTCCCACCATAAGAATCCATTGCTGTGTAATCCAACAGGAATTGCTCCTTGCCTGGAGGAGGAAAAGGCCACTTTATAGCTTTCATATAATCTGCATATGGTCCTCTGCCCAGGGCCAGCAAATGGAAAGCTAGAGTTTAATCTGTTCTCAGTCCCCAGGCATTCAGACATGTACCTCTCATCTCTAAACAGAGTATCCCAATGAGTAAGCAATAAGCAACTTCAAGTCAAGAAGGATGGCTTTCTTCACATTATTTCCTGAAATCCTTCAGTGATGGTGAAGAGTGCAAGATTCACTGATCTTCATTGTTTCTGGCTATAGGTCCCAGATACATTTAATCTGTGTTAGATTTACAGATGTCATTATAGCCAGTTATATGTGTTTGATTTATGAGCAGATCATCTATGCAACTTTGGAGAAGATGAGGTTACCATGAAATTTTAGGGGCATTGCCTTAACTAGCACTGACCAGAAATCAATGGGAGAGTGACTGTGGCCCAGGGTGCCAGTCTGATTTAATGGACAAGAGAAGAATAAAACTGATTGGACAGACCTGACATGAATTTCCAAAATAGCTATTAGCCAATAGCATATTGCTGTAGCATCATAACAACCATCACACTGTTTTCCACCAGGTGAAAATAACAGCATTTCTTTCAGAAGACAGAAATAGCTAGAGTGAAACAGAAATCTGGATGACGTAAATCCCTGAAGTTGAGGTGTATCCGACAGCGTAAGACTTGTTGAGGCCCAGTCTGAATCAGAAGCAATTTGCCAATTCACATGCTCTCAGAGAACGAGTCTGTCATACAAGCTAATGGGCCAGCAGTATTTTGGCTCGTGACTCCCTGTTGCCAGCTGAAGCTGTGGTGTGACGTGTGGGACCTTCCCAGGGCTGGAATGTGCTTCTGGCCTTAGTTTGTGTAGTGATCGACCTTGAACTGTTATGTCTGACGGGGTGCGGCTGCGGAAACTCAGGCTGAAGTAAACTGAATGGAAAAATTGGGCAAACTCCCATAAAGAGCCAGGATTTTTGTTTGTTTATGAATTAGAATAGAATAGAATAGAATAGAATAGAATAGAATAGAATAGAATAGAATAGAATAGAATAGAATAGAATAGAATAATTTCGGTTGAAAAGGACCTACAATCACCATGTAGTCCAACTGCCTGACCACTTCAAGGCTGACCAAAAGTTAAAGCATGTTACATCAAAGGTGTTTGTGGGGGAAGCTTGGGCTAGGACAGTCTAAGCTTTCAGATGTGGGAAGCAAATAAGGCTGTTGGCAAAGGCGGTACATGTGAAGCTTCACCGAGGCTTTTAGCACAGTGCTACATTCATGTTTAGTTTTAGAATTGCTCGATGGTATACAGAGAGAAGGCAGGTGTACAGCATTTATTTTTAGATAACTTCTTAGAAAAGAAGAGGGAATCTGCATGCAGCAAAATTTTACTCTGGCAGCACAACATAAAAATAATTTGTTTTCTGTATGCAAACAAAATTAAATCCTTATTTTGCAGTATTAAAAAAATGTAAAATGAACAGTTAGCACAAATAAGTCTCCTTATTGCTCAGTGGACTCTCAGCTACATGTGATAAAGAATGTACATGCCCATATGTTTAGATGCTGCAAAGTGAATATTTAGCCAACTGGTCCCCAGAATAGAAGCAAAAATCTGAAGTTAAGTGCTTGGACCCTTCAAACAGTGCACAGGCACGTTGAAAGGGCTTGTTAAAAGATCCCTCACAGTTCAGCAGAGACCTGTATAGAGCTAGCTAGATGCAAACACCAAGCACAGGGCATGGCTTTAAATTTGTCCATCTCAGCACCCATGGAGGTTGTCCTGTTCCCTTGAGGCCTGAAGCTGGGGCTGGTCCCACTGCTGAGCTAGAGGGTGGTGGGAGGAGGGCTGATGCTGCTGGTGGGCATTGCTGCCGGTGGTGTGAGCCCTGTGCTCTCTGAGTGAGGAGTGAGTCACAAGTTCTACGCTAACGTGTTGCAGCACAAGTGAAAGCAGAAATCTCCCATGGGAAACATGCTACATGCTACTGGTAGCTGCAGGAGAAGAAAATCAGGTGCTTTGGCCGCTCGAGCAATTGTGCAGGGCTGCCTTCCCTGGGACCCTGCAGCTCCAGCTGCCCGGCACATCTGTCTGCTGCTTGTGTGCTGCCTTGATGCCTCCTCTGCTCTTCACACTTTTGGGTGCTGTGTGAGATGTTGTGTGCGAGATGCCATAATACTTTGTGAGTGCCTGCTGGCAGTCACAAACGGATGCAGCTATGGTGGTAATTTCTTAATTGCCGTTCTCCTGTGGTCACAGATTGCTGAAATACTCCTCCATCTTATGGGAGCAGCGGTAGCCAGATTTGGAAAGGAAGTCTGCATGGTTTTGCAGGAATTTGCAGCTAATAAAACGATAATAAGGAAACCAAGAGGGAAAGAGGACTACAAATCTGACTGTTTGATGATTAATCTGGTCAATGTGGTAAGGCAGACACGACTTGTGGATTAAGGTCAGAGGTAGTCTCTGGTTATGATAGCTGATGACTAAAGCTAAATTGACTATATTCAGAAGGAGAAAGGGGAAACTTCGGTGGTGGCATTCAAGAGGCACAAAATATTGCTATAGCATAAAAGTATATGAATAAAGTGCTGGCTGGAATGTGACTGCCAGTCTCAGGTAATGCACACGTGGCTCTTGGAAAGAGGAGTGGTTGAGCCACACATCTTAACATAATTGTCATGAACCACAGAGAACAGATATTAACCATGTATAAAACAACAGCAGCATCTAGATCTATTCAACATCTCAACTCAAATAATTGTTCTCAACAACTATCACTCATCTGGACGAATTAACTGTTTCTGACAAATATGGAACAAATTGTGTTTGGAATCAAAACATGACTAAAGAGTCAGTTCTACAAGTTCAAAGTAGTGAAAAACTAGAATATTTTATGTTTATGAAAAGAAGTCTTTGAAAGACTAATCTATCCATAAAAAGTCAAGCTGATCTGAGGAAACTTCAACGGTATAATAAATTTACATTGAACTCCCAAGCCGTGCCAGGCATTGCACTCTGTGCTCCCAAATGGAGCTTATTCTAGAGAGCATAGAGACAAGATTTTTTGAAGTTTCTTAGATGTCTACTTCCCACCGATTTCATAAAAAATACCTGTAAATTTTGATTTCAAAGGGGGATCGGCACCTACCAGCTTCAACCAGTGTGGTTCTAAATTTCTTGCACATGAAAGCTGTGGCAGGATTGAAAAACAAACCCAAACTCCAACTGCTCTGCAAAATCCTTTTGAAACTTTAATTTTAGGTCTTTTAATAAATGATTACAGAGAAGTAGCATGCCAGAACCTGATAACCTGTGGATGTGACGATATCAGAAGAAACCTGCTGAATTGGAAGGTTTTTGGCACATATTTGAACAGCACAAACCCCACAAATTGTTACTTATTTTCCTATAACTCATGTCACATTTTCCTCAGAATGAAGAGAAGGTTTCTAACCAGAAATTATTTTATTACAATTGTGAACAAGTATTGCGAATTTCATGGCCTTGGTGTAGTTTTTATGAAGGCACAATAAATCTTTTGACAACTTGTATGTTAATGGCCATTGGATTATGCAGTAAAAAAAAAAAAAAAAAAAAAAGAAATTAAAGGCCAGACCTTTGGGATGAATTTGAAGTGGAAAAGCACACTTGCTTTGTACATTTGGCCTTTTGATGAAGCAAATATTGCTAAATCTCATTTGTCCCTTCAGTTGCACTGGTTTTTAATACTAGAAAAGTTCAACTGATTTCAGTTAAATGTATATAAGCAATCCGCATCACGTATGTCCTGTCATTGGGAAGAAAATCTTTAGCTACTGCATATTCAAGAGTTTGCAAGTAGAGATAAGTTAGGGCAAAAAAGAAATTTGCAGGACTCACAAAACTATTCCAGGCACTCGATAATTAGATTTATACTCATACATGGGGGGAACGATAAGCTCTAGGCATTTTGAAGTCATTCTGTAGAGGTCAACAACCTACCACTTAGATGTATATGCATGCATGAAACAGACTAGCAATACAGTGACACACCAAAGAAAAATGTTATGCTAGATATTTTCTTTTTAATTACATACAGAAGAATAGTTATGTGAGCTTCTGCAGAGATTTTTTTCCCTTTTTTTTTTTTTTTTTTTGTAAAATATTGAGAAATCAGTTTGTTTAAACGTTAAGCTGTTCATAGGAAAGTAAGACCCTGGAGGTTAGAGAAAGTGTTGTCACTCAAATCTGTTCTCCCAAAGAGCAATTACTGTAGTCATTAATGTGCCTTGCTCCAAAATCAAGTCTGACATTAAATACTGCTTGAAATTTTCAGAAGACAGTTAAAAGGTAGGGATGAATCCTTTTCTCATGTAACATGTGCTGAAAAGCTTCCCTGTGCATTCAATCATCTGGCTTCACAAATCCTAGTGGTACTCTTGTGAAGCTGTTATGGAACATATTGGTTGCATATTTCATTTGTTTCTGGCAAGAATAATTAGACGAATGTTTAATTAGAAGTGATTTTCCTTCATGAATCATGGCCAGCTGACTGAAGGGTTGATGACAGTCCATAATAACCAGTAATACATATATCAGAATAACTCTGACTCTCTAGTATAACAAAATTATAGGTACTTTAGAAATACCCCAGCAGAAGGATAAATCCCCAGTCAGTATAAATCAAAGATTCACAGAAGTTGACAGGATTATTTTATTAGAAATCTCTTAAGAATCTGGGCAAATTTATTGAAATATACTTCAAAAAGCTTTCCACTTCATCGCATTCTCCAACTTGGATTCAAACCCGTGCGAGACAAAATGCATGGTTTCCCCTCATGCCACCAGCCTCTCCTGGCATCCAGCTTGTTTTGTCTACCTGTTCCCATTCCTTCGACTCTGTCTATCTGTCCCATCCCAGGATGTGTTTCCACACTTTTTCCAGTTTTTCCAGTTAACCTTATTAGCTAGTAGGACCAATACATATATGTTCGTTCCCAGTCATTATCAATTACATCAGACCATGGAACATTTGCTTGCTCTGGGGTACCAGCAAGGAAATAGTAATTAACTGAGATAGTTGCTGCTTTCCCCTGAAAGCTCAAGAATAGGATTATGCTCTTTTGATAAACTAATAGGCTTAAATCAATTTAATGTATTTAATAGGAACCCTTGATAACAGGAAGACACCTCAAAGCTTTCACTGTGAACTTTTACCATTACTTCAAAACTGCAGACAATGAAGATAAATGAAATTGCAATTCGACAGTTGTAATAGAAAGGGTAGAGGATGAAATCTGCCTAGAATCAAAGACTAAGTTGAACAATCATTTTCTAATTAATGATCATTATAATTCTTCTGACATCTGCAGAACGCTTTGCAAATTTTAGCTCTCCTGTGAGTTAGGCAAGTAGTATCATCCCCATTTTACAGACCTTGAATACAATCCACGTTAAACTCGAACCTGCTCTTTGCCTCGGAGGCTCTTTGCCTTTTTTCATCCCACATCTTTAATATCAGATCTAATGAAAGCAGTAAGAGTAGCAAAGGCAAGGCATTGCTCTCCTTTGCAGAACCTGTTAAAGAAATGGGGCCACAGTTTTTGATGCATCTTTATGGGCTTTTTTCAGGCTTGAAGCAATGACATGTTTGGCTTAATAAGGCTGGTTGTCTTGACCAAGAACTTGGTGCCTATAGTAGGATTTAAATAGAATATGATTTGGATGTCCAAAAAAAAATATATCTTTTTTTTTCAGTGTTCACCTGGAATTTGACACTTTCTCAGAGCATGTCTCAAATGTTGAACTGATGGACGCCTCCCAAAGAAACCACCTGTAGCTGCTGTGTTTTAAATTGCTGCTGGTTCTCTCTCTGTCCTCTTGAAACAGTCCCTAGATACTGAGAGCTCTGGGTTAATCTGCTTTCAAGAGGAATCCATGCTTCAGTCTGTCTCAAACAAGCAGGACCACAGGAAATTTTGGGTGACTCATTGCCTCATCTCTTCTTGTAAAACAGTGATTTCCAGTGTAATCCAGCTGGATAGCACAAAGCCAGACAGGAACTGATTGATGTTACATGACCAAGGCATTAGTGGTGAAGACCTGAGATCTAATCCATGATTTCTTTTCTATCGCTATCCAAAGTAACACTCATTTTGGATCCTACTCGTAGCATCTCAAGGGTCCAAGCACTTAATACAGGGCTACATTTCACTTAATCCCTTCTTTCTGGATGTATTTATTAATTGTGAACCTGTTACAGGACCATTAGGCTCCTACAGAAGCCTGAAGTTGAATTCACACTTCCGACATCCAGGATGAATAGCTTGATATTCAGAAATACTGGCTGTTTGTTTCACTCTACAATACTCTATGTAATTGTTCTAGTTTATCTGAATGTCTGTTTATTACTGTGTCTACGTTTATGGAAACAACCTTCCCCTCCTTCCTTTGATTTGCCTACTGGCTGTTTCTGTTTCAGTCTTTCTAACAGTCGGTCGAAGACTATCTGCTTGTACAAAGTCCTTTTATCCAGTACCTAATTTCAACAGAATCAGGAAACTTACTCAATACTCTATAAAACGAAATAGAGTGCCTTGTTCCACGCATGTTAATTGGACTAGGAGAAGTTTGCTACTTCACAGAAGTTTTGTGAAGGTTAACCAATAAAAATTTGTAAAAATTCAAAGTTAATGGGATAATACTAGATAAGAAACACTGAAATGGATAAAAACCTAATACACCAGTCTGAAGTCTGGAACAATGTGACAAGGCTTCAGCTCAGAGCAGAAGGGTGACAGGGAGGAATACCGAGCCACATTTAAATATTTTTGGAAGGTTATCTCATCCCATGAATTGACAAAACTGTTGCCACATGAAAATGAGCAGGAACCACACTCACTAGGTTTTACTTCTTGTCAGCTGAAAAGGGATGAGTTAGGTAAGCTCCATACAGTGATTTAGAGCTTTTGCTTAATTTTGTTTTTTGCAAATGATGGGGGAGGAAGGAGGGCAGACTCGAAGGGAGGGCAGTGACCTAAAATACAAACATCCAAAAGAATTGCATAGCTTTATAAGGTTAACCTGGTTCTGCCTTCAGACAGGAGGGAAGCAAAAGAATTTATTTACTGCCCTAGATTGCTGCTGCCTACAAATCTGAAGTGCACTTAACTCCACCCTGTCTTCTGGGCAAAAAGTAACTGGCATCAAGTACATAAATTTAAAGCTTAAGTAATTCTTATGTTAAGGTAAGCCCAGAAACCACCCACTGGTGGAGGGTTAATTGCTACTGTGTCTCAGTAGGAAGAAGACTTAGTCCTGTAAAACTGTAAGATCTGGCTTTTCAGGGTTTTGGAAGGGGGTTGGGTTTGTAATTTTTTTACATTTTTTTTACATTTTACAGTAAGTACTTTCTGCATGTTCTAATCTGAGACGAAAAACATCTAAATAGTGAACTTAAACAGGTATACATGCCATGCCAATGAACAAGACACTGTTTTCTTCAAACTGCTTATGAAATATTGTTAAAATTCTCTGAAAGAAGACGCTTTGGCTTATCATATTTTTATGGCCACCTTTCCCCCCACCAGTACAAATACAAATATATATAAATAAAGCTGGCTTGAGTCGAAAGGCATGGTTGCTAGGTAGCCACTGTCATGATAGTGAAGGTACCAGTGAAGCAGAGAGATGAGTCCCTCATAATTGCAGAGATCCATTTTTCATTCTCCTTGAAAATGAGTCTTTTTTTTTTTTCCTATAGAGATGACAAGATCATCAGCTCAGCAGGAAAAAGTCTGCAGAAAAACACAAGCACAAGACTTTATTGTGTCTCCCCGTAGAGACACAAAGATTTTCAGATGCTTCCTAGAAGTGGGTGGGGAAATGGAGGAAGGAGCCCCTGCACTTTAATTATGGGAGAATGGTTAGATGTAATAACAATGGGTGGCAAACAAGCGCAGCTTCTAACTGTCAGTGCTGCATGATTACCAGTATTAACTGATAGAGCAAGAATAAAAAATCACTCAAGCACAAATCTAATTGCTCTTATTTCAAGAGCTACGGGAGCAGCTGTGTTCTGTGGCCCTCACGTGAATACTGGCTTTTGAGGTTCTCCTTTGCTCCCCTGGACAGAGATGGTATTAATAGACAGTGAGACACCTGACTATGAGATGAAAAGCTGCTAATCATGTCACACCTTAACCTGAGCGCTTTCTAGACTCTTTGGTGTAAATGGGGGGGGGGTAACAGTCAAATGCCAAGCTGGCTGGAAATCTTTTCTTTTTTTAAAAAAAGCATGTTAAGCCTATGGGGCTGGGAATATGTGAAGTCACTGCAAGATATTTACTTTGGTCATGCTAAAGTCCTCCTTGGGGCAGTGGGTAGGTATGCTGGGGCTCTGTCTACAGAATTCCTCCTCTGGACAGGGGAAGAACTCTGCTCATTGCAGTGAAAGGGAAATGAGATACAGGTAAGATGAACTGGTTTGCTTATAAGTGGACAGAAAGTTTGCAACTATACCAGGAACTGAAACCAACCCCAGACTGGATCTTCTAGTACAGGCAATTATTTCCATTTATTTACAGTTTGTGTGCACGTCACATTTTACGATATGTTCTTAAGAGATGGCTGCTTTTTTAAACATTTACCAACTGAAAAATAAACCATAGTTGCTCTGGTAAGGAACTCCTTACTTTGCAATCTGCTTCAAAAAAAAAATAAAAAAAACCTGCCCCATCTCCTGAGGTGTGAAAGATTCAGTGAGATTTCATCCGCAGGAAAGATAAAAGCAATATATGGATTGCAAGTACGAAGCGTCAGTGATCCCTTTGCTGAGTATGTTTTTCAGAGGCATGCTGCAAATGTTACGATGTAGTCCAAGGGCAAGATGTTGATTATTCAATAGGATGGAGCTACCAAATATTTTCTCTTTGCACCTGATAACTTACTACAGATCTAAGACTGCTATAATATATGCAGGGTGTTTTTTTCAGGCACGTAAGTCTGCAGGGAAAAAAAAGGTGCCATATTTTAAGCAGCAGCAGTTGTACACTGTAGGTTTGGGGCCATGTATGGAAATCTGGATGAGCAGTCTGAGAACCTGAAACTTGCTGTTCATCATCCCCTAAACTTGAGCAGATTGCACAGCCAAGACTGAAGGTTTTGCAGGAGGGAGACTTGAATCTTGGGATTCAAGTGAACTTTCAAAGCTTTTCCCTAGAGCAATTTATTTTTTTTTAATGTTATCCTGTCAATGTGCCTTAGTCCTAACCTTAAAGGACAACTTTTGTGGCAGAAATTTGTTATGTCCACTTGGCCTGTGGATTTCTGAGAAGACCGCAAACAAGCCTGACAACTGCATCTGCATCAGCAATAAGACCGCGAAACACCCAGTCTCAAAGGTTTAGCTGGGCTGATGTTGGGCAGCTGGTGAGATGGGCCAGGGCATGGCTGCCCTGGCAGGCTGCCTCTGGGAGATGCTGGTAACAAAACCACCTCTGTGGAGAGCTGTTAAGGGAAAGTGAGTACCAAAAGATGACTATAGGATACCCAGAAGCAGAGTTAGATTTGGATCTTCCAAGCAAGTGAATTCTGACAGGGCTCTTGCAGGCTCTTTTGACAGTGGTGTCTTCATTCCAGCAGTATTACAGCAAGGAGGCTGCTGGGTGGAGCACCTGGAGGGGAAAAAAAAGCAAAAGTGCCGCATTTTCACAGCAGGAGAAATCTCAGGGACTTGCACAGTTCCACTGGATAGGGATAGCTGCTTCTTTGTCTACCGTGGCACTCCATCCATGTTGTGACTGATGTGTGGCTTTCTCATAAAGGAGAAAAAAAGGGACAGGAAGCAAGATAAGAAAGTGCATTCGCATGGACCAGAGGACAAGGCTTTTCCTGAAGGCCAGGTGACCAGGGGTACGTATATAGTAAGTTTGGTTGTAGACGCTTACAAAGCCAATCGAAAGAGGTGAATGTATGACTTCAAAGCTGTCGCAGCGTGGACAGCAACAGTGGGAGATCTACTTGGTAAACATTCAGGAACAACTGGAGAGGACTGCACTGCATGTTAGGTGGCCTTAGTTTCTGGTCACCTTGGAAAACTCCACAGTTGATTGGCATGTAGCAAGTTAATGAAGTTACCGCTCAGTTAGCTTAGTGGCTTTATCACCTTCATGTCAATCTTCAGTTAAGACAATGGTTAACCACTTATCTCACTACAAGTGTGGGTGTGGCCTCACAAGCAGTTGTTTTCACTGGAAGTAGTATCTAGAGCAAATATATTCGTTATGCAGCTCCAGCAGATGATTCAGCATTTATAGGTAACCCTCTTGCTCTGGTGATGGCACGGACCAGAGGAGAGCTCACACCTCTCCAAGCTGTGTGCTGAGTGGTGTCCTGGCAAAACCTACGACTGAATGACAAGGGAACACAGTTCATCCATGTCGTTGATCTCTAGCACAGCATTAAAATAGTAATTCAGAGAATACTTTAGTTTTCAAAGTACTGTAAAACACTCATAAAATAATGCTTACAACATGACTAAGAGCTAAATAGGCCCTATCCATATTTTATGACAGGTGAACATAAGCAGGAGGGGAAGAGAGACACACAGTGCAACACCTTGAGGGCAGAGCTGGCACCAGGAAAAAGGGGATTTCTGATCCCATCCACCTTGGTCCTTGCCATCTCAGGACCGCTCGGTCAGCACAGGACTGCCCTCTGCTATTTGCCTTTTTGTGGTAGGCCTCAGATAAAAGAAATACAATAAAAATGGCACTGACAGTGCCAGTGACCCTTTGGCATGATGCCTGCCATGGGTGCCAGGCTGTCTTCCCTCCTCTCTGAACCAAGGACACTGCCTTTGTCCTGGGGCTTGTTTCCAGTATGGTGGTACCTCCATGTCCTGACAGTGGCGTGTGTGGAAATTCACACTTCTGACACTGTAAAAGTTGACTGAAACGTGTCACAGCAGGACCCCAGATTTTTCCCTTGTTCTGGCATTCCCAGTAGATTAATCACATTTCCAGAGCTCCGTGAAGTATAACGTCAGCATCTGAGAAAATGCAAGCAGATGCTGATAGCTGAGGATTGTACATGTGGTGACTTTGTAGTCTCCTCACGGGTAGGAAAAGACGTGATTTCCTACGGGATCACCTCCTGCACATCAGTGCTGAGCACTTCCAGACGGAGATGCCCCAGATGCAGGAGCACAGCCCTCATACACTCTCTACCAGAGCCACTGATTGTCTCACGTACCACCTCAATGGGGAGCAATTGATTATCCTGTGACACCTGGTAAACTCTCTCCACCTAAACTCCTATTTTGAAGAAAGCATCTTGCTGATCAAACAGCGTTTCCTCATGTGATTGTCGATCTGAAAGAGTTTTCTCTGAATGAGCCTGATACTGCCTGACACAGAACAACCAAATTTTTCTCAAACTGCTTGGACAAAATGGAAAAGCATCGTGCAGTTTGACAGCAGCCTCAGTGACAAACAGCACATTTATAGGGACTTGTTAACCATGCTGAGTCTTTGCTGTGCAGATTCACGAGTGACCAATGCTTGTCAGGCTTCCAGCAGAGTGGTTTCAGCTGAGATATGGAGATTTCTACTCAAGAAAGAACATATATTATAGATATTTTGCATGTTTAATCTTCAGAAACAACTATAAAGTGTAACAGCCACATTTGTCTGGACTTCCTAATGGATGGTTAAATAAAGGTGAATAAATTCTGTGAGTCTGGATAGGACTTACAGAATGGACTACAGGAGAAAAGTGCTGCTAGTTAAGATAAAAAATTAGTCCACAGTCATCAACACGTTAATGATTACTAAGGCTAAAATTTGAAATCAATGCATAACCTCTTTTAGAAGTGTCTCTAGCTACTTGAAATATTTAGTTTTTATATACCTGATTCCATCACAGCCTTTCACAATGCTGGGAAATACACTAACATAGCAAAACTTTCAACTGAAACAGAAGGTCTCTGAACGGCAGAGATGAACCTCTCTTGGTAGCTAGATGCAGAGCATGAAAATCACCTCACACCAGTGATTACTAACCTCACCATGCTCAGAACTGATAAATACATCACCTTGCTTTGATTTAGCTTTTAATAGAAATAGTGGTCCATGTGCAAAGATAAGAGTGACAAAAGACAACTAATAATTATTACCAACACAGCGAATGTTTGTATTTAGTTTGGAAGAGAAGTAAAGATTTTCACTGATATTTCTGTAAAACCCTGACAATTAGACACTGTGTCACTAATTGTCTACCTTTATAAGATCTTGGAATAATTTTCTAATCTCTCCCCCATCGCACATCTAATACTGTCATTGACTTCAACAATCAAGTTAAGCTAGGACAGCCACATTTCAGACTGTTTTCTCTGGTAGCTTGTCATAAAGGCCGGTAATAATGTCAGATTTTACTCTATCTATCAACATTATGCAGATGTTAGCCATCAGGTTCGAGCCGTCTCTCTACACAAGTATCTTACCACTAGTTCTGGGCAACATTTATGAAACACATTTTCTTCTGCCATCACGGCATAATAAAGGGCTATGAGTGCAGACTTTCAAAATGAAACCCTTCCAACATGAAACTTCTTGATGGACAATCCTGCATGCTAAAAAATCATGGAGTTTGAGATTAACAGACCTTCTACAAAGGGTGAGCAAGGACAGTCATAACCCTGCAGTAATAAGGCTTGTTGATTTTCTTGTAGAAAACACACACACCTCACTTTCAAAATAAGGCATTCAGTAGTGACTGGGGGTCACAAAATACAAAGAGCTCTGATGAGGTGCCCGCCAAATACATTTCTTCCCCCACTGATGTATCAATTTGAGAAAAAAAAAAGTTAAAAAAAAAATCACAACTTTGAGGAAATGAATTGCTGGGAGATGCTTAAATTACAATGGAAAAAAAAAAAAGAGCCTCAGGAGCTGAAGAGCAGGGGAATTGCCTTGTCCTCAGAATAACAACTTAGCATTATTGTGAGTGAACTGTGAAGGTCACTGGTGTAAGGCAAGGCACTGAAACAAGCAGTGCAGGCAAGTTTTGCCTCCCAGTAATAAGGAAACCCAAATCAGACAGTAAGTGATTATGAAAGTGTTTCATACACTCTCAATCTGAACACATAATAAACCAAATGTGCAAGAACGGCTTCTGTACATTTAGTATTACTTGTATACTCTTATATATGAATGCAAAAATGAGTCATCGTACTTGAACATGTTTTCCCCTCTTAAAGCAATTTACATACATTGATGAAAGATGCCTATTTTTAATAGCAGAAATGCATGTAAGATCTTTTTTCTACAGGTGGCAGCTCCACGGTGCGAGCGGGCAGTGCAGGAGCCCTCCCAGGGGGCTGTGGCTGCCAGGAGCTTCGCCCTGATTTCTCGGTGCCCTTCCTTGCAGCATCTCCCGGCTGCAGCAGCGTGGTGATGATGTTTATTCTTAGATGTGTTCGAGCTGTCGTAGCTTCATGCTGTGTGATTTAGTGATCCAGTGTTCTCTGCGAAGGTGCTGAACAGTAGCTAAGCGCAGCAATGCTGTTTTCCCTTTGTAGTAACTTCAGCAGAATGTAAGTGCCGTGAGTGCAAAAGCTGCACGGCGCACAAGTCAAATGGTGATGCTCTTCCTGAAGTTAGCTGTCATTACAAGCTCCTTTTTTAACTTGAAACTTTGTGAGGAGACAGATGGAGGTTGCCTGGGAGGTTCTGTCACACTTTGGACAATATGTACATGCATATAGAAAGCCAGTTCCCAGTCACACTTCATTTCCCATGACTTTGGTCGTAGTTCCAGAACTGAACTGCTGCAACCAAGATCAGATCCTGGCACCTAAAGTGCATTGTAGCAGTGTTTGGAAGCCTACTTTTTCACTGAACACTAAAAGCCCATTTCTTCGACTTTTGCTGCTATCTTGGAGAGACTGAAGCATAGCGTGGGGCATAGCAGGGCATTGCTGAATGCCTTTAGCAGAACAAGGGAACACACTCTGCTGCACTAAAGTCCCTGACAAACCCCTTGGGAAAAGGCGTGTGGGACATCCCGCGCCTGTGAGGCTCAGGTACCTGTGAGATACTGGATTTCCATAAGTGTTCGTCAAAGACAGCCAGGGCCAGATTTTCAAGTAAGTTCAGTTGCTTGTAACTTCTTTTTTTGCAACCGAAAAAAGGACCTGACTAAAATCACAATGGGAACTACATGTCGAGGGCTTTACAGAGAATTGCCCACTTAGTGCCTCTGTGAGAGGTGAGCTCATCTGAAAATTCAACTCCAGATGTGGGGCTGAATACTTGAAAATTTAACCCGGATCTCCTTTGAAAATCTGGTTCTGTGTTCGAACATCTGTCGCTGAAATGGTAATCATACTATTATCCACGTACAATTTTACCATTTACATATTTTAATGACTCTTGACTCTTTCAAGCAACTTCGAGAACATGTTTTCTTCAAGTGTGATGGATACATTTGCAAAGGCAAACCCAGCTCAAATGTTAGAGTCCTCATCTGTCCCATGGACCACTGCAAACCAACCAGGTGCCATTACCTGTGGCCTCTTCTTCATTTGTGGATGGGGATGGCAGAAGCAGGAAGGAGCTGTGAGGGATGTCTCTGGCTGTGCCTCATGAGGAACCCCCTGGGCTCCTGGGCTCCCGGCCGGCCGACTCGGCCACCCCATGGGGACCAGGGGCAGAGTTGCTGTCAGAGCCCCAAGGGGCCATCCCTGATTGCTCTAGGCTCCCACATGGGTAGGTTCTGATGCCTGCTTGGGCCAGGGAGGAGGCTATCTACCTCCTGAGTGGGGTGCGGGACATTTGCCTCACTTACTCGTCAGGTTTTCGTGAATCCCTCCCCTCCCCGCATGCGTCATCTGGCAGAATATCAGGCAACAAAGAGAATGAACTAGTTCCTGGAAACTCCTCCCTGTACATTTTTCTCTGGATGAAGTCTTATATGCTAGGGGCAGGCTGAGCCTTGCACTGGTAATAAATGAGGGAAGTCATCACATTGCCTTCCTGAGATATTTGCTGTGAACAACAGGCAGGATTGTCTTTTTTGTTATATTCTGCAAACTGCTGACAAGAAGGTATTTTGCTGCATGAGGGGGATTTGCATACACGTGTTTATTTGTATAGTTGATGGTGTCCTTTGCTTGTACGAAACAAAATTTGCTTATACAAGTCACTCATTAAGTGCACACCTTTACTCAAAACTGGCATGCAAATTGTAGCATAGCAGGGGTTAGTGATATATAGCATAACTTTTATTACCAGCCAGATCAGACATGGGGATGTCCAATTCTCAGAGGCCAGCTTGTGCTTGCTGAGTTGATGGTTCAGAAAGAGAGTCTTTTTATTTATAAACTGAAAAGAATATTATACCTGGAAGTAAATGGAATATAAACATTAGGCAGTCTAACACCAGTTTTATAGTCACTTTTAAACACACTTTAGAGGAAATAATACATCTTGCTTCTGCTTAACTATAAAATAAAAACAAAATGTGAACATATGCCAATTCTATAAGCTTCCAATTACCCTACTTAGCTGCTGTATTAACACTTCTTTAAGCATGCCATTTCTTTGATTTTATGGCTTGTCTCAGCTTATGTTCAAACAAACACCAAAATTCATGTAAACATTATTTTGTCTCATATGTTCACATGCATTTTCCTGCATTTGACCTCAACATGACAATCAGGTGCACAGATCTCCATCTTTGTGAAGCCCCACTCCCTCCACTGGTGTGGCGTGCCGAGAGATCAACATTTCCTTGTGCAAATGAATCTCCAGATTGAGGGGCAGAAAATACTCAAGAGGTGGCATCTCTTATTGTCAGTCCCACTGTTGTCTGCTGTTCCTCTGACCTAGCCAAAGCACCGATCCTTGCTCCAGATTCAGTTTCCTTGATTAAGAATAAGCCTTCGCCATGGGTGCCTCTCATCAGTCCCATGTTCCCAGAAAAACTGCTGTCACCCTGATCTGGCTTCTGTAAATCACTTTTGTAGGCACCATAGCTCTGGCTCCTTACTTAAGTGTTTGGGATTGTGGTAGGTGGCAAGGCACTAAACACCAATGTTGTGCTAGAGCACCAGTCTCGTCCGTGACTTTAGCCTGAAACCTTTGCTTACTCCTGCGCATCACAGCATATTTAAATTCGACTTGTGAATGTGCTAGAACTTACTATAAACAGATTTATCAGTATGCTTATTCAGCTTTCAGGTGAAGAAAAAAAACATGTAAATAACAGCATTCTTGTGTGGTACAACAGAAGACAATGGAAGATGGTAATTGAAATGCAGCTCTATACAGGGCATAAAAAAGCAAAAGGCATTTATAGACAGTCTTCAAAATGTATTTATAGGGAGCAGCTCATTAATCTCAAGTTACCACAGGTCCAGATAGCTTAAAGCTTGTATTTGGATTTGTACTGCTTTCTATGAAGTTGGGCTATTATTCAATGATGGCTATTGTTCGCAAACAAACTGACCCTGGTAATAGTCACAGAATCAGTATATGGCTACGCTAGAAACAAAACTCTGCCAGCTATATTGCCTGCAAAACCAGAGACCTGTGTAATTTTTCCTTTGAGAGAGGGAGCTCTACCCTTCATATTTTGTTTTGGTGTGACACAAACTGCCGCTCTGCTTGCCATTTCCACCTGAGCAGCATTTACCATGTGGTTTGAATAATGTAACTTGCTCAGTTATGCTGACAGTATGTTAGAAAATATTGGAAAAACTGATGTCTGTTGATAGCGTTTTATAGAGAGACCTGGCCAACACAGATACAGAGGCTGAAGCAGTATTTTGAAGTTAATGAGACAGCACAAGAGAAGAGAGTTACAGTTCAATTGCATTTTACAGGAGGAAACAGACAGTTTGCTGGGTGGTTTGAAGGTTCCCCAGGGCTCTGCTAATACAAGATTTGCACAAATTACAACATTTCTATAAACTTCAACCTCCTGTTATTGATGAGTTCTTGCTTCAGAAAAGAAATCAACATGGAGCTGAAGCCATTAAGAAAGTCATCATCATGCCACCAGTTTTGAAATTGTGCGGATTAGCACAGAGATTTGGGGCTGAAAACTTTGTGGGGGTAAACACATGAGGCAGGACTCACATTTCACTGAAACCTTGAGATTCCAGTACATGTGGATACAGCGGTAACAGATGCTGTAGAATCAGAGAGAGGGATGAGGCATAAAAATTATGTGACCAGCAAAGTGTTAGAGACAAGACCCCATGCTGGCAGACACATATTGATGGAAAGAAAAATATCCATACTTTTTCTGTATGCAGATTTAGAGACAATTAAGATAAAACATGGAGTGGCAAAAGGTAGGAAACTGATTTCTGAGTAAAAGAAAAAGCCAAAAAAACCGAGCATATGCAAGAGGAGAATGAGAACAAAAAGACATCGCTTTCAAGGGAAGACAGAGCTTATACTGGAGTCAGCTGACAACTTTTCAGTCAACCCTTTTTGAAAAAAAAATTAAAAATGTATTTTTCTAATTATGTTATACATTACCGTGTGCACATTTTCCTAGAAAAGTTTATTTTAATAGCACTTCCTTAATTAAAAACATGCTCTGTCTTCTCCCAGCCAAAATGAAAAACATTTTTAAGCAGCTAATTATTCCTTTGAGGTGGAGGGAGTAGGAATGGGGAAAGTCCGTGAGGAGTGTGGCAAGAGAGAAAACATCTCTCCTGAAAGTTGTTTTTTTTTCCCTACATTCTTGATTCTCCATGCCCCCCCCCCCAAAAAAAAGACAAAACCAAAGTGAAGTATTTTGCTCAGTGAAGAGAGCAAAAATTATTTTGACATTTTAAACCTCTTTAGGATTTAAGGAAAGTTTTAAAGCAAAAAAATAACTATTGAACTCTTCAAAGACAGCATTTGTCAGCATTTTCAGTCACACAGGTGAAGAGAGACATGCTTCCAGAGTTACACATTTCCCCTGCTACATACATGGGACTTTACTTATGTGTAGAGGGGGTATAACTATTTTATGTCAATTTTTTTCATAGGTCTAAGTACACAGAGTACATGAGAAGCAGAGGAGGATCACACTCAAGAATTATTCACATTTGTCACTCTCACTTAGGTTAGTAAGGCAGTCCTGATGCATACACCCTATTGCTAAAGCCATGTAATGGCAAAATAATTTCTGTTTGACTGGTGATGGAGAACGCTACAATAACTTATTTATCTGCTCTGTACACAAGTGGGAAGCAAAGCATTGCTGTCTGAACCCGTAAACGGTTCTCAGACTTCAGCAAATTTGGCACTCTGGTACGGGGCTTCAGTGACTCTTGCTGCTCAACAGCTACACAAATAGCCTGAATGCAAACACGTTACGTAATCAGGTATCTGTGTACTCAGAGATATCACAGCCTACAAATATATACTTTGATAAAAGAGAGTTCATGGTCCAAATATTCCTTCTTATAGAAAAGCATTAAATAAAGTAGAAAACGAAGAAATAGGCATGTGAGCATGCAGCATGTTAGCACAGTGCTCATAACAAACATGCTCTTGAGTATACAAAGATGTGTGGATGTGCATTTCGTCCAAAAGGGGTCTCTGCCCATACTTTAAAAGAGGAACAGCCCAAAATGGGCAAGAAAGAGATAACCAAACACACACAAAACTGGGTTGTTTTTTTTTTTTTTTATGCTGGTAAAAGGTTTGGGCTTATATAGAAGCACAGAAGAGACCAATAAAGGGAAGGCTCCAGAGGAGTGAATGGAAATTTTACTGGGAGAGCTAGTACTGAGAGCCACAGAACAACTTCTGCTGTTTTTAAAAGCTGTGTTTATGGCACTTTCTGATAAATTAGTGGTGAGTCTGTCTGTCTTTATTAATCTTTCTCTATCTTCAACTGATATTTAAGCAGAAATGGAGGCCTATATTATACTGTTCTTCCAACAAATAAATGATTATGCTAGCAGAAATGCACGGTCTCAGCACCTACTTTTGAATAACAGAATAGGCATCATGAATTTCCGTTCATGCTTAGATATCAATATTATTCACTTCAGATTATTAAACTGACTCCTACAGATAAGCAGACAGAGTATTAAAAAAGTGGAAGATAAATACAAACATAAATAAAGAGAATGCCTGCATACAAGCACTCATTTCAAATGCGAATCTTTTAAGAAATGTGGATCATGGGCATTTTGTCAATACTCAAGAAACACAGAGATTATAAGAGAAACAGAAAAGCTATTTTGTATTGCATCCTTTAGCACACGCAACGCTGCAGCCATAATCAGGGTTTGGGCAGTTCTATGCTTCCTGAATAACATGACCATGGTACAGACAGCCTTTACCCAAATGCCGCATGCCAGAGAATGGCCACTGACAATGTGATCTGAAAGAACTATTTCTGCATCACCGGCCTGCACTGGGTCTGAAACAATGTGCCTATTGCCCCAATTTTCCTTTCTCTGCTTGTTATGAATATACAGAAATCCTTATGGCTATCCCTTTTCCGAGACTGGTTTATTGGACAATATAAAATACGCATGAATTTTTTTTTTTCCCTTTCATACACTCAGAAAAACACTTTTCCAGTTCATAGTAGCTCGTATTTCTTCTCTCATGAATAGCAGTGAGCTGAAGAGACCAAGACTGTGTATTTTTCCCCTTGTTTCTGCTTGGTTTTATTCTGGACCCAGTAAATCCATTTAATCCTTTTCTGGGCTCAAAGGCTTCTTTGGCTTCTTTTGTTAGGGCTTCTGTCTCCAAGATGTTTTGCCTCAGGGTTTTCCACATTACATGACCCTTCACCTCCCCTACTTTGCAACCAAAGGCATCATCACTCTGGAGGAGTGACGCTAATTTACAGCCTCACCCAACCCGGCACGAGGTGCAGCGAGGAGAAGGTGTAGGCCAGTCACCTCCACCCAACCTGCAGCCATCCTGCCCATTTGCAGAGCCCACCAGCAAGCTGGGAAACTGGGAGGCACCGCACTCTCCCAGCAAGGTGTTGGGCGTGTTGGGTATGGCGTGGCAGTTCGCACTGCTGAGGCACACGAGTCCCCTTGACCTGCTGGGTGTAGGTCTGCTCCCTCACCAGGAGAAAGTTGTAAAGTGGCTCCAAGGCTCACAGCAATTCAGGACCAAAATACTGCTTTGGCCAATCTTTCACATGGAAAAGTTATTTGAACTACCCGATTGCAATCGTGTCTGGGCATGCATCCGCGCTACGGATGTAGCTTATGGCAGTGTACTGCGATCCCTTTAAAGGGCTCGGTAGATGAAAGGCACAGCCGCTGCCCTTCCCTGCTTTCCCGCCTGATTTGGCTGCTGCTTCTGAAGTCCTTGGTGCAAGTGAAGAAAAAGCCCTCTGATCATACTGCTGGCACTCTTCTGATTATACTTTTTTTTTCTTTTTTTGGTATTTAGACTACTTTTATCTCTTCAAATGAAGAGTTGAATGCTGACTGGAAAATCGAAAGCATTTTATTTAAATTTAATAATTCCCAAATGTTACAATTTTAGAAGTTAGTACCCTGAGGATAAATTAGATGATTGCAAGCCTTGTTGACGTGCACGCGCACTGATCTAATCAGCCCATGGCATTAGATGAGTTGTAATGGAAAGAAAGAATCAATGTTAAATAGGTTCTACATTAATATACATTATCTTGTCTAAATATTTATTTTTCATAAAGTATTTGTGATACTGTTGGGAAATTTTTAGATATGGAAGATTAAATATACTGGAGGCTAAAGTACTCTGTTAATGCACAAATTAAGGGCTTGATCCTGGAGGACTTAGTCTTGCTAGCTTCAGTGGGGACTCTTCCTATGAATAAGAAATGCATGAGAGTAAGCACAGAGTTTTAAAACACCATTATGAGAATACAGGCACCTTCTCTTTCCTGATCAGCAGTTCCTGTTAGACAGTAAAACAATAGCATCGTGCTTGTACAGAACCATTATTTTAATGTAATTCATTTTTACATGCATCTGTTTTACTTTCTAAACTACGTGTATGTTTTTGATTTACCCGGTGACTACATATTCATACGAATGCATAGTAACCAGCCAACTGTCCGTTCTATTTACATTTTTGATACTGTGCAAAACGCCTTTCAGCTGGTTGATTTTACTAGACAGCATTAGTTTGAAAGAGCATTGTTGGATTCTGGCTTGATGCATGGAAATATTCTTGCTACAAACAATCTTTTCAGTGAAGTCCACTGTTCCTGCCAAACTGGCAAGTTGAGAGCCAGCCACGCTCCAGCGCCTGGTACCAAAGGAGATGCGTGGAGAATTGGGATACAGCAACCGTGTCTCTGAGACAAGGGGCATGGGGAGATTCACCACTGTGGCTCTTCCAGATTGAGTTGATCCATGCCTGGTCTTGGGTTTAGGCTTGTCTATGAGAGGGGAACAGAGGTGTGGAGCAATGCCCCAGCTTATTGCACGCTCCTGGAGAAGATGCCTTTCTTTATCCCACTCCAGGTCTTCCCTCCCCTGTCCTCAGGGAGGACAAAAAATATCTTGGCAGAGTGGAGAGCAGAGCTGTCCTCAGCTGGGGTGTAAGTCTGTGTTTTATTTGCTTTTTCAAGACGCTTCACAGTTATGGTATTTCAACTACAGCTGGTCAAAATGTCTACAAATTGCGAATCTGCATTTTTACAACACAACTCTGGTAATTTTTCCCATTTGCAGAAAAAACTTTTTTTTTTTTTTAAAGAACTATATTGGACAGCTTGATCCAACTCTAAACATAACAGCAATCAGGTGAAACTGCCATCATGGCAATTTTCTGCTAAGTAGAATATGTGTTTATAAGTAGCTTCCTGACAAAGCAATATCGTATATCGCAGCTCACAGAACCTGCTCTTATGTCTGAGTCTGTAGGATGCTGGTGTCCCCCTTGCGAGACTCTCTGTCCTAAAATATCTGTATTTACTCTTGCTAGGAGATGGCAGTTCACTGGGGTGGCAAGGCTCATTTATGGTACAAAATACCTGTATTTACTCTTGCTAGGAGACGGCAGTTCATTGGTGCAGCAAGGCTCATTTGTGATAGAAAATGTGAGAGAAGCAAAGAGCACAAAGGAGCTGTAAGAGTAGCAAGTCTTAAGGATGGGAAAGCCTAAAGTGGGGAAGAAGAGAGATACACATTATGTAATCTTGTTTAGTGATCCTATCTCAGATGTATAGTGTTCAGAACTACCTTTTCAGCACTTTGTCCTGTTATTCTAATGACAAGTCAATGGGAACTTCATGGTTAGCTTCTTTAAGGAAGGGAGAAGCTTTACAGAGCATGTAGCTTCATTGCAAATTAATCTGTGTTCTTTCAGCTGAAAAACCCCACTTTTATTAGGTAAACCTCCTCTCTTAAAATCAGTTGGAATATTTCTGGAAAGCAGAAGAAAGATGTTATTTCTGTGTGTTCACACATGAGTAACCTCAGTGTCGATACAAAATAAATGTAATTGGGCCCAGGGAAGTTCTTAAAGTATAATTAATGTGATCTTTAGAGCTGAGCTAAACTCAAATCAAGCTCCATATTGACATTAAGACTTTAATTAATGGCTTTGGAAACATACCTGAGTTTATATGCCAAAGTGGGGGTGTCTACCTTTGCAAGAGTAGTGTTACAAGACTCTGGGCAAACAATCAGCTCTGGGTAACTCTTCACTATCTACACAGGAAGGAGGAGAGGGCCGTAACCATTTATACTGTCACTGGTGGAGGTGTTGCCCACTGTCAAATGACATTTCTTTAGACTTGCTGATAATTACTATTTTATATCTAATATGTACTAGATTGGACAATTATTTTTTTTTTGTATAGCTAATTGAGATTTAACAAATGTGTCTGATTTTTCAAAAGTTCTTATATGCATTTTACTCATTTACCCTTTTCAGCTGTCAGGGTCATACGCAAAGACATGACGTAAATAATTAATCTTAAGATTCTATTAATCTATTATTCATTCACTTAAGTGAGGCTTCAGTGAGGTGATTTCCTTTGTTTTGTTTATGGGAGTGGACCTCTCTTAGGTCTTACTGCAAATAGTCAAAAAATGTTTGAAGGACTCCCCGTAAAAAAATTTCTCAGCCATGCCACTAGTTCTTGGCTCTGCTGCTGGGGGGGAAGGGAGTGCATGTAATAGCCAAAGTAAGCAATTCATTTCATATCCTCTTCTAAAAGGAGTAAGATTGTGTCAGCCCTTTTTGAGGAGCCCTTTTGAAATCCTTCACAATATTACACAGATGTTGTTTCCATACTTAATTCCTGTAAGCAGCAGGGAACTTAAAGAATTAAGAAAAAGGTCTTAATATATTTTCCAGATTTCATACTATTTTTTTTCTGTAAAACTCTACTCAGAGGCAAATTCTTTGGTAGATATTTGAATATGCAAATCAGAGGTTAAATTAAGTAAATTACATAAATGTACTCTTACACAAGTTATATACAGTACCTGTGATCAGGACAAATCAGCATGTCAACCAAAGGGCAAACGTGGTTGCACGTCATTTTAGTATCCTTAACTTTAGCAGTGCTAATCCTGCTTTCTCCAAGTGTAAATGTTACCCAGAAAAGTATGTACAGTGAGGCAGAATATTTGAAGGTGAACAGCGATTTAGCCCTTGTCGTGGGTTAAGGCTGAGCCGGCCACTAACGTGGACAGACGCTCTCTAACCCCCTCCTCCCCCCCCTCCAAATGGGAAAAGGGAATAAGGCAAAGAGACTTACGGGTTAGAGAAGAAAAACTAGAACAGCTTTAATGAAAATAATGGAAATAATGGTGAAAAGATAAAAGTAAAGAACTATATACATCTATAGATAGTAGCCCGATATCAAACCCAACTCGCTCCCCTGATAGCAATCACCACTGGTGCTGCAGAGCAGGAGGCACTGGGGAAGCCCCAGGCTCAGCGGCGGTGGGAGCTGGATACAGGGAGCTGGATTCGGGAACTCAGGATCCAGATCAAAAGCAGGAGGTCGGATGGAGTCCTCTCTGGACACCGGCCATTGCAGAAAGGAAAGGGCGAAATGAAGAAAAAGGGACGAAACTCTCGTGATCACTCAATTTATACTAGATATGATGTATATGGGATGGAATACTCTTGTTGGTCACCTGTCCTGTCTATTACCCCCCTGGAGGTGCCACCTTTTACTTCCTTGTGCCCCCCTCTTACTACCCAGCACCCCCAGCGTGGCACACAAGAGCCAGCAGTGGCCTTGGTCACTGTAGGAATAAGTATCAGCAAGAGCCTTGCTGCATCCCAGTCCCAGGCAGTAACTGTAAACATCAGGTGTTATCACTGCCAGTAGCACACACTGTCTGCAAAACAATGCTGCTGACTTCAGAAAGTGTGGCCCTTTAGAAGACACTGAACTGGAAAGTAAAAATCACTAAACAGAACTGGGTTTTTAGCTAAACCCAGGACAGCCCTTTACCTGTCTGGAAAATCTCTCAGCTCCTCTTGAAACAAAGGTAAAGTGACCTTTAGTAGCAGCATACTCCATTTTCTAAGCACAAAGCAATCAGTGAACTACCTCAGCTTTTTGGCACTCACATAAATTAATTGACTTGCCATTTGGATGGAATTCAAAGAATGACCAATGTCCGCTTCTGTCATTTTTATGCAAACCAAAGATCAGGGCAACATGCCATCCACCAGCCTCCAGCTTTGCTCCGGGCTTGGTGTGTGAACTCATGATTTAATGGGAGTAAGCGCAGCTACCTCTGAAGACTGAACTCAGCTCAGGTTCAAGTCACTTCTCACAGAGCCTGGGTTTGGACCTGGGCAGGGTTTCAGGAAAAAAACCAAGAAGTGATCAATCATATTTTCAGCATAAATGTTGCTTCCCTGCTTCTGGCGATTCTTCCACAGTAACACAGCTCTGCTGGCAGCTGTTGAGTTGCTCTTTGTAGTTTCACCCCCATAAAAATGTTATCAAGATGGCGTTTTGGCTGCAAGCTCTCACAATACTTCTTTCGCCTCCTACCTCCTGGGATGTGGGAGAGTAAAACCCCAAACAAACGTTAGAAATCCAGGAAATGCTCAGTTAAGATCTCCCCGCAAACCACAGGGTCAGCGTGAGGGGCAGCGAGGCACTGCACCACTCAGGCTTTTCTTTTCATTCATGGCCCTGGCTCTCCTTGGGTAGGGGTAAAAGCCACATGTTTTGGCCTTAGATGTTCTGAGAGTAGCTTAGAGGCTGCAGGATCCATCAGAACAGCCTGTATGTGCCATCAACCTCCTGGCTGGGCAGCTGGAGACCAGGAGAAGCAGCTTGTGATCTCCGGCAATGTCCAGGGAGTCCACAGCAGTTGCTACTTGTGATAGACTGGCTGCAGAGAACTGCTCAGAAACCAGGGCACAGCATATAGTAGCAGTTAGCAGTTATTGTATTTCTTTTTTTTTTTTTTCTTTTTTTTTTTTTCCCCCTAATGAGGAAGGGAAAAGACCTGAACAGGCTGGTTGGGGGCGGTTTTGCATCCAGCACAAAGTTAGCTCTACTAAAACAAGCTGAAGCCTGAGGGTGTCTGGGGGGAAAAGTGACACACCCGGGTCTTGCTCTTTTTGTCCTTGCTTCAAGCACATGCAAATTTGTAGGAGAAACCATCTTGATCTTTCCCTCTGCAGCCTGGTTAAAGTTATGGTAAAATGCCCTGCATGGAATAATGTATGTTGAATATTATTAGGAGGTAGAGTGGAAATATCCCTATGAGGAACTCTGCTGTGTAGGTATCTTGTTGCTATATTCCTGACTCAAGGCAAAGACAAGACCGTGGTGAGCTTAGCAATAGTGAAATAAAATGATGAGGCACTGCCTGCCATGTTTCTTCTCCAGCTTATTGTCAGGGATAACTACAGGCTTTGTGAGCATTCTTACACGCACAATAACAATGCTGCAGGAGGCCAATCTTATTTGGTGCCCTTGCAGCCAAAATGAGGATGACAAGGGGGCCCAAGGACTTTGCCAGAAGCGAGGACCAAAGCAGCAGTGAGAAAAGCTGGCGCTCAACCTCTTAGTCAGAGCAGGAGATACCTCCACTGTCAAGGTTTCTGTCATGTCAGACCCTGCTTTCAAAAGATAGTCCAACAGTCAGGTTATGACTGAAGGCAGACACATTGTGGTACGGCAGGAAAAGAGAATCAAGGAGAAGATAAAACTTCCGTCCTGTGCTGCTACAGAGGGGCGGTGGTAAAATCGCATGAATCTGTGAAAATGTTTGGGTCTAATGTCAGTCATGCTGGAAAAGCTCAGGCAAACCATTCTCTGAGCAGAAGCAAATGAGCAGGCAGAATAGCAACTGGAAGAAGAGCAAGCGCAAAAATGTTCTTCCTGGCAGGCACATCCATAGTATAAACACTGACCTCTCGTAGGAAGAAAATAAGAATGTGGTATGTTCTCATATCTGCAACAAGTGGAGTATTCTGGTTCTAAGCAGTGCTTACATTTTGAAGCACTTCACATATTTCTACCGTTTCATAGTTGCTTGTACCCAGATCTCTGCTTATGGCTTTTGGGAAAAAACACTAGAGATACATTTCTCTGGAATGCTCCTACAAGGTGCTTTGCCACTGACTGCAGGAGGAACAAGACTTTCATGCTGTTTCACGTCTGGCTTATCTTCATCCATTTTAAAATTAAAGACTTTCTGGCTTTTTGCACTTTATGAATGGGAAAACATAATCATTTCCTTTCAAAAATTTGGAAGAAAACATATTCTGCGTGTAATACCTGGAAAAATCCCCACCTCCTAGTGTAAGAAAGATATTGATTTCTGCTGTAATTGTGTGAATCCAGAGAAAAAACATTTGAATCCATATTTGGATTACACTACCAGTCAGAGTATAAAAAGAGAAACTTCACAGAAGTCCAGCTGTGTTATTTTGGAGCAAAATTACAGTAAGTCATAAGAGAATCAAGTTTGATGGGGTATAAGTAACTGTTTATCACCCTTGTTTACTGCATTAGCAACACATGAGTCAGACCTGTACTGATTATTCAACTTCTCACATTGATCAGCCCTTCTTTCTTTAAAATTTCTTGGAAAAAAATACTAAAAACTTAGTTCCAATTCCAATACTGTGATGGGCGGCACAGCTGAAAATTTTAAACTGTGCTTGCTATCACAGATATTCATACTGCTGACTGAAAAGCTAATGATCATTTACTGTTTCAGAGAGAACAACTCCATGACTCCAAATTATTTTGGTTTTGTACCTATTCTTCCTTTAGGTAATGCATTTCAAAACCAAGAATAATCATATCCCTACATTATCTGAGCGTGTTTCAGGTCCCTGATTTCATATTACACAGCTTTGTGTCTTAGTCCAGCAGCCTATATTCCGATTGCTATAGAGGAGAAAGAGTGCTTGGGAGCTGTTACACAGCTACAGCAGCAGTCCATTGCCATGAAAGCTCAAAAGTCTCACTAACTTACCTGGGGCCCAAAATAGGGTGTAAGTGTGAGATTCAGGAACCTGAGCCACGGGATGTATCAAGACACAAATTTCTTCAGGTGTTGCCATTGCAAAGCTGAATGAAGCATCACTAGAAATTGACACTTGGAAATACAGTAGCTTGGAGTCATGGGTTCAAGAATTAGCTATTTTCTTCATGTAAATAAAAATACCTGCCAGTTTATGACAATGAATTAAGTGAATGACAATTAAATATGATGTTTCAAACCAAAATTGTAATACTAACATACATGAATACAGGATAAGACTTTTGTTCAATCACATTGGAATGCAAAATAAAGAAAAAATTCACACAAGTTTTGGTGACAAGGTTTCAGAAAGGAAATGCTTAATTACAGATACACAGAAAATTGTATTGGTATTTTGTCATACTTTCTGAAGAAGTAAAAACTTGCATACAAACTGATGATTAACACATTGCAAAAGAATTAGCATAATGACCTCAGCTTATGAAAACTAAGTGGCCGTGGATCAGGCCCTCTTACCAGAGAAGATGGAGTCTCATTTTAACAAACCATATGGTCCTTTCAAAGAGGTGAAACATTACTGATGAAATGTGGGATGTTTGCTCATTGCAACTAGAACTTACTTCTCTGGAGAAAACCCATGTAAGCCACTGAGACAGAAACTATACAATTTATATAACTTATTGGTTCATAAATAGAGTCTAAAGTACATAAATCTGGGTTTTCATATGTGTTAGGTTTTTTTTTTCCTTCATGTGATTACATTCATGAAAATATTTAGTCTGAATTATATATACAGGCATATCTAATATTTTAGGAATCTTTTGGATCATCTCACACAATCTTGGCTGTTCACAGCTGAATAAAATTGCCAGAAAGCTGTCTGAGCTTGATATGGCTTGGAAAGAAACTGACCCTTTAGTAAAGTCAACAGTTCAGACATAGATAACTTTTGTCTCTGTTCTGTGATTTTTCTTTGACAAAATATGAATTGAAAAGCCACACAAAAGTTAGAGCTAAAAAGAAAAAGAAAAAAATGGACACTAAACTTCACCTCCAGCCTCAAAATGCTGCAGAACTTCATCAAGTTTGGCATTTTCACTATCAGGTGACCAAAACATTTTACAGAGTAGTGTCCTTCAGATGTGTGCATATGTACATAAAGTTAAACCGTGACACATGTGTAAAAAAAACTCATAGAAATTTTTCTATTTCTGTTAAACTTTACAATAATTTTATGTGAGGACATGCATTTCTGTCTGTTCTGCATTCTAATTTTTTTTTTAGTAAATTTATTTATGGGTTATAAAACTACTAGTCTGTTCTAACAGAGAATCCAGTCTGTTCATGGTAGAATTGCCAGGCAAATGATATGTTTCAGTTCCACTGTAAATCGGCTTGATGGAACAGTAATTGCTTGGATCAGTTAGGAACCTGGGTTTATATCTTTTCTGGTATTTTGAGATGGTGTCTACAGCTGTGCAACTTAAAATGAAATCTTCCATCATATGAAATCTGCCTGGTCTCTTCCGCGCTTCCTGTTATCTTAAGCTAAACCATCATTACCAAGGATTTCATGTCATTCATGTCAACCATGAGAGCAAACGTTGGCTCAAGACATTTTCATATTTCATATATTTCACATATTTCATGTGTCCATATTTCATATTTATGATTTAGCTTTGAAAGCCCTCAGAACTAGAAGCTATGGGGGTTGTCAGGGAAGGAAAATAGGTGGTGGAGATTCCTTCAGCTCTAAGGAACTGAGAGTCCTGCTCATCTCAGAAGTTTTCCAGCCAACTGAAAAAAAAAGAGGAGCAGATCCTTTTTTGGTTCTAATGGTGGGCAACATGCCCCATGATGCTTCCCAGTGGTGGCTTTTGCTCTGCCAGGGGTGCAGAACATTGCCTAAACAGTTAGAAATGGTCTTTCATCCTGCTGCATCCTGAAATTGTGATCCAGAGTGAGGGGAGGGGTGCTTGGTGGAGCTCTCATAGCTGAAAAAGCTTGGTCATAGCCTAAGCAGGCTGTCTGGGAGGCTGGCCCTTGTCTGAGACATCTCTTCTTCTTTGTGCCCCTTTTACATTAGGCTGGCTGGTATCTGGACTGAAAGATAGCTCAGACCATCCGGCATCCTGCAATTACACACAAGCTCCTTAGCAGGAATATGCACTGCTTTCTGATTTTGTCACATCTGGCCAAAATTTAAAATTGTGCACTGCTAATGTATGTGGTTGCAAGCATTCAACAACCCAAGCTCCATCTAAGCCAGCTTTGCCCTTGCAGATCTCACACATTCCTCTCTTGAGTGGATGAGGGTACCTGTTTGGAATAAATTTCTGGTGCCGACACCTATATTTCCAAATTAAAAATTCTTTTCCCACATATATTCTCTAATACTTGCTTAAAATTTGCTGTTTCTACAAATGTTCTTGCCAGTAAATGCAATAGCTAGAACATGCACAGTAAGCAAACACAAAGAGGGCATTGAAACAGTTGAAGAGAATATGTTTATAAACTGAAATGAATATTCATTGGAAACTTTTTTAACAGTACTCACCAGTTCTATATTGGAATACTGTGTAAAGTTTACACTCCATATAAAGAGTTACACTGTTCCCTTGTGAAATCCGTCTTCTCCACTACCTCCATATTGGATATTTGCATTTTTAGAAGTACCATCTGCCAAACCCCACACAGACTGTAAGTGATTTCCTGGTTATATATTTTGGATATTCTGTGGTTAGAAAACTATGAAGCCATATTACATGTCCTATCCTCCAGAACATCTGTGAGACTAAAACCACATGAGTGTAAGCAAGTAGGCATAATAAAAATGATGGAGAATTTCAGTCATATTGTATGCTTGTAAAAATTTTTCAGTTTTATAAATTTATCTCTGTATATGTGTTACTTATTTCTTGTCTGTACAGATAGCTTTTAAATATTACTTTCTTGCAATGGAACAAACCAGCTTCAAAACTCTTCTCCCCTGACAATCTGCACTATTTTCCCTCCCCACTGCAGGCTTTTTTGGCAGCATCCATCTAGGAAGGCACCTGAAATGTAGGAGCTGGCCATTAGCCAAGAATTGCTTTGACTTTCACATATCTTTTTTTTTTTTTTCTTGAGACGCAAATAAGAAACGGAATTCACACAGGTGATTGAAACTCAGCTGTTGGTAGATGTGGTTTACTATGGAAAGCAATGCTATGTGATATTTAAACACATTCTCTTTAACCAGAGCTTTGCTTCCATTTGAACATGGATTGACAGCTGAATGATGTTTGTGGGGAGTTAGTGGGATAACCACAATGATTCAGGTCTGGTAAAACCAGAGACTAAATTTTATGCCGAGCCATTTCCTCCCTGAAAAATAGCGATCTTGAACCCAGTTTTAGTTCTGCCACGGCGTTACTGGTTATTCTTCAGAAGTACTTGACTTGTCAAGTATTTTGTGCTTCAGTTTCCTAATTTATGGGAACTTGGATAGTATTTATCCATCTTGCAAAATTGTTGGGCTCAGTCATCTCCTATTTCTCAGGCATTTTTGGAGAAACAGTTGTTATGTTCCTGTGCCAATGGATCATGTTATTCACTATTTTGAAGGTGACAAATAAGTAAGACAATTGAAAAAAAAAATGAAGGACAGGTTTGGTTCTCTCATTTGCTTCTGGAAGCATTTTAGAAAACTGTTTTTGAGAGGCAGATTGCAGAGACTTTAGAGAAGGCTGTTATAATTCTTTAAAACAAAGGGTCTCTACCTACAAACATGCATATTAGTAATTTTACTAATCTGATGAGCCTCTCTGGAATTTATGGTGCTTCTACCCTGGCCTTAAGCTATAATTTTATCATGACTAATTTGTATGATCGTCCTCTGACCACAAGAATTGGTTGTAAAGCCATTGGTTGCTATTGTGGTCTCTCTGTTTCATTAAAACTTTTCCTGGGAAGTTGCCTTGTTTATAGGGGGCTTTTTTTTTTTTTTTTTGTATTTTACTATTGTATGTGTATGTTGGTATGTATATGAGAGACAGTGAAAGAGATTCAGAATTTTTGCTTATATATATCTAATGGTTATATATATATCTACGTACTATCTTTCTAACTATCGTATTGATTTCTTTGGGAAAAATGACCTTTTATTATAGAAATAATTGAAGTGTAAAAGGAAAGATAATGATCTAAATAAACGTATCTCTATTGAATGCATGGAGTATTTGAAAGACGTTTAATACAAACTGTATTTATACATATTTTATATTCATATGTGCATTATACATATATTTAAATATATAAACCCAATTGCTTGCAATAGGAATGCAAAGAAAGTGAAGCCTAGTTTAGCTAGTAAAGAAAATACCTGTATTTTGATAGAGGTTTTATAAAGAAGTTATTTCTATTAGTTTGCTACCCCTGTCAAATGGAAGTGTGTGAAATATGGCCCTACTGAAGTCTATGGCAAAGCTCCCACTGTCTTCAAAGGGATCTGGATTTCACCCGGTGTATTTTCTCAAAGAGAACTGCCAGTAACATCTGCCAGCTGGAGATCCAGTTAGATGTTGGTTAAGACAAAAGAAATGCATGCCAGCATTTCATTGCATGACAAAGGATGGAGGCTTTGAAAGTCTGCTGTGGCAGATCAGTACATAAAATGCACTTTTTCCTTTAAAATGAAACAGGGGGAGCACTTGGCTGGTGTTTCTGGTTTGGTGCATCTTTATAGGCACAACCATATAAAGCACAACTGTGAAGTGAGTGTTTCTTACCTGAGCTAAAAGGTTTCAGACTGTTCGTGGTCTCATTTCACTCGAAATCTCATCCTCACCACCCCTGGAGATTATGTGCATATTTTTCTTTTTTCTTGTACTCTCCCTTTACTTTTGCAGGGAACTGTCCCATTTCCTAAAGCTGGATCCCTGCTGAGTAAGGAGGTTTGTTCTCCATAACCTCTTAAAAACCATTCCATGTACTTGTAGAAAGTGAGCAATACCTAAGAGAAGTCTGTCTCCTGGTCACATTGGATCCACTGTTATTTTACCTATCTCCATCATTATTAATTAATAAAATAAAATAACCTATCGTCTTAAATTGGAGAGTGCTGGCACTGGGGCAGGTGTGCTCTATCTAGAAAGGGCAAACTGTGACACCCAGCTTGGAGGACTGAATTTTGCAAGATCTCTGCCGTGTGCTCATGGGCAATACTGATGATGGCTTCTGCATATTTTCACTTTAGCCTCTTTAAAATTCTACACACGGATAGGAATAGCTTTAAAATATTATTTTTCTGATTAACAGGCTGCACATGGGTAGGAAAAATTGGAAAGTGTAAAGTCTGTATTCCTATGGGCCATGAATTAAAAATGAAAACCACAAGTGGCTTGGGTTTTCTCCTTCTAAATCAAAACATGATGAGTGAGGCTTAGCCAAAACCAAAATATGGCTGCCCATGGCCATTTTTCAATAAAAGTCCTCCAGATTTGTTATACATTCCACTGAAAATCTTTACTGTTGGCATGTTAGACACCATGAGTGTCCTGCACGGAAAGGAGTTTCTCGTCTGTTTTTAAACATTTTTTTTTGCTTAATACTCCTATCATTTTGCAAACACAGTACTTTCTTTTTGAATAGGATGTATCTATCAGATTGCCTTCTATACTGCATTCTGATATTTCTTTAAGAGAGAAATCTTTGTTTTGGCTTCTAATAAACATTATATTATGATAGCCTAAGAACCCTGAAGTCATGCAGCTAAAGTATTACAAAGATAAGAATTCATTCTTTTATCTTCTCTTTATAATATCAAAAGATGTTTTGCTTAGTTCATTGTGTCAAACATTTAATAAAATTAATCATTTTCTGACCTTGGAAATTCAAACAGTTCAGTACATCGGAAAAATGATCAGGCATATAAATGGAGAAGATTTACATTGTGGTGTCCAAGAAGATATAGATCTGTGCAGCAACAAATACCCAAGCTATTTCTCATCATTATGAATAGTAAACTGTAAGCTTTAAAGGGTCAGAAAAAGGTGAGTGTTGACTTATTAAATCATGTTCCAGTGTAAAAAAAGTAATCAAGATTTAACTAAGTAATAATCCTGCCTAAACTAGTTAAAAAAAATAAATCACTATGGCTACTAGAACACTTCTCTGCAGGAAAAAGGCTTTGTGTATATTCCTCTCTCCCTCTTCGTCTTCATTTATTTCATTAACACATTATTTTAAAACACCTATGAACAGAATTTTAGAAGATTTCTGAACTTTCTTTTTGAAATTTTCTAGAAATCTGTCAAGTGCCTAAAAATTGCCCAAGAAAGTCAATGGCACCCAACTAATAAATGAATGAGGAGCCTGAAACTGGCAGCGTTTGCAATCTGGTTGCCTCTCTCAGGTTTCTGCAGTAATAGAAACTGAGTAACAAAAATATGTGTGTCTTATTTCAGAGGGGTGCCAAACATCCCCCAGTACAGTGAAGATGAGATTTTTGAGTGCTCGGACTTCTTACCTATTGACCGTGAAGGTAGGGGTTTGATGTTCATAGACTTGGGTTTTTTGGCTATAACATTACTTAGCTAAATGTTGTTAGAAAGTAGGCATTTTCCTAGATGCTTATATTAAGTGTAAATTTAATCTGAGGAATTAAAAACCATTTGGATCCCTGTATCCATTTGAAAGTTTGAGGGTCCCCTAAGGATTCCCCTATTGATTGCACATCCCTTTTGATTACACTGTGTCTTTTCAGGAATTATAATTACCTCTACTTTTAGATGCTGGTCAGTCAACTAGTCTAAGAAAACCTCGCATAGACCACCAATGTTACAAGAAGAACTGCTGCATATAATAATTGCTAAGTTTTTCAACCAGCTTCTCTGTCTTGGGGGTCAGTGGCAGGGCTGCCATGCAGTCAGTTGCCAAAAAATATTCACGTGACTTTGGATGAAGTTCATTGCTCTGTACAGAGACTGCTCAAAAACATGGACTGAATATCAGTTTTGCTCCACTGCCTAACAACAAATTTTAAAAAAATCAGTATCTGCCATTTTTGTCAGGAGCTTAAGACCTGATTTTTATATGCAGGTGCTGCTTTTGGGCCTCTTACGAGGAGATCTTTCACTGGAGAGATGAAGTAAGAAGTCCAGAGGAGGGCCACGAAGATAATCAAAGGGCTAGGGCACCTCCTCTATGAAGACAGGCTAAGAGAGTTGTGTTTTTTCAGCCTGGAGAAGAGAAGGCAGCAGGGAGACTTTACAGTGGCCTTCCAGTACCTGAAAAGGGCCTACAAGAAAGCTGGAGAGGGGCTGTTTATCAGAGAGTGCACTGATAGGACAAGGGGCAATGGTTTTAAACTAGAGCAGGGTAGATTTAGATTAGGCATTAGGAAGAAGTTGCTAACTATGAGGGTGGTGAGGCACTGGAACAGGTCGGCTGGAGAAGTTGTGGGTTGTGGATGCCTCATCCCTGGAAGTGTTCAAGGCCAGGCTGGATGGAACTTGGAGCAACCTGCTCTGGTGGGAGGTGTCCCTGCCCATGGCAGAGGGGGTGGAACTAGTTGATCTTTAAGGTCCCTTCCAACCCAAACCATTCTGTGATTGTATGAATCTATGAAAATGGAAAGGTTCTAGCTGGTGAAATGGAGTAAAACATTTTGACTAAACACCACAATTATTGAAGCAATCTACTGCCTTGCCAGCGACCAGAGTTTGCCAGGTGAGACACTTAGAATGTAGAGTCCACGGTGTTCAGTTGCTCTGTCCTGCATAAATGTGATCAATAGCTAGTTAAGGCATAAGTGTATTAGAAAGCTTTCAGGAAATCTTTATTTCGGGTGGCAGATTGGCATGAATTTTGAGACATTTTTGTCACTGTTAATTGTTCTATCTTCTTATTGCAATACATAAATGTGGTAGTGTTCTGCAAATGCTTTGCTTGCACCGAAAGCTCTGACTTCAGCCATCAATGAGGAAGTTTCAAGACTTGTAGATACAAAGAAAACATTTCACCCATATCTGAGGCAATGACAAAATACTTTTTCTATTATTTTCAGGTTTTAAAATCAATAAGGTCTACCAAACTTGAGCCTTCAAGTCTCCTTTCTTTTTAAAAATTAAAGGAACTTTCAGCTAGGAAAAGGTAGGCTTAGAAAACTGACTTTACTTTCTAATAAATAATTTAAAAAAAGAAGCCAAAATATCCTGATGTTTTTAGATTTTATTTGAAACCACAGTAATTTGGAAGGAAATGTATCTGAAAAAAAGAAAAAGCAGATTTGGATGGGTTAATGATAACCTTTCCCGTTCGCATAAGAAACAATATTTTCAAAATACCAAGTTGAATTATTTTTATTTATTTATGGTAATTGAATTTTTAGACATTAAAACTGACATCAACTGTTTCTCCCTGGTACAGGACAAAAAACTTTTTTTAAAGAGCTAGAGTTTCAGGACATGATATTTTAGAAACTCTCAACTAATGAGAATTCGTTGAAATCATGGGAAGTGGCAACAATTCATACTTTGATTGAAAAAAAATCCTGTCATGAACACAATGAAATTTTCAAGAGGAATGCCTATATTTAAAAGTTCTGTAACTTTTTCTCTAGTGTCTGGTAGAGAATAAGAAAATATTTTTATATATAGGATTCAATTGACTGGGTATGTTGATAGATGATGTTGTTGCAGGTTTATATAAGTATATGTAGACTGTGTAGTGTTGTGTTTTAACTATACTGTATATCTACTAACATATGTATTTTTATGTAGTGAGTAATACTGTAGCATATGTTCATGTTTTAGTACTTTGGAGATAGTTCAACTGAAAAGGAAATGGGATTTTATATCTCCTGAATCTTTATTTTGACCTTTACACGTACTTCTGCAAATTCGAGGGGATAAAATTAAAGTTAGATGGGCAATAACGGTTGTGTGAGTGATGAACATTGCAACGGAGTGAGGGATGCTAAGTGTCTTGTTTCCACATGTTAGGGTGATAAGCTTTTCGTTTCCAGTGAAATGGTGTTAAAGGTAATTATCCTCTGTAATATACGTTGAAGTTGGCTGGACTTGGTTAAAATCTGGCAGGCAAAACATTGTTGCATCACCCTTGGCTGCAGAGCAGGCTTGTGGACTTGCTACTGGGGGAGGACCTGAAGTGGCACCTTATCAGAAGCCCACCACCATGAGGACTACACACAATGTACCAAGGCCATCAAAGTTAGATCATATCCTTATGAAATATGTCTATTATTTGATGTATTTACATACAAATGCTGACATGAAAGACTGCATCTTAAGTAGTTACTCTAATAATTTGCATTTGCTAGTCTGATACAATGCACAATGAAAGAACACTGGTATATATTCCAATACTTAATTGCAACAGCTGCAGATACTTCAATGTGCATGATAGAATCATAGAATGTTTCAGGTTGTAAGGGACCTTTAAATGTCATCTAGTCCAACCAAATTAATGCAGAAGTATGTTTGGTTTTTCAGTGAAAGTTCTAGGAATTTTTCCAGCTTGTCTGTCATGAATAAGAAAACAGTAAGTTTCGAATCCTTCTGGCCACCCTGAGGGCACCAGACAAGAGATCTGGCCTCCTACACCTATTTGTCATCTGACCTTCGAAGTCACATAGCTCCAGGACCTTGACATCCCTGGTATCTCAATAGAGGGAACACCTCAAGTCAAATGGGGTATGACATCAGTAAACTTCTTTTCCTGGAAATTTTTGATGGCAGTGATTAAGGGTGAAGGAAGACCTCCTTTGAAAATGAAGATATTTGCTTACTGAAAGGCAAATTAGAAAGCTGAAACCAAGACAACCTATGTTTCTCTTAATAAAACCTCTATTTTTCCTTGCAGCCAGTGGCGAGTTTCGCTGTTGGGACATCTCCATTTGGGGAGAACTCTCTTTCTATGCTTTCTCTGGCTGCTGCCAGATCCCACCCTTTTCTTATTTCCAACACCTCAAAGCTTGTAGTTATGTTTTTATGCTTGGTGAAATCAAGGAAAAGTAAATATCTCCAGCACACATGGAGCCAGACAGGGGTGTGCAGGAACCTTACAGTGCTTCCGTGTTGCTTTTCTCACAATCCATTATATCCCCGACCATGGTCCCTTAAGTTCCTCATAATTTCCTTTTCTTTTAGCCCTCTCCTTTGGATTTACTGCAATGCAGCGTGTACTGTATAGGTGCACATACACATGTAATGAAATAATGCAGCAAGATCATATTTAAAATGAATTAAATTGAGATGTATGCATGTAGTATTTATTTTATATATATTCCTTTAACTTGCCACAGCATTCAGTGTATGATTTGATCGGCATTCAGTTTTACAGTCACTTGAGCTGCACTTGTTTCCATTTGGAAAGCAAACGTCTGCTATTGTTATCTAGTTCAGACTTTGGACAAAAATTCTAGAGCAAAAATCATTTTTGATTAATTTTTTACTTCAGCTTTAGCTTTTAATTAGTGTCACCATGTGTTTTACAAGAAAGACAATGACCTTCAAAAAAAACCCCAATAAGACAATAATGAAATACTCAGTTATTGATCTTGAACAAATTTCTGTAAATGTTCAACTCAAATCCGTGTAACTTTTGCATGTCTTGTTCTGATCATTAATGACATTGCTAATACTCTCCAGACAGCAAAGGCAATAATTAAAATCACTTTCTTGATTTGGTAGCATGAAGGGAATATTCAGAGAAGTGTCTTGGAAAGTGCAATGGAGAAACCATTTATCACAAGAAAACAGAAGTCTAGCTGCTCCTTCAATGTGCAGATCAATCTGTTTAATCATTTGCTATACAGTAGAAGCTGTGATACAGATTAATCAATTACTTGCTGTACATGTTCCTATCTGACATGGATATTCCTATCTGACTTGGATTTCCACAGCTGAGTTTCCTAGAATAACTAAGATTGACAGTACTCGAGGGGACTGCTCTCTTCCTGTGGAAATCCTCTTTTCACACGCATTGGAATTTAAAAAACACATCAACATTCTTGCTTTTGGCCTTTAATTTGCTGTATTTCTACTACATATTAAGGCAGGGTTAAAACTCTTCTTCCCTTTCTATAATTAAAATTAAGCGCTTTGGCTGTTTTTCACTCAGTTTTTTAAGGCTTTCCTGCTTAACACTGTTGTGATTAATGGGAAATAAATTATTGACAGATGACAATGTAACCAAATATACAGCATAGCTGTAACAGGAGGGCTTGACTGATGTACCTGTGTCTACAAAAGCCATGCCACTGCTGGGTTTGTTATAGAAAAGTTGCATTTCATCTGCTAGCAGTTCCATTGTTTAGGGTGGGTAGTAAGAAATTATTTCTTCAAAAAATAGTTTTCTCAATACGAGCAATGTCTACCTTGTGTCATACAGTAATAGGAACCCAAATTCTCCTATGCTAGACCTGGCCTTATGGAAAGAGAAAGCAGACAAGAAATTAAAAGGTAGTTTTCATGACACTGTGGAAAAAATAATATGAATACCTATTTGAAGTAATCCTTACTTCGTATTTTTCTCCAAATTTAATCTATGACTTGAAACCACTTAACGCTGCAAGCAGTCCAACTTCTCTTCTTTTGTTGAAGTGCTACTTCTGCTTTATGATCTGGAAGCTGTGCATAACTTTCCCTGCCAAAATAGAGAAAACAACAAACTGGGTGGAAAAAAAAGGAAATGCAGACTTTCTTCTGACGTTATACTCAAAATGGTACTGTGTTATAGGGTTCTATCCTTAAAAACAAATCCAGTATTAGAAGAAATCAACGGATTTTACAACGTTGGTTAATTCTTTCCTTCCTCAAACTGAAGGGGACTCCCTTTATACATTTCATTTTTGGATGTAATGAAAAAATGGAATGTTTTCATTCCCTATCCTGCAATGAGGACTACAATTCAAGTAGTATAAAGAAAGAGAAACTCACTTGAGTAGGCATTATCTGTAAGATGTTTCCCAAATGTGTGAGTCTGAAGAGATTTGCCTTCTCAGGTGCACGGTCGTGGTGCTTCAGTAGCTCTTGCTCTAGGTGAGAAGCTCTGGGCTCTGCACTATGTGGAGTTAGGAAGCCTTCTCCCATCTGCTTACAGACTGCCCTTGACTGCATTTTGAGAGTGTAGTCATCCTCTCCTCACCTTAATTATCAGGAGAAAAGCTTCACAGGCTGTGTCACTGAACTGTGGTGATCTATTACTGTCATTATTTTTCCATCCACACGTCCTGTGTTATCTGCTGCAGGTCATCCACAGACAATGCCCAGCTTGCGACAGCTCTCTAGTCTTCACCTGTCCAACCCTAGACCCATCTCTAATACACAATCTGGACTCTGCTCTCAGTTTCCGGGGCAACCGCAAGTTCCTCTTGTCATTCCATAAAATTCATCATCTAGACGCACGCTGCTTCCAGGATCACTTCAGGGAAGGACTTGAGGTCTAGGAAGCTCCTCATGCTGCCTTGGAAAAGTGTTGCCATACACCTCTAACAGACTGTAGGGAAAGAGGTAGGGAGCTTTCCTCAAAATCTGTGAGAAGCTCGAGGGCTACAACAGCAGTGAGATCATGCAGTTCAGTCTGAGTTTAAAAGGAAGCCCAGAAGAAATCATAGCACAACCACACAGAAGTGCTCTCAGGCTTTAATGACTCCCAGCTGAGCAGTAATGGTAACAGGGTCCCTGCACAGCTCTGAACAGGAGTGATTATGTGTGTATGTGTAACAGCAAAAAAACCCTCCAAACTAAGCTAACGCCATCACTGAGTGCTCTGCAAATACAGGGGAAAGAAGGGGTAGGGCTTCTGAGGGCAGTACACTCTCATAGGCAAGGCAGCCCTACCCCTGTAAGAGGAATCTCTCAATACAGCCGAGCACAAATTCACTGTATATATACTCGTCAGTAAGAATGCAGCATCAGCAATGGGATAAACTCAGGTTAGAGATGACCCCAATGATACCTGTGCACTGCCAGTATTTGCTAAAATATCATCTAACACTGTCCTCATAACATATTTTGAAGGACAGCAGAAGACACAGCTAGCACTAAACCAGCAGTATGATACGCAGTATTGTAAGAAAGAACATCAAATGCATCACAAAAGCTTTCAGAGGTTTGCAGCATTTTAGACTTCTTTTTCTTTAACTCCTCGTCTTCCTAAATGCACCAATGTCTTGCTCTTGGATCTCCCTGATCTGGCCTGAAGGCTGGAGAGGAGTGATGCGATCTGCCTCAAAGCTAAATTGACAGTAGTAGAGAAATTAACACTTTCTCTGCTCACTACCAGAATGGAATCTATATTTTCTCATGCCTAAATGCACAACAGATACTGCCATGAAAACTTGGGATAACAACTGGGCAACTGTGTGAGAGTAATTCTGTGGAGGAACGCTGCGTCATAAATGACAGAAGCGTTCTTACCAGCAGGTGCAAAAACTTCATTAAAAAGTGTGCTCTCTCTCAGGAGATGCTGAACAAGAAACTGGGATTATGATCAGAGAATATCCCTGGCAAGACTTGTTCATACAGGTCTAAGAGCTGGTGATCCCTGTTTCTGCCCCCATCCCCACAGGAAAGAAATGTGGGCGCATCATGTACAAAGGATCGTCAGTGCACTTGTTAAAAGTGACAATAACTGCAGTTAATGAGCAGGACACTGTCTGGGTGGGTGACACTGAGTTGTAGAACTGTGGAGGAGGACGCTCCCACCATTCAAGCAGTTACTTATAGGAATGGAAAGCAATTAAGTGTCTAACACTGAAGAAAGCTAAATAACAAGATCAAAGATCATAGAATCATAACCAGCTGTTTGTTTTTTCAAAAAGAAAAACAAATTTTTATAACTGGTGACCTAGAATCAGGACTTTGAACTGTTTTGCTTCTGTGACTAACGACCTTTTCAAGGTGAAAATCATCTGTTAGGAAAATAGAGGAGAGCTCCTTGCTGCTGGCACTGAGGGCTGGTGAAGGGGGTCTGGCAAGTCAGTGGTGTTGCCTGTAGCTCAGTAGCTGCGGGTGACACACCACAGTCTAGCACTTCTCCCCTGTTGGTAGAGGAGCCCTCTTCAAAAGCATCTGTGGTGGTTGAGGCAGCTCTGCAGGCCTGGGTGTTCTCAGTGTACAACCCAATCTTGAGGGCTACATTCCCAGTCAGCTTCAGAGGTGCATTTATTTCAAAAGGATTAAGGATGTTAATTAGTGGAATTATCCCTTTTAACACGGACCGTCTTGGATCAGGATTCCTCTGAGCCAGAAAGGTCGTTGTGAAAATGGTCTCATTTCTCAGTGGTGGATTTTTGATGTAACATTCATGAAAGTCCTTTTCCCAGCAACATGACTCTCAGTGTGGTGGCCGGGACACAGGGCTCGGTAGTGCAAAGGGATCTGTAACACTGATCTGCTGGATATTGTCCCAAATAAACAGCTTCTTTTGCCCCTTCCTGATGAAAATGATGAGTCCAGCAGGCTCTAGGTGGAAACTGTAGTGAGGACACTTAAGGAAGAAAAATGTATTTTTCACATTTGCACCTGTAATCTTGTGTAGCTGGAGTATCTAGGTCACCAGAGGCTGAGCTTCCCTAAAAGGAACAAAGCACTACATATAAGTGTATAATTCTGAGGAAAAAAAGTTTCTTGTAAGTATGTAAACCATAAGATTCTCTATACTGGCTCAAAGCAAAGGTCAATCTAACCTCCAATCTTGTAGGGATGCTGGTGCACACATAGGCTGGTTTAAGCCATAATTTCCACACCCACTGTGGTTTGCAATGTGGTTGAACGGTTCCCTTCAGCTTTTTCAGCTGAGTACCATTTTCCTTACTAGAGAACTTTTCAGTTTTGCACATTTTTTAAAAAGCTTGTTCTACAGACCCAGTCTGAGATAGGTCCTTCAATTCATTTCTCCCAAATTTCAGCTTCGGTTTGGGAGCCTGTGTGACTGCCACTGCAAAGAATTCATGTAACATTTCTGAGACTTTTATTGTCACCAAGAACTTCTCTCAGATCTGGAATTCACCCCACTGACTTTCTGACAGACTTCCTGCTCCTGAAACATTTGAAAAAGGTTTTATTATTAACTTCTATTTCTTTAATGAGTTCCTTTAATAAGTTGCTCCTCAATAAATTGGCATGCCTTCCTGAGGTTTAACATTTAACTTGTCAGGATTTATGTGCTTCTCCTTTTTTTTTGGACATGATTTGTCATTTCTGAAGGGTATCATTTTTACCTATAGCCACCTTTCCTCTGCTTCCTGGGCTTTTTTCTGAGCCATCTTTCCAGCGGTAAACTTTGACAGCAGGTGTTATTCTGAGTGTCTCATCTCGTGTCGTTAAACATGTCTTCTGATTGCAAGCATTTTACTTTTCTTTTTGCTTGTTTGTTTTGTTCCTCCTTTCACCGACCTCTTATCTACCTCTCTCGTTTTATGTAATGTCCAAATATTGGATTTGGGCATGCTTTTTGCCTCCTGTGACAGCGCTGAATTTGAATACAGTGCAGTCATTATTACACGTGGGGGTGTATCTTGTCAGTGGTGATACCCTTCAGTGTGATCCTGTGTGCTGCTCAAGGGGTAAATTAAGAAAAGCTGCTCCTGTCATGAGATTTCTCACAAGTATCTCTAAAAAGCAACATCACAGGGCATTTGAGAGTTGCACGGGCACTGGACACTATCTCTCATTTTGTTTCTGTGCAAAATGGTGCCCATGGTTCAGCTGCTACCTGGGGTGGCTGTCCCTCCTGCTGAATGAGGTGTCATCTCTGAAGGTGGCTTCTCCTGACCTTCCTACCTCCATGTGCAGCTTTGGGTCTGGGGGAGTGGTAGTCACCTCACTGCTTGGTGTATGTTAAACCACCGGGGAGTCTTGCCAACCTGGCACAGGGGCAGTTCGTGTCTCCCATGCCCCTCCTTGCCTGCAGTGAATATTCTTCAGTGACAAGGCAGTGGGGCTTGGGCTGAAGTTGTGCTGTTCCCCATTCCTTCAGCACTGGTGAGCAGTATCTTCACCAGGCAGCTGCTGCCCCTTGCCCCACCCAAAATCATTGTCATTCAGAAACTGAAATATAGCCAGATGTGTTTTTTTTCTTTTTATATATATACACACACACATAAAATGATGGTGATAAAGAAGAGCTCCATGTTGGGATTTCGTATGCGAAGTTTCAGTGTGGAGTGAGTTTTTATGACTGAGTTATAAACCCCCTAAAATATGGTCCTATAATGGAAATGCTGACACAACCTTTATACACACCCGGCCATAATTCTAGATGATGTAAAATACCTTATATAGAAAGCCAAGATAAGTGGGTTTTTGCCATAAAGAGCAAGTAGAAGATGAAAAGTACACCTTTTAGCTAAGTGTTTTCATTCTTTGTTTTAATTTTGACCAAAGAACAAGTCAGAAGGACAGGTTTTTAAAGTCATACTTCATGTTTGTATAAAACTAAATTATGTTTTTAATCTTTCTAGCAACCTAAAGTGATTCTTCCAGGAAGATCACTATTTCCCAAGGCAAAAGTCAGTCATATGCCTACCACTGATAAATAGGCATTTTCAAAGGAATTTTATTAAAAATCTGAAGAGTATCACAGCAAACATAAAGTAACATTTTCAAATAATAGATACAGTGCTCAGAGGAAAGCGTGTTAGAAGTAACAGACTGGATGTAATTGAAACTGACCTCATAAAATCTACAATGTATTTTTGTGATTCTGCTTTTGCAGGTCGTTTCAGGATAACGGTATCTGGAAAGAGATGATATTCATCACTAAACAAGACTCGGAGTTTAGTTCAGCTATAGATCCAAAATTCCGGAAATTTACTTAATGATTACATGTCTCATCCGAAGCCCTTCAGTTTTAAAATCAACCTGATAAAAACAAAATAGGTTAGAACAGGTTACTCCTGTGATTTTCCACGCTTCGCATTTGTTTCAAACCAGATTTTCTCTAAAAACAAAGGTTCATTTTAGTATTTTAGTCTGTTTTCTTCTATATGTGTTCTTTTATTTAAATTCGAAGGATAGCAGAGGGGAAAGGGAAATTTCTAGGCTATTCATAACTTGTGATGTGCAAGTAAAAATTTCAGACCCTGGATTGCACTGTGCTTCTGCATATACCATAGTCTCAGTTTTGGGGCTGTTCAAGAACATACTGAGAACTCTTTTTTTTTTTTTTTTTTTTTAAAGTGATACATTTTAAATTCATAAAACATTTTAACAGGGACCTATAAATTGATTTAATTGGTCAGCTTTGCACATCAGTGGCTTCTTTAAGGCTTCAGATTTTAACTCGCTTTGAGAGAAGAACCAGTTGTGAAATACTGACCACCCTTATCTTCCTGACACCACGGTTTCTGTCATCAGCTGGATGGAGGTGCCTGTCCTCTGCATAAAAGAAGAAGCTGGCCTGCCCGAGCTTCCACTTAGAGGGAGTTTTGTGGAACATTTTGCTCTATGCCTCCAGATTACGTCTCTGCCAAAGTAAAAGAGGGGTGGGGGGGCTGCTAACTTGCTGCAGCTGATCACTTGTTTGCCTTGCCCTGAGCGAGTCCTCCCCAGTCGCAGTGGCAAAGATGTCTATAAAAACCTAGACAGACTTTAGAGATGAAGAAGTGGAGGCACGGAAAGGTTATGTCACTCCTCCCCAGACTGTGCAGGAAATCCGTGGTGGAGCCAAGAATAGGACTGAGGTGCTCGGCTTCTGTATCTTGACCGCAAGACTATTTCTTACTTCCTCACCACTGATGTAAGGAGTAACGTCACGGCCACAGGGGCTAGCAGAGAAAGAGTTGCACTATACAAAACGGCTGCTTTGTTGCAGATGGGAGGTGAAATATTTCTCCACAAATGCTCCACGTATCTCTGAAAACTGAATTGAGGGCTGCATACATTGATTGCAACCACGATTATATCCTTAAAGAAAGATATATTAAAGAAAATGTTTATTCAAAGAAAACCAAAATATTTCCTTCTTTACATGAAGTTTCATTTCTTTGTTTGTGAAGCAAACAGATGCTAATACAGAAATATTTCTCCCCTTGGTTTCGGTATGCATTTTAAAATGTTAATTTACCATCTCTTTGATTTTGAGTTAGTCATAAAACATCCTCATAAGGAACAAAGGTTCCTGTATAGTGGGATGCTGCAGCCCTAGCAGAGCCAATGCCCGGGGCTGGCTCAGCTGCAGGAGGCAGATGCACAACCATCTCTGCTCCATCCCAAAACTGCTCTATGGGCAGACACAGCCTTCTCCAGAAATCCTGCCTGACATGTAGAAAAGGACAATGCAGAGGAAAAAAAAACAAAACCCCAACCAAAACCACAGCACCCTAAAGTTAGCAGAAAAAGGATGGGCATGCTGAGAAACAGTGACAACAGGTAAAAACCTTGACGCATACGAGATGTCTGCTGACAGTGCTGGCACTGTCATTTTTTGGTAGCAGATGCAAGAGATGAGGAAGATGAAGGGCTTGAGGCCCATCAGAGCTCACTCATGTTCTGCCTGCCAGCACTCTCATGGGGCTGGGGAGACCAAGACCATCGTAAATTGGAGTTTGTGAATGTGACTGAAACTTGCAAGGGGCATCAGAGGTGAAATTATTTGGAAGCTGTGTAAGTTGGGGTGAATCCCAAAAGCTAACAAATTCCTTTTGGGCAGTTCTGCGTGAAATTCTGCACGAGGTCATGAAAACTGACTATACATTTTTATTCTACTGAAGGCAGAGAGAGATGTCAGGTTGCTGCACCCAAAACGTCCAGGTGTGCAGTGAGATCTGCTGTTAGAGTGCTTACCGAGAGCACATACGATAAGGAGTAATTATGAAAAATAGCATAAAATCCTTTGTAGGCTGCACCCCTTAAGAAGAAAGAAAGAACTCAGGTTCATATGCAAACTGAAGCATTTGCTTATACTTTGAGATTCTAAAAAAATGCACAGTTGGCTGACACTACATATGCAGGGAAGTGTTATCCAAAAAAGTTACAGAAAGAGATGAATCTATTAAAAGAGAAAAGCTCTGGGTGATGTGATAATGATGCGGGCTTTGCAGAAGACAGACTATAGATATTTCTGACAAAACTAGATTATTTTTCTACCCGGGAACATGCCTTCATTTGTTGAACCAACGGACCAGAGAATTATAGCTACCTGTTAAACACAGCCCCACGCTTTGCTCCGGTGAGGCTGTGCGCTCCACTGAAGCTTGCAGTGATGAACATGCTGTTGCACTGGCAAGACGCTAAAGCTGTGTAACTCTGCAGTTTACAAGAAAAACTTGTCTCTATTGCCTGCACAAGCTAAGGAGAAAGGGTTTTACTAAAACTATTCCCTTCTGTTCCAAATCTGATGTGGTAGTTCAGCTTATCCTGGGGTAGGTACAGGCTCCATCTAAATAAACAGCAGAGGCACTTCTCATAGTGAGCAAGGATAATGGTGGAAAGCAAAAGTTTCCTTTTTCTACCTTCATATTTCCTCACTTGCCATGGCACAACACGATGATTTGTACTGCAGGTGATGGAATCAACTTTGCAAAGAACTGAAATCTGTTGGTGCCTATCCCTGAAATACAAGAAGCTGCTTTAGCTTTAAACAGAATAACAACATTTATTAATTTTATTGACTTTTCTGTTTCTAAAAATTTGAAAAGCATCTCTGACAATGTCAAAAACTACGCACTTCTCTTCTACTTTTGCAGAAGTGAAGTGTGTTAATATGAAGGTCCTCCTAGAAACAGTATGGAAAGGTTTTGAATTCCTGGGTTGCATTGGGTTGAGGAGAGTTGCTATGTATAACCTTCAGCTATGTATAGTCTTCATGTGGACTGCATAGCTGTAATACTCAAATATTTAATCATCTTTACTGTGCTCAATGTGTCTAATTATTAGTTTATTTTAACAACAGAGGCTTTTTGTCCATCCAGAAGATTTTTTGATTCTGAATGAATTGTGGTGAAAGCAGTCAGGGATATAGACCTGTATAGACTGCCTCTGTTATTTACACTGTTTGTTAGTCAGAAGAGAACCAGATTTAGGGACATTAAATGGCTAAAAACAGTGCAATCAATCTCTGACCAACAGTATTTCAGCTTCTTGGTGACCGTATCATTGACATATTTTCTTTCTGCATTACACAAAACCGCAATGGATTTGTGTTTGTTGTTTTTTATTGGTTAAGTTATCCTTAAAACCATTAAAAAACTTTAATATATTTTAACAGAAAAATGAACCAAAGATTTTGTTCAGTAATGGGATAAAATGAGAATTCACAATCTTTGGTGCTGTGCAAAACACAGCTAGGATTTGGGGCAGATTCTTGGATGCTGATGAGCGAATTCCAGGACTGTGGTAGAAGAGTGTTCAGTAGCTCCTGGGAACAGACTTGATCCTGAAAGTCACTATTTATGCAACGCTCTTATTCCAATCTGTGGGAGTTTTGCATGAGTTAAGTGTCAGTCACTTTGACATTTAGCCCAGCTGGTTGAATGATATACCATGACTACATGATGCATTTTAATCTGAATTTTCTTCTCCATACAGAATTCCATCTCTTGCTTTGCTACCTGTCCTCCAACTTGTTCACGAATGCCAAAGGCATAATTTAGTATGTCTGGATTAGAAAGTAGCCTTACATGGAGTTTGCAGGAAAGGAGCAATTGATAGGTGAGTAACAACAAACGTGGAACAGAAGTCAGCTGGAAAACAAGGCAGGAATTTCTGAACACGGCTTTACCATGAAAGTACTTGTGAGTAGACCTCATCATTCAGCTCCCTGATTGTAAAACAAGGACCAAGACAGCAGGGTTTGCCTATGCATCAACCTCAGAGGAGCACATGGGTTCAACTATAATACCCAGAAAAAGCTACATTAGTAGCAGTAACTATAAGCTGAAGGAAATGTTTTCTGTGAAATGGTTCTTGACAAATCCATGCCATTTTCTTTTTGTGAAGCGAACATAGCAGCTTGCAATTCACAAATGTATTTACTATAAAATTTATAATTTGCCTCATTACGTATGTTTTGGTTTTTTTTTTCCCTGGCAAGGTATCTCAGTTTCTTAGTCAATTTGAGATATCTTGTATTATTTAGACTCCATGGACTCTATGGTATTGCAGCTTGTTGATGGGGTGACCGTAACCCATACGATAAACCTGATAACATTTAGTGCAAGATTAATCTTCGGTAAATGTTACCTTCTGCTTGCATAAAATTTTCTCACCTGAACATTCATCCACAACAATAAACACAGAGAATTAACAAAAAAGATCTCAATTTTTATTTCCCAGAAAGTCTGAAGTTCCTTCCCTTACTCTTACGCCTGCTGATTGATCAAAATTTCTTTCTTTGACCATCTTGCACTTGTTTCCCCTCTTACTCCACATTTCCACTAACATGCCTGTCTTGTCTTTGTTATATACCTGTTTTATTTTGCTTTAGCTTAATGTTACATTTAGAATATGTTTATGCTGGAGCACATAAGCAGTCCTAGTTCTCTGTCTTGGAACTAATGCACGCAAGCACTTCGTTTAAACAGAGTTTTGATTCCACAATACTATTGTATAGCAGAATTTATCTGAAATGAAAAGGTGTGGTAATTCCTTCCCAATTACATCATTGTCATCTTTTCTGCATTCGAGAGATGGGGTTGGCAGGAGGCAAGCTCACCATGGACTCAAATTTTGAATGTCAAAATGTTGCAATTCTTTTTTAGGTTTAGTCTGTTCATTGCTTCTGCCACATTTCTTTTTGGGAAATATGTGCATAAGTGCTTAAAAAAAAAGAAAAGAAAATTATACTCCTAAAATCAAACTTTCAGATGAAGACAGTCATGAAACTTCAGGCAAAAATAAGTATTATTTTGTTGTAAATTTGCTTAAACATGCCTGAAATCTTTTTTGGTTGGCACAAATTCATAATTTTTGACTCCAAACGGGTAAGTGAAAATTTTAAGTTACTCTCTTTGTAAATCACAGCTTCACCACCAAGTTTTTCTTAAGGTAATGAAACACTTTGCTATCACTTGCTCAAGGCTACCTAAAAAGCGAAAATCTAACCTCCCTAACGTGTTCATCATCTTGTATTTGTATGTGATTTAGTACGGGCTTAAAAGACCTACAATCTCCTTGTTTTGTAGGAGTTATGCATCATATGAAGGCTGTCTTGGGACCCTAATTCAATCTACTCTTCAGCAGTCTTCAGTGCATTTTAGCGTTCAAGCTGAATATGTCTTTTGCAGAGCAGCACTGACAAAGACGTGGATTTATACTCTAGGATCAGATGTCAAGGCAAAAATGTTGGTGTGCAAGCCCTGACAGTCAGTATAGCAAATCTGAAAGAATCTTTATTTCTCCTAAAATAGAGAACATTCTGCTCTTGTATTTGATTCCAGTGCCTTAACCTTGTTACTACAGTGAAGTAGCATGTGACTAGCAAGTAGGAAAGAAAAACCAATGTGACCTTCCATCCCTGAAGCAATTTCTTAGTAAAATTAGAAACTTCAAACAGACCTCTGTGAAAACAAGGCAACTTGTTAAAAACAAGGTTATCCAAAGTTCTGCATTAGAGCCACTCACTTCCACGGAACCCACCACAAAAATTAATAGATGGGAATTCAGAAGGTAAAGAATAAACTGTGCTATTTGATTACTTGCACATAGGTATACACACATATATACACACATGTTCATACATACACATATACGTAATATACATGCCATGTAAGAACATATTTATTTCTCACAGTCACATATACAGCACATATACATCTTTATCAGATTATTACAATTTGAGAAGCACTAGGAAGCAGACCTATCTTCAGAAAATGCAGCAGAACTCAAGGCTGCCATGTTCAACAAACTTCTTTTTCGGATATCTTTGGGGGAGTTATCTACTGCTATTCCCATATTACAAAGGATGGAATATTGTGATCAAATGGGATATTGTTATTGATTAAACAAATCCTCAGAGGCTACATGAAGTGAAAAATAGAAGTGGTTGCTAAAGTAACCTCCTTTTTTCACATTTTTTTTTTTCACATCTTTCTATGTATTTGCCAAGCAGTCTTAAAAAACATTGTGCCATTGTAAATTTGTTTTACATATACCTCACGGCCAAAAAGATAAGTCATAAAAGGCTTAACACTTTTTTTTTTTTAAATAACTATATCACAGAGTACTGAATTGGCTAGCTGATTTTGGCAGCCTCACAAAAGACCTCCTGATCTGCCTTGCTCTGCCCTGTTTCATGCACCCAAGCAGGACAACAACGTGTCAGGCAGAAAATAAAGTGCCATCCCGAATATTTATCTGTACTGGCTGCTTGGGCCTCTTCAGAGGAGAACTCCTGCTGATACATGGCAATTATATTTTAAACAAAGGTATTCTGCAGACCACAGATTCTTGTAAATCTCCGATATAATTCACAATAACGAAATAGAAATGGAGGTTTATACAGATGACTAGGTACTGCAGTGACTTTCTTCAGCATATAAATGGTCTCGCAGAGTTTGAGTAGGCCAATTAGGAGCTGAAATCTCAATTTAAGACAGTTTTTCTCCACTACCACTTAAACTTTATTAAATATAAATACTTCATTCTCATTAGTGGCTGAAGAAAGGTTTTATTTTCCAATAAAACAACTCAGAAGTAATGAAATCTCAAAATTCTGCAGTGTTCTTATCTCTACCAGACATTGCAAAGTTGCTTGGTTTATTTTTTGGTAGAAAACAATCCTGAGCTGTAAGCAGAGGAATGCATTTACTGCTCCAGTATTCATCACATACGTGGTGCTCGGTTCTTGTTTACAGTACAATAATCACTGCTCTGCATCAAGATGTGAAAGTTTGGCTGTGGCTCAGTTCCCCTGATCAATGGTGTTCGATGACTGATGACCTGACTAATTAAACAACTAACGAAGTTCATAATTCTGCCCCACCCAGAAGGCTGTCCTGCCCCGCTCAATACACGGAGTCTAGGCAGATAGGATTAGTGAAATATTCAGCGCCGAAGTAGAGGAGTAGCTTTGGTTCCTGGTCGGGTATCTGCATTTGTTTCGCTGCAAAGTCCTATTGAGATGGAGAGAGTGCAAAGGCGCAAATCTTTTCCCTCCCTCCCTCGTCCTCTAGGCACTGGGGTTTAATTAACAAGGAGTTACCATCCTACTTTAGAAGAGCTCACTGGTGTGGATTGCAGGCCACCTACATCCCAAAAGGATGACTAGCAGGTGGAGAGTTCTTGTTCCAGAGGGATGTACCTGGGAAAGCTGAGATTTCAGGCAAGCCTTTCTCATTGCTGATTAGTTATGGGCAGCTGTACGAGGAGAATGCTGTCTTTAGGTTAATCTCTGCTCATGCTGTGGGCTGTCTTCATTGCTTTTCTAGTGAAGCTCAATTCCTAGAAATTCGAACTCCAACTAGTCCAAGAGATGTCCATGTCACAGCACCTCATTTTCCCTACAAATAGGAGCTCAAGAGAAATTGAGGCATTTACAGACTTATGTTGAGCTTCCACAAATGAAGAGTTTAACACTCATGTACATACATTTGTTTCTGCCCCACAAATATACCAACTTTTGGAGGCACTGTAAGCGTGAGGCTGCCAGGCTGCATGGTCTTGTTTGTCCAGTTTAAAATCTTAAAATATCATGATGGAGATTTTCAACATAATTTTTGATTTTAAGTAGCTCAGCCTTTGTGTCCCCACCTAGGCATATCATGTAGGACTCTACTTTTCAGAGGATATGTTATTAGAAATATGGATTTTTTTTTTAAAGTTTCAAAAATTGGTCACAAAAGGTTATTGGCTGGATCAGAAAGCATAGATAGGACTTCTTAATATATGTCTATTTCATTAAATAAGGCATGAGGTCGAGCTCCACAGTTAACTGGTGAACTGGTGGGAACATTTTATAAAATGGACTTCCCATCATCTTGAAGTGGAAGAGGAAATCTTTTCAAGTCATGGGAAACAAGCTACTAGCTGCATTTAGGTTTAACGTGTATGAGCTAGGAATCCATCTGATATGTCTAACAGAGAACGGGGAAATGATTTTCTGCTTAGGGTCTGTTCTGAGTTTCTTCACTAACACAAACAACGGAATGATGCTCCCCTGGAAAAAAAAATCAGGACTAGCGCAGAAGTAAATTATGGACAAACAGGTATGAGCATTTTACTGTTTTTATTTTTTAAATTTCCTTATCAAATTAGTGTGACAAACTAGGTAAGACTTAATACAAGAAAACTGAGAAAACAGCAATTATTTAATTTTTAATGATGTAACAACTTCCTCATGTGCTTATCACAGCTCCGAATGTCAACGACACATGATGATTCTTCTCTTTCTCTCTTTTAGGCATATTCCAGATGACAGCATTCCATCCTTAATGGTAAATCATTAATAGCTCTTTATTCTTCACTGCAAAAATTTAATCATTATTAAGCACACTAGCATTCATGCGAATGTAATTCTACTATAATTTTGCAGTACATGAAATTCACTTAGTCTAGAACTATGGCGACAGCTTTGAAAGGGTAGACATTAAAGTTTGCTTCTAATGTTTCAGATAGTGTACTGAGCCTTAAGTGAAAAAAAAAGGACTTAATCATACACAAGCCGAATTTGTGCCGTAACAAATGGATCCCCCCTTCAGTTGTAAGCAGAATCAAATTCCTTACTGTAACAAATCAAAAACTTTGCTTAGCAGTAGGCAAGTTTACTTCAAGAAATGCTTGAAAAGTTGGTAGAATCACAAAAATAAATTCATGTAACTATCTCAGAATAATGTAGAGCTATATATAGAATGAGTGATCATCTTACTTTATTGTGCTTGGTATGGCACGGTTCTGTAGTTTACTGTGGTATCAAGACTTGTTTAAGTCTTAATCGATGTGGATGTAATCGTATTACAGGACACTCTTCCAGCACCCTTTCTGTGGCCTGGCGACACATCCCACCATCCGCCTGAGGCTCTCCCATCTGCTGAAGGAGGCAGTCAGTGGAGTGAAAGGCTACCTGGCTGAGGGTTTGTGGGGCAGCAAATTGGTGA